>VCAZ01000042.1:1057232-1657232 GCA_005784505.1 Bagarius yarrelli
AATCTCCAGGTATCCCAGTTCCATCCTGAGCTTCGGTTACTGTTTTGATTTTCTTGCCCATGTTCTAGCTGTGTCTGTGTGTTGTTTCCTTCCAAAACATGCTGGCAGATAAATTGGCAGCTCCTATGACATGATTGATGAATAATGAAGAACTACAAACAATGGCAAGGGACAGGGTAGAGCTAGAAATTCAAACAGACCATGTCGAATCGGAGACAATCCAGTAGCTTGCAGTTCACAGTAATATATGAAGAAAATGGCTGCGTTTTTAACATGGACAGGATGCTCGTTAATCTTTGTTAGAAGAGAATAAATACACTACAATAAGGAAGCTGCAATGTTGTGTAATTGATTGTAAAAGTTGTTCGTAAAGGTCAGAATTTTTTTCAACTTTCTGTCCTTCGGACAGGCATTATTCAGTTTTTGGTAGCTTGAAATAAATTTTAGCAGCCTGAGGAAAAAAAATTTTTTTTTTTTATAATACTTTAAAAAATATTATTTTGACTGTAGAATAATGTAAAGACAAAACTATAATCAAAAATATTTATTAACATATAAAATAATCCAATCCCAATCATTAGAACAAATATCTGATTCTAACTGATAAAGCAAATGTCACAGATTTTCGCAATTGTCTCCGCTGCACTGCGAGATTTCACTTGTCACGTTAATATAGAAATAATTAACACAAAGATGTTGGAGGAATTGGTGCACAACAAATTTAAATCAGTACAAATACTTTGTAAAAAATCACTCCCTATACAAAGTTTGCGTGAACTTATATCCTGACATTTTGATAGTGGCTCCAAGATTGCTGAAAAATACATACAACTTAAAAATCAAACTATATTTGTGAGAGAATGCAAAAGCATTGAGAAATGTTTTTCCCTCCTATGATACCCGACGGGCAGGGCAGTGATAAATTTTGGTGGCCTGATTGTGGAAGACATATTTGCCCCGGGATGTCAGGATAGCATTTTTTTGCGAGCCCTGGAAGCAGTCAGCGGTAATAATGTAGTTAAGATGTAGTTAATACGTAATTTCCTACCTCAGATTCTTAAAGCAACACCATGGGAAATTTTGCTTACGGTTCTCCCATGTGGCTGATGATCGCAATTGCAAGAGATCAGTGCTGCTAATAAGTCATACTTCAGAATTGATGACGTAATGTCAAAACATCAACCTACTCAACAACTGAACAGCTCAATAATTGTGTATAAACTAATAAATCTGCAACATTTTACTAATTATTTAGTTATTATTTACAAGCGTTACACTAAATTCATGAAGAGGCACTACGTGGTATCAAAAGATCATAACATGCAGACTATTTTAATGGGTGACTTCACTGAGGCGAGACAGATTGAGAACTCAATTGCAGATTTATTTAAAAGGTGACTATATACAAAACACAAGACAAAACTAGCAGGAACATAGCAGAAACAAAACCAAACAAAACCGAGGGACAGAGGAAATCACATGACAAAACACAGGAAGTGAACAAAACAAGAAACAAGAACCAACATGAAACAAGAACGTAACATAGACTTCTTTGCTATGACGCAAACAGTCTCAGGCGTGGCATCAGACGTGGCTGGAGATTCCTCAGGCGTGGCATCAGACATGGCTGGAGATTCCTCAGGCGTGGCATCAGCCGTGGCAGGAGACCCCTCAGGCGTGGCATCAGCCGTAGTTGGAGACTCATCAAGCCAGGCATCAGACATGGCAGGAGACCCCTCAGGCATGGCATCAGGCTTGGGGTCTGGCACTGGTTCTGGACCCGTCTCCTGGGCAGGCTTGGGAGCGTGGCCCAAACGTAGAGGGTGGCAACTCCCATGACAGGGAGATCCTCCGAGATAGGCATCGTCTCTATCAGGGCCAGAGCTGAGGTCCTTGAGAGTCCAGCTGCCCTAGTCATTCCCATCTGAGAATCCGCCACACTGGATACCGGTCTTGGCTGCGGAGCGACCACCATCTTGGAGCTTGGCTGGGGCGCGGCGGCCATCTTGGAGCTGCAGGCTTCCTCATCTGCTAACCCCACTGTGAACGATGACCCGCTGAGCGGGAACGCATGGTCTATGTATTCTGTCAGGGACCAGTGAATTTTTCCTCCTGGCATCATACACCGAACAGGGTCATTTAACCCGAAACGGAAAAAGTCTTTCAGGGCAACATCATTAAGTTCAAGAAGGTCACAAAGTCCACAAAATTCCTCCACATAATCCTCAATAGAGGAATTGCCCTGACGAAGGCGAAGGATTCGCTTAACTGATGGGTTCATTATTCGGGTGGATGATTCTGTAACAGGTGACTCCACTGAGGCGAGACAGATTGAGAACCCGAGAGCAGATTTTGTTACAAGGTGACTATATACAAAACAAATAACATAGCAGGAACATGAACCAAAAAGGTATACAAAACAATCATCCACAAAGACAGGGCAAAAAGAAGGGCTATAAATACACAAGGAACTAATTAACGAAACAAGACACACCTGAACCAATGGACAACACATGACCAAATAAATCAATGAAAACAAGACACAAGGACAGAGGGAATCACATGACAAAAACCAGGTAGTAAGCAAGACCAAAACATGACAGAAGCTAGCTAAGTTGGCTAACCTAGCCGCTAAGCTAACAAAACAAAACAAGAAACAAGAACCAACATGAAACAAGAACCTTACAACTATCAAGACTGATCTCTTGGCTATCTTAAAAATGTATAACCTAAACAGTTTAATAAAAGACAATCCTAAAATTACAGGACAAATGGAAAAATAAACTATACATACAAGATTTACAAATCCAGTAGCAGAAAGCTCACTGTTGGGTCCCTATCAGTTTTACAACACAGTGCATTTTTTACCGAGTGTAAGCTTGTCCGAAATCAATTCCAGCTTGTGTTCATTCACTTTCCCTCTTTTTTTTTCTTTCTCCAGTTTCTTAGCCATCTTTGCTGATTCTGTCATGCTGTGGTTTTTAAGGCTTGCATGTAATTATTGTATATTAGATTTTGTCTTATAGTTAGCTGTTGGCTAACTCCACCCAGGCTACCTAAGTCACACTTATCCGCCGGTAGGGGATGGAAGGGGCTGTGTGGTCCGACTTGATCACGAAACTTACAGACTGTGGTTGTAGCTGTTAGGAGGCTGCTCAGGTTATAGGGGCAGTAAAATCCGTCTGGAACAAGAGCTCCATCACTGAAATAATTTTAGAAACTTTATTTTGCATAGTGTTTCTTTAAAAAATTAAGAAAGTATTCTCTAATTAGGAAAAGTCATCAGTTTATCTTTAAAATCATTTCACAGCATTAAAAAAAAACCTAGACAGAAAGAGACCCGCTTTACTAAACCTGGCTTCACATTTTACACACTCTTCCCCTCTGCCCAGCAAGAGATGCAGTTTCCCCACTGAGTGCAAGTGTGTGTTATTGTGAGTTGGAAAAGGGAAAGATTAGTGGCAGAGAGAACAGATGGCTGACTGCATCTTGTGTCGCGGCCGGTGGGCCGATTTCTAAGTTCTGCCCCTTTCAAAAATGATGTAGTTTTGTGAAGCATCTCTTGCTGTCACTAGTTTAGATTACCGATCATGCCATGGACGACACCTGTCCTGTGGCTGTAGCTGCTGTTGGGCATAATATTTCTAAGGGTTAATGGTTGCCATCGATAAACATGCACACATTTAAACACACCGTTTCAAGCACATGGTGTGTGTAGACCTCCAGTTTACACTTGATGTATGATCAATGTTTTGTATGTGTACGCTAAATCAGTATTTATTGATGTTTGTATTAGGGATGGGCGATATTAATTAATTATTGATAGTTGAGTATTTTTAGTGTTAATTCAATCCATCAGGCATCCTAGACTGGTGAAAAGTAAAAAAAAAATTCCCCATGAATTCAATTCAAGGTCTGTGGAGTGGGTGGTTTTTTTTAATGCTGCTGCCCTGACTGGTCCAACATTACTGAAAAGAAACACACAATGTTCGTTTATGAAAGCAGAAGTAGTGCAGATTGCTTGGTCTTAAACAATTTTATGCAACAAAACACCTAAAATGTTGCACCATGCAGCGTATTTTAGAAAACCTAAGTTAAATTTTTTTTGGAAATTTTGCATTTATTGATGAGACAGAACAAAGATAAAACGGGAGCATAGCATAAGTGCAGGAGTGCCGTCTTTTTAACCCACAACACCGGCTAAAAGTCTGGAATTTTAAACCTGCAACAGTCACTAAAATATCCAGTAAAATTTGGCTATTACTTTTATTGTGGGTAAAAAAAACCCATTCTTTCTTTGTTGTTTTGCTTTGCCATAGAACGATTAGTCAATAAACAATACATTTTTTTCCCAATGTTTGATTAAAAGAATTTTGTATAAATAGTATCATGGTTTAATGATGATGATCGGCTGTTTTATCAGCTGATGCTGGAACTGGGCATGTTGAATGAATTTTATATTCCCGCAATTTAATATACTCATTAAAAACCAAGAGGTGCCATTTTTTGTAAGCAAAATGTTACTCTGGAAAACCAGGAAGAGGAAGTGCCACCTGACTGGATGCTCAGTGCTAATAATAGAACTGTAGTGTAGCACCTTCACTCACATTGCTCAGCATGGCTGCCCTATAGAAGTAACTTAATTCCAGTATATTAGTAAACGATATACAGTATTTTATCAAGTTACTCGATTGTAGGAATATGAGATATATTTGCACAAAGCACAGTTTACGCTCTGCTCTGTTTGCCGTCATTAATCATAGACATGCTGTCATTGTGTGGTCCGTCGGTTTCTTGCACTAATGTCGCGTGGTATTGGATATTGGTACCAGAGCGTTATTTATAAGTAGAAATAAAATTGATTCATAAATGATTAATAAAATCATCATTATACCTGTTCTGCTTATGTGTAAATCATGTTTGATGTTTGTTCTATTAGGAGAATGAATTTCAGACTTTGTTCTTATAGGCGGTGTTTACCGATTATTAGATAAAATGTACAAATATTTTGGGACACATGACAATCACATCCATATTGTTTTATAAGCACCCTATTCCCCATTTAGTCCCTGTCTTCCTTCTATGATAACCTTCTGAATTGACTTTTCACTAGATTGTCATGTGACTGTGGGGATTTGTGTTTATTTAACTACAATAGTTGTAGTGAGATCAGACACTAATGTTGAGTTGAGGATGTCTGGGGTTCAGTCGGTGTTCCAGATTATCCCAAAGATGTTTTATAGGGTTTAGTCAGAGTAGAGAGTTTGTCAGTTTGCTCTGGTTTGTAAATGAGACGTGCAAAGCTTGCGGTTTATTGCGGTTTCAGAAGCCTGCCTCCAGCCTCCTCTGTCCCAAAACCTTTTAACACATTAGTCAGTTTTATGATGTGGCAATTGTCAATTTGAAATTGGGGCAAATTTAACCAATCCCTGTGCAATTTTATCCAAACACTGCAAATGTGTTTAGTGGGGTTGAGTCAGGACTCCGTTTAGGACCTACTGTAACTGCAGGTAAAAAAAAAAAATCCCAGGTTTTTAGCTTACAGGATGGTCGAACCATCATACGCAAAAGTGGTGGCAGTATCTTGGTGTTTAAAGTATCTTTTAATACATTCTTTCTTGTTGTTGAATCGCATCATCCAACTAAACACTGACCATCTATTAAGTTGTGCAGCTGTGACATACGTCACATGACCATATCAACATGGCTGATGTGGTAGGTCTGAATTATATACACACAGCCCAGAATCAGACTATATAAACCGTACTTCCTCAATGGTCTGTGGTTCTGTGTGCTTCAGACTTTGTAGTAACAGTTTGGGAAGGCCATACTTATGTAGGTGTGCTGGTCAGATGTCCACAACCTTTTGGCCATTATAGTGTGTGTGTGTGTGTGCGCGCAAATACTGTGTTTTTATAATTAATTTGTCTCTCTGTGCTAATATAAATGAATGCCCTTAGCTTTCTGCCTGTTCACTCCAACTTTCACAGCCCCTCTGGGCCGCCACACTCTTTAACAAGCTCTCACATAGTATAGTTTGCACCCATTTTTATACCAGTGTTCTCCCAGCGGTGGCTGTACTCTCCATGTGGAGGTGTCTCCTTCATGTCAGATGGGCATTTTGCAACCTGCAATTTGCTCTTTCGCGGCAGGGTGTTACATTCACACTGGGTTTCTTGAGCCCTCATTTTCTCGTTTGCTCGTTCCCTGGTGGTTTGACTCTTGTCAGCTCTTTTGTGCCCTTGCAGCAAATTGTGAATCTGTGAGAATGAAGGGTGGCCATGTGCGAAAAAAAGAATTAAGAATTAATTACTTATTACGTTTTCATACATGGTACATGTGACTATTCTGCACAAGAAGAAACCACAGAAATCAAGAATTGAGAGACAAACAGAGTAAAAACAACAGTGTAGATATTTGTTAAATGCTAAAGAAGCATTGTATGTTGCCTATACAGTATAAAAAGGCATACTGTTTTTTTTTTTTTTTTTTTTTTTAAGGTTCTTTGGTTACATTTGTTGAAGCTTTTCTTGTTCTGGTGATTAAGACTATGCAGATGGTGACAGGGTAAAATCTGAACCATTTCATATAAAAGTACAATCATTACATTTTCAGGAGGTGTTGGGTAGCAGCAAAGTTGCTGGACTTTTAAACTCAAATGTCTTTATTTGTCACATACACTTACAGTCTGGTGAAATTTATTTCTTTGTGTATCCAATCTTAGAACGTTGGGGTCATAGCACAGGTCCAGCTATTATGCAGCACTGGTATTATGCAGTAAGGGTTAAGAGTCTTGCTCAAGGATCCAACAGTGGCTGACTGACAGTGGTGGGGCTTGACCCCAGGTCTTCCTGGTTATTTTTCCATCAACAACTTATCACTTAATTCATGTTGACGATTATTCAGCAACAGTTCGACCCCTGAGTAATTCCTTGGTAGACCAGGCTCAGTATCAACTGTTGGTCGTCTTCTCTTTTATGCGGCAGTGCCTGTAAACTTTGCTCCTGCTCTGCTTGTTGTTAGAAAAGATGGACATCAGCTGAAGTCTAAAGTTTAATCAATCACTTTTATGCACCGCCCAGAACTTAACGCAAATGTCTCCAAACACACTTCCTTGTTCCTCATTTTAAAGATACAGAGGTGAAATGTCTGTTTTTCATTTATTTATCTTTTAACCTGTGACACAGAGCCCCAGAAGGACTCAATAAAGATTTTTTTTGGTAACACTTGACTAGAAATCAACAATTTAATGAAGAAAATTGTCTATTATTTTCAAAATATTAAATTAAATTATTTTTTTTACTGATTAATGATTGTAGAAGTTTAATAGAAAGCCTTTCCCCGCGTCAGCCAGTTAGACAGATACTAGTTTCAGCCTCAGGATCGCTGACTGAACATCTGATAATGTATACGGCACACTTCAGGAGACGTCCTTCAGTCCTCTTGGCCTTCTACTGTATTATTATTGTAAATGCCAAGAAGTTGTTGTTCATATCAAAGTGTTTTGGTGAAGAAGACGAAGTATTAATAGACGTGTATCGGGAGGTGTAAAAGTAAAATGGCTCCAGAAATAGCAATAGGGCAAATGCAAAGTTGGCTTAGACGCAAGAAAATTAGCAGGTTATATTTCCAGGCTAAATCCTGATTTCAGATATGTCTGAAGTTTTTACACCTTTTACACCAAGTTTTCTGGTCTATTAAAAACTGTGCTGTCAAATGTGACAGCTTCAATTTTGCCCTGCTATGGACTGTCATCTAATCTGAATTAAAGGACACAAGACACCACTGACCGGGAACACAAAGATAAGACTATATTAAGCCTAATAATTAGGGTATTTAGATCAGGGTACTTGAACATGTGATACCATGCAAGGGTAAATGTAAAAAAAAAAAAAATCTTTTTTAAATGTTTGGCTTTTATAATCTGACAGATTACCTATTATTTCACATTATTTTGATATTAGTAAGTTTCTCTTATTGTTTGTTTAATAAATGAGTGTGGATTTTATCCCCTATAAATCTGTCAGTATTGTTTGTGCCCTCTTTTCCCTTGCTTATGTATTTGTTTTTCACTATTTGTAGTAAAAGAAACCCATCTATATTGTATTTTTCTATTTATTTTTAGTCATTAAACTCAAGCTATAAAAATTACAAGGTACAAAGGTACTGACTATTTTTTAGTATTGCCTGCCAAGTCGCCTTAAATCAGTCTGGTGGAAGACATAATAAACGATCTTGTCTAGTTAGTTAAGGTGTGCTCTGACATGCATGTTTTCAGTAGATCGCTGAGCAATCAGTCCTGCCCTTGTTTCAGCTGTGACGTGTCCTCTACACACAGGAAAAAGGCCAACTTAATTACGCTACGTCAATTTCATTAATGCATCCGATAAGATTTTATCCTCTTCTTTACTCTGGTAGGAAACGATTCTGCTATTCCCTCACAGGTCCTGTTTTATACTTTCACTTGTATGTGGTTCGCCTTTCTGTAATCCTGCTTAACTGATTGCAAGACGTCGATTGTTTTTTAAGTAAGTGTTTTCGCTTTCAGTCTTTTTCTGCTATCCTCCATCCTCGAAATATACGATAAAAGGTTAAATGCAGACACTTTACCAGCACACTGAGTCTTCTCCAAACTGTTGCCAAGACATTGTGAGCACACTTGTCTAAAATTACATTGTTTGTTATAGCATTAAGATTTCCAGGAGCTAAGAAGCCCTAACACTGTTCAAGCATGACAAACCGGTAGTGGAAAAATATTATAGTTCATAGGATACAATATCATAGTTTTGCTGGATTCTGTATTTCATATGCTGCTGTTCCAGGATTCACCTGTGGGGGACTATTATAAACTATTATAAAATAGTTTTTCTTTTACTATTTGTGTATATATATATATTGTCACTTATACATTTAGTATCGATACTGAGGTATCACATTCTGGTATCGCACCAAAGCCAAAATTATGGTATCAAGACATCTTTTGTACAAAGCCCCTGAACTCCATAAAGACGGGGTGTATTCTAGTTTGCGATGAAGCCCTGGCTCTGACTCAACCCAACTGAACACCTTTAGGCTGAACTGTAACATTGACTAAACCCCAGACCTTCTCATCTCAACATTAGTGTCTGATCTCACTAATACTATTGTCAAGTCACCTTTATTTATAAAGCATATTTAACAGTAGAGATTGTGTCAAATCAGCTTTACAGAATCAAGAAATACAACGGTTCAGTATCTTTAAATTAAGTCCCCAACTAAGCAAGCCAGAGACAAAAGCGGCAAGAAACCAAAAAAAACGATGACAAAATAGAGAAAAGAACCTTGGGAGAAACCAGGCTTAGTCGGGGGGTCAGTTCTCCTCTAATTAGACAAACCAGCAGGTTATTCCATGCTTCAGCAAAGTTTCTGTGGTCTAGTCTGGATGGTCGTTTGGACTTATTGTCAAAGTGCTGATCTACCAACTGGGCTGGATACAGACCGATTCTGGTGGTGACGGTGAGCTCAGAATAAGAAGGAAAATGAACGTATTAGTGTAGATGGCATTGTACTTATAATATACAAGTAGATTGTATGTTATTGGTGGTGTTCCTGGTTCCGGTTGACCTGATTATTGCAGCCTAACAATCCTTTAAATGGTTTGGATAATGTAAGTGTGTGTGTGTATGTGTAGGCCAGGTTAAAAAGATGGGTCTTTAATCTCATTTTATATTGGCAGTGTGTCAGCATCCGGAGCTGTGTTGGGAGGATTATTTGAGAGATTGGGCGCTGGATAAGAAAATGATCTGCCGCCTGCAGTTGATTTTGTTATTTTGGGAGTAAACAAATTGCCAGAGTTTTGAGAGTGCAGTGGACGTGGTGGACTATAAAAGGATAAGAGCCATTCAGACCTTTATAAGTAATTATCAAGATTTAAAAATCGATTGGATGTTTAATATTGCGACTGAATGAACACAAATCTCTACAGTCACACTACACAGTCAAGTGGGAAGACTATAGTGTAGTGTCTGGCTGTATAGTGTTGGTCTACCCAAGGAGTATGATGGAGTTAGTGTTCTAGGCAAAACACTTCCCCCCACTCTTCTCTAGTGACTTGTTTGATTTCTCTTCTCGGAATTAGAAAGGATTGAGTGTCAGGGGTGGTTTGATACAGAGAGCATTTAAAGCAATAAAAAAAAAAATCAATGCCCTCTTCATGAACAGGACTCGGTAGTAAAGTATTCTGTGGGGTGAATATTCTTGTTGTTGGAACTAGACAGGATCTTGCATCTTGACAGGTTAAAGTTTTGACATGTTTTACTAACTGGTTCTGACATTGGCACATTAAAGCAAAACACTGATCTCTCTGAATCAATTCCTAGTTTTCCTTGTTGTCTTGTTTATTTGCTAGTTTAATTTGTAAGGTACGTGATTTTAACTTACATTTTTCATTGGACATCAGTCTTTCTTGAAAGAAAAAACAAAAAACAACCTACAGTAAAACAGACTTTTACACTAACGAGATGGATTTGAGCTCTGGTAGCCGTCGTGTGAGGATAGTGATCTATCGTCAGGTCTGCCTTTCTCCCTGGAGCACTGGAAACAGGATTGTGAACAATGTCTGCCTGTTGGAAATGGGGGCAAGCAATGTTAAAAGCAGGAAAAGATGAATTAGGTAGCTGTGAGGGTGACATTAAAATTGTAGGTCTAACCTTCAAGCCCAGAGGTATATCGACTGAAAAGGCAAGGTTTCCGGATGTAGCTTAAATGACGATTAAAACACTATTTGTTAAAGACGATAAATTCAGCGCCTTTAAAACTCAGCTGTGATTAATTTCTCAAAACGCGCTGGTTATTTATAAATATTGATTTGATTGCAAACTATATACTTTTGTCTAATCTATACAGGTAAAACCTTACCAGATTTATCCAAATTTACACATCCAATGACGAGCGCACACATGCTTTTATTTAACTGTGGATGCTGAAATGCTTTTAAAAGCCTAAACAACCGATGGACCGACCTGGAGAAAGTGGCATGAGGCATATGCACAGGAGGCGGTAAATTGGTGTAATCAGGAAGAGACCAGAGGAAACGACAGGTTGATTGTAAGATGTAGTAAGAAGATGAGCGAGAGCTGAAGGATTGCTGGAAACGTACAGTACTGTCTTGGGGGCCTGTTTTATACTGCAAGGGCTCATTTTTTTCTGAACACATGACATCCTCATTTTATAAAAGGAAGGCCAGGAACTACTAGAATTTAGGAGTTTTAGGTGTTTAGGGTGTAATTTCTGTCATTTAGCCCTGGTTCCTCATAAGTCTCCACTTTTATCCGCTTTCATATCGAGGATTTTAGCCAATTGTATTGTTTCTGCAGGCAGAATGATAAGGAAAACAAATTGTGTGGAATCATTTGTCTGACCTTACAGCTATAGACAGATTTAATAAAGATATACTATAAAAATTAAATGCAGATCTCTTTTTTTTTCTGTTTGGTTTTTTTTGCAATTTCCTGCCTTCTTTACACGGTTAAGTTGTAAATGCTACCTAAGGACTTGTAACGTCTTTTATTTCCAAAGAGAGAAAAAGAATTTAAAGAGTAGCGCAATTTTAGCATGAAGCTAAACAAATGTTGGAAAGAATAATAGAATGTTCTTATTTTTCAGTTGCACATTGTAAATAGTTTTAATTTCCAGCTATATCATATAAATATTATTATAATTTAAAACAAAACCTGAAAGAAACAAGCATGGCTTTTACAGACTTCTTGTAATGGAGCTAAGAAGGAAGAAGCCCTGGGAGAAATCAACTCTTAGCTCCTGATTTACTAAGATCCTGAATGTTAAGTACTAATTTGAATATGCGGTTTATCCAGCAGTAAGTGGGCGGATTGCAGGTGCTTGACTGAAAAATAATTGCATTGCCAAGCTGCAAATATATTTTTAAATACAGGTTTGTGGTTTAGAATGGATGATTCCTGCATCTTACAAAAATGATTTGTATTTCTACAATAAATTAAAAATTAGTTGTTTATTATAATAAGGCTAAATCCCACGTAGCGACTTGTTAGAAAATTACTAGCTTATTATCTCTGTACTCTATGTTAAGGAGATAACTGATGATGTTTAACAGCTAGTCGAGTAAGATCTGAGGTTGGTTTGGAAAGAAGGTTTAGGCTTATAGAACCTCTGCTGGGGTTTGTATTTTAGCAGCAGACATACCATAAGCAGTAACTTCTCCATCGTATTTAAGGAGTACTTCATGTTTGGAAAACATTGCTAAATTTGTCATTGATTACCTAGTCTAAGTCTCATGCCAGGCCCACCAACCTCTGACTAAACACCTGATGCATATGAACCAAACAAAAAAAAAATCCAAGGTGCTTTCAGTATGATGTTAGTCCGTCTCCTTGACCAATAATGTACTAGACCAGATCTTGAGCACTAACCTGGCTTTGTGTTACTGGTTACCGCATTGTTCTTGTATTCATGTTTATTGTCTTTGTTAAATAAAATGGAATTTGGGTCCATTAAACCCTTTCCAGCTTGTTGTGTTATAGTCAAGTCACCTTTACTTATATAGTGCTTTTAACATTGGAGGTTGTACCAAAGCAGCTTTAAACTTATAAAAAGTAGACAAGTGTGTCAATACAAGGACAATAATAAACACTCACTAAAACACTAAGTTTGGTGTTACTATTCAATTCAATTCAGTTTTATTTGTATGGTGCTTTTTACAATGGTGATTGTCACAAAGCAGCTTTACACAATTGAAGAAATTATGAGACAGAATGAAACAGAAGGTGGCAAGGAAAAACTCCCTGAGATGCGATAGGAAGAAACCTTGAGAGGAACCAGACTCAACAGAGAACCCATCCTCATTTGGGTGAAAAACAAGTAGCAGGGATTATGTGGTTACATTGTGTGTGTGTGTGTGAACAATTTAAATCATTAGTCCTTAAAGAACAGCTGGAACGTCTTTATGGGGAAGTGGGTTGTCCTAGGTCACCCTGGTGATGTATCATCCGCTGGGGCAGGTCACAGGGAAGGGACCGGGTTGGAGATGGGGTCTGGATCACCGGCAGCTCCGTTGTGGCATATGTAACTCAACAGTGAGTGAGAGAGAGAGAGAGAGAGAGAGAGAGAGAGGGAGAGGGAAAGGAAGACAAAAAGAAGGAAAACAGTTAAGTGACAATGTAATCACACGGTTTGGATTGATTAAATGAATAATGTAGAGTGCAAGGATGGACTCCGGCAAAACTAACTAGGTCAGCATAACTAAAAGGAGAACCAGGGGGAAACACAGACATGAGGGCTCCCTGATATGTTAAGCAACCAGCCGCTCTCATCATCAACACCGTGATCAATAAGAGAGGGAAAGACAGCATCTAAACATACCAGATCACCATAATACTCAACACCCATGAGTCCCCCAGATTTAATCAATACAAAATACTTGATTAAATAAATACATTTTTAACCTGGACTTAAACACTGAGACTGTGTCTGATTCTCGAACATACATAGGGAGGCTATTCCATAGCTTTGGGGCTCTGTAAGAAAAGGCTCTGCCCCCTGCTGTAGTTTTTATAATGCGCGGTACTGACAGGCAGCCTGCATCCTTTGATCGAAGTAGGCGTGGCGGAACGTAAGACACTAGAAGTTCGCTTAAGTCCTGCGGCGCGAGACCATTTTAGAGCTTTATAAGTTAAAAGTAGTATTTTAAAATCGATGCGGTGTCTCACTGGGAGCCAATGCAGTGTGGATAAGACTGGCGTAATGTGCTCGTATCTTTTAGTTTTAGTAAGGACTCTCGCTGCTGCGTTCTGGACTAACTGAACTTTATTAACACACCTAGTTGAACATCCAGACAGTAAAGCGTTACAGTAATCCAGCCTGGATGTGATAAACGCATGGACTAATTTTTCGGCATCATTAAGTGACAAGATATTTTCTTATTTTAGCAATATTTCTGAGATGATATAACGCTATCCTGGTAATATTGTCGACATGGGCCTCGAATGAGAGATTGGAGTCTAAAATCACACCCAGATCTTTTACTGTTGCACTTGGTGGTCTAGGGTTAAGGTGTGATCAGGAACCTTACTTTTAGCTACCTGTGTTCCTAGAACCAGAACCTCCGTCTTGTCAGGGTTAAGCAAGAGGAAATTGCATAACATCCAATCTCTTATTTCCTTCACAACATTGCTCAATTTTATAAACTGGCCTTTCGCATCAGGCCTATGAAGACGTATAACTGTGTGTCATCAGCGTAACAGTGGAAACTGATATCATGCTTACGAATTATGTTTCCCAGAGGCAGCATGTAAAGAGAGAAAAGAAGTGGGCCTAAAACCGAGCCCTGTGGAACACCATACTTTACAAGGGAGCATGCAGAATAATCACCATTTAAATAAACGAACTGGTAACGATCGGTTAAATAGGACCTGAGCCACGCAAGAGCTGTTCCTTTAATTCCTTTAATTCCTACTAATTTTTCTAATCTGTGAAGAAGAATATTGTGATCTATGGTGTCGAAAGCCGCACTAAGGTCAAGTAATATAAGCAACGAGACACAGCCTTGATCGGATGCCAGTAAGAGGTCATTAGCTACTTTGATCAGTGCTGTCTCTGTGCTGTGTTTCTAGTATTAGTAAATTGAAATTTCTCAACTAAGTAAGCCCGAGGTGAAAGCGACAAGGACCAACCAAAACTCCATAGGTGACCAGAAATAAAGAAAACACATTAGGAGTAACCAGGCTTAATTGGGGGGGCAATCCTCATCTGGCCAGACGTACCAGAAGGTTGTTCCGTGGTGCAGCAAAGTTCATCTGGTTTCCATGGACTTGTCCAGACGGCCATCTAGGTGACATGGTCTTCACTAGGGATCTGTCTCTGGGGCTCATCTAGTTGTCCTGGTTACAGATGATGTCAGTGCAGGTCCTTAAGTTTCACCGTACTACATACAAATATAGAAAAATGATCGCTGCTTAACCTTTGAAGGCTTGTATCTTACAGGCAAACCTAACATCTGTGACATTCATGCTTATTACAAGAGAAGTAATAGCATACCTCTGTTAATTAGCCATCCAACTTATAAACATATGAACATCTAAAACAAGAATTTAAAAAGGTTTTCGATCTCTTGAGTTGTGGATAGATGCTGGGGGGGAAAACTGCTGGTCCTTAAACCTAAAACAGTTTGTGACATTTTTGCACTTGACTCCAACACCACCTGCTCAAAAAAGCGTTTTACAAAGCTCAGAATAAAAATATACCACAATATATAAGCATTGTTATAGTCTTAGATTTTTTTAAATAAATACTTAATAAATATTGTCATTAATATTGACAAGTAAGATAACGTGAAAAGTCCTCAACTGTCCCTGGCATAGTACATTAAAGAAAAGCGTTGCATTGACGGCCTCGTTTGGGCGAAGCATCATGTTGAAAAGCAAAAATAGGGACCAAACTAAACCTTCAAGAATTTGATCAATTGACTGTGATTAAAGGATCTTTATATCATAGCCTTAATCAAACCTGGGGCTGTTGGGATGGATAAGAATCATGGATGAGAATGGTTGCAAGTTTGAGGAAAAGATTACACATAATTCTGTGGAATTTTTGTTCCTTCTCGTTGTTGCAGCATAGCTAAAAATATTAAAAATGGGCCAAAAATATCATGGGGTTTTGTTTTGTGCTGCTGTGTCATGCAGAATATGTAAAAGCTGAGAGACGGATGTGAAAGTTTTCTCTAAATACAAGAATCTGAAGCAAAACGAAAGCCACTGTTCCCTTATAGATTCTGATGATGTGCTATCGAAGTGTTAGCTGCAAACACAAAAAATGTCCTTCTTAAGCTCTGAAAAGTTTTTTAAGCAAAATGCAGATTTGGCTTCAAAATGTCCTGTTGCTTGGGCAGCATGGAAAATGGCTAATTTAATAACAATAATGGATGACGTTCTCGTCTATTCCAAAGATATGAACGCGCCAACTGTCAGGCCATGTGCGTACGGTATGCCACAAAAGCCTTGATTCACTGCCTCCTCCCCTTTGTCAGGGTTAGACCTATGGATCTGAGGGTGTTCCACTGTTGCTGAAGGAGGTACATTTGATGGGTTTGGCTAATCTTTATGTATCTTTTAAATTAGAACATTTAGTTCAGAAACAGCTTCAATAAATATCATGTTAAACGGTCAACCAAAAACCTTTTAAATAAAACGATGCCGTCCCATCTCTGTACCTCAAGTAACCAAATCCCAAACTAATAAAATGGCGATATGACATGTTGGTCAGAAGATGTTAGCAGTAAAGTGAGAGAAAGTGGAGACACTGGTTACAGGGAGAGAGAACACCTATTACTTTGTCCCCTAGAGCTAATGAAGCTAATGAAAGTATAGACAACAAACTGTCTGTCTCCTAGTTTAACAGACGAAATAACATGCAGACCATGCACACAAACCACTTCTTTTTTTTTTTTTTTTACAGTTTGAGTATGTCAAACTGCACCATATGGCTAAAAGACTCACTCAGCCTCACCTGGCATTATCGCCTGAACTCATTAACACCGTTGTTGCTGAATGAGCAAATCCCTACACCGCTCTTCACAAATATGAAGACTATAATGGGAGTAAGAACTAGATCACATCTAGAATAAAAGGGCTTAGAAAACACACAAGTGTGATTGCTGGCTGTCCCGACACTTTTGTCCAGAGGTTAATAATAAAAGCAAGCATTCAAGCTAAAAAATCTACAGCCACTAGAAGATAAAACATATGAACCAAACACTCATAGGATGCGAGTAGTGGTAGACTGTTTTTTTTTTTATTGGTGGTTGTGATTGTGAATAAACTTCTCCAGTTCATACACAACATCCCATCGGTATTGATAATGGCAAACGTCCTAATGTTGATGCAGTGACAAGATTGTCGTGCACTTCCTCTGCTGTGATTTCTCTAGCTCGCTGGACATACCTGACATGACATTGGGATTTAATTGTGATGCTCTGTCTCTGCAGTGGTCTCTGTCTCTGCTTCCTCCTGCGTTTTTAATCTTCAAGCCGGTTTTAGTGTTTATCTTCCTGCTGAAGTACATAATCTTGTTTTGATGCCCAGGAAACCTTTACTGCTTCTAAGGATGATTTTTCCCCCAATCCATGGGACATTTAAACAATAACAGGCCAAATTCATTCAAGTAAATGATTAAGGTATTGCACTCTAAGGACTTCTACAGAACCAAGATCCTAACAACTGGTCCTACTGAGCTGCAACCAAAAATAGAGTGAAGAACTGTCAAATGGGTAGCCAGGTCAGCCTTGTTGTGACATCGGAGACCTGAAATGCTCTTTAAAAGTTTAAGCTGTGCTGCACTTTGGTACAGTTAAGGGTCCATCAATTGTACCTTTTAGTGTGTATTTTTCACAAAGTGAAGGCAATGCTGTGTAGATGATTTTATGGAAGATAATTGGACCTTTAGAGCCACTTTAATGAACTTTTTAAAGGGCTAAAGGTGTTAAAGGAAAACTTCATCCTTCTATCGATGTTAAAAATAAGTCAAGGTAGTTTTTTTACTAAATTGCACAAGTTCCAGTGCCCAGGGAAAGGTAAACGCACTGTACATTATCATTAAATACATCAAATTAAAAATCTAGTTTTCTGATGATCCTAGTAGTCAAATAGAGAAAGAAAAAAAGAAAAGAAGCTTGACTGTTTCAGGATCTGGACTAAACAGTAAGCTTCTAGAAGATACAATTACATTTATGGCATTTAGCAGACACCCTTATCCAGAACAACTTGCATTAATCTCTTTTTATACAACTGAGCAATTAAGGGTTAAGGGCCTTGCTCAGAATCGAACCCTGAACTTCCAATTAGCGATGCAACACCTTAACCAATGAGCTAACACTTCACCCATTTGAAACTTGTTAGCACAGGTCTCTGTTACTGTGGCAGTTAAAGAGGTCGGAAAAGGAAAATACACTTGTTGGTAGAGGGAAATGACTTAAGTAACTTATTTCTGTGTAAAAGTTGTTGTAGTCTTATATTTTTTTAAAATAAATACTTAATTGTCATAAATATTGACAAGGGAGATAATTTGAACAGTCCCCAACTTTCCTACTTATATTCTTTTAAATGGAAGACTTTGGGAAAATATATATAGTTTCTTTCATATATACGCTTATGTACATTAACATGGTAGGCTAGTTTTGATCGTTTTAGCCTATCATACATAATACAAGCATCATCTGTTGAAAAACAAACAATGGAAAAGTTGAGGCTCTGCTATTATATCCTCCCAAAAGCACATAGTTGTTTATAACTCCATTCAAATAAAGAAAAAAAACTTTTTTTTTTTTTACTTTTGCTACTCTTTTTAAGTGTCTAAAAGAAGCTCTGTTTGCCTTTGTCTATAAGCAACGTTAGGATTTTTAGAACTGCATCACGTAGACCTGTTTTATAAGAGTGCTCTCTCAAAATACATTCACATTCCGCCGGGTTTTTATTCCAAAAATTCAATTTATTTTAATTATTAAACTAACATTTTAGGTGTCCCAAGAGATAAAGAATAACTTAATCATGATGATGTTACAGCTTGATTTTTGTGCTTACTAGATCAGATTTTTATCGGTAAGTAGGGCTACTTGATAAAGAAAAATGCAATATGCAATCGCATGCTAAATAATGCGTAAGCTAATGCGGAACCTAAATGATCTAGCCTAAATGTTTGTTTTTTTGTAAAAACTTGTTTGCCTGTGTTTGAAGATTTGTCTGTCGGGAATGTCTGGTGCATATTGTGCTTTGCCATTAAGTCTGAATGTGGTCGTCGCGTTTAAAACTGAAATACTGCCATATTTTTAAGGTACTTATTTGTTTTGGCACTAAATCGTCAGCAGCAGCTGCGGGTGCATCCAGCTTATCAAGATTAACTGGCTATGAAAGCTTCACGGTTGTTGATTGTCTTGCGTCAAAGCGCCCGCACGCATATCCCGAGTAACATGCGTCTGCCAGATTTTGGCTAAAAAAATTGTCACCTAAAACTTTGACCGAACATCATTATTTAAATAATTAAATGGCTAATCTATCGCAAATTATTGCAATACGCATATCACAGTATGTACATTTGCAATATTTTGATATTTTCGATATATCGTGCATCCCTTTCGGTAAAACTATATGCCCAGGTCTTTAGTATGAGGTTATTTTAAGCAAATATTAACCAGTTTCCTTAAACTATCAAATAAATCTAACTTTAGTATGGGCTGGGCTACTGAATGTTCTAATTGTAAATTATTGTGAATAATATAATAGAGCTTCCACCATTGCTACAGCAGTGTTAGCATTAACTTATTTTGATATCGCAACCCATTTTTCTTCACACTTCTTTCGAGAACTTTAGCATGGGGGCCTGGTATGCTATTTTGCTGCAATTAATGATAGCAGGTTTGAACGGAATAGTTGAGACTGACTTGCCTGTGTGGATCAGCCATAAATTTATGCTGTTTTGGGTGAGTCAATTTACTGTATATATTTTACAGTATATAAATAACAAGGCAACAGCAGTGGATATGTAGCTCTTGATAAATACCAGTATGATTGTTATAATTGTAAAATTCTAGAAGGTATAACAAATAATATATTTGAGTCATGACTTCATGTAATTTAATTAAAATAGCTTTGCATACAAATCACTTTGCATTAAATGATCATACACTGGATATTCATGGTAAATATGAGTACATTTAAAGACTTAATACATAGTATACAATAGAGAATAGATGGCCAATCATTAGTGTCCCAACAGTGTTATGCTGTAGTTAGCTCATCAGGGTATTGGTTTTATGCACGCAGCTGGTCCTGAACTTGCTGTTTCTGGTGCAATGTTATCCAGAAAGGAGGCGAATCAGTTTGTGACTGGATAAAGTCCCTGATGACGTTGTCCATTTTGTTTTCAGTTTGTTCAATTGAATGTAAACCCCTTATGAAATATACCACCCCTTCCTATGCCTATTTACAGTCCCAACTCCGAATTGCAAGCTTCTTCTCTTATTATAGCAAAAATTATCTCCCATTTTAAGAGAATAGGCTTGCAACCACCAAAGCCAAAACTACATAATTAGTAGGGAATCCAGGGAGATGCGGAAACTCACATTGTACATACCTGCCAGGAAAATAATGCACAAATAAAATAGTGACTTTCCATTTCAGCAACCATTTTTTTTTTTTTATTCTACCACCGCAACCATTGTAATTGATAGATTTTTGTGTGTATATATGTCTGTATATGTATATATGTATGTATATATATATATATATATATATATATATATATATATATATATATATATATATATATATATATATATATATATAAATATATATAAAAAATTTTAAATAAATAAAAATTTTACAGTAAAATAATTTCAGTGAAGCCCGAAATTATTCATACCCCTGGCAAATTCTGACTTAAAGTTACTTTTATTCAACCAGCAAGTTTTTTTTTGACCTGAAATGACACAGGCTTCTCCCAGAAGATAACAAGACGATGTACAAGAGGCGTCATTGTGGAAACAAATATTTCTCCGCTTTTATTTACATTTGAACATATATGTGTATTTATATGTATAGATATCTATTGATCGATCTATCGATATAGAGACAGAGAAGACACCTTACGTTTGCCTCTCTTGACACTGATTTGAAAAACTCATGTAAATACACTTCCTATACAATATCGCAAAGATGCTCTTGTCATTTCGAGACTAAACTACTGCAACTACGCTGCCTTCCTTATCTTTTCACTGCACCTAGTGTCTCTCCGGGTACTATGATCCAGTATTAATGATTATATTGGGATTTCTGTACTACCACTTCTCCCTACCATCTTCTTTATCAATTCTCTGCAAATTTTAGCTATTTTCAAACATTTTGACAATCAGGACAGTAAAATATTCTCTGTAAAAGTGACACTGCTGTCTGTGAAATGTTTGATTGCATGTCTCTCTGCCTGAACACAGGTCATTATTATTCTACACCTACAGAAAGGCAGCATGGTGTAAATCAATTCTCTAATGCTGGCATGGTAGTGCTAATTAAAAGCCTGTTAAAAAGATTACAGTCATACTTTTTAATCATTTACAAAACTTGCGGATCGTTGGTTGCGAGAAGCAGGAGTCATTTGAGTCTAGATCTGTTTTCTTTCCCACGAAGACCGCTTGACTCGAAGAGTAAAACACTCCAGGAAAAACATTGAACAGGCATTTGGGATTTGACCTAGTGGTACTTCTCTCTTGCACCACGGGCTCTCATCTGTAGCAGGCACTTCGAATTTAAGTGGTTATAATACCTTGTTTTATGGCTGGACTCCAGGCCAGGCATGAAAAGTCTTTCCTTTGGTCATATGCATTTATTCTAATGTCTGTAACCAGATTAAAGAAAGATTTTGCACAGTATTTTTACTAAAAATCAACAACAAAAAGCATTACGTAAACTACTTAAGAATAAATAAAAGAATCAATGCATTGTGATTTTTCTATTCAGAAAATATGAATATGCCAATGAATAGTTTAAGCATTAGCATTAAAACTCCAATTGTAGAAATACAGCCCCAAACTTGCAAGGAACCTCCAGCAGGCTTCATGCAGACACTTATTATCGTATTCCTTGATATGCTCTCTACCCCTTCCTCCTACAACCTTCCTCCTACTGCAGCCAAACATTTTACATTTTGACGCATCAGCCCAGAGAACCTGCAGACTTTCTTTTGCATAGTTAAGTTGCTTGGCCTTCTTTCCACATCAGTGGTACGATGTGTGTAAGTAGGTCCCACTGCTTACCTCCAAATTTTTGCAGATTTTTGCATCTTCTGATGTTGAAGAAAAGTAAGTATTAAGTGTCTATCGGCTACGTTATAACTGCCATTTTATAACCTTTCTTCGCAACTGCCTACATTTTGTCTACTGCCATGGATTCATAGAGTCAGAGTCCAACCTCCTGCACTGAATTTTTAAAACACAACACAGTATTTTTATATATAAACTATGGTTCTAATTTGCAGTTTTAATCATTAAGTGGTGACCAAATAACATTTCTAGCTGTGATTCCTCTGTTGTCGATACTGGGTTATTCTCTTTAGCATTGTTAGGAATTTGCCCAAGAGGACACGTGAACAAAATTTGGGCATAAGGACCTTGCTCAGGGGATTGGTGGTGGTGGGAATCGAACCTCGATCTTCCAATTAGCAGTTCAACACCTTGAACACCTTTTTGTTCTGTCACTGTGCATTGTGCTATCAACCAGATTGCACTGCACCGTGTTTTTCCCCCAACAGATTTCATGTTGGTGTCTGTCTTTGCTGATTGGATTGTAGCCTAGTATGCTGCTAACCTTTAATCAGGCCTGTTTATAAAGCACTGTCCCGTCTCCTCTAATTTTAAATCTCCTTTAACTCTGTATAGTGTTACCCATTTTCTCTATTATAAAGTTGTAAGCTGCTCATTTGGCTAATGCTCACCGACAGATTGGAGGGAAATTAGATTAAAGAAAACGGATTAGTTGTTGAGTCTGGGGATGAAGGCAGACACATTGTTGGGATGTTTGGTTTTTTTTTCCTCTGTTTTATTTATACTATGTAATCACTATTGCTTGGGAGGGACTATAGAGGGGCAAAAAGTTTGCTTTTAATCGGATAAAGCCTCGTTACAGATATCTGCAGAAGAAAGTTCTGTCTTATTCTTCTGCCAGTGTTGTGTGAATGTCATCCTAATGCTATAAACAATCCTTGTGTTGGCAGCATGACGGGTTTCTCTAGAAAAACAGAGCTACAAATAATAATGATGATGATTCTGTATCAGGTTCCAGCAACAAGATTTATGTGCACCATAGGGGAATTTTATTATTAGCTATAATCTAATCACCATCCTAATGATACTTTTTAATCAGTCGAGTGTTTAATAACCAGCGTTCTATGTGTCTACATTTCATTTCTGCTTTATTCAAGAAACCAGTGGTTTTGTAATCAAGTTTTACTTTCTGCTACCACCAAGCTGCTACTGCTGGGCTCCTGAGCAGCGACCATAACTTCTCAGCTGAATTAAAAATAGAGATAAATGTAAGTTCCTTACAAGGGAGTCCTAAAAATACTTGTACATCATTTCATCCAAGATAAGGTAAGTTTACTAGAATATGACTTGCATGGATAGTACAGTATGATGTTTAGATGTTTGGGGTGCAGTGATTTCTCCAGCAGACCTCAAGAGTTAACACATTTGCACACTGCCTTTAACACTTTGTCGCATTCGTAGCAAGTATTTTAAAAGGTGTACAAATCAGAGCCACCGTACAAGCAAAATCCAAAATCCAGAATAGTGAATCACTGCTGTAGCCGGTTTCAACGCCTGGCGAGGACCTGGAATATGGGGTGTATGTACCTTAAGATATACTGCCAGTCTCTGTTTAGGATGAGTTTACAGAAATTGGTGGTCTTTTGTTTTAATAAGTATCAGACTAAGTCACTGACTTCCTAAAATAAACTTTAAACCTCTAAACGAATATGAAAATAGTAGAAAACAAAATCTTAAATGCTTAAACCTACACATACAGTGCATTAAAAAATGATTCATACCCCTTGAACTTTTTTCACATTTTGTCATCCTAGAACCACAAACCTTAATGTTTTTTTTATTGAGATTTTATTTAAAAAAAAATAAAAGTGAAAAG
This sequence comes from Bagarius yarrelli, assembly GCA_005784505.1. Taxonomy (NCBI): domain Eukaryota; kingdom Metazoa; phylum Chordata; class Actinopteri; order Siluriformes; family Sisoridae; genus Bagarius; species Bagarius yarrelli. The sequence continues at coordinate 1,080,923 of VCAZ01000042.1, forward strand.
TGTCATGTGCATGTGTATTCAGCCCCCTGAACTCTGATACCCCTAAATAAAATCAAGTGCAATAAATTACCTTCAGAAGTCACCTAATTAGCTAGGAGTCCACCTGTGTGTAACTTAGTCTCAGTATAAATACACTTATGTGAAGGACAAACTCGTTTGTTAGAGAACATTACTGAACAAACAGCACCATGAATACCAAGAATCTCACCAGACAGGTCAGAATCTCACCAGACAGGTCAGCTCACAGAGAATTTGTTCACAGGACAACTATAAGTCGTGTTCTTCACAATTCTAGCCTTTATGAAAGAGTGGCAAGAAAAAAGCCAATGTTGACAGAAAGACATAAGAAGTCTTGTTTGCAGTTCCCCACAAGCCATGTAAGCGGACATGTCGAAGAAGGTGCTCTGGTCAGATAAGACCAAAATTGAAATTGTTGACCTAAATGCAAAGTGCTATCTGTGGCGAATAAAGTAACACTGCTCATCACCCTGAACACACCATCGCCATCGTGAAACATGGTGGTGGCAGTATCGTGCTGTGGGAATGCTTTTCTCCAGCAGGGACAGGGAAGCTGGTCAGAGTTGATAGGAAGATGGATTGAGCTAAATACAGGAAAATCCTGGAAGAAAACCTGTTGGAGGCTGCAAAAGGCTTGACTGGGAAGGAGATTCACCTTCCAGCAAGACGATAACCCTAAACAGCCAGAGCTACAGTAGCCCAGTCAAAGTCCAGACCTAAATCCCATTGAGCATCTGTGGCAAGACTTGAAATTTGCTGTTTCGAGACTCACCATCCAATCTGGCTGAGCTTAAGGTATTTTTCAAAAAAGAATAGGCAAAAATTTCAGTCTTTAGACATGCAGCGTCACAGGTGACAAAATGTTCAAGGGGTATGAATACTATTTCAAGGCACTGTATTAAAGGTTCTTTTTATCTTTTTACTGTCTTGATTTCTAAGTTAGTTAGCTTCAGATTCCCATGTGAAAACCATTGCTTTCATGTTTTCAGGAACAATGAAAAAAACATGCCATACAAATTTTCTTTATTCTTAAACCCCCTAAACCAGACCTCCCCTCCATTTTTCCTCTCTGGAAAGTGTGTAAGCGCTGCTGTCCTTGATTTTGTATTATGCACAAACAGGAAACTGGTTTAATGACTTTGAAAGCATTAAGGAATCTAATACAAAGCAAAATAAATTATGGTAGTTATAGGAATTTTTCCCATGTGCATGCGAATGCAACATGAGTGACCTTCATTAAGGTGCCATTCATTATCGCCCTCGACTAGGTAAGCAGGCAAACAACTTATGCAAATTGTAGCTGTACTACTGTGCTTATAAAACACAGGCCATTGCAGGGTTTTTGTTTTAGCTCATCTGGCGCTGGGTCACGAGTGGTAAGATTAGGGTTGGGATGCAAATGCATTATTTATGAAATAATATAACAAATTAAAAGATTGACGAACATGGAGAAACAAAACATAAAACTAAACTAACACAACCAGACAAAGAGAAACTGAAACACAGGTGTATAAATACACAACCTAATTGGGGAAACAATCAACTAAACAAGAAACACCTGCACACAACGAGGGACACATGAGCAAAATAAACTAAGAGACAGAACTAAAAAAACCCCCAAAACAATAAACATCACACTTCAACAGGGAAATCACATGACAAGACAAAGGCAATTATATAACAAAACCTTCTAGAGAATTGACCAGCAAAGTCTCTCCGTTGCCCTCTGGTGGCCTGGCAGGGCAACGCACCTGGCAAGCCTGGCTGAGTTGTTTGAACTTTCATCCCTGATTCTGCTTCGCCTATAGCTAGTCTGCCACTGGACTGCACATTTATGAAATTCTTTGTGTGTTTTATTAAGCTTTTCTTAATGTTAGTTACTTTTTTGTTTTCAATCCTTCCACTCTTTTTGACTTTTTTTTCTCTGTAATTCTCCTTTTCTTTCTCTTTTTTTGTGTGCTTTATACACCTTACAATTTTTTTGTACTCCTGTTGATTTATTCTTTCCATCTCTCTCTCTCTTTCTCTCTCTCTCTCTCTCTCTCTGCACATATTCTTCCCCTGTCATACATTTTATTGTCTTTGTTTTCCTGGTCTCTCATTTTCTCTTTTGGCTCACTTTTCTGAATTTACCTTCTTTACTCTTCTCCCACACACTACCTCTCACTTTTTTCACGTTTTCTCACTTCCTTTCCCCACTTTTCATGGCCCTGTCTATCTCTCTGTCCCATTTTCTGCAGGGTGGAATGATTGCTCTGCTGCTTTCCATCTTGTGCTTAGTGCTGATCCTGTACACGCGAAAGCGCTGGTGTAAAAGGCGACGTGTCCCTCAGCCTCAGAAAAGCGCCAGCGCCGAGGCAGCTAACGAGATTCACTACATCCCGTCTGTGCTGCTGGGTGGGCAAGCGCGCGAGAGCCTGAGGAACTCCCGGTGCCAAGGCGCCAACGCCAGCGGAACCCTCAGTATCCGTGAGACGCCCATCCTCGACGGGTACGAGTACGACATCGGTGAGCTGCGCCAGCACCTGCAGCGCGAGTGCATGAACGGTGGGGAGGACTTTTCCAGCCAGGTGACACGCACACTTGATTCGCTTCATGGCTGTAACGACAAGGCCAGTGTGGATCTCACCCCAGGTGGGTTCTAGGCTCACATCATTTTTTTTAAATAGTATGTTGTATTACAAGCCTGTAAGATATTTTATACCTCATACAGTTTTGGGAAGAGCTAGAAAACCCCATGCATGTCATGTTTCTGATAATAGATCCATGTTTACTCACACGTTATTCCATATCTTCTAATAGGCCATAAAGCAAAAGCTTATTTAATGAACCTACCTGATGAAAATACACAAAATACTAGTTGTAATTTTAGAAAAACAATCCATGTGTAAAATTTTTAGTTTTACTTTTACTGCATTTGGCAGATGTCCTTCTCCAGTGTGACACACACACAATCTCTAATATTTCAATTTTGGTTAATTAGAACCAAATCAATGTGTAACATAAACCCAAAAACGTTAAAAAAGAGCAGTTTTTAAAAGAGGCAACAATCTGTTTTCTTTGGTTTGTTGTAGCTACATAGGAATCGTGGGCAACCCTAAAGAATTTTTACTTTTAATATTAATGTTATTATTATTTGCTCTTTTTATTTTCCCTTTACTCTTTCTCCACTTTAAAGAATTAATATACTACTTCTTTTTCTTCTACCATTTCCACTTCTTTGTCTTCTTCTTCTTCCTTTTTCTTTTTTTGTCTTCTTCTTTTTCCTTTTTCTTTTTTTTTCTTCTTCTTTTACTTCCTTTTCTTTTACTTCTTTTTCTTTTTCTTCCTTTTCTTCTTCTACTTTATTTTCGTATCAAACTATAGTTATTACCTTTGCTAATATTATTAAAAATTAAAATAGATACAGTAACACACACACACACACAATTACATGTACAGGCTCGAACGGTTGTTGTTCGTTTGTATGTTATATGTGTAGGTATGTAAGGAGCAACATAATGGGTTTTTTTTTCTAAATATAAAGATGCTGGGTATTTTTTGGTCTTTAGCCAACGACTCGGCTGTTTTGACATTGATAGAAAGTTTATTTCACCACCCTGTTGCCAACACAGAGAAAAGTCTTGAGGCAGACCTGCCTTGTATTCTAAAGGTTGGTGGGACCTGTCGAGTAGAATTACTCATGTTTAGGCTACATTCTGTTTAAAGAAGACATAGCCCATAATTACCTTGGTCAAGCTGACAGCTCGGTTAAAGGAAGTGCAACACTGATGCTTCTTTTTGAAATGAAAGTTGAATGTTTATGGGAACAATTTTTTTCAATGACACAGCGATCCGTGCCAGTTCTTCTCTGTTTTGTGTGAATGCAAAACCTATTTTATTTATACACTGTTTGGTTTCTCCCAATGATTTTAGGAGGTGGTAATAGATACAGTTAAGCTAATTTTATTCACGGGTCATGGTGAAACAGGAGACATCAGGTTTCTACTGTTTTCTTTCTTTTAATTTAATCCCTATTAAAAATTTACATTAGTATGTGGTCTGATTTATCTGTCTTGTCATATTTGTGCTTACCTCATTGTTAAGTGTATAAGTATATTCAATTCATTGTGCAAGGTACATGTACAGAGCCAATGAAATGCATTTTTCGCATATCCCATCTTAGTAAGTTGGGGTCAGAGCGCAGGGTCAGCTATGATACAGCGCCCCTGGAGCAGGAAGGGTTAAGGGTCTTGCTCAAGGACCCAACAGTGGTTGACTTGCCGGAGGTGGGGCTTGAACCCAGGTGTTTCTGGTCTTCAGATTAACAACTCAGCACCTTAACCATTTGAGCCACCCTGCCCCCTTAACCATAAGAACTTGGAGATAATTGGTGATTAGATCATGGTTTTATACATTCTTAAAAGTCAGTTACATACCACTGGGTAAATGATAGGTTGCAAATCAAAAGTACCCAGAAAACCTCAATTGATAACAAGCCACATTATATATGGGCAAAAATTTGCTAACACCTCACCAGCACACCCACGTAAGTGTGTAAAATAGCTTTGTATGCTATTGTATTATTTATTCAATCACAGGAACTAAGAGCCCCAAACTCTCATCCAACTTGACAATAACCGTGTGCACAAAGCCCCTAACCTTCATGAAGACATCTGTTCTGGTTGGAGTAAAGGAACTGAAGTGTCCAGTACAGAACCCTGATTCAGACTTAACCCCTTAAAATTGGGATGAATGAACCCCGACTGAACCTCAGACCTCCTCACCCAACATTAGTGTCTGATCACACTAATACCGAATAAACACACATCCTCAGTCACACGACACAATCTATTGGAAAACCTGCACAGGTTATTAAAGGATTAAAGGTTATTATTACAAACACATATGGATGTAATGATCTGGTGTCCAAATGCTTTTCTGGATATACCGTAGTGTAGCTACATTTAGTGGACTTACTGTGTCTCACAGCCCTAAGAGGTGTTTAAGGTGTTGGACTGCTAACCAGAGCTAGGCCCTTAACCCCCCAGTTGCTCAGTTGTATAAAAGAGATAAATGTAAGTCGCTCTGGATAAGGGCATCTGCCAAATGCTGTAAATGTAAGAGGGGAAACTCTTCACATTCCAGCAGAGGTTAACTAGCTGCTGATGTAATGAAAATGACTGCAGTTATCATGGGCAGGTTCATAGAGCACAGGCAACGCTGCAGGAGCAGGAAGACCTGAGCAATTAATGAAAGCTAAAACACACAAGGTTTTCTTTAAGCTTCTGTAATACTGAGCATTTGTGAGTCACAACTGATTTGGCTGTACCCCAAACTGCACACTGCTTTTTAAATAACACCACCTAGTTTTGTGGTTTGGGACATGCTGCCTTGAATTCTTTCTAAATGTATGAACTCGCAGGTTCGTTCGTGATGTTCCGCAAGCAGCTGGCACTGCCCTTTTTTCCCCTGGAATATACAAGCAAATTCCAAGAGTATTAGCAATACTTCTTGAGCGGTGGAGAGTTAAGATTTGATGCTCATTTTATATTTAGCGTTTTGTTGCCGTTTGTTCATTCCAAATGCAGATTTCAAGTCTAGATTAGAATTCAAGGGTTAAATATTTGACATGCCATTCTGAACAAATATACAAAAAAACTCTTCCGCAATTCCTTCGAACATATTGTTAAATATCATTAAATATTGTTTTAATGACATCACTTCAAAGCATATACAGCTGCATGACTGATGAGTTATGACGCTAACTTTATAAAGATAATTGCATAAATTTGTTTTATAAAATATTTTAATTAATTGAATGACTGCCTCCTGCTGTGTCTTTCTTTTGGAAAATGGAGGTCAAGTTTGGCCACCTTTATTTATATACTGCATTTTAAAGATTGTGTCAGAGCAGCTTTGGTGAATAGTGAACACTCACTAAAACGCTCAGTTTAGTTTAATTACTATCTGTAAATTAAGAGTCCCCCAACCAAGCAAGCCAGGGGTGGCAGCAGCAAAGGACCAAAACTCTATTGGTGACACACCTTGGGAGAAGTTCTCTTCTTACCAGACAAACTAGCAGGTTATTCCATGCTTCGGCAAAGTTTCCGTGGTTTTGTATGGATGTCCATCTAGAAGTCATCACTGGGAAACTGCCTCTGGGGCATATTGTCTCCAAATACTGATCCACCAACTGGGCTGAATACATACTGGATCTGGTGGTGACGGTGAGGTTGGAATAAGAAGGAAAACAAGGTCTACTCGATTTGCTATGCCGAGTTTAACCCTTTGCATACTACTGATATTTATGCATCCAGCTTGACTGCTGTTCTCCAGAAACAGATTACTTTTACTTTTAAACAAGTTTCTTCTGGTTAGCTTGAAAGCAAATTAACTGATTGTACCATGTTGAGACGAAGACTTTTCTAGACAAACAAGGTTTTCTAAGCTACATAAAACACTTGTGCTGTAGCTTAAACAATTTTTTTACACATGTTCTGCACACTATTGCTGGTTATTTCTATGTAGGAAAGAAACGGAAAATGTCCAATTGCCCCTACCTTTAAACCTTGGACCTTCCTTTTTTATGTTTACTTGCATGTACAACATTTGGCGTAAACCCTTATCCAAAGTAACTTACATTTGTCTCTTCTATACTATTAAGCAATTAGGGGTTAAGTGCCTTGCTCAGGGGCCCAAAAGTGGCTACTTGGTGGTGCTGGGAGTTGAACCCTAATCCTCAAGGTATCAGTGAAACAGCTTAACCACTGAGCCACTATTTCTTCTCTGGTTAATTTTAGTAACTTATTACTAGTATACAGCGCCCTCCACAATTATTTGCACTCCTGGTAAAGATGTGTTAAAAGCCGTACAAGTACAATTTTTATTGGGGTAACTAATACGTCTCCATAACAACCATCAGACTCTATCTACAGGCCAACAAGCTGTTTGGGAATCATGCAAGAACAAAAATGTTTCTTACCTACAATTACAGATGTAAACGTCTGGAGTTTGCTAAGTGGTACTGGGACTACAACTGGGACAGTGTGCTTTGGCCAGATGAGACTAAGATAAAGATTTTTGGCAAAAAAAACACTAAGTGGGTTTGGTGTAGAACAAAAGATGCCCACTGTGAAGTATGGTGGCAGATCTGTGATGCTGTGGGCCTGTTTCTCTTCCCAAGGGAACCTTGTTATGGTGCATGCATCAAGACCGCGTCGAAATACAAGGTCAAAACCTGACGGCCTCTGCCAGAAAGCTGAAGACAATGACCCAAAAGGTGTCAGCAGACAAAAAAAAAATCAAGCTTCTTCCTAAGTGCTGTCTCATTGGCAAGTATTATATATTAAGGACGCCAATAATTGTGGCACACATGATTTTATGTTCAGTGGGGGGGGGGTTCCCCACTGAATAAATGTACTTTAAAGTTTGGAGTTTGGATTCTTTTTTTTTGCTTTGTGGTTCTATATGGTTATAAAAGAATTTATTAAAAGCCGAAAAACACATCTTAACAAGGGGTGCCAATAATTGTGTAGGTCACTGTACCTTTAGTAGTATACTAAAGTAGGCACAATTTTTTTTTTAACTACTTATAACTTTAACTAAGCTGTAACCTTAACATGTGTCTACTTGGTCATTGTGTCTGAATTGCAGTCGTCTCTATTGCTATCAAACCGTCTAGCCATCAAAACACACAAAGTAAAACAGTGGCAGAATCATTGTTACAAATTATTACAAAAAAGCACTGGCATTAGAGATAAGTGTTAGCTTTGCTTATAAATAATGCTACAAATACCAGTAAATGCTGTGCCATATAAAGTTAAAGTGGATGGAGGCCTTTAGATATTAAGTAAATTATTCATGATAGCCATTGTATTGCTTACGGGACCTCAGAGCACCACAGGGCCCGTTTCGAACATCATTAAAGGAAAGAAGAGTCTCTTGACTCAAGTTAGCGACACTAAGGTCGCCAAGGTTCACTGGTCGCACAGCACTGGAGACATCAGCACTGATTGAGTGTGAAATGATGCTGATATTTGCCTGAAAGAGTGTTCGGCTCTGAAGACTCCCAGTGGATTGTGCTGAGGAGTAATTTTATGTTGCAATGCTAATTTGGCTGGAAATAAAAAGCCCTGCAGTGTCAGTTTTCTTTGTTGTATCGCTGGCTTACTACGGGGGGACGTAGCCATTTAACATTGCTGCAAAATAAAAAATAATGGTAACTTATACCTGCTAAGTCAATCTACAGTTCACTGTATTGGCAAGGCTGATTCTTTCAGCTTAGTCATAGAAAGTCGAATGTAACAAAAAAGGAGGTGTTAAAATGCTAACTGGAAGATTGTGGGTTTGATTCTCGGCATAATCATGTTACCACTGCTGAACCCCTGAGCAAGGCCTTTAAGCCCCAATTATTTCAGTTGTTTAAATGATATAAATGTAAGTCACGCTGGATAAGGGTGTCTGCCAAATGCCGTAAATGTAAATAAGAAAAAAAAAAATCTAATAACATTTATTGCAGTAATACAACAGCAAACAAAATTGGTTCCATCACAACTGCCATAATATGCAAATCATAACATAGTTATCAGTATCACTTCTGTCAGACTTTAACTTAAAGAATAAATTGTACAATTTTCCAACCAATGATACTGTGATGAGTTCCTTAAGGCAAAATGACTTCAAGTTAAACATAGACAATATGGACAAAGTTATTGAGGCACCTTACCATCCTATTCATATGTCTCGCTCTTTTAATCCCATAATAACCACACAACTGAAAACACACAACTGAAAAGATTTTCCACTTTATTGTGGACTGTGATTGTGAGGATTTGTGTTCATTCAGTTACAGAAGTATTAGTGAGATCCGACACTATTGATGGGTGAGATGATCTGGGGTTCAGTCGGGGTTCCAGTTCATCCCAAAGATGTTCAGTGGGGTTGAGTCTGAAACTGGGCTTTGTGCAAGACTTGAGTTCTTTTACACACCATGTCTCTATTTCAGATAGCTCAGGGGCTTTGACATTGTTGTGCTGTTTGGGTAAAACTGAAGAGAAATATAAATAGAGACATCATAGACAACTGCGTGCAACCATCCTTGTGAAAATGGTTATTGTAGGTGTGTGCTACTAAGGTATTTTGACATAGCTGATGACGTGATGACACAAACATCTCACCTACAAGTTTCTTTCCCCATACCTATATAAAATTTCTGGCCGCCATGTTGAAAAGTCAAACGCTTCAACGGAGGTGTTTGGGAAGCTAGACAACTTGGCAGAAAAACTGACCAATTAGTTACACAAGGCCAAGAAGACATCTTCGAGAGGAATGCATCTCTGTGCTGAACTACAACATGGTGGAGAAGTTTTCCACAAATCGGTGTGGTACTTAAACGAGCATGTTGCAGATGCAACAAATACAAAGAAGCCATTGGATTCTACGAACCCATCATCAAGAAACCCTACAATGACACCCTCAACGTAAGCACAATCGCCAACCTGTGTGTGTCCTACATTATGACGAGCCAAAATGAAGAGACAGGGAAACTCAAAAAATAAAAACAGCAGAGCTTGTAAACCTACCCAGGCAAGGTGTTTCATCTGTGCATTGTCAACCTGGTGATATACTACGACTTCGGTATTTCTTGCATCATCAAGAGCCTGAAGCCGTACAACAAAAAGCTCAGAACAGACAACTGGTTCCACATCAACAGATGCTTCCTGTCCCTGCTGGAGAACATGGCCAAGCACATGATCATGCTAAGACATGCGTTATTGCAGGACTTCATGCAGTTCCTGGAGCACTACAAGCTCTCTGGAATAGACGACTTAGCCACTATCAAGCAACCTCTGGAGGAGGACACATCGGGAACAACTAGAGACTGATACTAAAGCTGAAATGGTGTTTGAGGAAATCTGGGATAGTAGTAGCTCGGTGGTTAAGGTGTTGAACTGCTATTGTGGGTTCAATTTCCAACACCACGAACCTGCCACTGGTGGGCTCCTAAGCAAGAAACTTAAGAATCAACCTCTCAGATAGATAAGAAACAAAATACATTCAAGTCGCTCTGGATAAGGGCACCTGTCAAATGCCAGAAATGTAAAGATTTCCAGAAACATATGGTGTAGCCAGTTGTTTAGCTGTTTAATCTGGCTGTCATTGGTTATGGATCTTTTTCACAGTTTTACTTATTTCTGAATGCTACAGGATGCCCTTTTATGAATACTAAAATGTTTAACGTTTTTTAATGGCCAGAAATGGTCGTGTTCAGAGTATTAGTTTGGTCTCTACATTGTTTTTTAAAACAATACTCCTACTTAATTAGGAGTGCCTGTGGCTTGGTGTTTTGTCCTATTCACCTTCATGTCTCCTTTTTCTTTTTTTTTCTGCCTGATGCTGACCTTTTTTCATCAGTGGAAAAAGTCAGTGTTCTGTACTCTCAACCTTTCTTTCTATCTTTCCACCTAACATTAACCTTTTGACCTCTTTGCCATCAGGGAATGACAATACAAAACTGTCCCTAATGAGCAAGTACAAGGATAACATCATAGCCACCAGTACCGTTGACAGCAATCACCAGCAAAACACGCTCCTCCCACACAACACCTTCACCAACCAGCGCACGCGTCTGTCCAGCAACACGCGCGGTGAGTGGTCGGCCACGCCTGCAGCCGCCTGCTTAAAAAACATGCCCGCTGACACCTGCAGCTGCCCTTCACACTTCTCAGGGTGTTTCCCAAATGCTAGTGCATGGTAAAAATGTGTAGGCATTTAGTGTTGAATAAACTATGCTACACATTTCCTTTAATTACATAGACTACATTTTAATGGCTAATTATATAAATAAGCTTTAAGACTACATATTTCTGGTGCTGGGACGCATTCTCTTAAAATCCTAGTGCTTGCTTTAATAACTAGTCATGACTCTTAGTGTTTGGGACAGAGCCCTAGAAGGTGTGATGCTTTGCTTTTGTCTCATAGCCATCAAGCTTTACATTTTATTTATGCCCATTTCTATATGAAATAAATTATGTGCATATTACAAATTATTATATTTTTGTTTATTACCTACTAGGTACATTTTGTTGCATATGTTATAACCCTTGTTTCCTCATTTTACTCCTGTGCATGGATGTTTGGAGTGTTTGGTGTTTGGAAGAGGGCGTTGGCAAACATGTGGAAACGTTATTTTATTGTATTATATAATGTGTTGAGAAAAATACGTTTTATCCATGGAGACCTGGGACATGCCAAACAACCTTTAAAGACCTTTCAATTTTTTTGCCTTTGTTCCTTCGCAACACCAGGGCTGTAATCACACCAAAGCAGAGCTTGATTACACAGGTCAGCTTCTGAAACCTGCAGCAGAACGAAATGTGATTTTACCAATTGTCTGATGAGATCTTGGGTTCCCGACATTAAATTTACCCAAATCATATATATTTTTTTGTTTTCGCTACCTAGCTCTGTTCTAAACTAATCTGCTTTTATAAACATTTGTCTAAGGAAAGTATTTTTATAGTATTTTATAGTTTCCTGACCGCTTCAAGGCAGTGCAGCTTACATGTTCTCTCTAAGCCTCACAGTTTATAGCTGCTTATGTTTTTAGCAAAAAAGAGGAACTTAATAAAATATTTGATAGCAGCAGCCAGTATTGTAAAGTTTTAAAGTGCAGTGCTATATCATTTTTTTTCTAATGTTTGTGTAGATTATTCTGTATATATTGTGTGTTGTTCTGAGATTTTGTGTGTTTGCGTGCATCAATCAGCCATAACATTAAAAACACTTGGTTAGTATTGTTTAGGTCATCTGCTCACCAAAGCTCTAACCCAAAAAGGCAAGCTCTTTAAAGGTGTGATGTGACATCTGGCAGCAAGACTTAAGTAGCGGAACTTTTAAATCCTTTAGGTTGTGAGGTGAGCGTCTAGCATGTCACACAGGTGCTTGGTCAGGTTAGAATTTGGGGAAATTTAGAGGTCAAGTCAACACCTGGATCTGTTTCTCATGGCATGGAGCATTATCCGACTTAAAAAGGCCAGGGCCATTAGGAATACCACTGCCATGATGGAGTATACTCGTCATCCTTTTCTGCCACTGACTTTTCATATAAATACTGGGATTTTTAAATAGAACAATGTTCAGAGAATCGCACTACTACTTCTGACTAGCCTTTCAGCGCCTCCTTTACGTAACATAACATTTACATTTCTAGCATTTGGTGGACGCTCTTATCCAGAGCAACCTGCAATTATCTCCTTTTTTTAGCAGCAGTTGAGGCATAAGGGCCAGTGGTATGAGGCAGCTTGGGGCGGCTGGAAAGTGAACCTACGATCTTCCAACCAACAGTTCACATCTTAACCACTGCATTACCACTTTCTTCCCCTACAATCAGCTGTCTTTAAAATACATTGATGGACAGATTGTTGGAGCTTGGTTGGCCATTGTTAGTGTTTTCAGCAGTGTCAAGTCGAGTCAAGATTTGTTGTTGTTTTGCTGCGTGTGGACATATAGTTAACCGTAATGTGGTGTCTCGCAGGACCACAGTGGTACATACTGGTTATATAAATATAAACATAAAACACAATAGAAATATGAGTAGAGCAATTTGTTGACTGCAAAAAGTAAGACTGTACAAAAACATTGTATAGATACTGTTAATAAAATTGTGCAAGAGAGATATTTTTGTAAATAAAAATTGTGCAAAAGACATATTTTGGGGGAAGCAGCGCTTAGTGTGAGAATTTGTAGCACAATGCACAAATAAATGTGTATCATTTATAGAGTCTTTGTGTGAGGGAGTTTATTAAACGTTTCTAGTGTACATGCAGAGAAAAAAAGTGTTTTATTGCAGGTGGTTTGTTCACCTGTGTGTAGTACATTTAGTTGGGGGTGATTTGGGTGGTAGGGTTGTGGATGAGGTCTTAGAGGTGGACATAGAGATTGGAGTTGAGGGCTCTCACAGCCTGAGGGGAAAAAGCTGTTGAGTTTTGTTTAGCCTCATACACTGCATTCTGCAGTAAACAGTATGTTTCCACGCCGTTCTATTACATTCCATCCATGGGCTTTGGATGGTCATAACCCTGGCATTTGCAATACTATATTTACCTTTATGGCATTTCGTAGACTCCCCAATCCAAAGCAGCACTAAAACCAAGTCAGCAGTTGAGGGTCAGGGGCCAAGCAATAACAGCTGGGAATTGAGCCCATCATCTTTAGACCAACACTTATAGGAAGTAATAGCACTGGTAAGGTGATACACTGTTTTCAGTTCTTTGGTGGTAGTTTTTTGGACCACTTTTGGTAGGTTCAAATTACTGCATAATGAGACCACCAAACAACTGACACAAGAGTTCTATTGTCCAGGATCTTTACACTTGCCCCCATGTGCCCAGGATCGTTTCCCGATTCAGTCTGCCTTCTCTCTCTTTAACTTGTTGTGACTCTCTCTCGAGGGGGCAGGGTGGCTCAAATGGTTAAGGCACTGAGTTGCTGATCGAGAGACCCGGAAGACCTGGGTCCAAACCCCACCACCGGCAAGCCAACCACTGTTGGGTCCGTGAGCATGACCCTTAATCCTTCCTGCTCCTGGGGCACTGTATCATAGCTGACCCCGCGCTCTGACCCCCAACTTACTAAGATGGGATATGCGAAAAAGAAAAAAAAGTTTACATTCACTTCCATGAAGCTGATATGGCTAAAGAAACATGTGCTTTGTCTGAGGTCAGAATTCCTAAGAGCCAGTTTGATTTCTTCAAACTCCTGTGTTCCAATCTTCCCAAAAGTCTGCAGATGTGTGGTCTGAACCTGTCCGATGTTCATGGGTATCGCTGTTCACACTGAACTTATCTAAGCACACTTAACCTGGGACTGAATAAACAACCTGTGCTCGGAAAGCTCTTGCTACTGTAACTCATCGCCCTTTAAATCATGATGTTCAGATTCCTCTAGGTCTTATAATGCCTTGCTCTCTGCACCTGAACTAGCAGATCAGCATGCCGCAGATGCACCACTGCCGGGCTTTGAATATTTTAACAAGCTTATCTTTTATTCCTGTCCATGAAGCATTGCACCTTTTGGCCTTTGCTTAATTGTGGAAGCTGCCCCACACACGTTTGCACCCGGGATTTCAAATAATGCCTTTTTAAGTTTGTCATTTTTTTTTTCAGTTTCCTTTTTTTTTTTTTTTTTTTTGAGAATAAAGTAAAAATTACAAAAAAAAAGGGTGTAGCTGTGCATCAATTGGCGAAGACGCCGTGCATCTGTTCTTCGCAGCAGAGGAGAGAGTCTCATCACTCTTTTTCAACAGCAGGATTAAAGTTCGGTCTTGCTTTAGGTTAGAATTGGGATGTGTTGGGTTTTGTTTTTTTTTCTTAAATAACTGCCGCAACGTCTTTATAACGTAATTATAACTTTTTGCTGATGCATTAAAATTCTCAGGGTTTTTTTTTTTCGTTTAAAATATTTCGGCTTTTAGTCTGGTATAGATTGGATTTTTCCTTATTGTTTCTTCTTTATTCTTAAAATATTTTAGCCTTTAATCTCGTATTGGTTTGACTTTTTTTCTCTCATAATTTTGACTTTATTGTCAAACTATTTCAACGCTTATCTTGTATTGCTTTGACTTTATTATGAAGTATTATGACAAGTAAACCTTATTTATTTATAGCGTAGCACTAAAACATTATATTAATTGTTATTCGTTGTTTTTCGTTATATTTTGCGTCTATTTTGCATAACCTCTTTGTGTACACTTTTCTTTTCATAAGAACCAAATGTAGTCTGTTTATCTTCATCCTTAAGCATGTTTGGCAATAAGACAAAGTGTTTGCACAGACAAACAGTAATGTAGCATGACAATTCCTCATTAGGGCTAGTTTGGCAAAAGATTACTGCTTCCTCTATGAAATTTATTGGTATTTATTGCCCAAAACAGCTTAGTAGACACACAAAAAGGTCAACCAAGCAAGATCCAATATATAGAACTAGCAAACTGGAAACGGAGAAGCTCAGATAAAAGCTAGACAGGAGCGCAGAAGATAATCATTAAAACACTTGGTGAAAACACAGAGCTGCACTTACTGATTAGTAAAGTAATATGACAAAGAAAATAAAAGGACTTTTAAGGAGTAACCAACACGAGTGTTAAAAGCAGTGAGACAACAGGAAGAAGGAACTGCTGCTTAGCCAGATGTTAAACCTAGCGACGGAATAATCTCCCTGTAACATCTGTCCTGGCTTCATCTGACTTCAAGCGCAGGAGTCTTTCTGTACATAATGCATGTATTGTGGAGATCAAAGTTTCATATTTTTTATGTTTCAGAGATTTGGTTTGCCGTCAGCGCTTATAAAGCATTGATTACGCACAAGGACACGCTGGCCACCCCCTAAAGAGAAATACACAAATCCTTGTTCTCTGTTGCAGATTCTGAAACCCAGAAGTACGTTATAGCAGAACTTCCAGACCACTGAACCATACAGTATGCTCAAGCAAAGACGGGGTCATTTTTATGCCAGAGTTGTTCTGCTGCACCTTTGTGTGCATTCAACGCCCCCCCCCCCCCCCCCCCTTATTTTAAATCCAGGGTGAATACTTGAGGGAGCTTGTAGTTATTTCCTTTAGGCATTTCTTCTATATATGTTTAGCCGGTAGGGTAAGACCTGATTTAAATTGTATGGCAGCTGCAAAAATCCAGGTTGCAGCGTTGAATTTTTCTTCTACATGAAACTTTACGATTCTTTTGGACTTTTGGGATTCTTTGCTAACTCGGTTTTATAAACGCTTTTAGACCAACACCACAAATATAGCTAAAATGAAAAGTTACTAAACATTTTAGACTTTTTGATGACAACAAAAATTGCAGTAAAAACTTACTGTTTAGTAAACTTTCTTCTGCTTACAACTTTTAATTAATTTTTTGGTTTAACGAAATTAAAAAGTCGATTTTACAACCAGTCAAACCTAATCGTGTGTCATTGCAGCCAGATCAGAATAAAATACCTTCATTACCCCTGCGGGTTCCTTACTGTCTCAATAAACTGCTCAGAATTAGCTGCTTGTTGTCTTCTTTTTAACAGTTTTTTCTGGTCACCACCCTATTTGTACTTAGTTTAGCTAAGATTGACTAGCTGTAAATCTATGTGAACTCTCTAAGCACCTCGCGATTCGATACGATTCACAAGGCTGTGATGCAATTTTAAAAAAAAAACCATTATTGATGCATCTGAATACTAAAGTATTTGTAACGACCCATATTAAATTTAATTTCATCTTTTTATAAATAAAACAAATGCAGCATACAATTTCTTCCGTTTAGCAGCTACAGTCGTCTTGGATGTGTCATCAGTAACTAAAACTGAAGCTTTGTCCAAAATCACATTCTACATTTAGGTATGTACGTATTTCCCATCCGTTAAAAGATGTTCTAATGGTATCGTTACAGGTAACATAAAGAAATTTCGATATTGACCGGTGAGAGTAAGTTGGATAATGTTTAACTTGGATGATGATAAACGAGTGCAATTTAAGTACAATGAACAACAATGATTTTTTTTCCTTTAAGTAAAACAATTAACAAATGCTGAGTCGCCGCTTTCCGCTACTTCCCCTCATGGGATAGTGTCCATGCAGGAGTAGTGGCTCACTGTGGGTGCTTTAAATAAGTACTTGAAGAAGAAAATATTATTCCTCAAAGTTCAGTATGCGATTTTCGTACAGAGCCTAATCTTTTATAGTGATCTGCCATTTGTTTGGCCGCCATTATTTATCTGTTTTGTGCCCGTCACACTGTCCTGCCGCTACACTCGCTACTTTAGAGCTTCTTTAATTAACATTCAGAAATAAAAAAAAAAAAAATAAATAAAAAATCTATTATTGAAATTTGTTAATTGATTCAGAATCAATGCATCTAAGAATCAAAAATTTCCCCCTACTTCTAGTATCTATAGATACATTTTATGGCCAAAAGGTCTGTAGACATACCAGAGCACCAGTAATATCGATATATATATATATATATATATATATATATATATATATATATATATATATATATATATCTATATATATATATATATATATATATAGTGTATATATATATATAATAAAGTGTATATAATATAAAGTGTATATAGTGCCTTCCCCAAACAGTTGTCACTTTATGACCTTAATGAAGACATGGTGTGTTAAATTCGGAATAGCTGTGATTGGCGAGGGTCCCCATATGTTTGCCTACACTAGTGTTAAAACAATGGACTATTCATGTGATTATAAAAAAAAAAAGTGTGATTAAAATATATTTTAACAATGGTATTGTTTTTTGTGTGTTCTTTCCCCCGTTTTCTAAAACATTAATGTTCTTTATTGTAAGACTTTAATTAGACCTGCATCTACTCTGTATTATGACACCTGACCATCACATTTATGTGTTCTTTAATCATCCTATTCCAGATGTAGTCTCACTTTTCCTCTTATAATAATTTTCACACTTCTGGGAAAGTTTTCCACTGGATTGTGACTGTAAGTGTTACTGTGAGAATTTGTTCATTCAGTCTTCAGTCTCGGTAGTATAAGTGAGATCAGACACTTAATTTCGGTGGCGCAGTTTCCACTGTATCATTTATTATTTATAAAAGCCAGTATACATGAATATGTTTAAAGCCTAGTCTTAAAAAGGACCAGGTCAGTAATGGTGTGTTTATCAGCTTTTCCAGGGCTTAGACTCGACCCTCCAAAAAAGCCCGGGTTACACCATGACCTTGGGATTTGCAGCGAAACTTGATTTGTTTACCTCAAAACTGTTTGGCTGACGTAAAGCCGACATCTCAGTGGTGTGAGGTGGGACAAGGCCACTGACAGCTTTAAAAACAAACAATAACATTTGAAAAAACAACCCTAAATGAAACTGGAAGCCAGTAGAGCAAGAATTGGGGTGATGTGCTAACGTTTGCGTGTGTTAGTTAAAAAACAGGCTGCAGAATTCTGCACCAGCTAAAGGTGTCTGAGGGACGACTGTGGGACACCGACATAAAGTGCAGTGCAGCAATCTAGCCTTAAACTGATAAAAGCATGAAGGTCGGAGCGATTTAAAAAAAAAAATGGCCTGACCTTGGTCAAGAGACGTAGCTAAAGAGAAAATTTACACACTTGCATGCATGTTTTTTTGTTTGTTTTTTTTTTACCGTGCGGTGGTGATAAGTGATGTTTGCTCAAGGCAATACATTTGTTGTGAAAAAGGTGATGTTTATTGTAGCGTGTGCAGGCAATGATGGGAACACAATGCAGGCTGACAAAGTCTGCACTGTTTGTATCTGCTTTCCTTTATAATTAGGGTTATGAAGCATGTGTAAAATACACCAAGGGTTGGCTTTGAAATGACCTTGGTGGACGATGTCTTTTGATTTACATATATGTTACATATATGTCTATAGAGACATCCAGGCAGCTATTTTCCACTTTCAGGGCTCAGGGTTACAGTCGTTCTCTATTAAATTCTACTCTTGACGATGCAGTTTAATAATGCATATATTAACAGGGATACAAACACCGCCAAGTGTTTGTCTGCAAACTTTGAAGAGATCTAAGGCACGACTCTCGGATGGTGAAGACATGTCAAGGATGAGAACCAGCTTGATGTAACAAAGAAGTCTATGTATACCATATAAAAGGGGACTTATGACATAATCCAAACAATAAGAAGACAGAACTAATAATCAGGAACCAATAAACAATCGCAGCATGGCACACCGCCAACGATAGTACATGAGGAGCAAGGAACGCATGACAAACCTGCAAATCAAACTAATAGCATGAAACGAATCTTTTTTTTTTTTTTTTTTTTTTTTTTTTTTTTTTAGATCCCCCCCTGTTGATTTGAACCTGTCCATTTTTCTCTGATTTCTCTTTTCTACTCACAGAGCTGTGGCTCACTTGATGCTTTTTCTTTTAAATTTTCGCACCATTTTGTGTCAACTCTGGAGACTGTTGAGTGTGAAAATCCTAGGAGATGAGCAACACTTAACCAAGCCTGGCCTGCACCAACAATTATGCCATGGTCCAAATCAGGGATATAACATTTTTTTCCTCTTTCTGATATTATTTCTTTTTTTAAATCTGCTGACCCGAGTATGTGCACCTGTGTGATCTGTATTGATTGAATTTATTGCACTGCTGCTGATTGGCTGATAACATAATTACACCAGGGGGTTGGTGTTTATTGTGTGATGTTTATAATTATATGGAAACATTATATTTAATGGAAAGTTTTAATGGTAACGTGTACAAGACAAAGTATAAGAACCTATAAAGGTGATTTAGTGGAGGTGGACCAGTGAACGCCTGCCAGTATTGGGATGCGTGACTACCACATGGTCTTTTCAATTTTAGTCTCATTCTTACATGTATAAATCTGAAATTCCTTCTTCTAGATTGTGTTGTGTGACGGTGGGGATTTGTTTCTTTAGTCACAATATAATCAGACAAGTTTAGTGTCCCAGTTCATCCAAAAGATGTTGAGTGGGCTCTGTTCAGAACAATTCAAGTTATTTTACATAAAACATGGAGTTTGGGGCATTTGTGCACAGGGGCTTAGTCATGCTGGAACTTTATAAATGCAACGGCATATAATATAAAACTTTTATGAAGCTTTAAATTTTTTTGCAACAGTCCACAATCCTAAGTAGAGATCCTGAAGCCTAGCCCTGAGCACAAAAGACACTCAACCACATAATAAATAACTCACCATCTCTTTCATAATGTGACTTTACCCTAGACGCACTGTCAAATTTCAGTTATAATTTAGTTACTTTGCACTTCTCTTGTGATGTTTTTGGCTTAATGGGTTTTTCTGGAATAATTTTAGACAGGGTGGGCTCTAAACCCTTTTTCGGGGGGGCTGTAGCTCCATCTCGGTCATTTTAGCCCCCTAAAACTAACTGTAGCACAGTTATTACATACATGCAGGTAACAGCACTGAAATAACGTGGAAAAATAAATGTCAAATGCTTTAGTAATCTTCTACATTTTGATGTATAAAATAAGGAATAAACTCTTAATAGATGTATTAGGACAAATACAAGCGAACGATATTATTATTGTTGATATTTTCAGAATTTTTTATTTTAGATCACTTTTGGCAGATCAAATTCATTCTCTCATGAAAGATTAAAAAATTTTATTGTAGATTTTTAAAATCTCAAACTCTCAATTTTGTCAATATAATTTCAGCATAAGTCCATTTACCTCATTATAAAAAAAAAATCAGTTGATCAAACCAATTTTGATCACTGTAGAAAGACCTTCTTTACAGTCCCACCAAAATCGAGCAATTTTACTGTGGAAATTTTTAATACTACATCTTCAAACTCGGCATAACTCTCAATATGCTTTTGTTGGACAATATCGAGTAGGTCTCCCTTAAATGATCTGAGTTGATTTGATCAACTAGCAATTTTAAATCTCTGTTCGATAATGTTTGGAAATCAGCTTATAGTGCAGTTATATAATTAGATATTCAATTCAATGCAGTTTTATTTGTATGGCGCTTTTTACAATGGTGATTGTCACAAAGCAGCTTTACACAGTTGAAGAAATTATAAGATGAAAATGAGACAGAAATCAGTTTGTCCCTGATGAGCAAGCCGGGGGCGACGGTGGCAAGGAAAAACTCCGAGATGGAAATAGGAAGAAACCTTGAGAGGAACCAGACTCAACAGAGAACCCATCCTCATTTGGGTAAAAAACAGGTAGCTGGAATTATGTAGATACACTGTATGTGTGAGAGCAATTTAAATCATTAGTCCTTAAAGAACAGCTGGAACACCTTTATGGCGGAGTGGGATGTCCTTGGTCACCCTGGTGATGTATCATCCACTGGAGCAGGTCACAGGGAAGGGTCTGACAGGTCCGGGGTGGAGATTGGTTCTGGATCACCGGCAGCTCCGTTGTGGCATATGTAGCTCAACAGTGAGAGAGACAGAGAGAGAGAGGAAGACAAAAAGATGATAAAGAATGACTTCAAAAGTTACTTTAAATATAAAATTTCATTATTCGTGTCATTACTTCTGCTGTCTGTCTGATCCGTATTTGATTCCCTCGAAATGTGTAAATGTGAAGGATTATGAGAGCGTTTGGCTTTTTTTTAATTAATTTATTTTTTTTTTATGAATGCTGTACGTTGACGGACCTCTAAAAATGCTCTATTTCCGCTTCCATTGCCTTCACTGCTGTTATTTAAAAGCTGTGCTACATATTATAAGTGCTGTTAACGGTTATAAGTGCGTTTAGCTTAACCAAGTTTTTGCGTACCGAAACTAACGTAATCGCAGAGATGGAAGATAATGTCAAGAAAATCACTTCTATGAAAGTCATCATTGAAAAAACATATTCTATACTACATTTAATACATTCTTAAATTAGCTATTTATATACAGAGCTCAGCACAGGACCTGCAGACAAAATCAAAAAATATATAGCAAACTAGCCACTCATTTAGAATATAAAAATCGCAGGCTGTGTCTGTAATTTACATAAACAAGATCCTTTATACGGTACTTAATCATCTTCCAAGCTAAAGTAATTCTGCTATGAGCACCGATTTTTTTTTATTATTTTTTTTTTTTATCTTGTGTACATCGCTTCATTAATGATTTCGTTCATATTGTAACTGCAGCATGTAATAAACAGAAATCGTTGGTTCATGTGATTGCATTTATATTTGTACTTCCAACATTCTGCAATACACAGCCACAACCCTAGATAGTGATATCAGTAGAAATAATAAGGGCTACGCCCTACTAAGCATGAAATCTTAGAATTGCCCCAGGTTTCCGGGCTCTTCTAGCTCTTCCCACCAACTGAAAATTAAACACAAAATGACTTACAAATAGGCAAATATATGCTCTGACTATAAAAACTCTTTGTTGTGTGCATGCGTCTGAGGAAAAATGTTTTATCCTCTTATATTATATCCAAATATTTACACACATCCTAATCAGGCATTCTTTTCCAAATTTTATCAAGGTCCAAAATACTATTTTTTTTGTTTTTCATTGATGATGGTTTTGTGTGTGAATTCTGCAGCGGGTTCAGCTTTTCTGAACCCGGACGGGGATTCTGGGCCCGAGACAGATGGCGAGCCGCAGCTCACCTTCTACACCGACCCCAACCGCAGCCGCCGCCGCAGCCGAGGTATGAGAAACGGTAACGCCAACCCAGCGTGGGGCTCCGGGGGTAAGAACAACATCTACGCCGTTCGAAGCATGATTTGGCTCCTGCCTACATGTTTGTGTCGAGGACTTTGTTCATGGATTGATTGAGCAAAGCAGTAGTTGCGGCGTGTATCAGCATGTGCAACTACATCATTTTACTTGTTGTCTTGAACAACCAGGCATGTGCCTTGATTGATGGTGTGCGTTTGTTAATTGTGAGGTTCTCCATTTGGAATGTTGTTTTTCATGGATCAAATGAAAACTGTGACGTGTATTATATATGTGAGTTTCTCATCCCCTACATGTCCTTCTGTTGGCATTGTCTGTACATGAATTCCACTATTTCTCCAAGAGCACATGGAATGCATGATAATATAACAACTCTTATGGCATCTGCAAAAATTAATAATCGTTTACTTTTATTTTGATAAAAGCAGTTATTCAAACTGACCGATTTAATGTTTTGCAGAAGTGAAAAACATATGGCTCCCGCTCTACACCGCATGCTTTATGAAAGCGTTTCAAAATATGCCATTTGTAACACTTGCTCAACACAGCGAATGTGATTAATCACCAGCAGCATTTAGGCATCTGTTGTGAGTCGTGTGAGAAAAGCTCTCTTTGACTCCACAGTGACTTGACAACAGTTTTGAAAGCAAAAAGTACTGCCCAAAACTTTTCAGATGATACGCTGACACCATATGATTTCCAGTTTTTTAACAAACTAAATATTTTAACTAACAGCACAGATTCTTTTCTAAATATTAGTAAAAGTCTTTGTCACATAGACTCTACAGCACAGTCAGATTTATTTCTTTGCATGTCCTATCTTAGTAAGTTGGGGGTCAGAGCACAGAGTCAGCTATAATACAGCGTCCCTGAAGCAAAAATAGTTAAGGGTCTTGCTCAAGGACCCAACAGTGGCAGACTGGTGGCGGTGGGGCTTGAACTCTGGTCTTCCAGTTAACTACCATTTGAGCCACGATTGCACTTATTCTGTAAATATACAGTGCCTTGAAATGGTATTCATAACCCTTAAAGGTTTTGTCACCTTACAATCACAAAATTAAATAGATTTCAAGAGTTTATGTAATAGACCAACACAAAGTAGCACATAATTGTAATATTATATATATACATATATAATTGCTATATGGCGTATTGCTATATTCAAAATTTTAAGCAAATAACAATCTGAAAATTGTGGTATGTATTTGTATTCAGAACCCAAACCCCCACCCGTACTCTGATACCCCTAAATAAAATTCAGTGCAATCAATTGCCTTTAGAAGTCACCTTATTATTCAATAGAGTCCACCTGTGTGTAATTTAGTCTCAGTATAAATACACCTGGTCTGTAATGGCGTCAATGTTTTTTTTTTTTTGTTTTTTTTAGAGAACCCTAGTGAACAAACAGCATCATGAAAACCCCTGGCTAGTTTAATGACAGTACATGTAGGCAGCCTTTTTTAGTTGCTGTTAATCTATGAACGAACGCAGAAGTCAAGAGTTTGATTATTGTGAACGACGGAGATTCGTGCGCAGTGCAGTGTCTTGAATATAATAATGGTTGTCAGTCCAAACAAACACAACGACCTCTAGAATTCAACACCGGGATCTGCTGTGACTCCTTCCTGTTTAACTCTGTCTTGCAGATCAACAGCCACTTTTAGCAACGTACAACATATAAGAACAATATTAGAAACACAACACTTTGGTTAGTACTTTCAACATGGTGAATGTAGCACCCCCAACTTTCATTCATACTAATCATACTGTATAAAACATACTTAATAAACAGTCAGGAAGTCCGTACTTACTAGAGCTGTACAATATGGACAAAATAATGATATTGCGATTTTTATTTGTGATGTTGGCAAATGCTTTAGCTGTGTCAAACATGCGACATTCTAAATGAATTCAGTGCACAAGAAGTGTGTAACAAAGTATTTCACAAAAACATAACCGTATTAACAGCTCGATAAACGAAACTGGGATAAATTGTCTTTAAAACAGACAACATGAAATAAATAGTCAGGGCACTATGTTGCTGACTGGAAGACCAGGAAGGTATCAGTTCGAGCCCCACCACCGCCAGTCAGTCACTGTTGGATCTTTGAGCAAGACCCTTAACCCTTCCTGCTCCAGGGGAGCCTTATCTTTTACATTTACAGCATTTGATAGATGCCCAGTTATCTTATTTATACAACTGAGCAGTTGGGGGGTTAAGGGCCTTGCTCAGGGGCCCAAAAGTTGTGGCTTGGTGGCTGGGAATCAAAAACAAACAAACAAACAAAAAAAAAAATCAGTGTCAATGTGCTGTAGAGTTTATGTAACAAATTAAAACTTATTGTTATTAAATTAAGGTTAAACAAAATTATTTCAGTCATAACAATAAATTAACTTCATCATTGGTTTTGAGTACAAACAACTGCATAATAAAAAAAAAAACCTTTAATAAAGACAAAATAAAATGTTATACCCGTGAAAAGGAAAATAACAACTAAACAATGTGTGGGAGCTAAAATTATAATCTATTTTGTATCATTTATTATTACTGATTCCCACTTTACTCCTCTCAATAACACAGGACGCAGAACGTCTGTAAATGAAGACAAACCAGAACGCAGTTTCTGTAAATCCCTTGTATTTGCGTACACATATAAAAAAAATACTGATAAATATTACAACACTCCAGCGTTATTTACGCCATATGAGGCAAAATGTATTTAAAATAGCTTCAAGATATGAGGATATTCTTTTTTTCTTTATCCGTGGAACACAGCCCTGTTATCTGTCCTGTAATTGAATCCTTGTTTGCAGCTGTGCGTGACAGCGGCGTTGGGAAAATGGTATGTGATTGACAAATAATAGTGGACAGACCAAGCCAGACACACATTATCACTAAATTTACACTGCTGCGCTAGCGTAAGCTAACATTCATGATAAGGGCATGTAAAGACACTGCACGTCCAAATTGAAATGTTTGGCCTAAATCCCTTCAGCTTCCTGGTTGTCTATGTACGACACACGGTTTGAATCATTTGACTTGAATTATTGACCGCAGATCTTGAAACAACAGAGTGAAAAACGTCCTGTTTGCTATGGACGCTACACACGCCGGCTATGACTGAGCTGACAGTCAGATAGAGTTGGTGGTTTCCACTTGAAAAACTGTCCATTCATTAAACTTGGAAAAAAAAGAAAATCCTAGTCTATTTTTAGTATCATCTTTCACACTTGGGTTTTATTAACTAATTAGCCTATAAAATGTGAACGTTTCGAAACCGCCAAGCGAATCTCCAACCCGCCCGAAGCAATTTTTACCCGCACAATCAATTTTAAATCCACCCAACTGGGCTGGAAACCACCCGATCTGGCAACACTGCACTCGTAAGCGTGCGTGTGTGTGTGCATGAAGCCTATTTGCGTGCGGCGCTGAGTAAGCTATAAATGGTTAAACTTGCGCACAAAAACGTTACAGTATTCGAAATTAAAATAGTTAAAATCGCAGCCTTATGTGGTCGCGTGTTCCCTAATCACAATTGCGATTGATTGCACAGCTTAAGTACCGTCTCAAATATATGCGCTTCAGCTGCATTAACAGACTAAGGTGTAATCACCAACTTATTACCTGTGAGTTCTGCAGCGAGTCCAATGTCACAGGCTGACGCACTTGAGTTACACTCGAGTACAATTTTTGTCTTTCTTTTTTTTTTAATCATGTGAAACTTTCCACTATGTCCTCGGTCTTTTGTGGTGCAGTAAAGGAGCGAATAGACTTGACAGTAGACCTGACAGTATGTGGGTTTATAGACTGTGTACGTAATATATATTTCATTATAATTTAACTATATATATTTCATCTAAAAGTTTTGTAGAGAAAAATGAAATTAAATATATATATTTTTTTATTTTACAGCAAGTTCTATATTGATTTAATATAGCCGCAGTAACCGTATTGTCTTGTCTTCCGAGCCTTGGGTTCCACTGTTCTTTCTGTCTTTCTTTTTCTTTTTTTTTAATGTAGTATAATGTCATGGAAGCTCGCCGATCATTCCGTCTAGTGTGAGAAGTTTGCATACACTCTTTACTTTATACTGTATATCTGTGATCTTATTGGCCAATAAGGCAGGATGAAACATAAGAACAGCCAATCATCTTGCCTCTCGCTTAAGTCATCAGCCAATCTAAATCCCGGCTATTAGAAATAACATGGGATACAGAAGAGTGTCGGCTTTAATTGAGCCGAAGCTGATAACACACGTGTTTTGCCTTGCTATCATTTACTTCCTGTGATGGACGTGTTTGCATGTACTGTGTTTATACTCAGCAGGGGACCAGGTGCGTCGTGTCCCTTTACACGTGATGCAGTGTAAACCTCAATTATGGTTCCGTCGCACTGCGATTCTTTTTTTTTTCCCTCTCTTGCACTCTGTCTCTCTTTCTCTTTCATGCGTTTTCTATTTTTCTTTTACTCTTTCTTACTCTCTCTTCCTTTCTTTCGCTTTCTCTCTTCCTCTTTTTTTACTCTTTTTTTCACTTTCTTACACTCTCTCCGCCCTTTTTCTTTCTCACTCTTTCTACCTTTCTTTCTCTCCTGCGCTATATCCTTCTCTAACTTTCTCTCCTGTTTTCTTTTTCTTTCTTTCTTTCTCTTGCTCTCTTTTACTTTCTTTTGCTTTCTCTCTCTCTTTCTCTCTCTTTCTCCCTCTATTACTCTTTCTTTCTCTTTCTCTTTTTTGTGTTCCATCTTTCTCTCTCTGTCTCTTTTTTCTTTCTCACGCTCTATCTTTCTCTTACTCTCTTTCTTTAACTTCATCTCCTTTTCTATTTTACTCTTTCTTTCTTTTGCTCTCTCTCTCTCTTTTTTTCCTGGATTTAGGATACAGTCTTTTTACCAGCGTCAATATTTCTGATATAACAGAATGGCTTTTTGTACAACTTTATTATGATGTTTTATTCATTTTAAAGCTGGTTATAAATTTGGGTTGATATTTTTAAAGACGATCATGTTCCTTTTATAGAATTGATTAAAAAGGGTTTTACACTTGACGGCAGTTTTAACCAGATCCATTTCTCCTATAGAGTTTATAGTGTGTATGAAAGTCTATTGTATTTGATGACCAGGATGTAGACTGGGATCGTACTGCAGCCCCAATAAATAAAGAGAGAGAGAGAGAGAGAGAGAGAGAGAGAGGAGCTAAAGCCTTTTAAAATCTCACTAAGGCTGTCGGCGTGATTACTCTGCTGGAACTGAGGATCAGCTCCGACAGCTGCACATCTCCCTGCCCGTAGCTCTGCTTTTATTTATCTGAAACTGTTTTTTTTTTTCCATTTCCCTCATCTCTCTTTTTGTGTACTTTTAAAAATTGTTTTGTCTTTTTGTGCCGTCGGGAAATTTTGGAACTACTTTAGCGCCTCCCTGTCGGTTTTATGGCACTGCACCAACCCAGAATGTTTATAGAAATAAAAACGAACCAGAAAAGCTGTAGCCTTTGTTTTGTTTTTTGGGGTTTTTTTTTTTTCTGATTTTATCTTCATCCCCAATACACAAAGCACATATTCCCCAAAAATAATCCATCTCTTTTCACATCTTTTGTCTGTGGCCAAGCCAAAGTTCCAGTGCCGCTTCAGCGCCCTTTTGATGCATCAGCAGATTTAGATGTAGAGTTGTTTAGTGCCCACGGGGTGCCCTAAACTGAACTTTCCTGCTTTCCTCTTTGTGCTGTTTATAAATTCTCTTTCTTTCTTTTTTTCTTTCTTTCTTTTTTGCTCTCTTTCTCACACTTTCTCTTCCTGTCTCTCTCTCGGTCTCTTTTTCTGTCTTACTCTCCCTATCTTTTTCTGTCACTTTCTTTCTCTGTCTTTCTCTTTCTCTTTCTCGCACTCTATATCTTTCTCTCATGTTTGTCACCTTCTCTCTCGCGCGCGCGCTCTTTTTACTTTCTTTCGTTGTCTCTTACTGTCACCACCACTTTCTCCATCTCGCTCTCTCTCGCCCTCTCTCGCTCTCTCTTGCTCTCTGTGTCTCTCTCCCTGTCTCTTTTTCTGTCTTACTCTCTCTCTCTCTTTCTGTCACTTTCTTTCTCTGTCTCTCTCTCTCACTCGCGCTCTCTCTCTCTCTATCTCTCTCGCTCTTTTTCTGTCTTTCTCCCTCTCTTTGTCACTTTCTTTCTCTCTCTCTCTCTATCTTTCTCTTATTTTTGTCACCGTTCCTCTCTCTCGTGCGTGCACGTGCGCGGTCTTTTATTTTCTTTCTTTGTCTCTTACTCTCTGTCTCGCTCCCTTACTTTATTTCTCTCTCTCTCTCTCTCTCTCTCTCTCTCTCCTGTTCCTTCTGCTTCAGGCTCCCCACGCAGCCCTATCAATAAGACCACTCTAACTTTGATCAGTGTGACGAGCTGTGTGATCGGATTGGTGTACTCCTCTCACCTGTCCTGTGGCCTGAACGTGCGTGTGGTTCTTCATGTACCTGAGCACCTCATCGCTGATGGTAACTACATCACTTCTTCTGCTGTTTAGGATTTGTACTCATCTTAGTGAGCAAATTATTCACTATCTCACTTAGTAAATAATGCCTATCCAATTTTTACAGTTTTTACATTTTATAAAGTCTAAAAATATTTCTTTTAAATGTCATTTGTTTGTTTTAAACTTCACTACACACAACATTTATAGTAGTCTTTGTTTTCGCTAATTGTATTTCATGATTGTCTAATTAATGTTATTAATTCCTCAATGATTATAATCACAAAATTATTGGTAGACGCCCTTATCCAGAGCGACTTAAATTTTAATCTCATTATACAACTGAGCAATTGAGGGTTAACAGGCCCAGTGGTGGTCTTAGTAGTGCTGGGAATCGAACCCTAATCTCCCAATTAGCAGTCCAACGCCTTAACCACTGCGCTACCACTTCCTCCAACTTTAGTTTGCCATAAAGTAGCAAATCTAGAATTTTTTTTTCATTTTAAAAGCTTATATTTATTTTTCTTTAATATCGTTCTAACTGTTTTTGCTATTATTGGACAGGTACCAATCATGATGTTAAGTCGTTGACAAAAATTGATGATTGATCTTTTTTTTTTTGCTTGAAATATTGGGTGCATTTTAACATTGAAATTTTTTAAAAGTTATAGTTAAAGAATTGAAAACGGTAACAGCGGACCCATAAAATTAAATGTCATCACATTTCATATCATTATTTATTGACAACAGACCATTTTCAGACACCCCAGCAACAGGTACAACCCGGGAAAAACTAGCAGCTGGGATTTTTTTTTATCAATATTCAATAATTACGTATCGGTGCCAATTAACCGGTGAAGCTGATTAATCGGTCGACCTTTGGTATATTACACAAATCTATATTAGCACATGACATCAGTGTATACATTAACTGTGCTGCTGTATTTTTTTCCTTTTTTTTTATTGTGTAGTACAACACGTAGTAATGTCTTTGGCCGTTCTACCCCTCTCAATATTTAGCATGAACATTGACTGCAAATTGCTTGTCAAATGTTTCCTGTAGAAACCGTGATACGTTCTTGCTGTTCTTCTTTATTACAACTTAGACTGTTCACGTGCTAGACAACAAACAGCATTATTATAATCCACAGTGGTAAATCTAACGGTGGTAGTGGGAATGTGCTGGCGCAGGGGTTAAGGTGTTGGACTGCTAATTGAAAGATTGGGGTTCCCTGTTGGGCCCCTGAGCAAGGCCCTTAGAACCCAATTGCTCAGTTGTATAAAAGTGATTAATGTAAGTCGCTCTGTACAAATGTAAACTTTTCATGATAAAAGTCAAATATAGTTCAAATGTTGGTAGACATTTTAATTACTCAATTTTAACAGTCCTTTTAGTTACTGTGGTTAAAGTACTGTGTAACTTCAGTGAAGCAAATTATGTGTAACGTCTATGAGACCTGGATTTATAGAACTATGGAACTACAGTAATATCACAACTTATTTTGAAAAATTGTACTTTAATGTGCATGTTTTCTTTGCACTCATGGCAGCGCTGACGGTTTTAAATATATACGAAACAGTGTTACAGCAGATAATATCCTTTAATTATACACAAATCAACGTGACAAGTGACACTATACAATAAGTGTATTGCACAAACACAATAAAATGTCATGCTGTGTCCTTTGAGCATGGGTCAGATCGCGTAGACATACACACAGTTTTTGAACCATAAACCTTTCCACCGCTTTTTCCCCGATGTACCCTTTGCATGCATTTTGGACCGAGATCGTGCTTGTGTGTTGGATGTGTTTGTTAATGAATTTTAATGTGACACCTGCGGTTTCAAAGTACAAGCCAGTTTCTTCCCTCCTCTGCCCTTGCTTTCCTTGCTGCCTTTCACCCACTTATTTCAGATCAGACAGCTGCACATTCCAAGATGGACAACCTTTTTTTTTTAATAGGCAGATTTATTTGCGACTATATTTATTTGTGAATATATATTTAAGTGTAGGTGAATATCAAGGGTAGATGAATGTCTGGAGCAGAAAATCATCAAATTTAGGTATTTAATAGGGATGTTTATTTTAGTAATATTTTTTAAAGACTAAGAAATTTTATGTGCCAGCAGAGTCATGGCTGTTGGCTTCAGCTGCCTTAAACTTTTATTGCACCCACGGATGTGGATATTTTTAGTTTACAAAAAAGTTTTTGAAATAAAAAAAAATCCTTACAGTCCAGTCGTATTACAGGCAAAATATTATTTTGAAATGTTTATGCTAACTAATTTTATTTCATATGCCAAATAAATCAATTATTTTAAAAGAAAACTATGACACTTATTATATAAATGAGTCAAAAGTCAAATGTTTTGGACACGTCTAATGTCCATACACTCAGGAGAGTCACTAAGGTTGGAAGAAAACACCTAAAGAACAAGGGCAGGCAGTGCAACATCCCTGTTGTGACTACCAGAAGATCCGGTCTGTTGCCCTAAGTCAGGGAGGTATCTGTCATCAGTGTCTTGTGGTGACATAATGTCTTTGGTGTGGGTCTCTGCCCACCAATTTTCCACCCAGTGTGGCATGTGTACCTTTTAGGGTGGACAGTGTTGGGTCCTGTAGAGAAACGTTTCTGCAGAAATTCCAGCACTGAACCAACTGGGCAGTTAACTGGATCCTGCTGTCTGTCTCTACACCAACAGATGAAAATGGTTGTTTTCAAGGCATAGAGCTTTTTTGAGTATGGTCTCAGAGGCCACGCCCACACTTTCCATAACTCCAAATAGGGGTGCACCAATCAATCTGCCTCCACTCAGCCGAAGCGTTTTCCTAGGAGATTCACCACCTCTAGGTGTGGTTTCCATTTCCCGGGCCTCACCCCATGTCTCCACAGGAAGTCTGCTCCCTGATTCAGGGACCTTGTGATATACATTGATCTGGAACGCTAGCTTGTGAAGTGGGCACGAGCACAAAACAACTACTGACATGTCTTTGCGTACTAGTACATGCTGGATGCTCAGGTCTGGTAGGAAGTTCTTACCTCAATTTTAGTCATTTTAGTGATCTCCTTAGATTTCCGGCTGTGTCTTCTTACATAGTTGTTAAAGAAATGAGAAGCTTCTCTCTGCATTAGTTCAGTTTTAATAACTCGCTGGCAGCTAAAACATAATCATCCATGCAGTAATTATCCAATGAGTGGCTCTTACCATTTTCGCTTATTTGTATATAAAGAAATAAATTAGAAAAAAGATAAATTAAAAAAACACTATAAAAATGTGAAAAATAAGAATATTCATTTCTGCCTTCAGCCCCATAAATACATGCCAAGAAGTGACCCTGTACAAGACACCTTTTTTTTAAACGAATAGAATCAGGGTTATCTTAAAAGAAATGTCCTGGCTCTTCCAAGCTTTATAACGACAGTGAGTGGGTGTTAATTTTCAACAGTTTGAAAGAAGTCAAATAAATCACACAGATCTGGATGGTGAACAAACGCCTCCTGAGACGAATAAAAGTGTTTTTGTTTAAAAAACGATAGATAGATAGATAGATAGATAGATAGATAGATACTTTGGAAAGTACTTAGGAAATTGAGGGTCTATGAACTTTTGCTTAACGCTCACTCACGCAGTAGACTACAACTAACGAGTATAATGGCAGTGTGCCATCAGTCTTACACACGCACAAATAAACACAATGAAATCACTTCACACTATTATGTGGCTGTGTTATGAACATGCAAATCTGTATCACACTCATGCTACAGTGGTAAATTTATTCATTTCACAGACCATATTTTTAGGAGCCCGTGCGACATATGTCACACTGTACAGACCTTCTGCTTAAATGCCTTATAGAGTGCAATTGCCTGCTTATTGCTAGCTAAGCAATTGAGGGCAATTGAGGAAGCTTTAGCGGCAATGCTCAAGAAGCTGATGACTAAATTGTGGGCTACACTTTAGCAGCCGCTGCTCTCACAAGCCTTGCCGACCAAAAAAGTAAACACATCTGAGATCAACTGTGTCTTCGTTGTTTTTTTTGTTTTTTTATTTGAAAATGGCTTTGCAAATGGGGGACTCCATTAAACGTGGCCAGGTGGGCGTGGAGCACTCTCGGTGAGAACTACTCATAATGCAGCTGTTTATCTCCCTGGTAGCTGACCATGCACGCTCCTGCCCAAACAATCAAAGCACAGGTTCTGTGTATCCCCACCTATAATATAGCGTGGGCAGGTGGGCACACACAAATTATTGTTGTTGTTGTTGTTGTTTTTTATTTATTTTTTTTACTTCTTATATTTCTGTTCTCCTGCCCGTTACTGGGACAGACAATCATTATATAGAGAATTCATGTGATGGTTTTTGCTGAAGAGCACAAATACTGGAGCAGCTTCTATGCAGATGCCCTTTAATCTTCCAGTGTATGCTGACGCACCCCACTGGGACATGACACCAATTAAAATTGGATTAGTTGCACAGGTGCTTGAGATTTAGCTGTGCAATAAGGTACCCCATAAAATACATCTCTCAAGGGGAACCTCGAAGGGGAACCTCAAGCGAGTGTCATGACCAACTTTTATATAGAATGTATTTTATAGTTATAACTGCAACACTGGGATATTATATTGTTGATGTTTACACCCAGAACTTAGTGTCTGTATGAGGAATTACCTTGATGAAAATGTTCTTATTTCTTATTTCCATTAACTTTCCCGTTTGACCTGCCATTCAGCATCATGCAGAGTTTAGATGCTCGTTGTATTTAAATATTTTATAAAAACTGTTGCAAATGGTTTCTAATTTTGCTGTACAGTTTTATACTCCTGTCAACACTAACGATGGATGATTTCTGCCGTGTTCCGTTACAATGCAGCAAATACCAACATTATGTCCTTCAGTCTGAATCGTGTGCTCCTGGTCCTCCCGATGTATTATTAGCTTAAACATGTATTTACTGATATGCAGAATAGCCTGCATTCGTTCTCATAGTCTAGGGTGTGGTTCTCTCCACAGGTTCCAGATTCGTCCTGTTACAGGGTAGTCAACTGGATGCCTCAGACTGGCTTAATCCTGCTCAAGTGCTGCTCTACTATCAGCAGAATGCCAGCGGGCCATGGCTTAATGAGCTGTGCGGTCGTCGCCTCGTAGACCCCTGCGAACACCAGTGTGATTCTGACACAGGTACCCACCCACCCACACCCACACGCATGCCTACAAAAAGCAGTGGTTTTGATAGCTTTCCATGACGTATTAATAAATCCACAAATTATTACCACCTCTAAACAAATCCTAGTTTGTGATTTATTCATGTGGGAATTTTATTATTGGGGCAAAAAAAGACAGTTTCAGGGGTGTGTTAAATAGCCCCATGTTGTGTAATATACGTGTGGCCAAGAATTTAAAAGACTTAACAAAATATTGATAATGTTAGTGGCAGGTTTACAATAATGCACACAATTCTATAGCAGTTTCTATTGTAACGCCCACATTCCAAATCTTTGTACTAGTAACCACCAACTATTTCTGCTACCGCAAAGTTATTAGGACAAAGTCATTCTCAGTTAAATGACAAGCTGCAATTATACGTCTTATAAAGTAACGTCTTAATAGGAAAGATATTTACGTTTAATCTAAGAGAAGTTATAGTCGTTTCCTAAATCAACTTACCTTTTTGGGCACATGTTTTTCCCTTGTTACCATCTTAGCAGAGTGGTTATTTTATACTCCAGTAAACAATTGTAATTTTCTTTCTTTTTTTTTTTGTTCGGAAAAACCTTTTGTAAGTATTCTGACTGTAGAAACACTAAGCATTTGTCACGCAGCAACAGTTACGAGCTAGATCACTTAAGGTAAAGAGATAAAATAAGAGACAAACTATGTTAACCCTCTTGAGAAAAGGATACTTAATCAGAAGGTTTTTTTTTTTAATATCGTATAGCTCAGAAATCTTGAATGCACCGCACCAACATTGAAATTTAAAATCAAGTCAGGACCTCAATTTTGTACCGTCATTAACTGCTTTTGTCCGAGATTCATCCACTTTCTGAGGGCAAGTGACTGCAGTCGGTGTTTTTACTTATGGGAAACCTAGAAGGCCAAATCTGTGTTCGTTGTGTATTTATCTGCACCATCCCATTGTAGCTGAATGCAACAGAAATGTTTTCCTGCCTCCATTATAGTAATATAACAATATAATGAATGTTTATTTGTTTTATATTTATTACAGTGTATACATTCGTCTGTCCTAATTACCAAAACTATTAAAATACCTTCACGTACACCAAAACTATTGCTAGGTTATTAGACACAATTCTAAAAATCCTAACCCGAGCTAAATTTCATTTGAAGGCTTTTACCTTGTGATTAAAAATAGATAATAAAAAAAAAGGTGTTTGCATCTATAATTCAGAACAGCTCGAGTCTCAATCGAACATTGAAAGGCAAATTCGCTGAGGCTAAATCAATCCAAAGTTAGACTAGTGGGAGCTCAGGCTTGGTTTTCTAGTAAATGAAATCTAACAGATGAGGCCCTGGCACTGCTTCGCTTCAGTAATTGCATTGTGCTTTCGGTATGCCACATTCTTAATGAAAGCCTTGTTAAGAGCCGGGCCATAGGATCAGAGGGTGGATGTGTGTAATGGAGGAGGGGGAAGCTGTACGACAGCCTCAATCAAAGCAGTGAGAGAAGATACTGATGAAAACCTGGATAGGAAGCGACAGTATCTGAAGCTTCTAACCACATTAGAGGGAGCGAGAGCAAGTGTGCGACAGATGCCGACATTTATCGAGCAGGAACACGGCAAGTCTTGCACACGGCTACCTGATCCGTGCACTACAGTTCGATTGATTGATGGAGGTCAGGGAGAGAAAGGGAATTATCGTGGCTTTAGGACCTAAAACCTTGAACATTTTCGAGTAATGAAACACAACCTATCCTTTCCACACAAATCCAATAGCACTGATCACTTTCTGGCAAGTGCAAGTTTAAATACTGCACAGACGTCGGTGTTATTGTATTTAAGGTAATTGCCGGAGAAAACCTGCTTATTCTGCTCAAAAAGCATTTCGTGGGTTTTTTTTTTTTTTTAAATTTAAAGTCAATATTTCATTAGTCTGTACATTTTGTGCAGTGTTGTGTCAGACAAATAATCTGGCAGTTTATTGCTAGCAACAAACACCACCCAAGAGTATCGGTGACTGGAAGCTTAAGTAAATAACCTGATTTCAAAATGTTACAATAGGGAGTCTATATAACGTCACATTTTTCTAGGTAAGCAAAACGAAAAGGATCTTTACAAATAAATTCCCTAGGTTTTTCTTGCAGTTTGACACCGTATAGCTGAAATTATGTAAGTTTACAGTAGTTTTTGTGGTAAATTTTACAACATGAATTCTGGAAACATTTGTTCAAATTTGAATGAAATGAAAACTAAAAGACTTTCAAATCACATGAGACAATATTTTATTCAGAATAGAACATTGTACACTTTTACCCATTAAATGTGCTTATTTTAAATTTGATGCCTGTACGGGGCAACATAGGACTAAAAAAGTAATGAATTTTAGGAAAGAACATTTAGCAAATAATTAAGTTAATTGACATCAGGTCTGTGATGTGATTTATGTCTAAAAGAGATGTCTTGGAGTCTCTCAGAAGTAAAGATGGGCAGATGATCTCGAATTCGTGGAAGTGTGTAAAAAGATTGTGGAATACTTTTAAAAACAACATTCCTCAATCTCGTCATCTACAGTCCATAACATCACGAAAAGAGTCAGAGAAACTAAAGAGCTCTCTGTGCCTAAAGGACAAATCCAAATGCTTTTCTTAAATGGCTGTGGTCTTCAGGCCACTGCATCTCATAAGCATGATTCTGTGATTGACATTACTAAATGAACCCAGGAATACTTCCAGAAACCACTGACAGTAAACACACTCCGCCGTGACATCTACAGATACTAACTAAAGCGCCATCATGCAAAAAAGGAAGGGTATGTGAACATGATCCAGAAGCGCCGCTGTGTCCTGTGGGCCAAGACTTATTTAAAATGGACCGATTCAAAGTGGAAGCGTGTTCTGTGGTCAGACGAGTCCAAATTTGACATTCAGCTTCATTTTTCTGTGTGTGTTACTTTCTTTTCCAACACAAACACTATAGTGAAGACAAATCTTGGCAACATTTTATAGCTCACTTCCCAAGACTTTAAATTAGGCCATGAATCCCCTACTTTTTAGAATTTTTGATTAGCTGCATTTTTATTATATGAAGGTACCTTAAACAGTCTATAAAAGTATATAAATATTTACTCTTTACATGCTTAATATGAATTTGAAGGTTTCTTTTTAAAGTAGGAATAATGTAGTCCAGTCTTGAAGACTAGTTTAAGTGTGTGGGGTTATTGATATGTAGCTATCAATACCCTACATAACCTTAACGGAATAGCTTCAGTTTTTCGTTATGCAAAATCTACGAAAAAAAGATTTAATAAATTAACTCTGTAAAAGTTCATCAGATTTATAAATTCAGACATGGCAACATCAACATATTGACACCTTGCTGCCACTTGCTAGGGTGATACGGGTAAAAATGAAGGGTGAGATAAACATTTTTATAAGCCAATAATCGAGTTGCTTGTCAGACTCCCTAAAGTGTCACACGTCACACTGTAGGATCGCAGTTGTCATAATGTCAAGTAAGAAGAGTTTTACAAGTCATTTATCCGTGACACGTTTAGTAACCCGTGTCCTCTCGCTAAATGGTAGCCAGCAGCTAACAGACAGCCGTACACACCATACAAACATTTTTTCCCCTTTTTAACTCAATTTTCTCTTCTCGCTCTACTGCCCACCTGACCTTTTTTCCAGGTGGTCCGGCTTTACGTAATTTCCAGGGAAATGATCGTGACATGCGATAGCTTGGTTCACATTTCATGTCTCAAAATTCCAGTGGTACAGACCTTCATCCACCGGCTTCAGAGAAGGAAGAGGGCAGGAAATTAAACTTTTTTTTCTGTGTTATTTAAGGTTATTTACTCTGCTGGCTGCTTGTAATATTTCATAACACACTTAAATATCAGTTTAACCCACACACGTTTAAGTATTTATGCTGTCAGAATTAAGCAGTGTCCAGGCTGTTTTTCTTTTGCTCTGCCTGTTAGGATTTTTTTTGCTAGCAGACTGAAAACCTCTGAAATATTAAACAACTCGACAGGGCAAAAAAAACAGGAAGCAGCTAATATACCGCTTATTTGATTTTTGTACATCGTGTTCATGTCAAAAATAGAGCATAGACCAGTGCTTTACTCCTTTATATCTAAAATATCCCACATTTAAAATGTCATTTTTTGCATACTCCATAACACACAGTGCATCTTTATCTGTCCTGTACAAACAAATCGCAAATGACACATTTACACTGTGACCTG
Organism: Bagarius yarrelli; assembly: GCA_005784505.1. NCBI lineage: Eukaryota > Metazoa > Chordata > Actinopteri > Siluriformes > Sisoridae > Bagarius > Bagarius yarrelli. The sequence continues at coordinate 1,119,021 of VCAZ01000042.1, forward strand.
ACAAAACACATTAGAGTCAGGCCGAGCGACTGGGAGGGTCTGACGCATCTCCAGTGCTGACTACAGACCGATGGAGAGGAAATGCCCCGTATACATCAACGATGATGGCGGCACTTACGCACTTTCCACAGCAGCGCAAGAGCGTACACTTGTGCCATGCAGTACCACACACTAAAATCGCTCGGAGGATCTTTAGGTACACCGTTTTGGAGTAATAGGCTTGTTAAATTGTACTTACAGAATACTTTAAGCTTCTTCCTGAGGTAAAGGAAAAAACAGTTCCTCTATTATTAAGCCTTTTTTGTGATTTTTTTTTTAATCAGACCGTAAATATAGGCCATAAAAAATATAAATCCAATAAGCGAATAAAAATGTCAATGTATAGATTTTTCCTTTTTAAGATTATTTAATACTAACTTTCAGCTATTTTTAGTGTGGTTCCTATTACATGATACAAAAATCTGTTAAAAATACAGCGCAACACGTATTGTTAGCCAAGTTTAATATACAAACCTTTTAACCTTTATATATAGTAATATATTATTATATTAAATTTTTATATATGACGCTTTATTTAAAAATAATAATAAATATATATCACACTACACTTAAGTTTTTTAGGTTTATTAATAATTTTCATGTTGTTTGAGGTCTGCTGGCTGCTTGTAATATTTTATAACACACAAAAATATCAGCGTAATATATTCTTAATTTAACATTCTCTTTTTGCCATTTTACCACATGCCTCTCGGGGGATACAGGGGTTTATCCCTTGATGATGTAAGGTAACAAGCCTTTTAGAGTGTGACCTGTCACCTGCAAAAATCATTCAAGTTAAAGAGAACAAAGTTTGTCGAGCGTTTTATTAAATGATGACATCACTTCATCGACTTGGATGCAGGTGCAGATCAAGCAGTATGTCTTAGGATTCTTGTACTCAACAAAGATTGAAACAGTGGGCAGAGGTTAGGTGAACATATGGGTGAGCACATGCTTCAGGTCAAAGCTTGAATAAAAGAGAAAGCTCGATATCATCGGAACACTTGAGTGTGTAAAAACGCTCAATAGGGTTTAAATATACAGACTAATCAAAGGGTAAACTCAAAGCAGGTAAACAAACACGAAACCATGTGAACGTGTTAAGCGGCTTAATTTATGAGCAGGAGATTCCTATCAGATAAATTGCACTCGTGTAATCCGTTTTATTGCTAAGCTCCTATGCCAAATAAAGTGAAGTGAAAATGAAGAAAGTAGTTAAAGGGTAAAGTCGATATATCAGTGGTTTTATAGTAAACTATCATGTTGCATCCTGGTGCTATTCAACTGTGCAGGAACAATTAAAACATTCTGTCCTGCTTGTACACTACACATTGTTTTTATTCCATAATTTTTTTTTTTTTTTAGCATGAAATCCCCACTTTTACATTCATTCAATTGTAAATTGTATAAAAAAAATCAATTAATCACAAACACGCCATAAAACTATTTTCATTTAACATTCCAACCTTCTGGCTTTAAGAAACGAAAACTGTAGTCAATCGCAACTGTTTATACAGATCATTTAGTGTTTATACGGAGCAATTATAAGGAAAATGTAATGTACTTTGCAGTTCTAAAACAAGCACATCGAATGGACATTTTTCATACTTTTTGCCGGAAATTGCAGACTGCTTTGTGATTGGATAAACTGCTAGATTTGGCAGCCTAGTCAAAGGAGTTCTGATCCACGGAATAACACAACGTTAAAGTTGGTATTTGATTTCAATCCCTGCGAACCACCAAAAAAATGAGCTGCAGCAGTAATTGTGAGATTTTATATTCAGGGTTTTTTAACAAATAATCAAAGCTGAGTGTAGCTCTGATGTCCATCCTCGAGCAGCCCGGACAAGCAATCAGACGTTTAATGAATGCAGCAGGGACTTCAGTGGAATATACTGTAGGATATTCACAGTTTTCTGTAGGCGAACAACAGCGATATTTTCTGCCAAGGCTTTTATTCACAAAGCTGATGATGAGTGCATGTCTGATTCCTCCAATCCCCTCGTGACTGAATAAAAAACGAACGGCCGCACGAATAAATAGCCATGGGCATTGCTAGAGACGTGTTACGCAGGTCATTAATGCGGAATAGGGCTTTGTGAGATTTAGGTAAGATCACGCTAAAGCCTCTAATACAATCCTGCTGATCCACCGTGGACCAGCACTGCAATTATCGAGCAGAGTATCAGGAACTCCATTTATTTTGTTGTGCATGTCACCTGCTGGCAGCACATTTATTATGTCTTATGTAATCATTTACAGGTGAATGCCAGTGCTTTGAAGGATATATGAAAGACCCTGTTCACAAGCATCTCTGCATTCGTAATGAATGGGGACCAAATCAGGGGTAAGTTCAGTGAATTTGAATACGAATACCTCATTTTATTCTGTTATATCTAATGTTAGTACTTTAATTGTTGCAACAAATTTTATTTACCTTAAAGTCTGGAGATCCTAAGTTTTCAGTTCTCTTTTTCGTCAATCACAGTGACAGGGAGCTCATGTATAATATGTGGAAGAATATAGACGGAGCTTTTTTTCTGAATGTGTTACGCAGCATTAGCAATATTGCAGAAAGATGCAGTTGGTCGGCTTTACCTGTCGCAAAGAAAGCATGCGTAACCTTTGTTGTTTCTTTTTTTTATTATTATTTGCATGTTAATGTGACCAATATGCTGAAGCAATATTTGTTTTACATTTTCTGATTTTGACCAAAACAATACATTAACTTTTTAATTTTATTTAATTTTCATTTATTTTAATAGCTTTTTTTTCCTTAGTAATTTTTTTTACAACTATGATACTTGATGTATGAATAGATTGTGGAAAGGTTATAGAAAAAAAATATATTTGAAACATAACTAGCTGTGACGTCTACAGTTAAATTGATAATTGCTGATGTCACCTGCAAGAATAATTATTTTTTTAACACATTATTAAAGAGTAATAACTGCTTTGTTAATTAAACCTTAGGTTATGTACACGTGGATGTAAAAGCAGTTTGATGGTTGTGCTTGTTGTATCCATGTTAAATTCCCTCACTTCCACCTGATAACGTAGCTATAAACAAGCTTCTCTTGCAGAACTGTGACATCACAAGCAGTCTATCTGGTCGTAGTTTTGAACATCCCCCAAATCATTTAGCAAACTGAGTATATATGGCCCAAAGTTTTAAATATTTACACAGACAAACACAATACGGGCTTTTAAAATCCTCAGAAGTACATCATTTAATGCACTTAAAGATAATTAGTGTTTCACATGCACTCGTCAGGATTTTAGGCTGTGGTTCTGCAGTGTTTAAGACTCAGAGGTGTGGAAAACCTTGGCATTTTAATTAGAAGTGAGATGGGAGCGTTGATGGTTGGTGCGATGGATCTGTTAATTAGAAATCCGATTGGAACAATTGGGAAGTTAGGCAGCAGGGAAGTACATAGCTGATGATGGTGAGAGAATTGCATGCTGAGTGGCATGCTGAGAAGGTGTGAAGATTATTTAATTGGGCCTAACATCTTAAGGAATTAAAAAGAAATCAGATTTGGGCGGGGGAAGCTATTTAAAAGCTTTAAAGATCTTAAATATTGTCTATGCTGAACGTTACGTTCATAGCCCTTTTCACTGATAAAGGTTTTACCCAAATGGCATTTGTGATAGCATTTGGGCAAAAGTCATCGTGCTCCTGAAAAATGTTTTATATGTCAAGTCCTTAAGGAGTTTATTGAATATTTACAAACCCGAGCTTTGGCATCAGGAATTACCCTTTGCTTGTTCTTACAGCTTTCTCTGTGAAACACTGTCTCCTTGTCTCTCTAACCCATACATCACTTCACTTACACCTTCATGCCATGCAGGAAAAGGGGATTTAAAATGGTGCCTATTACAAAGACCATGATGGGAAGAGAAAGTGCCAACGGGGTTAAAAATATATTATAGTTTTAACCTCGAAGAGACTTTATTTTAAATCCTTTTCAAAATTCTCTAAAAAAGGTTCAGAAAAGGATTAAGATTAGAATTGGGCTTACATTTGGCATAACATTTAGTTATCTGTATATTAGTATTGCAGGGAAGTGGTAGCGTGGTGGTTAAGTGGATAGTGGACCACTATCTGGAAGACCCTGGTTTGATTCCCATCAACACCAAGTTACCACTGCTGCGCCCCTGAGCAAGGCCCTTATCCCCGCATTGCTCAGTTGATAAGGGTGTCTGCCAAATGCTGTAAATGTATCAATGAATGTCAGTGGGGTAGATTTTTTTTTTTCTGTGTCTGTATCAGCTTATGTGATAATCAAAAGAGCAGTCTGTGTGTGTGTGTGTGTGAGGTGAGGTGAGGTGAGTAAGTATGTGGTGATGGTTGCAGGAAAAAAGCGATTGTTACTGTACTTTGTGACGTAAATGCGTAGGTTTAATGGACAAGTCCAGTGCTGTTACTGGGTAGTTAGATTTTCAAGAGTTTTGAGGTCGATCGCTACAGTGATGAGTGGGAGGAATTATAAGAAAGGGGAAAAAATATAACACTACGGTATGATTCTGTTTGTTTCTAGTCCTTGGCCATACACAATTTTTCAGCGTGGTTTTGACTTGGTGATGGGGGAGCAGCCATCTGACCGCATCTTCAGGTAAGAACACTGTCCTGAACGCAGCTGCCTGTATTCTTTGTATGTTTGGATATTTGTGTGGAAAAATTGCATTAAAGGCCTTAGCCAAGGTTACAATTTACTAATACTTAAAGGAAAAACATTTTGATTATTATTTTATCATTTTTACAAGCAGTAAATCCATAATGTAATGTTTTAAGCCATATACCTGTAACATATTTTTGTAACACAATTGTTGACCCTCATCATTATAATGAAAAATTGTTCCAGATGTTGGTGAAGTTTACATGTTTCAACATAAACGATTAATCCCAATACCAAATATCAAGAAAATTACATTCAGGTGCAGTTGTACCAATCAGTTATAAGAAAATTAGCACTATCCACATCAGTCCGGGATTCGGTACCTGAGCTTTAACTCCCTCTCGCCATTTAAACAAAGCCTCATCATTATCTCTACACTCGACTGAACTCTGTTCACACTGCCATAAGTGATTAATTTAGTTCTTTTGTTCTGTTCATTAGGACATATAATCATTTTAAAACTGTGCAAGTGTTCTACTTTGTGATGGTGAGGTTGATGTGATGGCAAAGAAATATTTCAGAAATTAACATGTGATATTCCAATTAGGATGCCACCCGATCATACTTAGGTTGTCCCAAAAAGTTTTACACATGGGTGTGGGGTTTGGGGTGCCGGTGTTCAGCGTTGAATGGAATAGTTGCCAATGGCTTGTTTAATGTAAATAGTGAAATCAAACCTGTTTCTGCTTCCCATGATGCCAAGACATTTTTTTTAGATTTAGATTAACAATGGTTCACTAGATTACAAATTAATGTAACACAAACCCAGACTAATAGTTTCTTCCTTTTGCTGTTCCTTTAGCAATTCATATACATTCACATAGCTGTATCCTCTGCATCCTTTTCACTCACACCCACTAAATTTATGTCCTTTTTTATGTACATCCATAAACCTCCTGTTTGGCCCCTTCTCTTTTCCTCCTGCCTGGCAGCTCCATTTCCAACATCCTCTCACCAAGATTTCCATTATACCTCCTCTGCACATGACCAAACCATCTCAATCTGTCCTCTCTGACTTTGTCTCAAAAACATCCAACGTGAGCCGTAACTGTAACATGCTCATTCCTAATCCTGACCAGCCTCATCATGGTCTTGCTTCTCTCATCATATCCTGCACCAATCTGACATTTTTCTGCTACTCCTGACTTCCTCATACAATACTGACTTCCTCATAAAATACCAATAGCTCTTTTCTCAGCACCCTCAAATGCTTTCTCCATGTCTACAAAGACACCATGCAGCTCCCGCTGATCATCTCTTTTTCGTTTTCAACATACTTAGAGCATAAATTTCATCTATTGTGTATTTTCTGGACATAAAGTTATACCGCTGCTTACAAACAACCACTTCTTTCCTTAACCTAGCTTCCACTACTTTCCCATCCCTTCATTGTAGGACTTAACTTTATTCCTCTGTAGCACTTTTCCATCTTTGTCTTTAATAACCTTAACCTGCTGCACATCCATTTTCTCTGTTTTGCTAATCTGTACAAGTCCTTCTCTAGTGTCTAACCTACAGAATAACTCGTTATATGCCTTCTGTTTTACCTCAGCCACCTCCCTCTTTATTCTGCGCCGTATTTCTTTTCTGTCCTTTTTATGTCCCACATCTACTTGGCTGACCTCTTCCTCTGTATGCTACCCTGGATAACTAATTCCACTACCAAGTCTACTTATCTATTCCCCTTCTTTTAGATGACACACCTAGCTCCTTTCTTCTTGTTTTTTTGACCATTTCTGCTGGATTTTTGCAGTCATCTGGAAACACTACTTGACATCCCAATCACTGTTGAAAAAAAGGATGTTTCCTTTTATTTTATTAATTAAGTGTTTTTGGGTCTTCTCTTAAAGACAGCCAGTGACTAATCTGTTCTGTTCTGAAAAAATTATACTACCACCTAGATCCCATAAGCATTTTAAATTTACCCACTAAAATGTTGTGTAAGGAAAGCAGAAAGATGAAATGACTTGCACTCAAGGCCAACACTGTCCTGACTCATTTTCTGTCAAAACTGAATCCATAAAATTATTCATTTGTTTAAACAAAAAAATTCTCATAGGTTTTTTTTTCTGTTCCACTTGCATTGAGGAACATTTATTGTACTGCTATACCGACTGTAAAGGTTACAGTGACATTCTATTCAAAATGATCTCCACATGCACATGGAAATGCAAATAACATGCAATTGAATAAAAGATAAAGCCGTGTCAAGGCATGTTATTTCAGAAAAATGCACTTGGGTCAAAAGCAGATTTTTACGCCCCCTTTTTGGATTTTTTTTTAAAAACTCCACCACATTGGATAGATTTTCCCAGAACATCACACCCATTCTAATGCGTTTTCTAACATTTGACAAGCTAAAATGTAAATGTCAGGCTTCTTGTTTAATCACACAGCTTCTGTCATTTAAAATATCCTGAAAAAAAGCGATATTAGCTTAGAGGACCCACCAGCCAAACACACACTCATGAGAGAATAAATTACACAAATTTCATCTCACCAATTATTTAATAAAATCCCTGTCCATTAGCTTTTATCATAATTTTCTAACCTTGACCAATGCCAAATCATTTATGATTAATTTTTTGGCGTTCAAACTTGCTTATGTTTTATGTATAAATTATAACTACACAGAACCAAGTAGAAGAAAACACAAAGTCAGAAATAAGACAAGGGTTTAATTTTCACACATGTAACGTAACAAATATATAACTGTAATTTAGCAGTCAATTAGCATAATATGCTAATTGTGAAAATGGATGTCTGAATGTAATACCCACTATTTTATTTTTATTTAAAGTTTCATATTTTTGCATCTGCGTTTTCCTGTAGCTAATAATGACTTAAAAACGAAGATGTTGACATGGAATTGCTGTACCTTATCTCTAAAACATTGTGTAATTATTACTCTATTACGCTAATTCTGGACTTATGATGGTCAAAAATATTTCGCTGTAATAAGTGTTTTATAAAACGTATTCAGTAAAGAAGTTACAGTTCAGAAATTGTATCTGTGCCAAAAGCTATACAACGTCTTAAAGTACATCACACCAATTGATCACGATACGTCATAAGCACAGACAGGGTGATGTCATCAACAGAAAATGCAAAGGCAAGCATTCAGCTAAGGTACGTCCGGCTTCTTTTCTTCAGTGTGTGGTTTGCGCAATCCCAAACAAATTAGGAGTGGAGCATAGTAGGTCAGCTCTCGAGGGAGCCCACTGCCTGCAGTTCAAGATGCCGCTGCGGCTATGCATGCTCCGCTTCAGGCTTGCTTTATTTAATGATGGAGGCCAGCTGTTTAGTCTCTGTGGCTCGAATCCTGCTGCAGCCGAGGGGCAGCCCAGGCTAAGATTGTGGGGCATGCAGGTGTAAGTAGTAGTGGGGTCTGAGACGGGCATAGTCCTATCTCAGCTGCCTTCAGCTACCCCGAGCTACCCCGGTGGGAGGATTCAAAAGCACGTTCTGCGGCTTCTTTCCTCATCAAGGACATTCTTTTGCTTCAGAGGCTTATAAGCAGATAAGCATGAGCACCTGGGAGCCAGTGCTGCAGTCTCTGGGGTACCAGGATCTGCTGAATGTAATAAAGCAGGCAGTGGCTAGGCTATTCATGGGCGGCCAAGGTGAAAGTCCCTGTTCCAGGTACAAGGTTCCAGAGCTATTTCCCTAGCACAGCCGCATTGCTAGAGGTCCCGATACTTCCCTTTCAAGCCTCTGAGGGCTACCGCAATGCTAGTAGCATTGGAGACCTCTACTACTTTACTCACATGACTGGAATATGCACCAGGCAGAGTTAAGGCAATTCTCCACTCCCGGCCTGGGTATGTGCCCAAAGTGCAGACTAACACGCCAGGTACCATAGTGCTGCAGGCTCTCTGTCCTCTACACTTTTGGGATGCAGATTAGTAAAGTACGAGGCAGTAAAGGCACTACAGAGGCTAATCCCCCACATGGCACAATTTTCGAGGCCCGGTGATCCTAGAACTTGCCTGGTGCGACCAAGTGGACCAAGTACAGTATGCATTACTGGTGGCTTAACAACACTCAGCACAGAGCCCATATCATGCCAGTTGAGGTCTTAGCCAGAGAACCAAATGGTAAGGAAAGGTCTTAGAATAGTAGGTGCAACAGTGCGGTCAGCTGGTATCACCATAGCATGTAACCCACTGGCCCGGCAGGGGTCGGGTACGGCATCTCCATCATAGCGTTTGACACAGCTCGAGTTCACAAAAGGGGTGTGTTTCTGAGGTTACATATGTTACCTCAGTTTCCATAGGGAATGAGACTCTGCAACACATGGCCATACCACCGACATCCCTGTCTTTACGTCATGGCCTGACTTACCATAGCTGGATGCCTGTCTTTGCATTTTCACGTCTATGACATCACCCCACCTGTGACATGCTGTGCTCGTGAAGGATCGCTGCTTAATTGGTGTGATTTCACATGTCCTTCAAGACTGTGGTCATCCAAGAAGCGTTCCCATAGGGTTTGAAGCAGCGTTTTCCTTCGTGGAACCGAGGTTAAATATGTAACCTTAGACATTTTCCCCCACATGCAGAATACTTGGTAAGACACAAGTTTGACCAACAGAGAAAAGTCCAGGCTTTACATTAATGCAATCTTACCCAATAGTTTGTTTTAAAAATATATACTAATGCTATCTTGTAGACTAATAATAGTTTAAAAAAACAACATAGTTCTTTAATTATGGAGTGTTCCACAAACTAGAATATGCATAATAACATTTTAATCAGTCTGATTACAACAGTTGGATAATGCAGGTTTAATACATTTGCCAAATTGGACTCATGCTCAGGCATCTAATGCTCCATATTAAAAGGTTGGTGTTAGTCAGAGGTATATTCATTACCCACAGATGTTGAGTAAAGAAAGATAATTGCACGTAATAAGATGATTATTTGATTTGATATCTACTCTCTGTTGTCATTTTACACTTAAAATGCGACAAACATGTGTTTTGCCTTTATATTGTGCTAATTTTGCACTTTAATGCCAAATTAAACTATTTGTTTTACTGATTGTTCCTTTTTTGATACATTATTTGATATGTTTATTTTTAGCATGGGAATCGATTAAAGAGGCTATACTAACTTTGTGCTAAACTGTTGTTTTTTTGTATTTTTGTTGTTTGTATTTTTATTCCCCGCGCTTGCCTGCTTCCACCACATTCAGTTCCGCACCTTCTCGCGGGTTCTTAAAATATATTCTGTATGCATCCGCAGTTTGTCTAGGGATTTTTTTTTTATCCAATCTTATGATATTTTCCTGAGGAGAACGAGTGCAAGAACTTAAATATGATCTCCATCACTTAAATTAATGACCCGTACAAAGAAATGCAATTGAAAATGTCGTAGTACCTTCGCCACCATCACTTGGAGACAATAAGGCAGTTTCTCTTGTCTTATAAGCGGCCATCCGGACAAGATCACAGAAACTTTACTGCAGCACGGGTAACCTACTGGTTTATCTGGTCAGAGGAGGACTGAGCCTGGTGCTCCCAAGGTTTTTTTCTCCATTTTGTCACCGATGGAGTTTTGGTTCCTTGCCGCCGTCGCCTCTTCTAATGAATGTTTTGTTAAAAGCGCTATATATATAAAGGTGACTTGACTTGAAGGTGACTAGAATTTACAGTATTTTTAAGGTACTCATTCACTGATTTTGGGCTTCGTAATTGTTTGTGTCGTTTTTTTCCTGTGTTCAGATTATGTTTTTAGTATATCCACCTTTCTGCCATGTAAAAAACCTGTTCAGGTCCAGAAAGTGACCTCTACTTTATGCTTCCTAAAAATAATAAAATATTCTTTTGATCTGAGAATCCAGATTACCATATCAGGATTGTAACTCATTACACACCTGTACATTTATACAGCATGTAAAATGTGCTGAAAATTAACATCTTTGTTTTTATGACCACAGTAAAAGCTAAGCAAAACCATGGCCCCTTTCTCTTCCATTAACCTTAAATTCCAAATCAACTGGGATGTGCAGATAAAGGAAACTCACTGTGGCATAATATGTATGGAACAATGAAGGTTTCTTGGTCTTGTATGTAATTCAGGCTGCCAGTAAACTGTGACAATAAAATGTGTGAATCTTTCACATTTAAAGTAGTTTGTAATCTTAAAAGTCGAGAAAAACAATGTTATTGTTTTACATTTCTTAAATGTAGCCTGCTGTTATAGATTTAGACAACGTATTTCTATACACGCGTATTTGTGGGAACATATTAAATGTACTTAATGACAGCAAATATCTTTTATTCGCCACTTTGAAATATACACCTTCATATAGTACATCCAACAATGAGTACTAGCAGAATTACAAATATATTTGTAACAGAAGTCTGTTTCTTATTCTGCCGCTGTATGAAGTCCAAAGACTCACAACAGTGGGTTTAATTAGCAGTGATGAAAATTTGCATATCTTTCATAGCCCTGTAAATATTTGGAGCTGTAGTAATAAATTCAAAACTGTAACACCCCTAATTTGGTTATAATTACATTTTATAAAGCTTAGGCATGTCTATAAAGTCGGCATAATTTGTGTTGCATTTAACTTTAAAAATTAAAACTTAATTCTTTATAGTTACTAGTTACGTCTCCCAAATAGTAACTGAGTAACTAAATTACATCATTATAAAAGTAACTAATTACAAAAAGGAATTAAACAACTTTTTAATTGTTTTGTTTTTTTTCTAAGCTGTTATTAAATAGGTTAAAAGAATGAAAATGACACTAAATAGAACAAATTATTATAAAACCTTCTACACTAATTTACACTATTTTAATGTTGTGGAGGCATTTGACAATGGGCAGCTCTTCATTAGATTAGAACTCTCTTCATTAGATTACTCTGCCTCTGCCAATCATCATAAGTTATGTGGTTATCTCCCACCTCCAACAATCTCACACACAACAATCAACAGTTGTGTCCCACACCAAAGAAAAAACTTTACAGGTCCGACAGCAGAGATAATGCACTTGTATGACAACTGCTTCAGTGAGCCCAGTTATAATGTAAAATATAAAAATAGTGATGTGCTTTTTTTATTGTCAGTAAAGGTAATGCCGTTGTAACAGAGAAACTGTAATTTTTATTAAATGTAACACCGTTAATAACCTGGTTTACTTATAATGCTATGGTATCCATGACTTGTTGCATTGCAGGTTAGTGTAACAGAAATCTGCAGTGAAACTGTATATTGTGCAAGTCAATGTCAGAATTGGTTTATTAAGGATCCAGGAAATTGACGATTTCTGCACCTAAATGTTCTCCCGGAGTACAGGTGTAGACCTGCTCGTAAACACAGCTGTCTTTCTTCATAGAAGATTCATGTTTTTACTAGTTTAACTAATCTCAGGAGATTCTGCTGGCGCTGATTGATACACTCCTGCTGTTAGACCGTTGCTGCAGCAGGCTGTCTAAACAGATGGCTAGGTCGATTAGCTGGTCCAGAGTCAGGGTGGTGTTCTGACAGGCTAACTTAATCTTCACTTCCTCTTGCAAACCCTGGCAAAATGTAGTGATGAGCTCTTTCTCAGTTTAACTACTAAAAGCAGCCAGGGTACAAGGTGAGGGCAGAGATATGCCATTGATATGCAGCATGGAGGATATTTGGAGACATGCTCCCCAAAATCAAGCTGTGCCTCATATCTGCCCGCCATGTTACTGACTGAAAAATGACCCCATGCACAGTGGTTTTTTTTGTTTGTTTGTTTTTTTTAGCAGATTTTCCCAATCCATCAGTCAATAACCTTTTTTTTAATTTTTTTTTTCTATTGCTGTCCGACAGCATTATCAACACACCACTTAAGGAAACATCTTTTAAAGACGAGACAGTACAATTCCACCAGTTGAATTAGTAGCATGCTCAACTGATTAGGGTAGGTATAAGCTGTTAAAATCCTTTATATTGAAAGGGTGCATATACCTTTATGGATGTGATACCATCAGTAAATATTAACGATTGCAGCTGTTCCCACTTTTTTAACTTTAATTGCTTGTGATGAGCACATCAAACTTTTTTGCCTGATGTAATACACTGCTTTGATGGTACACATCTAAAAGCTGATGGCAACTGCAAATTGATTTACTTCATGTTATGTTATCTTGTTGCAGCATGCACTAAATTTTGGCCTAAATAAATTTGAACACACAGCATTTAATAATTTTATGCATATGTTGCACAATTAGTTATGTTGTTTATTAACATATTTATGCACTTACCTTTCAAGCTTCACTAAACATTGTGGAGCATCAGTAAGCGCTTAGCTAGTGGGCCCCTTCCTATTGCAAGGCTCAGAATATGCTGAATACTTGAATACGCGGCCCTTCAGTTGTGGCTGAAATCCCAGGTTAAGTCAAGAGCTTAGAGGTGGAGCAGCATGCGTATCACGGCTACTCACTGGTATGTCAGCACTCTGAGGTCATGGCATGATCCAGGAAGATGAAAACAGTATTTATAGCTCTGATAGCTTTTTCGCTATGATAGGCAATATGACATTTTTTGTTTTATATATAAATCGCCAAAGGGGTGTGGGCTTTCTGCACATCTCTTAATATGGGCAGACCACTAAATGCTCTTAAAGCTGGGCACCCTCTTGAGCAAGTGAAGAGGCTACATTCTGAGGTGGTCTGGAACTATTTTGGGAGGACATAAGTGGATTTTTATTTGCAACAAGCGCATTGCCCGCTGTCTCACTTCTCGCTGGGAAGAGATGCTTTGACGTCGCACTTGCCGGCAGCCAAGCTGTATGCGTTCCCACCGTTAAAGATCTTGCCCCTGGTATTGAACATTGTCAGGGAGAAGTGGGTGTCAACGACCATCGCTCTAAACGTACCGAATTAACCAAGGTTTCTGGACCTGAAGAAGCAGCTGGCCTCTCCTTGGCCAGTCTTCATCAGTGGAGACTTACTGTCAAATGCGGGGTTATAAAATATACCATTCCAGATATATGGAGTTGCCATGTGTAGCTGCTTTGAAATGTTAAAGGAGTGTGTGACATACTGACAGAGGTGTGGGCTCCGTCCACGAGATGGGTATACGCTTTTAAATGTCAGGTCATTTGTGCAGAGGTGCTGCAAAGCCCCTCTAAACTCTGCCATTTGCCATCTAAGTGTATGTAGCAGCTATTGCCACATTTTGTTCCCTAGTGGATGGGCAGTCAATCGGCAAGCACGCATTGATGTTAACATTCCTTAGGCGAGGAGGTTGCATCTTTTATGCCCTCTTTTGGCTCTGCTGTGGAATCTAGCAGAGCCAACAGTGGAGTGGTGAGTGTTGTTGAAAGCTATTGTGTTCACTTTTGTCCTGGTGACTGGCCAAGCTATGTGCCTAAGTGTTGGTCAACTGCCTCAGGGCACAGACAGCTGTTCTGCTTACCCTAATGGAGTCATCCCCACCTTGTGGCACTTTGCATGGATCTCTGTCTTGCCCGTCAGGTCTTACTTTGACCATACGGTCAACTTTTAGCAGTCTGACCAGCTCTTTGTTGGCTATGGTAATTGTGCGATGGGACAAGCTGTGTCCAAGCAGAGTCTTTATTAAAGCTTATTCTATGAGAGCTATTGCTTGTTAGTAAGCGTCGTCCAGACTGGCTGGTCTCTATTTATTGTACCTGCCAGGTCTCAGTGCAGCTCATAGGATATTGTTTTACTCCTATATTTAATCTTCTATATGTTGCATGTACTTTCTCACTTTGTCCCAGACCTAGACCCCATTCAGGCAGTGATCACCTTTGTAGGTTTTTGTAGCGCTTGAACTGGCCTTGCATTCCAGACTCTGCAGTGCAAATGTCCTTTTATGCAGTGCCTTTTTCCCTGGGGGAACCATGGTGTAACCTGACACATTTGATATCTACTAATGACATGCAAAACTGAGCAAAGTACTCATCTATAAAAACTATTTTAAGCGTGTTGAGTCTGGATTTAGTAAAATTATACTTTTTTAGAATAATATAGACTTGGCAGAATGAACAAAGCGGCTCATGTGTGTCTGAGGTGTTGCATTGGCTCCCACATTTTCTTAATTACTGGATTTTTATTTTCGCACCTGTTGCTCATTATATGGGATGGATTCCTGCTTTTTAAGGTTTATTCTTTCACTGCCTCCTTTTGTCATTTATATGCTCACCCATTGAATTTTCTGGTATTATTGAGTTTCTGTTTTCTTATTTTTAGATCTCGTCCTTTTTAAATAACTCAGTTATGCCTGTCTCTCTTCTGTTATTTTGATTACAGTTGTATTCTCTTTTTGTGTTTGCATGTGTGTTGTATTCGTTATGGATTTATGTTCCTATTTTTTGTTTTCCTGATTGGTGCATTTCTTTTTGTGTTACTGCCTTCCTGCACTTTCTCTTTGTCTGTAATTGTTTTATTTTTGTGTCTCACTGCAGTTACTGCATTTGCATCCGAACTCTTAATACATGATGGTGTGATCTATATCAACAGTGTTGTAAATCGAACCTTGTGCAATTGTTTTTAATCTTTCTGTTTTTTTTTAAAAAACGTATGTATAATTAAAAAATTGTAAATTTGTGTTTTTACTATTCAGTTGTCAAATGTTAACTGAACATCCCTGAACACAGTGAAGCAGTGAGGATAAAATATTAAACGGAATACATTTCAGAAACTGATTATAAGAAGAGCACAAATATTTGTGAGTCGTAGTCTTAAGACTGCGGGATAACTATGGTAACTGGATATAATCGTCCCCTGTGTGCGGGTTGGTGTATATGGTCATGCTGATTTGCTGCCATCTATAAATAACATTGTCTTTTCTTGTTTAGTATCTGGAACTTTTTTGCATTATCCACTGTAAATTGTATAAAATGTGTATATTTCACTTGTGTATATATCCTTGATTATCTACCAGCACTCATCTATTGTTCATCTATTTTTGTTCTTTGTTTCAGATTCACATACACTCTGGGAGAAGGGATGTGGCTGCCCCTAAGCAAAAGCTTCGTCATTCCACCGGCTGAGCTGGCCATCAACCCTTCTGCCAAATGTAAGACAGATATGACTGTCATGGAGGACGCCGTAGACGTTAGGTGGGAATTTTTAATGCTTTTATCATTTTTACTGTAGATTTTACTGTAAAACCAGACAAAATAAGGCAAAAATAAAATCCTTTTGAGATGTGGGTAGTAACGATTTACATTTGCTTGAGTAAATTTTAATTTCCTTTACTTTAAGAGTATATTTAAAGATGTAAACTTTTACTCTTTAGTACATTTCAAGTGAAAAAACTTTTACTTTTCGCTGTGTTCCTTTGTTACGATGAAACTATAATAAATGTAAGATTTTTAAATAATTAGTTTATGTAAATTAGTAATTAATAATTAGTTTATGTAAATTAGTCTCGCGAGGCTAATCTCCTACTTGCGTTTAATGGAAGCTGAAGCAAAGAAAGGTGTGTGTATTATCAGAGGTTGATCACCAGTGGCCTCAAGTTCAGTCTATAGTTTCACTCCAAGATCTCAGAAAAAATTATTTTATAATGAACTGACATCACAGCCTACAAGAATTCTAGCCCCAACCTGGAAAAAAATACATAGCGGATTTTGGATACTCTACCCAGCGCCGATCCTCTTACTCTTTCTTGTAATAGTAGGAAATGTTGTAGGTGATAACTTTTCAATAGATATTGTTATTGTGACTGTGGGAATTTGTCCGTTATTGAGGTCAGGCACTGATGTTAAGCAATAACGCCTGAAAGACAATCAGTTCAGTTTATCTCTAAGATGATCAGTGGGGGTTAAGGTCAAGGCTTCCATGCTAGCTGTAACACAGCATGCCTTCTTAAGGCTTGCACGGTTGTTCAATCATGTCCCAACTCCATGGAAGAATGACCACGTTTGTGTGATAGACAGGTATCCATAATTGTTTTTTTTTGTTTTTTTTGCATCCATACACTGGTATCCGCACCCAGGTATCCACACCCATATTTTTGCATGAGCTTAAAGAAATATCTCAGACAAAACAAATTTTCCTACAAATTAAAAAAAAAACCTAAACATTTAAAAACTTTTTTTTTCCATTTTTCTTACTTTAATGTGAAAAAGAACACTGGAAAAATGTTTGAATTTCTTTCCACTCCAAATTAAATGGAAATAAAGGACATTGTGTTACTGTTATTTTAAGCCAACCTAGATGATGACTTCTATGTAGGCGTTTTTGGTCTTCGATTGTGAGTTTACCTAACAGTAAATAAGGGAATAAGAGCTGAAGTATTTGTCCCTGCGCTTCTGTGCTGTATAACATGGTGTTAACGCTGGTAAAATTGATGCCCTGCTCTGCTCACATGCTGTGATAATAGCTTTGTAGGACTGCACATTATTCGGCTAATTAATTCAAAACGAAAAAGAAATCATATCCGATTCTATTTTATATAACTGCAAAAAATAACACCGTCATTTAATAACTATATATTTTCTGTCCGCGGGGGCCACTGTCCTATAAAAAAAAAAAAAGATAGGTGCTTTACAGAATACCCTTTTTTCATTATTTTTACCTATTGATTTTTAATATTAGCTATATTAGGAATATTTTAGCCGTCACTGCTGTCAGGAGCCCTAAATGGATCCTCTAAATGCTTATTTTTGGCTTCAGCCAAAACAAATCTCAGAGTGGCCTACATTCTATGGACTAGACACCTTGCTAAGTTTTAGTCTTTGTTTTGCTGATATGCCATACACACGGAAGCGCTTGCACACACGCACCTCAACACAAACACAGCAATTTGCAGACAGACTGGTTCTACAATGTATGAATTTTTAACAATTAATAAATATATATATATACCTATCCTGTATATGCCTGTACACACATTTCTGCTGTCTTTGTCCATGGTTAGCATAGATCATTTCACTGTGCTGAAGTTTTCCTCGATTTTAGGGCTGTGAATGACATTACGCCGAATTTCAATGCATTGCTCATGACTGGCATTCCAAAGGTGAATTTGACAGACCATGAACTCCTCAGACGATAGAGTGATTCGCCCTAAGACAGTCAGATGCAGTTGAGTGAAAATTGCCTCACTGTCGTGTGGTTTAACTTTTCTAGAATGTCTAGAGGTAATTCACACAGTCCCCCCCATGTTGTTCTGAAGCTCACAGCAGGAACCGGATAGAAAAGTTTTTTTGTTTTGTTTTTTTTAAAGTTGGTCTCTGTAATAATCTGATGCTTAAAATAAATAAAAGCATGACTAGCAGGCGTTTGCGTTAATTTTCTTATGCAGAATAATAATTTGTATTTTATCTTTTCAATTAAATGCATGTGCATAGTTAAAAAAACCGTATTAGGACACCTGACCACATTCTAGATTTAGTTCTAGTTCTATGCTCACGACTATAATAAGATTCCCATTTCTGTAAAGTCGTTGGATTTGGTTATTAAGCTAGTCATACTAGTGAGTTCAGTCACTAATATCTTTCTTTTATGGTACAGTCAGAAAGCAGGCACTAATTGTCTTAGAACCTTCTAGTATCCGTGTAGATCAGAAAGTTTACCCACAATGCACTCACTGTCCTGCTGGAGACCCAATAGAATGCCAAGAGGCTGCGCTACAGTTTAGTGCAAAGGTTTTAGTAAAAAAAAAAAAAAAAAGGGGTATTAATAATTGATTTAGTTACATGGATTGAGAACAAATACGAATTCTTTACCAGTTCAGGTGTGGATAAAGTGTAAATTCGCAACTGTGTTTTTTGCTATTTAAACAATATTATGCATGCAAACACTGGACCTGGTGGCTCTGCCATTAGATGACTAAAACTGTGTCTGACATCTATTCTATCTATTTGATTTGATCTATTTGACATATTTTTTTAAAGCATCCATTTCCAAATATAGTTTTACTTTTAACCCTATAATAACTGTCACACGTCTGGAAAAGCTTTCCACTAGATCGTGGAGTGTTGCCTTGGGGGAGGTGCATATTCATTTGCAATTGGTGCCATCAAACACTAATGTTGGGTGAATCTTGCTGTTGAATGCTCCCCATGTTATGGCAACACATGAGTCTACAGCTAGCATAAAGTTTACAGTGCAAATTTCATTAAGATTACTTTCCACTCCAGGGCATATTCATGAGGATAGGATCTAGTAAAGTGGTTTCTAAAAACAATAAAATGGCATATTTACTTAACATCTGGGTGTAATTAGTGTGATAGTCCAATTATTTGAATGCATAATTTCATATGTTTTACCTTTAGCTTAGATTTTAACGTGGTGTTGACATTGTTGGGCCACTTAATTAAAGGAATTAAAACGTACCTGCACTCATATAAAAACTAGCAGCTAGTTTGAAAAATATTTGGAAGTGAAAGGTTGACCGATACCAGGTGTTGAACAGAGGTGTGAGGAGGGGTAGGAGTCAAATCCATAGGTGTGGAAGGACGAGTTAAAACCAGATTTAGGACATTTCCTCCCTTGTGTGTGGGAGGAGAGCTGTTGAAGGTCAAGGAGAAATAGTCAATGAAAGGCATAAGGCAGGAGGAATAGATGCTCATTGGATGGAAAATACAGTCAGAAGGATGCCACAGACATCGGCAAAGTGTGTCTATCTCGTCAAGGAAAGGAAGGACAGGAAGGGTGGTAAATGAAGATTAAAATGTTGCTTGGAGAAGAGAATTAAAGTGCATAAAACATACTGGATGACATGGTTAAATGAGACGTAGAAAGAATGAAACTGAGACTGAAAGCATACTGAATATCGAGCTGATTGCACCTTCGAACTGTATTAACCAACTAATTAGCATAGACCAACAATGCTTAACAACACAACTATCCTTAGAGAGGATCCTTAATCCTGGAGGTTTGGGGGTCCTGCTTTGCTAGTCATCTCCCTCTAAGGAGATGCTTCGGCCCACGGCTAAAGAAGACAAGATTAACCAAGCCTTGTGGTGGCTGGAGGTGCTCATCAGTAAGGGTGACCAGGGGCTTGGGCTTGAGCATTGAGCCAAGTTGCTGGCTTTGTGAGTTGTTGGGAACTTTGGTGCAGTGCGGGCAGTTAAAGTCCTCCAATGCCGCTTCCATGTGAGACATGCTGTTGTCTTTTGGGCCTGAACACCTCCGTGATAGTCCATCACCATCACTTATTCAACTACGTTCAACTTGCATTAACAAGTGAAAATCCAATCTGTCTGCTTACGTAGCTGATCAAAAAAACGACTGAATCCATGTGCTTTCTTCCCGCTTACACGATTGTGGGTCATATCCCATCTGTGCCACATTTGAGGAAAAATATCGGAATCGGCTCACTTGATACACGCAGCCGAAGTGGATTCCAACAGGTAAAGCATGGAGGTTTTTTATTCTTCTTCTGTTGCAACCTCAATACTTTTATTTTATGAGGTTGAAAATATATTTGTATTCACAAGTAATACCATTTCACAGTGTCCATCCTGTGTGTTTGTGATCAAACCCTTTAGCTGGCAATTAGCTAATTTGTCACTGTAACTTTTTTAGGGTTTTATATTGTGGGTAACAGGGATGGCATACATTCGCATTTCACACAGATGAACTTTAAAATTGCTGTAGCTGAAATGACAAAGTCTTTTTGTGGGTGTATTTATTTTTTTAGTTAGTTAGTTAGTTTTGCGCTACCACCTATATCATTCAGTGTGGATGCCATATGAGCATCAGTTAGATTTTTGGTTAGTATTGGTATACATTTTTGGTAAATAAAGTAGTAACTGTTTGAACAGATGTAATATTATTTACAGTGTTGATTTTTTTTAATTTTATTTAATATTTTACACATTTTTTTATTATTTAGGTAATTTACATGAATAAAGATGGGCATTTTTGAAATAATTTTGAAATATGCAGGGTGACCTACAACTGAAGGTGCCTTAAATCTGGTTGTTTAAAACAAGATGATGCTGAAAAAAAAGGGACAGCTACATTATAGTTCCAGGCTAATTTGCAGTTTCGCAAATTTCATCAAGGTTACCATCCTCAAAGGTTCTAAGAGTTTGGCAACCCTATCCTACACCTATCAATTGCAGACCCTCGTCCCAGTCTCAGCGTTCAAGAAAATCAAACCCTCTTTCAGCATTAAGATATTGGTCTGGTTTCAGTTAATCAAAGGAAGACCGAGATCTGATCATCTTCCTTGCCTAATAATTGAATCATTATAGTTCTGTAAACACGCACACAAACAGATGGACCCATGATCTAATTACAATATCCTTGAAACATTAAATATTTTTTATGTAATGTGCTCCACTAATACTATGCCAATTATGGGCAAAACATTATAATGCTATTTAAAAAGGAAAACATTATTATATAAGCAAGAATGTGTGTCCTGGCGTTGCTTTTAATCTGGTCAATCCTGTAACTGTGACATCAATTTCAGAAAAATTGTAAAAATGATATTTGATATGGCCTTTTGGATTTATTCATTGTAACATCAGCTGTACTGCATTGTAGACAAAGCCCTTGTTTTCATATCTACCCCAGCCGATATAATTCATGTAATCACACCATAGAAATTAGAATGTTCTTGGTCATTGCTTTACATTTTTACTTTTTTAATTCCATTGGATACGGCTATTATTAAATTATTACAGTTTTAATTAAAACTATAGCGCTTGTAGTAATGCTTGTTTGTCACTTACATGATTATACACAGTACAACTTATAGTGAAATGTTCTTTCTGACTCTCTGAAATAGAGTTAAATTATATTAAATTGTTTTTTATATATATATATATATATATATATATATATATATGATATATATATATCTATCAAATTGAAATAATATACTGTGTGTATTGTATAGTATGTAACTGTGTGTAAATATAAAGTGACTGCAGTGAAATATAAAGTGCTGTTGTGAGTGTATGGTGGTAGTTCTGGTGAGCATGAGCTCAAAAGAGTCCTGGTTTCAGGTGTTCTCCTGGTTGAGGGCAGGAATGGCCTGCAGGAAGATGCTTCTGTGTTTTGCTTTCAAGGTGCTTCCCTGACCACAAACAGATTAAAGAGTCCATTGTTGGGATGACTGAGGTCCTTCACTATTTTCATGGCCCTGGTCCAGCACTGCTTGCTGTAGGTAGACTCCAGGTCAAGGGAGTTCAGTGCAGATGGTACTGATCGCATTGGTGCTGTTACCAAACCAGGTTGTGATTCTTCCCGTAAGGCAAACAACTCCCCAGGTACTCTTATTGTGGAAGTAAACATCCTGGGAAGTAAAGCCTCTGAGATTGCTTAGTTAACATGAAGATGATGCACTTTCCACTATATGTACCCAGCAATCCGGACTAAATGTTAGAGGCAGATCCAGTACACTTTCCAGTGACAGTTCTAGAACTTCTCCTTGATGGTTTCTGTCCAGGTCTACTGCCACCTACAGTTTGTCTATGTGGCGAATGGTGCCTTGAACTCAAACAAGCAACCTCTACTGGAGATGTCACAAAATGAAACCGACAGTAACATTATTAACTTTTAACAGACAAAGATCTTTAGTCCCAGAAGTATTTCTAATAGGAAAAATACTCTGGAATGATTGTAGTTATTCAAATTTCCAATGTATTATTATGTAAGGTGTTGGACTGATACCTGGAAGACCGGGGTTCGATTCCCAGCACCATCAAGCCACCACCGTCGGACCCCTGAGCAAGGCCCTCAACCCTTAATTTCTCAGTTGTATAAAAGAAATAAATGGTATTCGCTCTGGATAAGGGCGTCTGCCAAATAATGTAAATGTAATTTAATGTAATTGTTTTAATTATTCCAAAATTAATTTAAAATGTATTTGTATGAATTATAAATTAGCTTTTGCTTTGATCTGTATGACCATTATATGAGTCATGCCAAGACCTCACATACTCTCACAAGTTTATGATCTCGGTCACTTTCTGTCAGTGCACTCTGCTTTAAACAGAGAATGAAACACTGTGTTAAAACTGGTAATGTACTTCATGTGCCAGAGAACTTGAAGGTCGTGCCACATCTAGCCGCGGCAACCGGAGCAGATCGCCGGATCCGTTTTCCGATCTTAAGAGGCACATCTGTATGCAAACGCTCACTCGTACTCATTGTTATATCTGGTTATCTAGTTTTGTCCAGTAGTTAGCAGCATAAGGTACTTAAAATGCTAATAAAATTTATTTTAAGCAGCTATTAAAGATATTTTAATAACAGTGTTTTAATGTGTTTTTTAATTTTATTTTTTTTTAGGGAGGAGCTGATGATCTCCTCATCCTTTGACAGTCTGGAAGTTCTGCTAGACTCCTTTGGTCCAGTGCGGGACTGTTCTAAGGACAACGGAGGCTGCAGCCGCAACTTCCGCTGCATATCTGACCGAAAGTTGGACTCCACGGGCTGTGTGGTGCGTACTTTCTTTTTTTTAGATCCTGGATTTTTTTTAGTATATATATGTATTTTATTATTTATTGATTATTAAGCTGAGAGAAGTTTTACTATTTCCATCCTTTACCCTTTAAAATAATTTTATTTTAGTCTTTACCCTTTTCTTGTATTTAAAAAGCTTATGCCCCTCAACAGGCATCGATAGCAAAAATCAATCTCAGGAAATTGCTAGTCTTTTTTATGATTACAGGCCACTAAACCCGGTTACATTCATTCATTTTTTTTTTTTTACTATTATTTTAAAGTTTATTTTTGTGTCTTATCGGCCATAAAATGAGGCAGGATGCTGTTTTCTCTCGTCATCCGGCTAATGCGTAATGTGATTTGAGTTTCACTTTTTCTTGCACTGTCCTTATTGCATTTAGGTTCAATTACAAGATTCGTCTCAAGTTGAAAGGCACTCGTATAGGACATGTTCAACTCACTCTGGTTCGCTCTAGTTCTATTTCGACAAAATGTAATCTAGTGGCATACACCACAGTGATCCTTACGCAACAGTTACTTAGCATGCTGGGAATGCATCGTTCAGCACAGCACATTTGTACAATGTACACAAAAGTGGTACAATGGACAAAAGCATTGCACTGTCAGTAAAAACCATGTTGATGTTAAGCATTTCCTTTGTTCATATGGTAAATATATTCATGAATAGAGAAATAATAATCAGTCAGCGGTCCAGACTCCATTCTTACTGTGTGTGCGCGCGCTTGTTTATCTGGTAAACAACATTTAACAGCATTATAATGCAATTTTCATCCAAATTTATTGATAATAGAAAAATATCAGCAAGCCTACTAACCTGCTGGTCAATAAAAAAAAATACAAATTAAAATGCCCACTCATTTAAACTGGGCAGACATGGGGTAGTATGGAGTATAATGTTAAGTAGCCTGTGTTCTTCCAGTTTAAATTCTAATACTTATTGCAGTTATGAATAGTAAAGTATTGTCTATTAATGATGGCTTCCCCAGTTCCCCTATACATGTTAACTTAGATGGGTAGAAAAACAAAAACAAGTAAAATAAAGGTATAACTAACCGGGCTGCAAAAGAATCAAATAATTAAATTATAATTTAAAAAAAAATAACAATAAATAAAAGTCCCTTTCAACCTAGACAAACATTACATGATGGCAGTTTCAGGTGCACCTTAAATCTGATGCTGTAAAAAATGTCCTGTATCCACCTGGCATGTGTCAGGGGTGACGCGTGCTTCCACTTGAGGAGGATGGCTTGTCTGGCCAACATTGTAGTAAAAACAATAACTTTACTTTCTCTGTCAGTTAGAACAAGGGATACTCCGAAAAGGGCTAACAAAAAATCAGGGTATATGTTAGTGTATGGTAGTGTTAGGGTTCTGTATGCATCCAGGGTAGACACTTGTCCAAGTCGCCATCCCTGTTCCAATTGAGAAGCTTCTGAATGGTTGGAAATTGGGAAATGGGAAATGGCCAGGCCTTCTCCTCCTCCTCCTCCTCCTCCTGACTTGCTATGGCGAGCATGTTTATTTCTCATAGAAATTAGTGCAAAATACACTAAAAGGACTTCTTTTGGTATTGGAAACCGACAGAAGCAATCTTGAAGGGTAATAGATGATCAAGAATGTTTTTAGCTTGACAATTTGTAAATTTATCCTGTAATCCAGATATTTGGCTAAATTTGTCTAGGATATCCAAACTGGGGGCAAAGAGGTAGCTGGGTTCAAAATAAATAAAAATGAAAATTATCTGCAGAGAGAAAGTTTGTGACCTAATCCAAGACATTTAATTACATTAAAGCCATTTTAACTACACAGCCAGATAGCTAGAGGGTTCCAAAGCTAGGTTAAAAAGTGCGGGACATACTATTATGCCTGCATACCGTTAGTGTATACAGATGCTGTAAGGAAAGAATATCAAAGTCTAATCCAAGCTAGAATCAAACCCCCAAAAAAACGAATATCCCTATTCCACCCCATCAAAGCCCTTCTTGGCATCTAGGGACACAATTATTTCAGATGAGTCAGATAGTGGAGAAAAGATATTGAATGTCTCTCCTGGTTGAAGCCTGTCTGATCATTAGCGATTTTAAAGTGGGTAGAACCTGTTCTGGGTGGAAACGTAAGACTCTGGACCGAATTTGTAATTCTACAATCAGTAGCGATTATTGGTCTATAACTATCTCACGAGGTGGGATCCTTCTTAAGGAGCAAAGAAATAGAAACCTCAGATAATGTAGAGTGAAGATGGCCCAGGTTATGAGAATCATTATAAAGCTTTATTCATTTTACTTATGAAGGCCTTTAAAAACTCAACAGTAAAGCCATCAGGGCCTGGAGTGTTTTCCAACTACATGAATGTAATCGCAACTTGTAGCTCTTGTTCTGTGATCGGGTTCCTTATTGTGGGATATTCTAAAAAGTTAAGGAGATTTAATGCTCTAATGGTTAAAATCTACCTACAGTAAAAAAAAAAAAAAACAATTATTTGATTTACCCGCTGATTTTGTACGTTTGCCCACTGACAAATAAAATAACCAGTCTATAATTGTAATGGTAGGGTTATTCTAACAGTGAAAGACAAAATAACAACAAACCAGCCAAAAATACATTTCCAAAAAGTTATAAAATATTTTTAATTTTAATAAATGAATAAATATAAAATATTCTATCACTTTTCTATCAGCATCTCTTTTCTATCTTTTTCTATCAGCAACATTCCCAGGTGTCTTTTATACATGTAACAAACTGAGATTAGAAGCACTGTCTTACATAGACCCTTTTAGCGGGGGAAAGTGGTGGCTCATGGTTAAGGTGTTGGATTACCAACCCGGAGGTTGTGGGTTCGATTCCCAGCTCGACCAAGCCACCACCACATTGGGCCCCTGAGCAAGGCCCTTAACCCCCAATTGCTCAGTTGTATAACAAGGAATATTGTAAGTCGCTCTGGATAAGAGCGTCTGCCAAATGCTGTAAATGTAAAGGGACTCTCTTAGAGGCAGTGCTTCTAATCTTTTTACCTGTATAAAAGACACCTGTCCACAGAAGCTATCAGTCAATCAGATTCCAAACTCTTCACCATGACCAAGACCAAGATTGTAGAATGGGCTACAAAACCATCACCAAGCAGCTTGGTGAGAAGGTAACAACAGTTATTGCGGTTATTTGCAAATGGAAGAAACACAAAATAACTGTCAAGCTTTCTCGGTCTGGGGCTCCATGCAAGATCTCACCTCGTGGAGTCTTCTCAATGTTCTTAAAGTAACCATAGTCCATAGCCACCAAGAAAACAATTAGTAAAAAACCCCACTATCTTTATAATGCACATTTAAAGGTTAAAACGTTAATTACCTGTACAATGGACACTTTAAAATAAGCTTTTCATTCCATTTTCACATGTTTAATAGGAGAAGGAGAGAAGATAATAGAAGATCATGTTGCCATGGTTGTAAAGTGATTTTTTTTTTTCAGGTCAAATTATTTAAGGCAGAAATCGTACTGAGAAAGACAAGTGTTTTTAGTAGAAAATAGCTGACAAACTAACAATTTTTTTCTTACTTCAAGTTAGTTGAATTCAAAATATTTTACGTGATCCGATGTTTTCCCCTAAAAACTCAAATGTACCCCACAGTATTAAAGATGTGGAAAAATATAAGCAAAAACATCTGCATCTGTGGACGTTCTTTTTTCATATCATTATGATGATTACGGGTTCCCTAATGATGCCACAGCTGCTGCCCCGTGGTCACGAGTCAAAAAAAAAAAAAAAAAAAAAAAAAAAAAAAAAGTGTGAAATTGACCAGTGGTCTCTGGGAGTGAGAGATAGAATTAGATTATTCTCTCCTGGATTGTCAATCAAAGCTACACCAACCAATCATAGATTTTAGTGAGATCAAATACTGTATATGGAGGAGGCCAAACACGGATCTTTCATCTGATGTTGAAAAATGGAGGCATTTGACTCAAAGCAAGCATATGACACACTTACACTATATTTCTTAAATGATTAGAACGATCTGTTACACTATATCTTATGATTTTTTTCCGTCTGCACAGTTTATTTTAATGTTTTATTAATTTTATTTTGCTTTATGAAATGCCGATTATTTTAGAAATGCAGATTATTTACAATAATAACAAAGTTGTGACAAATACCCATTCTTTTTACACACACATAGTAAATGAAAGCAAATATTCGGACACCAGGCCAGTACTTGATTGCGTGATTGCTGTTTGATCAGCACTATTGTGAGGTGGGAGTTGACCACAGCAGCTGCCAGTTTGCAGTCTTCATGTAAGATTTATCGGTCTGAGAAGACAAAATCTGACCCAAATTCTAATACAGTACCAGGTGTGAGTCCGAGCATCTGGCCACTCGGGCTTCTTTGGCCCACCCTTCTGTTTTTGCTTTACTTGATTGTACTTGAATAGTCTTAATAGTTTAATTAAAACATCAGTGAATATAACATAGACTGAGTAAATGATTAATCATGATGATAAAATTATAAATGATCATAAAGACTCATTTAAACATATAAATGCATGGACACACCTATGTGAGCTTTTAATTACATTGTTCAAGTTCAAGGAGCTTTATTGTCATTGCAGCCATATATAGCAGAATTGGTGGGCCGATCTATAGAAACATGATTAAAATTCAGGGTCAGAAAACAGGCAAACTGTGGTAGCAAGAGAAAGGTTAGACACAGTGGTCCAAAATAATGAGAAAGCAGACATGTCTTAACAAAAATACCCCAAAAAACTGTTAATATCATGGACAAAACAAAGAGGATATACAGCTTACTGAGCACCACACACACACACACACACACACACACGAGTTTAAACAGACAAATGCATTTACATTTACGCCGTTATCCAGTGTAACTTACATTTATCTCTTTCCAAACACCTGACCAACTGGGGGTAAGGGCCTTGCTCAGAGGCCCAACAGTGGCAATTTTGTGGTGCTGGGAATCGAACCCTTGATCCTCCAATTAGCAGTCCAACGCATTTGGCAGGCGCCCTTATCCAGAGCGACTTACATTTACCTTATTTATACAACTGAGTAATAAGGAGTGAGGGCCCAGCAGTGATAGCTTGGTGGAGCTGAGAATCGAACCCACAATCTCCGGAAGTAGTCCAACACCTTAATTATGAGCCACCACTTTTTCCCACTGTGCTATCACAATTGGGATGTAAACAGAATTAAGGTGAATTTATCATAAAATAATGAGTGTCGGTTCTGGGGTTAGGACAAGACTTGAATTGAAACAAAACACACACTATGATGTAAACAAAGCAAACACACGAACAAAGCTGATCTCCGTTCTGTAGCGGTGTGAAGCTCAGATCACAGTGAGGAAGAAAAAACATTCATGACTGTCATGTTTTATAATTTAGAAAATACACAACACTTAAACAGCAGTGAACACGGCAGTGATTTGCATGGTCCAATGTGTCAAAGTATAATATATTTGCATATTAGGATTATTGGATTATCTCGTCTTCCCACACTATATCTCACCTATGACTCATGTTTGAGGCATGACAGGTTAGACGCCCCCTATTTTTTTTAAAAAAAACCTTTTATTATATTTGGTTTTATAAGTTCCTTTTATGGTCTACTCATTTAAGCTCGACTTGCAAAGAATTTTCCAAAAATACTTAGCCATTGGTATGTACCAATGCAAACGCAATTTAATTAGCTCTAAACAAATGTGTAGTTGTTTTACACTAAATTATTGGGCGAGTTCCTATAAGATGCTGTCTGTTTTTTTTTTGCGGATTGTAGAATATATAAACTAGTTGCTAGTTTACTGGTTCTTATGGCTTTTAGCTGTTGTTCAGGACTGTATGGCAGCTTAGAGCTGCTGAAAAAAGGTTCATATTAACGACTAAATCATTTCATTTATGCAGTATGTTAATTTAATAGTAGTGAAATAGATAGTTTATAGAGCTGTGTTAGGGATTCAAAAGTACTATCAAGACGGGACTAGTTTTTCAAATGACGTTTTAGTTACATCAGCTGACGTCTGTGATTTCAAGTACAGATTCGGACAGGACTAATATGTCTGGGTTTATTACCGAGGAAGGAGTGATTTGATAGAAATTGTAGAAACATAAAATTAACATGATTTCTAGACCTGGGTGTAATAAACCCACTCAATTTCAAAGTACCTCTGTAAAACCAACATTTCTCTAAACCTGTCCCCCTGTAGTCCTATCGAATGGAGCTAAGGAAACTATTCTGTTAAAAACTAGTGACTTTTGTTTTTGTTACCTAGGAGTTTATTCCACTCCCACAAACTGTCAGCTAATGAATATGGCATGCAAAATTGTAAACTTTGCAGTAGTTTTGAAAGCATTATCCAATATTTTGGAGATACGTTGAGTTTCTTAACGATTTTCTTAACGATGATCAGCTAAACAATTTTCCAAATAATGTACAAAAACGACACCTTTAAATACAGACACTATAGGTGTTTCAGCTCGTACTTCAGTAGCCCTGATAGTAGTATGTGCTTACAGTCTGGTTCGTCATCCTTGCCACAATATTGACTACAGCATAGATTTTCTGAATAATAGTTTAATAATAATATGTTTGCATAAAATTAACAATCGGGAGAAATGGGAGCTTGGTGGTTAAGGTGTTGGCCTAATGATCGGAAGATTATGGGTTCAATCCCCAGTACCTGAGCAAGGCCCTTATCTAAACCCCGAATAATTATAAATATTGCATAATGTTAACTTAAAGTGATGTTTTTAAGCATTCTATTCTATGCTGGATTTATTCTCACTCTGTTTCCCGTTATAGCCTTGACACTTCTGAAAAGGTTTTTCCTGAATGTCTGTGAGAATCTTTTCAATTATCCACAATAGTACTAGCGAGATCAGACACAAATGTTAAGGTAGGAAGGTCTGGGGTGCAGGCGGTGTTGCAGTTCATCCCAAAGCTGCCCAGTCAGGGTCAGTGCTCTGTGCAGGATAATTGAGTTTCTTTACTGCAACCAAAACACACTACGTCTTTTTGGAACTCAGGGGCTTTGTGCACAAGGGCATTGTCCTGATGGTATCCCTGGCTAAGTTCTCGGTGCCTGTGCTGTACGCCTGACTGAGATCTTTAACCTTTCATTGGCCCAGGCTACCAGACTAAGACTGCTTTAAAACATCCACAGCTATACCAGTACCAGAGTATTCAACTGCAATGGCCCCTAACGACCGCTGCCCAGTCACTCATTGCAAAGTGTTTTGAGAAACTTTTCCTCTCCCCCCTTGTAAACATGCCTGCACCCAACACTGCATCTATTCCAATTTACCCACAAACCCAACAGGTTTTTACAGATAATGCCATCATGTTTGGGATTCATTCTGCTCTGACTTGACAATAGCAAATCAAATATCAGAATGTTATTCATCGACTTTAGTTCAGCTTTCTATACTGTAATCCAGTCAAAGCGAATCTCCAGTCTTACTGGTCTTAGCTTCAGCCCCTCTCTGCAACTGGATATTGGACTTTCTCACAATAAGACCAAGGAGCAGTCCAATCACATACGAAGACACACGCACAACTTGATGGTGCTGAATTGAAGCGTGTGAATAGCTTCAAGTTCATTGGTGTGCATATACCCAAGCATTTTTCCTGGAACATCAACACTTTAATCCAGAATCAGGAAGGCACAACAGCGCCTTTACTTCCTTAGGAAACTAAGAAGAGTTAACCGGAACTTTTACATCCTGCTGAACCTTTACAGGTGCACAATTGACAGTATAGTCACAAACTGCATTACAGTGTGGTACGTCAACTGCACTGCCTTAGACTGGGAGACCCTTCAGCGGGTAGTGAAGACCGCTCAGCACATCACTGGTGTATAGCTACCCAGCATTAATAACATTTATCACAAACGCTGCCTAAATAAGGTAAGAAGCATAATCAAAGACACCTCCCGCCATAACCATGGACTATTTAACCCTCTTCCATTTGGTAGATGGAATTTTTTTTTAATTCTAAATTTTTTTTTTATGTTTCTCACCTTGTGAAAAACATGAAACATACTGCCTCGCTGTCCCTGTTAGCTAGAGCGGATTCCATCTGTCGCGTTCTTAGCTTGATGTTTTGTAATTACTTGTTGACAGAAACTGTGTAAACTATGCCTCACATGGTCTGATCAGAAAAGCTCACTGGCTGGCTCCCAGTGAGTTCCGTCTCACGCTAATCAATTAACACCCTGTCTAAGGAAAGAAGCATCGTCTTTAATATTGGAGTCAGCGTGAGCAGGCGCTCTGTGACCCACCTCACTGATGGATGGCACTCCTGGGGAGAGCTAGCAGCACCTTCATTTAGATTAAAAGTCTGATAATCGCTAAATGATGATGTGATTAATTAGTTCTTTTTCCCTCTGTCGTGATTGGTACTGCAGAGAGATCTGTCTCTTTGCTGCCTGCATAGATAATAAATTGGTCCCCTTCACACCTAAACAGGACGGCCTGGAGTGCTGGTGAGAAGACGATCGCTTTGATTTGCAGTGTTAGCAAAGACAGATGCTGCTATTGTGCAAAGTAAAACTCAGGAAATTAAGGAGCCATGAAAAAGATTTATTTTTAAGTTTTAAGAAAACATTTGAAGAGTATTAATACATCATGTGCAGTAGTCTTTTCAGGATGCTGGAGACGATATCCGGTTTGAACCAGTAATTTACAGTCCAGTTATAAATGGAACTTTTTTAGCATAGGAACATCAAAATCTTGGTCAGTTCTGCGTCGAAAAATTCTATGTTCACAGTTTTTAAAAGGTTGTGTTACCACATTAGACCAGCAACAAAACTGTTAACCTTTTTGATTTTTTTTTGGAAAAGCTAGGAAATCTACAACCTTAGAATTCCATAAAAGTTGGGCTTTTTTTTTTTTTATTAAAATAAAATGTAAACTAAAAGACTTCACATAAAATCACATGAGCCAATATTTTATTTACAATAAAACAAAGATGTTTAGACTAAGAAATTTTACATCTTTATCCACTAAATGAGCTCATTTAAAATTTGATGACTGCTACAGGTCTTAAAAAGTTGGGACAGCGGCAGCAAAGGGCTAAAAAAAAAATTTAGCTGAGAGTCCATTAGGCAACTAATTAAGTTAGTTGACATCAGGTCTGTAACATGATTTAGCTATAAAGGGATGTCTTAAAGAGTCCCTCAGAAGTTAAGATGGGCAGAGGCTCACGAATCTGTAAAAGTGGGTAAAAAGATTGAAGGATACTTTACAAACAACATTCCTCAATGTCAAACTGCAAATCTTATCAGCTGCAGTGCATAACATCAAAAGATTCAGAGAAACTGGAGGAACCACATACTGCAGCTATTTTAACAGTAGAAGAATCCAGGTGCTGAATCGTCCCGCTTGCAGTCCAGATCTTTTATCTAGAAAGAGCATTTGACTCATCATTAAACGTAGTGAGATGAACACGAAGTCTTCAGCAGATGAAAACCTGTACTGGGCAAGAATGGAACCAAAGTCCAACACCCAAACTCCAGAAACTTCGAACCTCGATGACCAGACAATGTCAAATTGTTTTTTAAAAAAAAGATGCTACACAATGGTAATAATCAACCATTCCAACTATTTCAAGACCTGTAGAAGACATCAAATATTAAATAAGCTCATTTAGTGGATAAAACTTTAAAAAAAGTTTTATCTACGTTCTGTTGTTAATAAAATATTGGCTTATGTGATAGTCTAGATTCTTAAAGTTTCCCGTTTGAACTTTCTTGAGATTGGCTCTCCAGGAGTCGAACTTTGGTCGGGTCTCATTTGGTTTGATCCGAACCTCATTAGTTCATCGGCACAATCAGGTTAAAACTGTACTTGACAGGCAGTTAGATTTCCACGAGCACATGTCTATTCTCCACATTGTTCCTTAAGGCACAGATTTAAACCTGGGGGCATGTGAAGACAGAAGGTCATCCCATTAGACCATCCATCATAGGCACTTGCTGTTAAGCTGTTCTCTCATCTCGGTTAAGACTCTGAAAGGTCCTGTGAGTGCATGCTCTGTGGGAGAGAGGCTACTATACAGCACTTTTATAGAGCACCAACATGTTTTCATCAGAAGGTGGCTTTGAAGGGATTTATTCAGTTCTGTCATGGTCCTGCTGTTCGCGCTGCTGTTCAAGATGGCAGATTGTGCTAATTCTAGATCACAGCTCCTAAAGTGACCTGAAATAGAATTCCTGCTCCCCTGCTTAGAAAGACATATGGACACTTGTGCTAAGATATTGTCGGCTGCAATGGGGGACTGTTAAGAAAACTTGTCAAAGCTTGTTTGATTAAACATTTAATGTTTGCTTATCATTTCAAAACCAAAAATCTAACTAAAAAAAAATCCAACTGAGCAGCCAGACATTTTTTAATACTAAATTTGGGCTCATTTATATTGGAAGATAAATTAACGTTTCTTTTTACAGAAAAAAATATCTGCCATAGTTGTTTTGGGTGTATAAAGATGTTGGACAATCATTTAAACTCGCCTTCAAAAGCAGGAACGGTTCAAAAGATAAATATGCAAACAGGATTTTAGTTTTTTATTTCCCTGTGTGAACAAAGCCCCTTTTCTGGGTTTGTATTTTGGGAAGTGGTGGCTCAGTGGTTTAGCTGTGGTTAATCTTAGTACCACCAAGTTGCCGCTGCTGGGCCCCTAAACAAGGCCCTTATTCAACAATTGCTCAGGTGTATAAAATAGATAAATGTAAGTCGCTCTGGGAAAGGGCATCTGCCTAATTCCATAAATGTAAATGTATAACATACAGTATTTATTTATATTATACATTTTTTAGTAGACACTATTTATTCAGAAATTAAATGGTAAAAGGAAAATAAATAAATGATCTGGGGGTTTTTTGTAGCACAATACTTTATGTTAAATATTTGGATAAACTTTAAAACCTATATAACAGTATTGTACAAAAATGTACTAATTTTTTTCTGTTAACTGTCAGTGAAATTATATTAATACTTTTTGACATATAGATGTATTCTGATTTACTGTACATTTATTTTGTACTTTTTATTTGTATATACTGATATATAATTTTAAAATATGGATTGCGTTAGGTACACGTGCACCAAATTGGTTTGGTATGAATGTGTATGGTTACACACCTATTAAAAAATAAACTTCAATTTAATAGAAATTATCTTTAGATAGTTATCGTGATGTTGGGTTTAGAATACTGACATTTAGAGGTCAACCCCCAATTGCTTAGTCACATATATAAAAAAAGTGAGTCGCTCTGTCTTTTTTTTTTTTTTTTTTGTTTAGAAACAACACATTGTGCGGCTGCATTTCTTGAGGATACTATATTTCTATTTATATATTTCATTTATTCATCCATACTTGCATACATATGACTGACACCTTTTCTTTTTTTCCACTTTGTTTATTTCCTTCTATTTTATTTTTGCAGTTATACATTTACAGTGCCTTGAAATATACAGTTTTTTTAATTTTAAGCAAATAATAATCTGAAAAGTGTGGCATGCATTTCTATTCAGCCCCCTGTACTCTAATGCCTCTAAATAATTGCCTTTAGAAGTTACCAAATTAGTCAAGAGTCCACCTGTGTGTAAATTAATACACCTGTTCTGTGAAGGCCTCTTTTTTTAAAGAACACTAATGAACAAACAGCATCATAAAAACCAAGGAACTCACCAGACAAGTCAGGGATAAAGTGGAAAAGTTTAAAGCTGGGTTAGGTTATAAAAATATCCCAAGCTTTAAACATCTCAAGAAACACTGTTTAATCCATTATCCAAAAATAAAAAAAAGGATGCCCCAAATCTACCGCGACATGGCCGTCCAACTAAATTGACTGAGCAAGGAGAGCACTGGAGGAGCTGCAGAAATGCAAGCATGTGGAATAAGGTGCTCTGGTCAGATGAGACCCAATTTGAACTTTTTTAAAATTAAAACACAATGATTTTTTTGGAGGGAAATACAGACCTTCTGCAAAGAATAAAATTTTTCCAAAACCTAAAAAAGGATTTGACTAGATTTGGCTTTTTTTTTACTATTAAAGTATAATGGTTTGTTGGTATAGTGTATATAATGCATTTTCCAGACCAGAGCACTGTCACAATGTGTAAACCATTAACAAAAACTCTATCTTAGTTTCTGAGAAACTTTTAATAGAGTTGATTGATCATTTCAAACATTAGTTTTTTCAGACCCTTAATCTAGCCACAGGGGTCACGAGCCAGTGACTTCTGTGCCAGTCCCAAGCCTGTCTAAATAGGGAGGGTACATGGAAAGGCCTGAGGAAAGTAGACAGGAATACAAGGATTTGTAGCACAGAGTGAAGAGGGAAGTGGCTATGGCCAAGCAGAAGGCATATGATGAGTTGTACACTAGGTTAAACACTAGAGAAGAAGAGAACTTACACAGGTTAGTAAGGCAGAACAAGGGACAAGGGTGATGTGCAGAGTTGCAACAACTACAAAGGCATAAAGTTGATGAGTCATACAATAAAGGTATAGGAAAAAGTAGTGGAAGCTAGGAGGGTAGTAGGTATTTGTGAGCAGCAGTATGGCTTTATGCTCAGAAAGAGCACTACAGATACAATCTTTGCCCTGAGAATGCTGATGGAGAAGTACAGAGATGGTCGCAGGGATCTGCATTGTGTTTTTGTAGACCTTGAGAAAGCATATGACAGGGTACCAAGATAAAAGCTGTTGTATTGTATGAGGAAGTCAGAAATAGCAGAGAAGTATGTAAGGGTGGTGCAGGATATGTATAAGAGGAGCAGGACAGTGGTAAGTTGTGCAGTAGGTCAGACAGAGAAGTTCAAATTGGGGGTGGGACTGCATCAGGGATCAGCTCTGAGCCCCTTCTTGTTTGCTGTGGTGATGAATCGAGGTCAGACAGGAATCTCCTTGGACAATGATGTTTGTAGTTGACATTGTGATCTGTAGTAAGAGCAGGGAGCAGGTGGAGGAAGACCTGGAGAGGTGGAGGTTTGCTCTGGGGAGAAGAGAAATAAAAGTCAGTCATAGCAAGACAGAGTACATGTGTTTGAATGAAAGGGAGGGAAGTGGAACAGTAAGATTACAGGGTGAAGAGGTGAAGAAGGTACAGGAGTTTAAGTACTTGGGGTCGACAGTCCAGAGCAATTGAGAATGTGTAAAAGAGGTAAAGAAGCGAGTACAGGCAGGTTGGACTGGGTGGGTTTCTTTGGGAGTGATGAGGTTGGACAAGATCAGGAAGTTCATTAGGGGGACAGCTCATGTTAGATGTTTTGGGGAGAAAGTCAGGGAAGCCAGATTAAGGTGTTTTGGACATGTACAGAGGAGGGATTGTGAATATATTGATAGGAGGATGTTAGAAATTAAGCTACCAGACGGAAGGCAAAGAGGAAGACCAACGAGGAGGTATATGGATATGATAAACTAGGACATGAAGTTAATGGGTTTAGAGGATGTAAAGAATAGGGTTGGGGGGGCAGAGGATTCGATGTGGTGACCCCCTAAAAGGGAACAGCCTAAAGGAAAAGAAATTTTCTTCATTTCTCCCTTTTGTATTTTCCTCAGTCATAAATCTATGTGAAAAAGGCATTATTATGGGACTCCTTTTATATATATATATATATATACAAAGCATTATTGAGAGAAAAACCTTTTATATTATCTACTCTACCACAGCTTTGCTCTGATTCTATTGACCTTTCTAAATCTCTGGTGAAAAAAAGGAAGCAGCAAACAGAAAGCTGCGATCCAATCACTATAAATGCTTTTTGACCTGAGCTAAGCAAAGGTGTATTACATTTCAGACTTCTGGAAAAGGCTGTGATGGAATATTATAGAATATAGGAAATGGGATGCTCATTGCTGCTTAGAAATGCTTAACACATTTATAGATGCTGGTTATTGAATTCTGATTAGTAAAAGGATGTCTGTAAAGGACTAAAGAAAATTTCCCCCAGGGATTAAGCTATATTTATTTTTTAAATCCCATCCTGATTGAATTTATAGCCGATGAGCTGCTTCTGAGTCATGGACATCTGAGTGTTGCTATTCTTTATTAGTGTACACGTTTCAGAGAGGGGTTGCATGGCGTGTTGGTAAATAACAAAATAACAGGTAAAATGCACAAAGATGGATGGATAATGGAAAGTATTTTTTTTACACTTTAATGTACTACTGAAATGTCATGATTTAGCAGTGATTAATTTTTATTCACCTCTGACAATTTAATTCATTAACAATAAAGTTTAATTCAGATCAATTTGCTTCTGTTTAGCAATGATATAATTTAGTTTAACACCTATGTCTTACTCAGCGATATTACTGTTTGATTCACCACTGATTCAAATCATTTCAGGGCTTATGTGATTTGGTGCTACAGTGATTTGGTTCAGTGCTGATGCACGTTCGGTTTAACTGGTAATGTAATTCGGTTCAGTGCTAAAGGGATTCAGATCAAGCGTGATGCTATTCATTTCAGTGCTAATGCTATTGAATTTAGTTTAGCGCTAATCTGATTCAGTTCGTTACTAATACGATTTAGTTAATTTGTGATATGATTCAGTTCAGTGCTGATAGGATTCGGTTCATTGGTGGTAGGATTCAGTTCAGTGCTGATAGTATTCGGTTTATTTGTGATAGGATTCAGTTCATTGTTAATAGGATCCGGTTCATTGGTGATAGGATTCGGTTCAGTGCTGATAGTATTCGGTTCTTTGGTGATAGGATTCGGTTCAGTGCTGATAGGATTCGGTTCAGTGCTGATAGATAGGTTCATTCGGTTAGGTTTCAGTGCTGATAGGATTCGGTTCATTGGAGATAGGATTCGGTTCAGTGCTGATAGGATTCGGTTCTTTGGTGATAGGATTCGGTTCAGTGCTGATAGTATTCAGTTCTTTGGTGATAGGATTCGGTTCAGTGCTGATAGGATTCGGTTCATTGGTGATTGGATTCGGTTCAGTGCTGATAGGATTCGGTTCATTGGTGGTAGGATTCAGTTCAGTGCTGATAGTATTCGGTTTATTTGTGATAGGATTCAGTTCATTGTTAATAGGATCCGGTTCATTGGTGATAGGATTCGGTTCAGTGCTGATAGTATTCGGTTCTTTGGTGATAGGATTCGGTTCATTGCTGATAGGATTCGGTTCATTGGAGATGGGTCATTCTGGTTCAGTGCTGATAGGATTCGGTTCATTGCTGATAGGATTCGGTTCATTGGTGATAGGATTCGGTTCAGTGCTGATAGGATTCGGTTCATTGGAGATAGTATTCGGTTCAGTGCTGATAGGATTCGGTTTATTGGTGATAGTATTTGGTTCAGTGCTGATAGGATTTAGTTTATTGGTGAATGGATTCGGTTCAGTGCTGATAGGATTCGGTTCATTGGTGATTGGATTCGGTTCAGTGCTGATAGGATTCGGATCATTGGTGGTAGGATTCAGTTCAGTGCTGATAGTATTCGGTTTATTTGTGATAGGATTCAGTTCATTGTTAATAGGATCCGGTTCATTGGTGATAGGATTCGGTTCAGTGCTGATAGGATTCGGTTCTTTGGTGATAGGATTCGGTTCATTGCTGATAGGATTCGGTTCATTGCTGATAGGATTCGGTTCAGTGCTGATAGGATTCGGTTCATTGGTGATAGGATTCGGTTCATTGCTGATAGGATTCGGTTCATTGGAGATAGGATTCGGTTCAGTGCTGATAGGATTCGGTTCAGTGCTGATAGGATTCGGTTTATTGGTGATAGTATTTGGTTCAGTGCTGATAGGATTTAGTTTATTGGTGAATGGATTCGGTTCAGTGCTGATAGGATTCGGTTCATTGGTGATAGGATTCGGTTCAGTGCTGATAGGATTTAGTTTATTGGTGAAAGGATTCGGTTCAGTGCTGATAGGATTCGGTTCATTGGTGATAGGATTCGGTTCAGTGCTGATAGGATTCGGTTCAGTGCTGATAGGATTCGGTTTATTGGTGATAGGATTCGGTTCAGTGCTGATAGGATTCAGTTTATTGGTGATAGGATTCAGTTCAGTGCTCAAAGGATTTCGTTCAGGTTTTTCGTTCAGGTCAAAATGTTTAAATTGTCATATTTCAGCTAAAAAAAACGGTTCTGCTTTAATTTTTATTTTTGTTTACGAGCTTGCACATTTCAGTGTCCCTTATTTCTTTACATTCTTTTTTTTTTTTAATTCTGGCCCACGCTATTATTTAAAGTGAAGTAAAAATCCTCCAGAAGCGTTGTTTGCTGAAGGCACAATATAACAAACTGTTCTAAGCAACTT
The DNA here is from genome assembly GCA_005784505.1 of Bagarius yarrelli. Taxonomy (NCBI): domain Eukaryota; kingdom Metazoa; phylum Chordata; class Actinopteri; order Siluriformes; family Sisoridae; genus Bagarius; species Bagarius yarrelli. The sequence goes on from VCAZ01000042.1 coordinate 1,158,415, forward strand.
TTAAAGAAAAATGCATCCCAGCATGCAATATCTTTAGTCTGGAATACCTTTACTAAAGTCTGTGTGTTGTGCACACGAGAGAGAAAAAAAAACAAATTTATAACTTAATGCCCCAAAGGCATTCAGAAAAATCTCTCTTATTCACCAAGCAGGAGCTCCTTCTAAGAGTGAAGGAATCCAGAGGTGACAGAGGCATCATGTGAGTGTTGAGCCAAATTGCTTTGAGAGATGCACAGGACTGTGTGAAACGGCGAGAGCAGGTGTGGAGTGGGTAATGTCGGATGGGTAGATTTTCCCTTGTGCGCATGTAAAATTGCAACATAATTCAAAAAAAAAAAAAAAAAGGTGGCGAGTGAGTGTTTTGCAATATCACTTCTGAAATCATGACACAGATTACTTCATGTCTTTTGATAACCTATGACTCACATTTTTGCAGTGGATGTTATTTATTACAGTACATTATTACTAAACTTTAATTTTTTTTTTAGTGCCCTCCTGGTCTGAGCCCAATGAAAGATGGCACCGGTTGCTATGACCACCATATTGGCATCGACTGCTCTGATGGATTTAACGGTGGCTGTGAGCAGCTGTGTCTTCAACAACTAGCTCCCCTGGAGGAAGACCCTACTTTGTACAATATCCAGATGTTCTGCGGGTACACACACACACACACACACACACACACACACACACCACTTATTCCTAGTTAGAAAAAAAATTGCTTTTGTTTAGCAATGATGCTATTTAGTTTAACATGGATATGTCTTTTTCCACATTATTGCTGTTTGATTCACCACTGATTCAATTCAGTTTAGTTCTGATAAAATTCACGTTAGGGCTCATGTGATTTAGTTCAGTGCTGCAGCGATGTGGTTCGGTGCTGATGCAGTTCGGTTTAGTGGTGATGTGATTTGGTTCAGTGCTAAAGTGACTCAGTTTAAGTGTAAAGCTGTTCGTTTTAGTGCTTAAGTGATTCGTTTCAGGGCTAAAGTGATTCGGTTCAGTGCTGATGCCACTCGGTTAAGTGCTAATGCAATTTAATTCGTCTTAGTGCTAATCTGATTCAGTTTGTTACTCATATGATTCAATTCATTAGTGAAATGATTCAGTTCAGTGCTGATAGGATTCGGTTCAGTGCTGATAGGATTCGATTCAGTTCGGCGCTACAGTGAAGTAGCAGTAATCTTGTACTGTAATAACGTTATAAAACTCATAGGCACATAAGGTGCCCTATATTTAGTAATGTTATCCCGAATCAATGAATTTGAGAAAAGATGCTGCAACTATTTTTAAGCAATAAGAATAAATTTTTCACGCACTGCGATTCGTCTATTTATATCGATTTTCATAACCTTGCAGGTTTAACGGTTCCGTTTACATACGTGGGAAAAGCTTTACTACTAAAAATGCTGTAGGACTTTGCACAGCACTCTGCAGTTCTCTTTTAACATCCACCAGAGATATTTTTCTTTTGTTACACAGTCGGAGACCCGAGCTCTTAAGCTTTTATCTCGTGAAAAAGGCTTAGCTTCAGCTCCTGGGTGTTAACGCCTGGAGTGGATTAATATTAATATCGATGATTAATTAATTAACACCTTTTATGGTTTCATCTCAAGTCTGTATTCACTACCTGCAAGTTTTTTGCGGTTGGATGTATTTGAAGAGCTGAATACATAGCATGAGTTTTTGAAAAGCAGAAGAGCGCCTGCAGGTAAACGTTGTTCCGCATGGCGCTCCCTAAAAAGCTAGACACACTGGATGAATCAAAAGAGCCCATGTTTCTTTCTCAATCTGGAATGTTCTGTACGTAAATCTAAAAAAACCCCCCAGCTTTTAGCATTTCTTACATTTACATCTCATTTATTCAACTGGGCAATTAAGGGCCTTGCTCAGGGGCCCAGCAGTGGTGACTTGGTGGAGGTGGGAATCGAACCCACAATCTTCTGGTTGGTAGTCCAACACCTTAACCATGTGCCTCCACTTCCCACTTTCCTAAATGGAAACAAGTTTCTTAAAAAGTATTGATCTTTTGAAATATTATTAGGAAGATTATTGAATGATCAGGGTTCAATTCCCAGCACCACAACCTACTGCTGGGCCCCCGAGCAAGGCCCTTAACCCCAATTGCTAAGTTGTATAAAAGAAAACAATAAATGTAGGTCGCTTTGGATAAGGACATCTGCCAAATCCCTTAAATGTAAATCCAGGAAATGAAATTTTCCGAATATACAGCAGAACGGATTTTCTACAGCTGTAGACGCTCCTCTTCATCTAATACCTCGTCCTCTTATTTACAGAATAGGCAGATTTCCCTTTAACCCTACAGTAAGTTATGTGTAGAAACCTTGGGGACACCCTGTATGTATGTATGATTGATTTTCCGAATGGCTCACAGTTGATTGGGCTATATCTTAACTGCGTTTGACCTCAGCCGTGCCGTCCTCACTGTTTACCATGTGAATCGTCCAGCGGGGTGTGGCTGTCTCATTACCGGTAATGAAGTGATCCGGGAAAGACTGTAGCTGTCCTTGGTTTAATACAGATTACAGAAACTAACGATATTTGAATTCCATTTGACTCGCATCATTTAATAATAGACCTTCTACACTTTCTGCAGACATATGATTACATATGGCTCCTTCAACTTACATAAAAGCACAACGTTTTTGGTTTTATTGTAAAAAAAAAAACCACTTAAATGTTCTAATTAATGTATAACACTTAAATAGTATGACCAAAATCAACTAAGTATTTTTAGTGTCTTTTGCACTGATAAAACCAGCTGGTCTCGCTGGCGTGACCGGTGACCCAATGGGGTTAAAGCTTCATGTGGGTGGCATCTTACAGCACATGGGTGCATGTTGATTTTAATTGGAAGGGTTACGAGGAGTGAAAGCCAAAAGATTTATTTATATATATATATATATATATATATATATATATATATATATATATATATATATATATATATATATTATTTTAATAAGATTCTTGTACTCAGTTGTTACTCAAATCTAGTATAAATTTTCATGTTAAACATTTACAAACTCTTGATTATTTAAAGGCATTTACCGCATTTGGCAGACCCTTTTATCCAGAGCGGCTTACATTTAATTTATCTCTTGTACAACTGAGCAATTGGGGGTTAAAAGTCTTGCTCAGGGGCCCAACAGTGGCTACTTGATGGTGCTGGGAATCGAAACCCCAATCCTCTAATCAGCAGTCCAACACCTTAACCACTGCGCTACTATTTCCCGATATTAAGGCGATATTAATACATAACTATGACACCGATGACATTATCAATATAAAACATATAGCTTAAAATCTTAAATTACAATTACAAACGAACAGTGATTGTTGTTTTTCACATTTTATTCTACAGCTTTATTCCAAAATGGATGAAATTTTTCTTAAAATTCTACAATACCCCATTAAGACATCTTCCTTGTACATAAGTATTCACAGCCTATATAAGCCAGTCTATATAAGCATTTCTCTGTGGAGAGAGGAGAACCTTCCAGAACAACAACTATTTCTGCAGCACTCCACCAGACAGGCCCGTGTGGCAGAATGTCCAGATAGGATCACATGGCGGTGGTCTCCCATTCAAAGCCATGTTAATAAAGTTAGCAGGCAAACTAATTTCTATCTCGTGTTGGTTCCTAACAATAACAGTAGTTCTGACTGGTTTACCTAATTGACCAATCCTGCCTCAAGAGCTGTTATAACCACCCACTTATTAACATACGGACACAGTAATATTTATATATATATTAATTAATTTATTCACATTTATCTGCATTTACTTATTTATTTCAGCAATTAAAATTATTTATTTCATCATTTGTTTTATTATTTATTTATTTATTTGTTCATTTATTTATATTTACCTGCGTTTGTTTATTTATTTGTGTTTACTTATAATTACATTTTAAGTCTAAAATTCTTAATATTTATTGAATTTTTTTTTTTTAATAAACTGCAAATAAATCTATTAAAAACATCCTAAATACTAAATTATTGTAGTGTTAAAGTGTTTTTTTTTTTTTACGAAACACACATGACCAACAGCTTTTATTCTTGTGATTACTGCATGGTGGAGCTCCTGAGAAACCCTTTCATTATCGTTCTTAATAATAAAATGGAGGGGTTTTTTTTCCCCCCAAAACAAAAAGTACAGACAGACAAATTATAGATTATATTCAGTTATTTAAATAACGTCAGACACGCGATTCATTCAATTCAAAACTATCGACACATTAACTTTCCTTCCTCTTTTACTAATGCTTATTAAATATTCGTTTTATTTTTTGATGTTATGTTTTTACATTGTTTTTTTGCACTCACCTGTAAAATACAGTTTCTGCAATAACCAATAAAACTCACTGCTCCGTCTGCAGCTGCATTGAGGATTATAAGCGTGGGGCAGACGGCCGCACATGTTTGCCCCTGTCCGAGTCCTGCACTGAGGGAGTTGACTGTGGCGAGACAGCTGGCACCCCTGCCAATCAAACCGTGTTCGGAGACGTCTTCTACGGCTATGACAACCGTACCAAGGAGGTCACCACAGGCCAGATTCTTAAGGCCACCTTCAGGTAGAAAGTAATTCATAACAGTCTGTTTGTTCTTATCACAATATCTTGCTGAATTCTATTGCCTGTAATTGTATAGATTTGTCAGATATTAATACCCGATTGATACTAGTAATACAAACCACTGCCTCACTATTAGCAGCTGGCTACATTTGACTTACACTTTATTACCCCAACTTAATTTGGCCGACGCCCTCATCCAGAGCAACTTGCATTGAACTCCTTTACAACTGAGCATTAGGAATTAGGGCCTTGTTTAGGGGCCAAACAGTAATAACTTATTGGAGTATGGATTCGAACCCATAATTTTCTGGTAAGCAGTCCAACAAATCAACACTGCACTACCCCTTCAGACTACTATTACAAGACTTATAAAATCATTACTATTCCAGCTCTTGAAGGACGTCCAGACAGAAATACGTCTGCCTGTGATAGTTTTTCTCGCTGTTGCAGCATTTCCACTCCCTACATTATGAAACATTAAACACTAAAATAATTGCCATTCCAGCAGCTGCCCCACTTTTTTTTTTATAGAAGTTAGGAGAATTTTTAGTGAGCTGTCAGGATTGGTTAAATCCGTTATGCTATCAAACTTGGTTAATATTTTGTTTCATTTGTGTTTAGAAATGCATCAGGCCATGTTCAGGTACAACTGAATGTCAACTTCTACTAACACTGAAGCAAAATAACTGCTGTGAAATCCCAAATCTAATATTGTCCACTTCAAAATATCACACAGCTGCCGCGGCTGGGCCTCTGAGTAGGGACATTAATTCCTAGCTTGTCAGTTGGATAAAAAAAATAGATATGGATGTTAGAGCATCTATCAAATGCCAGAAATCACGCATACTGCGTCAGTTCAGACGGACCTCGTAGGCAAGCTTGCTATCAGCTGATTGGGAGAAAAGCAACCCAACCGCTATCAGCTGATCCGAGGCACTCAATTGGCAAATCTCAAACGTGGCATCCTCCTTAAACACAGCTCGTCTTGTTCTGGGAGGATTTTGTGCTGCTCTTGAGATGCTGCTGTTTTCCTGTCTAGACTTTTAATAGAGCTCTTGGGGAAAGGACAGGGAATTTAGAACAGAGCCATACCGCCAAATGTAAAGTTCAAAACATGGCGGTTAAAGTCGACCCAACGGTTGCATATTTGTTCTCTTTTTGACCTAATAGGACCCGACTAAACTTTGTAAGGTGGCCTGTTACACGCTGTTTAGTTCTCCATCCTACAGGTTGTAGTGTGGGCAAATTAGATTTGATTCTGAAGTCCTTTTCATTATTATGTGTAGTTGTTTCTGTAGTTGTTTAGTGGCTAGGATAGAAATGCATGTTGGCCTGTTTCTAACCTACTACAGAGATATTTAATGTGAAAGTTAACATTATCAAGTAGGCAAATCTCCAAAGCTCTGATCTCATTTCAAAAAATCCAGAGAGACGACAAGCTATGAAAAGCACAACCAGCTACGGTGCGCTCCATCTCACACGTCATGCCACTCAGAGGTACCTTTTGGGATGCCCAGCCCAACGCAAACTTTAATTAAAGTGCAGAGAAACGAATTGAAAGTGACCATGGGAAAGTTTGCCTTAATTGGGTTTAATTAGGCCGGATAAAACGTTCGGGAACGATTGCAGGAAACAAAAGGGAAGCTGCAGTGGTGCTGCTGATGCTGCAACTCACTTCATTAATCTTTCAGGAAATACCTGACTAGTGTGACAATTAATCTTCAAACATAAAGAAAATAGTCAAAGCCCTGGAGGTCAGGAAAGAAAAGGAACAGGAAATAAAACTATTCTGCTGTGAGAAAGATGATTTTTCGAAAAGATGAATGGCAAAAAAATCCCACTAAGGGAAACAGGCTGTCTTTGGTGTAACTAGTTTTGTAGTGCTAAGCATTTCATAGCATCACATTATTTTTTTTTATCTATAAAGGCATCCAAGAAAAAGTAAAGCTTCTCCTGAATTTAAATATTTTATTATGATGTGTCAGGTTGATGGAAATGAAACATAAAGGAAATAAAAGGATGTAGAATGAGATAATGAGAAATTTTATGCGAATTTTTTTTATTGCATTCCTAATTCGACGCTAAGATAAGGAACAGCTCAATAGCTCAATGTTAGGAATCAGAAGATTCGACAGACAAAGTCCACTGAGAATTTCGTACTTTTCATTATGCTATCTTGTACATCTTTATTACAACAGAGACATCCGAACGAGTTGTAATCGCGAGTGTAACGTGTGACACGTGAATTCATGCAGTCTGAATGGAGACTCAGTCTGAATTAAAATGGCGGGCAGGAAAGAAACTCCTGATAGATCTGAATCAGGCATACGCTAAAAGTCAGCAAGATGAACTTCAGTAGAAATTGAATTATTCCTGCAGTGTGGACTCTTAGGTTTGCAGTCAAATTGGCCACAGTATCATTTTGGTTTGTTTTTGCACAAACATTTTGTGCGGATCATGTTATTCGTTTTCGTATAAGATGGGTTTCAAAATCTTATGAAAATATTTTATAGCTTTCAGAAAAAAAATGGTAAAGGTTACAGCTTCCTAATGAAAATAGAAGCTCTGGTAGGATATTGCTTTTGATCTGGGAACGTTACTTTCAGTCTTATAAAATTATTATATTTACTTGTTCTTTTATTTGTTTTGAAATACAAGTCCGAGAGGAAGGAAAATTAAGCCTTGTGTGCTATTTCGGGGTTGAGAATCGAAGAGCCTAAGTGCCTGGAACAAAGATATTGCCTATCCGTCGTGTATCACTTTTTTATTATATAGTTTTGGACATGGTTAAAACTTATATGTAATCCCTAAACTACGGTGTGTATGTATGTGTATATATATAATACATATATATAAATACACTGCTCAAAAAAATAAAGGGAACACTTAAACAACACAATGTAACTCCAAGTCCAATCGCACTTCTGTGAAATCAAACTGCCCACTTAGGAAGCAACACTGATTGACAATCAATTTCACACATGCTGTTGTGCAAAATGGAATAGACAACAGGTGGAAATTATATAGGCAATTAGCAAGACACCCCCAATAAAGGAGTGGTTCTGCAGGTGGTGACCACAGACCACTTCTCAGTTCCTCTGCTTTCTGGCTGGCTGATGTTTTGGTCACTTTTGAATGTTGGCGGTGCTTTCACTCTAGTGGTAGCACGAGACGGAGTCTACAACCCACACAAGTGGCTCAGGTAGTGCAGCTCATCCAGGATGGCACATCAATGCGAGCTGTGGCAAGAAGGTTTGCTGTGTCTGTCAGCGTAGTGTCCAGAGCATGGAGGCGCTACCAGGAGACAGGCCAGTACATCAGGAGACGTGGAGGAGGCCGTAGGAGGGCAACAACCCAGCAGCAGGACCGCTACCTCCGCCTTTGTGCAAGGAGGAACAGGAGGAGCACTGCCAGAGCCCTGCAAAATGACCTCCAGCAGGCCACAAAATGTGCATGTGTCTGCTGAAACGGTCAGAAACAGACTCCATGAGGGTGGTATGAGGGCCCGACGTCCACAGGTGGGGGTTGTGCTTACAGCCCAACACCGTGCAGGACATTTGGCATTCGCCAGAGAACACCAAGATTAGCAAATTCGCCACTGGCGCCCTGTGCTCTTCACAGATGAAAGCAGGTTCACACTGAGCACGTGACAGACAGGGAGTCTGGAGACGCCGTGGAGAACGTTCTGCTGCCTGCAACATCCTCCAGCATGACCGGTTTGGCAGTGGGTCAGTAATGGTGTGGGGTGGCATTTCTTTCGAGGGCTGCACAGCCCTCCATGTGCTTGCCAGAGGTAGCCTGACTGCCATTAGGTACCGAGATGAGATCCTCAGACCCCTTGTGAGACCATATGCCGGTGCCGTTGCCCCTGGGTTCCTCCTAATGCAAGACAATGCTAGACCTCATGTGGCTGGAGTGTGTCAGCAGTTCCTGCAAAACGAAGGCTATGGTCTGGCCCGCCCGTTTCCCAGACCTGAATCCAATTGAGCACATCTGGGACATCATGTCTCGCTCCATCCACCAACGCCACGTTGCACCACAGACTGTCCAGGAGTTGGCAGATGCTTTAGTCCAGGTCTGGGAGGAGATCCCTCAGGAGACCATCCGCCACCTAATCAGGAGCATGCCCAGGCATTGTAGGGAGGTCATACAGGCACGTGGAGGCCACACACACTCATTTTGACTTGTTTTAAGGACATTACATCAAAGTTGGATAAGCCTGTAGTGTGTTTTTCCACTTCAATTTTGAGTGTGACTCCAAATCCAGACCTCCAGGGGTTAATAAATTTGATTTTCATCGATAATTTTTGTGATTTTGTTGTCAGCACATTCAACTATGTAAAGAACAAAGGATTTAATAAGAATATTTCATTCATTCAAATCTAGGATGGGTTATTTTAGTGTTCCCTTTATTTTTTTGAGCAGTGTATATACATACACACACACACACACAGTAGTTTAGATATTACATTTATACAGTAGTTTTTACCGGACTTTTCTACATTTACAGCATTTCACACCCTTATCCAATGCGATTTACACTAATCTCTTGTATACAACTGAGCAATTAGGGGTTAAGGGCCTTGCTCAGTGGCAACTTGGTGGTGCTGGAAATCGAACCTACAGTTTTCTGGTTAGTAGTCCTAACATCTTAAACACTATATTACTACTTCCACCATTTCCCACGTTTTATATATTTGATACTTTATTTGGTCTACTTTCACTGCATATGCATTACTAAAAACTTGTAGGTATGTACTGTAACAGTAAAATGCAATAGAAATGTTTTGCACAACGCAGATTTACAAGATTAAAAGGAAAATCATATTCACATTACAAGAGAGAGAGAGATCAACAGATCTTCTCACCACCAAACCTTTTGCTTTGAACATAATTCAAAAGAAAGTATATGGCCCTGTCCCAATACCCAAACTATGCCATAAGATTTTCCCTAAAGTGTGCAGGTGTGCAGAATTAGGACGGTTTAAGACATGTCACCTATCTGCGTCAAACGTCATTGCTAGTCATCGTCACGACACCACATTAAAACAAAACAAAAAATAAATGGCGGTGCTGGTAGTCTTGCTGTACACAGTACTGCTGATAAAAATAATTACATCAATAAACTTTTACCTAACTTTTCTATCCTTGTCCAATTCGTCACGCAATGTTTCCAAAAATACGCCAAAACCGCTCCACTTTTCCTTTTCCTTTCTGGGTAATATCTCTAAGCGAAGTCCACGTACAGAAAATATGCATTACATTTACAGCATTTGGTAGACGTCCTTATCCAGAGTGACTTACATTTCTCATTTATACAACTGAGCAATTAGGGGTTAAGGGCCTTGCTCAGGGGCCCAACAGTGGTAGCTTGGTGGATCATCAGGTGCACAAGTAGGAGAAGCGAAGATGATCACCAGCAAATATCCTATACACTTGCTCCTCTTAGCAGGAACATGTGAATAATGGGGCACAAGGGTGCAAGGGCGAATATTGGGACAGGACATATGAGTGTTACCTGTGCCCCTTGCAGTGATGGTCTGGTTTTGAACCCTTGTGCCTTTGCACTTATCCTACCTCTTCATAAGCGTACATGGACAACACAAATCAACTCGCCATTTTTTGGGGTCTTTTTAATTGATTTACAGCTAAAACACCCTGCAGGAAATCTCACTCATGTGTTTCCCATCACTATTAAGTTTCTCATCACTCTCGCACTACATTCGAGTTGTAGGAACTAATGATGTCTTGTGTTAATGAACAAGTGTGAACTATCGTTCCAGTGCAACCAAACTCTCTTTACCACCTACAGGTGGTCCCGGTTTCATGATCACATGGTGCCTCCCAGTCTGCATGACATTATCAATTTTTCATGTAAAGGGTGACCTGTTTTACACTCAACTGCCAGGTCTTTTCTCTATAGTGTTAAAAATCTGCCCCTACAATAAATTTGAATATAACTTTATTGTTATAGTCTGTATTAATGCACATAATTACATGTTTAGATTTTCCTGCATTAGTTGTTGTTTTGGGTTCAGGTAGAAAAACACTAAAGCAGCTAATAACTTATTGGCACTTTTACTAGCTAATAAATGTCCATATCGGATTGTTTAACGTGTGGGATATAAAATGTTAGCATGTTCTATTAATTTATGTAATATCTTTACCTGCTAATCTTCACTAAGATATCACATTAAACACTGACGATTGCGCGCTGATGTTGAAATAAAGCCAAGGTTAAGGGTGCGCTGTAATAAACCACCAGAAGTTTGAGCTGAAAGTGAGCCAGAGAAACCTGGAACCTGCCCAAGAACATCTAAACTGGCAGAAAAGATAGTGAAAATCAGACTTAAAAATTTAGAGTTGGAATCTATAGTCTAAGGTGCAGCCTTTTTGCTAGAAAATGTTATCTGCTGAGCTAATAACCTCTTATTTTGTTCCAAATTTAGCACTGTTGAGTCAGGCTGTGCATGTAGGTGTTAAATCAGTAAAATGAGATAATTATAAATAAATATTTAACTTTATTGTCATTGTGCAATGAAATGCAGTGTTTTTCGCATATCCCATCTTAGTAAGTTGGGGGTCAGAGCACAGGGTTAGCTATGATACAGCGCCCCTTGAGCAGGAAGGGTTAAGGGTCTTGCTCAAGGACCCAACAGTTGGCTTGCAGCTGGTGGGGCTTGAACCCAGGTGTTTCTGGTCTTTAGATCAGCACCTTAACCATTTGAGCCACCACTGCCCCTAAAAATGTGGTAACGCTTCACGATTTTGCGTGTCATTCTTTGCGCAGGGGCCATGCTAATCTTCTCTGTATCGTTCCAATTTTAGCATATGTGCTGTTGTAGCAAGCAGCAGTATAAACGTACAGGCTTGTGGATCCTTATACCGCAGGCGTTTCGGCACGTATACAACAAATTTAAAATGTTACTAATAAACTACTAATTAAAAAAAAACAACACTTTTTTTTTATTAGACTGTTTTAATTGTGAAGCAATTATGACTGCAAATAATATTTCCATCTCAAAGCTTTTAAATGAATAATTAACTAAATGCAAACCATGCAAATGTGCAAAATGATTGAAAAATGTTACACTATGATTTTTTTTTCAATCAATCACTTTCACAATATGGCTAAAATGCTCACAATGTTGTAGCTAATTTTAAAGCACAGAGTTGTCTAAAATGTCACATTGCATTATAAGTAAGAGACTTAAACACGTCCAGTATAAAGTGGAGAGAAGTTAAAAACTTCTGCATTATTGCATAATAAAAGCCTCACACACACCACAGCAGGTCTGCGATGCAGTTTCCTGGTTCTGAAAGTTCTGATACATCCAGGAAATGGGAGCTTTAATATAGCTGGAAATAATAATATTTTAATCGCTAAAGTTAAACCAAATATCTCTAAAGATAATGGGAAATTTGGGGAGTGGGAGGACGTGCGGATATTGGAACAGGGCCTGTAAGTGTTCCCTTTGCCCCTCGCAGTAATAATCTGGTTTCAGACTCACTTGATTCTGTTGTAACCCGGTCCTCTGCACTTATCTTACCACATCATAAATGTGGATGGACAACAAATGTTTTTTTTTTTTCTGACAAACAAGTTTATGAAGACTTGCCGTGTTCTAGTAGGAGTGCAGGAATTTCAGTGTCCTTTCTAAAGCCCTCTTTGACCTAAGTTGTTCTTCTCCAACTGTAGTAGGATAGGATGCTGATGTGTAATCTGAAAAAAAAGCACACTAAACATTCAAAACTGAACTCTTTGGTAGGTGACAATTAAATATCACTGTCCTGCATAATAAAAGGTTTATAAAATGCAGTGAAATTGAAATTAGGTTAAAGAATTAGACTAAATATTCTATTAACACAAAACTAAATAAACAAAAAAATATAGATAAAAGTAGAATTGACCTTCTTTATTAGATTAGATCAGATTAGATTAGATTGTGCAAGGTACATGTACAGAGCCAATGAAATGCAGTTAGCATCTAACCAGAAGTGCATAAGTGGCTTATTTACAATAAATAGCAGTGTAATAAATAAAGGAATGAGGTTGATAATTACAGAGGTGAGGGTAAATAATGTACAGAAGGTGCAGTAGTATGGATATATACGGTATCAATATAAATAAGGGTATATAGAATGATAGTTATACAGTAGTATAATGCAGTTATAGCTGTGCGAGAAATGACACAAGGGACATTTACATACGAGTGTTTGTATGATACAGTAAAAATACAGAGAGTAAATATGGATAGAATATACAGAAGTGTAAATAGGATAGAGAAGGTAGTTATGGATGTATAATACAGTAAATACAGAGTAAATATGGATAGAATAGAGAGAAGTGTAAGGATAGATAGTTATGGATGTATAATATAGTATATACAGGTAGTAAATATGATAAATATGGATATGGGTAATAATAGGATTAAATATGGGAAGAGAAGTGTAAGGATAGATAGTATGGATATGGATGTATATAGACAGGAGGTATAGTATAGGAATAAGTAAATACAGAGTAAATACAGAGTAATATAGTAGTAAATACATGGATATGGAATAGAGAGAAGTGTAAGGATAGATAGTTTAGATGTATAATACTGAGTAAAATATGGATGGGATATGGTAAGGATATAAAGATATGGATGTTATAATACAGTGTAAATACAGTATGATAATATGGAATACAGTAAATAGGGATGGATATAGAAGAAGTGTAAGGATAGATAGTTATGGATGTATACATACAGTATAATACAGTAAATACAGAGTAAATATGGATAGATATAGGATATTACAGAAGTGTAAGGATAGATAGTTATAGGATGTATGATACAGTAGTAAATACAGAGTAAATATGGATAGAATATAGAGAGAAGTGTAAGGATAGATAGTTAGAGTATGAGTATAATACAGTAAATACAGAGTAGTAAATATGGATGGGAATAGAGAGAAGTGTAAGGATAGATAGTTATAGATGTATAATACAGTAAATACAGAGTAAATATGGATAGATATAGAATAGAGAAGTGTAAAGGATAGATAGTTATGGATGTATGATATGATACAGTAAATACAGAGTAAATATGGATAGGATATAGAGGAAGTGTAAGGATAGATAGTTATGGATGTTATACCAGTAAAATACAGAGTAAATATGGATAGGAATATAGGGAAGTGTAAGGATAGATAGTTATGGATGTATAATACAGTATATACAGAGTAAATATGGATGGAGGAATATAGAGAAGTGTAAGGAAAGATAGATAGTTATGGATGTATGATATACAGTATATACAGAGTAAATATGGATGGAATAGAGAGAAGTGTAAGGATAGATAGTTATGGATGTATGAATACAGTATATACAGAGTAAATATGGATGGAATAGAGGAGAAGTGTAAGGAGGTAGATAGTTATGGATGTATAAATACAGTAAATACAGAGTAAATATGGATGGGATATAGAGAAGTGTAAGGATAGATAGTTACAGTAGAGTATGGATGTATATGATACAGTAAATATACAGAGTAAATATGGATGGAATAGAGAGAAGTGTAAGGATAGATAGTTATGGATGTATAATACAGTAAATACAGAGTAAATATATGGATGATAATATAGAATAGAGAGATGGAGAAGTGTAAGGATAGATAGTTATGGATGTATAATACAGTAAATACAGAGTAAATATGGATGGGATATAGAGAAGTGTAAGGATAGATAGTTATGGATGTAAATAATACAGTAGTAACATATCAGAGTAAATATGGATGGAATAGAGAGAAGTGTAAGGATAGATAGTTATGGATGTATAATACAGTATATACAGAGTAAATATGGATGGGAAATATAGGGAATAGAGAGAAGTGTAAGGATAGATAGTTATGGATGTATAATACAGTAAATACAGAGTAAATATGGATAGAATAGAGAGAAGTGTAAGGATAGATAGTTATGGATGTATGATACAGTAAATATACAGTGTAAATATGGATAGAATAGAGAGAAGTGTGTAAGGATAGATAGTTATGGATGTATAATACAGTAAATACAGAGTAGTAAATATGGATGGAATAGAGAGAAGTGTAAGGATAGATAGTTATGGATGTATAATACAGTAAATACAGAGTAAATATGGATGGAATAGATGAGTATAGAGAAGAGAGTTATAGATGTAAATAAGTAAATACAGAGTAAATAGGATATATAGAGAAGTTATGGATGTGTATAATACAGTATATACAGAGTAAATATGGATGGGATATAGAGAAGTGTAAGGATAGATAGTTATGGATGTATAATACAGTATATACAGAGTAAATATGGATGGGATATAGAGAAGTGTAAGGATAGATAGTAAGATAGAGTTATGGATATGGATGTATAATACAGTAAATACAGAGTAGTAAATATGGATAGAATAGAGAGAAGTGTAAGAATAGATAGTTATGGATGTATAAATACAGTATATACAGAGTAAATATGGGTGGTATAGAGAGAAGTGTAAGGATAGATAGTTATGGATGTATAATATAGTATATACAGAGTAAATATGGATGGAATATAGAGAAGTGTAAGGATAGATAGTTATGGATGTATAATACAGTAAATACAGAGTAAATATGGATGGGATATAGAGAAGAGTGTAAGGATAGATAGTTATAGGATGTATAATACAGTAAATACAGAGTAAATATGGATGGGAATAGAGAGAAGTGTAAGGATAGATAGTTATAGGATGTATAATACAGTAAATACAGAGTAAATATGGATGGGAATAGAGAGAAGTGTAAGGATAGATAGTTATAGGATGTATAATACAGTAAATACAGAGTAATAAATATGGATAGAATAGAGAGGAAGTGTAAGGATAGATAGTTATAGATGTATAATACAGTAAATACAGAGTAAATATGGATGGGATAGAGAGAAGTGTAAGGATAGATAGTTATAGATGTATAATACAGTATATACAGAGTAAATATGGATGGAATATAGAGAAGTGTAAGGATAGATAGTTATGGATGTATGATACAGTAAATACAGAGTAAATATGGATGGGATAGAGAGAAGTGTAAGGATAGATAGTTATGGATGTATGATACAGTAAATACAGAGTAAATATGGATGGGATATAGAGAAGTGTAAGGATAGATAGTTATGGATGTATGATACAGTAAATACAGAGTAAATATGGATGGGATATACAGAGAGAATTTGGACTAAGTGATAAGAATAGATAGTTATAGATGTATAATACAGTAAATACAGAGTGAATAAGCCTCTCACCTTGTTTTTTTTTTTGTTTAGTTTTTTTTCCACCCCTCACATATCAGACATCCCCGAATAGTCTATGCAACCCCTGGTGTGTACACACATGAGGGTGTAATTATAGGATTCAGTAAATTTAACACAGACTTGTTGACACAGATGTCTCTGAGCAAAAGACGGGCAAAGAAAGCAAGCGTTTTTTCCTCGTTCCACTTTTAGTAAATATTTCAAACAGGAAACATCCACCAGGAGGTATATAAAAATATTTTTTTTCACGTAGCACTCAGGGATTTCCTACATGTTTGATGCGAATTGCATCTATAGTGAAGTTCAGGTTATTAAGTATTAAGTATTAATGTAATTGTTTATGCAAAAAATGAATATTATTTCAAATGATTTTGTTCATCACATTGTATTTACTGAATCCTTCGCAAGATTTTCATATAGAATAAGAATACAGTTAGGATTCATTATTAAGGTGTTATTAAATGTTAATAGGTTATTGTGTTATTAATGTATTAAGTGGGAAATGGTAGAAAAAATTGCGGCTTAATTTCCAGTGCAACCAAGTTGCCACTGCTGGGCCCCTGAGCAAGGCCCTTAACCCCCAGTTGCTCACTTGTATAAATGAAATGAAATAAACGCATGTCTCTCTGGATACGGGCTGTAAATGTTCTGTTTCAGACAGTTGTAAAATCATATCCATGTTTTTTTTTTTATTGTTATTATTATTATTATTTATTTATTTTCATACAAACATGTGTAAACCTCCAAACTGCAGCTGATTTAAGTGTTTTGTTTTGAGTAGCTCTGGTTTTGAGTGCCTAGATGGAGCAGTAAATGGACGGAAATCATAGCAAAGTGCAAATATATCAGGCGAGTGTCCAGAACGCCTGCTGCACTGTGCCGGAGGGAATGCGTGGTGTTTGCGTTCATATGTACACACTGTTAGACAACCACAATGGCACGCTGCTTGAAATGTGGATTGCCTGCGTGTACAAAATGACTGTTCGACACTGTGGAATACGTTTCCATCCATAATACTCTCCGATTCCGCCTTCCATTTCTGTTCTCTCGTTTATCCGTTCTCCTGCATTACGTTGTAATATCTTTCTTCGGATTATGCCACGCGGTTTGTCTTGCCGTGAATGTGGAGGAGGCTGGCATTAGCGAGATAAACAGAACTAACAAATGTTTTTTTTTAAGCCTTGCATGCCAAAGAGAGGACATTTTGCAGTCATGGTTTTCGTGTTTTTTTTTGTGTTTTTTTTTTAGCCCATGCAGCTATTTCCCCAGCGTGTGGCCTTGTTTCTGTTCAGTTCACTTCTATAGCTGTTAAATCTCTTTTTTTCCTTTTTGTTATCCAGCTGTCCTGAGACTGTCTACCTTAAACAGTACAGGCTATAAACGAAGCCATTCCTAATTACTGCAGCTCTCCTCTGGCTCTCTACCTTTCTCATGCACAGCATGGACTGAGCCATTTTTAATGAATATTTTACTGGCCTTTGTTCTCATTAACAGAGCGGTGGTGGATCATGATTATGAGCAACGTCTCCCACTTAGTCTCTCCACAGAAAAATTAATCTATCACATACACGCCAGGTGCGTGACATTATTAGAGCCCTCTTATGCCCGGTGAAATTTGGGTTAAACTCTGTGAGCTAGTTGTTGATCCGGTATACTGGCGGCTTTAAGTCCACCCAGGTCTTTGTCATTTTAACCAGGAACGGCTGACAAAATGAAACACAGTTCCTCTTATATAAAACACAGAGCTACAAAAAACAATACAGCACTGCGTCCAACACCGTAGGACATTTTAATGTGAATAAACAGTCATACATATCAAACACAGAACACCCAGTCTACACCATTCTCCTTGCAGCCCTCACCTGAGTCTTAACTGTTATCTCTCCCTCTGCTGCTGCCACCCATCTCTTCTTGTTTGGTGGCCATGATAGCTTGGCCCTGCCAAACTGCCCTTTGCGAAGTATTGCCAGTTCCACTGCCTTACCAAGTGTTTCTATTCTTATGTCAGTTTGCCGTCGTGTATGAATCTTTGCAGGGGGTGTGGGCGAGGGGGTGGGGGTGCTTTACTTCACAAAGGTAGGATTCTGATCTGCAGGATTCTGGGGTTTTTTTTAAGGGTATTTTAAAGGTTGACAGCAAAGCATCACAGGATGAAAACACACAAGTTATATAGTGTATAATCATAAAAAGTGGCAGAAAAATTCTTTAAAGCTACACTGAATCTATTACTTTTCTTCCTTATTATTCTTTCTTTTTTCCATCTATTTGCCTTCTATAAGATTGTGTGCAGAAATCTTTTTTTTTACGTTTTGTGATTAGTTGAACCTACTGGAATAATATGAATAAAATGTTACTAACTTTCCTAGAAACAGAAAAAAAAATACTCTTTGCCCTTAGTCGCTTTACAGGTTAGTAATAGTAAAATAAATATTTTTCCCTTTTTATCCCTTTCACTCCATGGTGTATTATGGCTTTTATACAGACTGTATTTTTTGTTGTTTTTGTTGTTTAAATTAGGATTTCACACAGTTGAACTAGAATTGGTTTCTAGCTGTTACTCACAATGCAGTCCTGGAGCGTTACAGTTTAATGCAAAGCTCAGCGTTTTCCTGCTGGGGGGAAAATGACTATTTTGAACCAAAATTTAGACTTAAGACTTTGCGTAGGTTTTTATTTCATTGAGAATGAAAGGATGTTATACAAATATTATACGACGTTATTGTGTTCTTTTCTGCCTTTTTTCTACTTAAATACCTTTCCCACTGTTTTCTGAGCAGTTTTGCTGCTAGTGATTAGATTTTTTTTTAGTCACCGTTAAAAAATGTTCTTTTTCCTATAACACCTGTATGCTATTGCACAGTATGTGCCTGTAATTGTTACACTCTAAATATGTTGTTATAGAACACGTACTGGAAAATACACTGCTCAAAAAAATAACGGGAACACTTAACACAATGTAACTCCGAGTCAGTCACACTTCTGTGAAATCAAACTGCCCACTTAGGAAGCAACACTGATTGACAATCAATTTCACATGCTGTTGTGCAAATGGAATAGACAACAGGTGGAAATTATAGGCAATTAGCAAGACACCCCCAATAAAGGAGTGGTTCTGCAGGTGGTGACCACAGACCACTTCTCAGTTCCTCTGCTTTCTGGCTGATGTTTTGGTCACTTTTGAATGCTGGCGGTGCTTTCACTCTAGTGGTAGCATGAGACGGAGTTTACAACCCACACAAGTGGCTCAGGTAGTGCAGCTCATCCAGGATGGCACATCAATGGCAAGAAGGTTTGCTGTGTCTGTTAGCGTAGTGTCCAGAGCATGGAGGCGCTACCAGGAGACAGGCCAGTACATCAGGAGACGTGGAGGAGGCCGTAGGAGGGCAACAACCCAGCAGCAGGACCGCTACCTCCGCCTTTGTGCAAGGAGGAACAGGAGGAGCACTGCCAGAGCCCTGCAAAATGACCTCCAGCAGGCCACAAATGTGCATGTGTCTGCTCAAACGGTCAGAAACAGACTCCATGAGGGTGGTATGAGGGCCCGACGTCCACAGTTGGGGGTTGTGCTTACAGCCCAACACCGTGCAGGACGTTTGGCATTTGCCAGAGAACACCAAGATTGGCAAATTCTCCACTGGCGCCCTGTGCTCTTCACAGATGAAAGCAGGTTCACACTGAGCACGTGACAGACAGGGAGTCTGGAGACGCCGTGGAGAACGTTCTGCTGCCAGACCTCCATGGGTTAATAAATTTGATTTTCATTGATAATTTTTGTGTGATTTTGTTGTCAGCACATTTAACAATGTAAAGAACAAAGGATTTAATAAGAATATTTCATTCATTCAGATCGAGGATGGGTTATTTTAGTGTTCCCTTTATTTTTTTGAGCAGTATACTTTATAATATCATTTATTGTAAAGACGCATATCGGAAATGTTTTGAGAAAACTAATTATAAGATGTTATTATAGGGTAGAAACATGAAAAATGTATGGTTTCGTATTTTAAAAAATCGGTCTAGGTTATTATATTACAGCATTTTATTTCACACTCCATGTTTAGTGAATTTATTTACTTCTATTTTTTTTGGGCAGTTGCCTTAATGCAGCATTTAATCTGTAGTTGAGTCAAAAAAGAGAACAAATAGGCAACCAAAAGAAAAAAAACAAACAAACGATTAAGACTATTTTGGAGACATTTTGCATTGGATTTTTGTGTGTGTGTGTGTGTGTGTGTGTGTTGTGGTGGTGGGGGTGTTACTTCACAAAGGTAGGATTCGGATCTGCGGGATTCTGTGGTTTTTTTTAAGGGTATAGTAAAGGTTGAGATCAGAGCATCGCAGGATAAAAACACACTTCTGTTGGTCTTCACAAACGTTTAGTTATATAATGTATAATCATAAAAAGAGGCAAAAACACTCTTCTTTAAAGCTACACTGAATCCATCACTTTTCTTTATTCTTTATTATTCCTTTTTTCATTCGACTTTTACCAAGTTTACATTTGGTGGTATGGCTCTAAATTTCCTCTCTTTTTCCATGAGCTCCATGAAAAGCCTAGGAAAACAGCAGCATCCTTGAGAGGGGGCGACCCCCCCCCCTTATTTCAAGAATTGGAGAGCCGCACAAATCCCCCCAGAACAGAGAAACAATGACAGCAGAAGGACATTGTTTATTGAAATTAAAGAAGGAAATGGGGAGGAGGTGGGTTGTAAAGCGGTGGGCTGAGGAAGCAAACAAGGTGTGTTTAAGTTTGAGATTCCGACTGAGTGCTAAGCATCCGATCAGCTGATATGGGTTGGGTTGCTTTTTCTTCCAATCAGCCGATAACAGGCTGGCCTACGAGAACGTAGAAAGCTTGGTTTATTGTACACAGTTGCCACTTGTACAGTCATGCGATAAAGTGACAGAGTGAACACAATGCATAAACTCATGTATATACAAATAATATGCTTTAATTGCTATTCATGTCAAGCTGCCCCTAATCTGACCCCTGTTTTACCCCTATTTCTGCCTATTCAGCTAAGGTTTAGCATTAAAAAATCCTTTTTCTTTGCACAAAGAGCTAATTCTGTTTATTTTCCTTTGGCTTATTTTTATTTTCGATGGGAAATGAACTAACACACTGTAGCTGGAAGATTTTATGTACTGGGCTTAAAGTTAAAAAGATTATTAAATTAATGAAGTCGTCAGTAAGTGCACACTTTAATATAAACGTAGGTGCCAAGTCATTAACTTACTTTTGGTTACTTTGAAAGTCACACTTTGTGTTGATTTCCTAATTTCACACATTTTAACTAAGTTTTTACCAGCACACCAACAGAACTGTCTTCTCGGAACCAAATTTAAAACACAGTTTTCTTGAATATCAGCATGACAATGCCCCTGTGCATAAAGCCCCTAAGCTTCATAAAGACTTAGTGTGTTCTGGTTGGACAGGAAGTGTCCTGCATATATTACTTTAGCATTTTTAAGAGTTCAGTTAGCACAACAGCTAGTGAAGATTAGCTTTTATTATTGTTTTGCTGATCATAACTGCTAACAAAAATTAAATAAATAATAGTTTAACAATTGCATGTACAGCTGGCAGACGTCCTTATCCAGCGTGACTTACATTTATCTATTTTATACAACTGAGCATTTAGTTAAGGGCCTTGCTCGGGGGCCCAGCGGTAGTAACTTGGTGGTGATGGGATTCAAACCCCGATTTTCCAGTTAGCAGCTTAACACCTTAACCACTGCAGGGCAGCTTTACAGAATCAAATCAACTAAGACAATAGTGAAAACTCACTATAACACTTATTAATATCTGTAAATTAAGTGTCCCTAACTAAGCAAGCCACAGGCGACAGCAGCAAAGAACCGAAACTCAATCGATGACACCGTGGTATGGGGATATCTTTGCGTTTTTGCCCCATGAGCAGCCTGCGGCTGTGCCTAGGGTTATTATACAGAACGTTTCGTATGTATGGTCTCCTTATGTATATACGTGAGAAAATGGATTTTCGGATGACCAGAGTTCCCCTCGTGGAGGTGGGTTCAAAAATTCTTGAAGAAAAGTCTGGTATTTGTGCCTTCTAATAATTTTTAGTCCCAAATGACATGTTTTCTTTATAGAGAAATAGAAACTGAAACTTTGTGATTGCCAAGTCACTAATATTTACATTCATTGAAAGTATTATAAGTATTATACATTATGATGATTTTATTAATGTATTATCATAATTTATTTATTATAGTTAAGTCTCTTGTGCTCATGTCACAATATCCTAAAAATGTTAATTATGAAATTATAGAAGCATTGTACTTTTATTATTTTTAATATTTAGTAATACTACTTTTATTATTTATATAGTATAAAATAAACAGGCCAAAAACGTAATGCATAAATAAAATATTACCACCTAAGCTGAATTTTCGGTGCTTTAGCTCCCTTTTACATGTGCGTGTCCTACATTCCCTCATTCATGAATCAATTTCACACTCTCTATTCAGTCAATCTATTTATACACACACACACACATATATATATATATATATATACCCATGTGTAGATAGATAAGCTTTTTTGACTGGAAACCCTGCAGATGACTGCCAGATGTCTGGCAAGCGTGCATAGTTATTCATATTTTTATTTATTTTTTGTTGTTGTTTAAATTAAACATTGAGACTTTTCCATACTGATGAAGATTTGTGCACAGAAAACAGACATAAACACAAAAAATAGAGCATTAGATTGACTGACGACTGACGAGAGTTCATGAATGTAGGATACACACACACACACACACACACACACACGAGGTGGTAATGTTTTATTGATGTGTCAAGTTCAGGTGAAGATGTTTTGGAAAGATGAGAATTGCTCTTTTTGTGTGTGGTACTATAAGAAATGAGACAAAATGTTCAATGTTGAAGTGCAAACTTTGATTATCTAGTGATCAGTCGTGCACCGGGTTGAAAAGCAAGGGACTCCCCTGATCCGGATTTTTCTAGAAGTGACTGTTAAAAAGCCTCAAAACTCATCATTTTTACAACGACGCAAACACTGATAAAAATCTTCCTCAAGGCACTTGAACCTTTCGGGTGATACCTCAGTAAGCGCTTTACAGATTTCGGATATTTCCGTCTTTTGAATAATGAGGGGTTTTTTTTTTTGCAGCGCAAGAGCTGGAATCGTTTACTTAGCAAAAAGTCATTATTGAGTCTGGAAACAATGGCTAAGTGTCAACAAAGCTGTGCACCATCCTGCCTGTTTACTAAGGCACAAATGACAGCCGCTCCACGGCACTTACCATTTCTCCTTTCCAATTTAACAGCGACTGCGTCTCCTACGCCTCTAGCTTTTCTTCCTGTTCTTCTTTAAGCTCAATTAGATGAAGCTTAGTGTGTTTTGAAGTAATGCATTTCTCCCATCAGAGACAAAGTCCTAATGAGATATGACTGTAGACCTCGCAGAGTGAATTACAATGTGTGATGCTATAAATTTTGCTGCGCTGCAGTAACCAAAAGCTAAGTTGAGAATGGCTATTTTATATACATCTTTTTATATATATATTATATATACGTTTATTCCACAGAGGCCTGAAAATTAATTAAAGAAAAAAATGCTTTCTAGATAAAGAACTTGGATCCAATCCCAATTCTACCCCCTTCTCATACCCCTCTGTTTTAGGTGTTCATATCAAGGGGTAAGAGTGTTTCAATTCTCTTTTGGTTGGAGGTGTAGTGGTAGGGGAAAGAGTCAGATACCTCTTCAAACGAAGAGTTTTTGGGACCACGCTTTAAACATAGGGGTATGAGAAATTTCCCAAGATACATAAGCTACAGCGGAAACATGGCCGCACAACCGACCAAAGAAAATTCACAAATAAGTATTTTTTTTGGCATTAATAAGGACTTTAACCAACAATCATCTGTTTTATAACATGCGGTCACTAATGTTACACTTCTGCGTGGTAGTCCCACAACATACTTTTTGCCTGATAACGTTACCTGATGACAGAATATCCTGTCAGAAATAAGTGGCTAATGTAGGAGAATTACCTTTTCACTGCACATATGATGACCTGTTCTGGTGTAGTAGTGGTGTCCCATTTCTAAGGGGAATATTTATATCCCTCCCCATCGTCACTCTGCTTCAAGGGCCAAAGGGACAGGTTAGACACAGGGTTATAAAATAGAATTGGGATTGTTATTTGATCTGTGTGGTGAAAACAGGTCTAACTTCCTCTTTATTATTATTGCATTTTTATTGTGAATCGCTAATGTGCAAATAAAGTTGTAATTGTGTTAATTAGCAGATATAAATGTAACAGTAGTTACAAAATTATATAAAAAACTATGCCAAGCCTCAAGGTGTTAAAATCAGCAACACCAACTTGCCACTGTTGGGGCCCCTGAGCAAGGCCCTTAATCTGCAATTGCTCAGTCGTAGAAGAGAGAAATGAACAGACGTCTGCCAAATGCTGCAAATGTAAACCTCAAAATTCTGTCTCGTTTCTGTCCTGATTTTACTTTGTCTGTCTAAAGTTTGAAGTGTTTTCTGTGATATTACTTAACATTCTGTTTAGGTACTGTACTGCCTCCAAACCAGTCCTTGTTCTTGAATTGTCCAGTTTTTTTTCTAGCCTAGACAAATTCTTGCCACATTTACTATCCAGAGCCCATTTTGTACATGACTGCTTTAGTTTTTGTACTTTTCCTTAGCGAGTGTCTGGTGACAAAAATGTGTGATTTAAAATAACCAGCTAAAAATGGACTCCATAAATTACTTGCGACAGAAGGTCTGGACACCATAGCAGATGGCCAAGAGAGCGTCTGACTGGCGTGTCAGTGTCCCTACAAAGCATGCAAGCGTAAATTGTTTATATAAAAAAGTCATTTGTATAAATTACCATGACTTTTACATTATTGTCGCAGCTGAAAACATTGATTGATTGATCATTTTGGCTTGTTTGTTTGTTTTATCCAGACTATTAAGACGCACATCCCTAGCAAATTTTGTAGAATCCAACCAATCAGATACGACATGGAATCTCCTGAAGAATTTTCAGTATGATATCTAGGGGGCAGGGTGGCTCAAATGGTTAAGGTGCTGAGTTGTTAATCTGAAGACCAGAACACACCTGGGTTCAAGCCCCACCTCCGGCAAGTCAACCACTGTTGGGTCCTTGAGCAAGGCCCTTAACCCCTCCTGCTCCAGGGGCGCTGTATCATAAACTGACCCTGCGCTCTGACCCCAACTTACTAAGATGGGATATGCGAAAAAATGGCTCTGTACATGTACCTTGCACAATGACAATGAATTGAATATTCTAAGGCTATAGAGATCATAGCAGTTAGCGATCCAAAACGGTTAAAATGTGATCACTGTGAGACTGTAATATGCCACTGCCACCTAACCAGTTGTATTGGGTAATAGACTCTGTGGTAGGCGGGAAGTGGTAGCTTAATGATTAAGATGTTGGGCTACTAACCGAAAAATCGTGGGTTCGACTACCAGCACCACCAAATGACCCACCTCTGGGTCTATGAGCATGTCCCTTAACCCCCAATTGCTCGGCTGTATAAATAAGAAATGCCAGAATCTGATGTTGAAATTCAGACTCTACATCAACTGCACTTGAACGTGTCTGCTTACAGCAGCATATTAAAACATTTTATCCTCCCGTTTTTTACAATCTTCACACAAAATTTGATCTGTCTGTAAACACTCAGCATTATTGTTAAATTCTTTAGTCTATAGGGTAAACATTTGAAAATGGGTTTGTAACTTTACAGTAGCTATGTTTACATGGACTCTTATTTCAGAATGAAGTCAATCAGATTGATGAATCCGAGTGCAGTGTTCACATGCTCGCTGAATAAAGTTCAGGTTGATATACGCAGGGCTTTCAATCGGATTTGATCTTTTGAACATTCGACGCATGTGCATATTTTTCCAGTTTAATTTTCAATCTGATTAAGTGTTTACATTTCCTCTTAATCAGATTATTCATTCATTCATCCATCCTTTATACCCGCTTATTCCCTAATTCGGGGTCACAGGGATCTATCCCAGCCATCTCTAAAAGGGCAAAACGCAAAAAAGGTACACCCTGGACAGGTCACCAGTCTATTACAGGGCCACACACACATTCACACTCACCCCCCCCATGGGCAATTTTAGAATCACCAATAAACCTTACACATGTTTTTAGAAAAGTTTAAAACAATCATTACAAGCTAAACAAAATCCTAATCAGATTTGGCCAGTCATCTTTTTAATCCGATTGTGCTTGTAGTTCTGTTACAGTTTTATCATTAGGATGCATGTTAACCCAGCTAGTGTAATTAAGTAAAAGTTCCAAATATTAAAAACTAATGAAAACAAATAGTAGTGATTCGATCAGTATATTTACCTGGGTTAGTATCACTGTAGGGAGTAAAAGCATTTTTGAGCGCTTCATAATGTTTATCAGTGTTTTAGGGAAAAATCTTTACAGTATTTTCTTCTCTGGATGCTGAATAAACGACCACGTAAACTTTGGGAACGATGTTGATTTATGATGTTTAAAGCAAGGCAGTGAGGCGAGCCAGTGGGTAGCAGTGCAGCCTCAGGGTCCAAAGATTTTTGCATGTTCTCTTTGTTTATGGTTGTGTTTCTTCTAAATGTTCCCCAAAACACGCTAGTAGTGAATTAATGTAGGACCGTGTGTGTGCTAGTAGTGTTTCTGCTATTAATCTGGCATTTTATCCAGGGTTGTATTCAAAGCTGACCATAATTAAGCAGTTCCTGATAAATAAATAAATGACTGATCAGTTAAAGTTAGTCATCACAGTTGTGTTTGGACCCTAAACTTAAGCCTGCAATGTGATAGTAATGTCACAGTTGTTTAATATTTAATCTAGTTATGCGACTGCCATATTTCTTTTAAAAACAACACTTACAGCATTTGGCAGACGTCCTTATCCAGAGCAACTTACATTTAAGTTTGGGTGTCTGTAAGCCATTTACACGCAATCGAACCCACAATCTTCAGGTTGGCAGTCCAACACCTTAATCATGAGCCACCACAACAAATTAAAATTTTTGTAAGTGACATTTTAAATGCAATATGGCCAAATCTTTTTTCTTTGTTATTATCCCCTAAGAAGCCTTACATATTTTACAGTACATCAGCAACCTGTAAGATATCTTAGACTGATTTACTGTAAAAGATGGCTTTGATTAATTTAACCAGATTTCAGTTATTTTTTATAAAAAATATCTTTTACCATGTCTGATCATGATACTGAAGTAATATAAACAGATAAAATTCATG
The DNA here is from genome assembly GCA_005784505.1 of Bagarius yarrelli. Taxonomy (NCBI): domain Eukaryota; kingdom Metazoa; phylum Chordata; class Actinopteri; order Siluriformes; family Sisoridae; genus Bagarius; species Bagarius yarrelli. The sequence goes on from VCAZ01000042.1 coordinate 1,185,620, forward strand.
CTTTCTGTATTGGGTTTCTTTACATATTGTTTGTTCTTTATACTTTGGTGGCTGATACTTGTTCAAATAGAGTTATTAGTCTAACCGTGTGCTTTTGAGCTCAAGCTTTTCTTTTCCTTCTCTCCTAGGCAGAAGAACTTTGCCCGTGGCATAGAACAGCAGCTTCCGGACGGCATGGTGGTGGCATCAGTACCGAATGAGGCGCAGTGCCGCGAGGAGCTCTCTGATCCAGTTCCTGATCCCGAGTATCTCACTGGTAAGACCGTCTGATGCCAACATTTTTGAACTAAGCCAAATCTGTCTGGAACAAAAGCAAGCTGGGATCATAATTCATTAAGCACAGTAATCCAGTAAAATACCATCAACCATCAATAATCCAATAAAATAGTCTTTTAAATGGTTAATTACCAGTTATGGCCTATGGCTGCTTCTACACTTGATTGATCATAATCCACTCTTACATCAGTCCTAGAACTTTTCTCAAAAAAAAATAACTAGTACAGTATATATGCTATGTACATACTACTATTAAGTTTACATTTTGCTTTGCCCCTCAGTACAAGGGTAAATACCACGATTATCCTGATTTACCCAAATTTAATTCTGCACAGTTAATTTCTGGTAAAATTTGTTAATAGATTAAACATTTGCAGCTGGTAATAAACAATAGCCTCATTTTCATTACCCTTTAAATGAAAGTGAATTAGAATTGTAAATGTAAAATACAGCTAACGGAAAGGTATTATTATTGTATTGCAAAAAAAAGGTCATTGTCAGACAATTCTGAAAAGAAATTTTTCACAAAACTGCAATAGAAACATTATTTTTGCTGTTACAGGTCACATGGCATACGTAAAAAAGTTCTACGATCATTATTTTAAGTTTTAATGGTATGTCTAGCCCGAAAAGGAGATGGGGTTTTTTCTTAAACTAATCAAAGACAAAAAAATGTACACTCATTTTAGCTTCCAAGCAACACTGAAATTCCATCTTTTACCAAGGAGAAAAGACATTGACATGCTGTCCAAGTGGAAAACACAAAAACAAAAGTAATTTTAAACGATTGTATAACTTGCATACCTTCTGATTGTTGCTGCAATATAAGTAAACCTACCGAATATCTGTCGGCATGAGTTTTAGTCACATAACAGTTAGGTAATGGGAACGCCGTTCCAAACATTTCACACACATTTGTAATGGAAATCCAGCTAGTGATATAAGAGAATTGTATTTGGACAAAATAATATTAACTATATTAAAAAAAAAAAAAAGTTTTTGTATTTGAAAAAAAACTTTTGTTTCTTCCGAAAGTTTTAATATGTTGTTTTGATGGCTTACGGCATCAATTTATCACCAAAGAAAACCAATGTAAATCAAGCTGATTTCCAAAGCCTATGTATATCTTCTGGTACAAAGAATAGACTTTTTCTTTATTTATTTGTTTTAAGCTTATGTAAGACCCCACAATACATCTCTGGGGGGTTTTTTTTTAATTTTTTTTTATTGAAGCACGCTTTAAGAAGAAAAGTCTGCATTTCTTAAAAGTTTCTACCTTGAAATGACTCATTATCTTTCACAAACTATTCATATCCTGCCAGTGAAAACAACCACTCACACGCTTGCAAAAAGGTTTATTTAAAAGTCATGGTCTTCGTTGCTCTATGCTAACTCATGTGGACAAATAATGAATAAAATAAACTGTGCGAATGTTGTTATGCATTTTTTTTTTTTTTTTTTTTTAAGGAGCAGCGGCAAAGCTGCTCGCTTCTAGACGCAACTAAAGCTGTCGACTTTGATTAGGCAGCTAATCTGATTCCAGTTTGAAACAAGTGTTCAGCCGCCTTACTTTGGATTTTACACTTCTAATGAGCAGGAAAAAAAGCCAAATACATCCATCATGCCAGGTAACACAAGGCACGCTACAAAAATCTGTTCTATTGACATTGGCGTAGCAAAATGCCTAAATATAACAATCCAGTCCAAAGGTTATTAAGTGGCAGATTAACTAAAGGCATTGCATACTTTTAGCCCACCACTGCAATTAGATGTCCTTTACGCTAATAAATTCTTTAATGTGCCACATCAGCAGTGTGTGGGTTTTCTGGATCATACACACCGTGGTGTATTGGTGATTGGTTTTAGTAATAACTTAAAATGCATTACAGAAATAAGACCAACAATGAATTTTAGATACGATCTGTTGTCTGCAATGCATTTTTGATGATTATGCGTTTTATCAGTGATCATTTCAAGGACAAAGTTATTTAGGTGCAGTCGGACATGATAGCCTGATAGCACTGAATGTGTTCGTCCCACCTTTGCAAGCCGAATCTACGCCTCCAAAATGCATTAATGCGCACAACTAGATGAAAACATAAATACAATGTGTCATTAACCGGTGAAAACTGTAGTTAGTATCAGTACTAAAGCTACATAAGCTAACCCTAACCCTACGGAAACACACCATATTCCTACCTGTCCAAAAAAATTACTATAACCACGACGCCATCTTTGAGACCCTTTGACTATCCAGCTTTTTTTTTTTCGCAATAGTGTTGCCAGATAGAGCTGATAGTTTTCAGCCCAGAAACTGCCCAATTATTGAACTTGAAAAGAGCTGTGTCATCTTTCACACAAAATAATAAGCCCATAAAATGTAAAATCTATTGTGCTCTTTTGGTGAACCATGTCTAATCAGCATTTATTAGCTGTGTAATAATACATTTTTTATAATTGTCAAACAAAACCCCCTAAAGGGGACAGGCTTAAATATACAGAGTGACAACAACCCAAACCCAAACCCATAATGTTTTTAATCACCACTGCCCAGTAATAATGTTTAAAAGAACATTTTTAAATCATGCCATGCTTAGATCATAGCTGCTACACCCATGAGTGTGACAACACCTGGATTAATACTGTTGTTATCACACTAGATGTAGCAGCTGCGAATAATACCCACTTTAGTAAAACATATAAACTGGTGAAAATGGAAGAATCTTGCTGAACTACCTTACCCTCCTTACCCTCCTAGCCATAGTGTTGAAGAAAATGTGGATATTTATCTAGATTACTGAAAGTGTGGTCCACTGTGGCCTGCAGGGGAGGAGGCAGGTGGTTTTGCTCAAGAGCCTTCAGAGCCCTGTAGCTCCTACTGGCATACTCCTGAACAGTGTTTCTTACAAAGGATTTATTAAACAGGCAGCATAAGTGATGTGTACGACACGAAAATATGTCTAGTTAAGAGTCTTAATCACAGGTTGCATCATGCTTTACTAATAAACAGTGTGTCATAAAACAGGTTGTATTTTATCATTTAAACGCATATAAGATGTGTGACTACTTTTTCGATTTTTTCTAAAAAATAATAACACTATAATAGAGAATGGATAACATAACAAATTAGTTATATTATTCTGCCACAGAGGCTTCCTTTAGCGTCAGGGCCAACAAACAGCTTGCTAAACTTTCAACACTAGCAGAACTAATTGGATCCAAGTTGGCAATTGGTTCAGGTTTGATTTTTCCCTCCTTGCTGGTGTGGGCATTTCTGTACTATGGTCAGTGTATTTGTCACTGTGTCAGCAACTCCTTGAGTCTATCCTCACGGCCCTAAAAGAGCAACACATTCATCTTTCTATTTATATTTGGCTTGGAAGTGATTCATCATAACCCTGAGCGTTCCATCAATTATTCCAGTGAGGGAAGGAGAGAAAGAGGGGGAGACTTTAAATACAGTCTAATACATCTTGATTTAATTGGAAATGCGTGTAAATGGCTTACAGACACCAAACAGAGTCCTGCTGAGATGCAAAAAATGGTGGGGATCTTCTGCAAGCTTGCAGAATTCTTAAATTGCATGACCTTGAGTTAGGATTGGCATTTCATTATGGCTTACTTGTAAAAAATGCAAAATAGAAATAGACTTGACTTCCTGTGTTCAACTTGTGTTCCCGCTCTGTCGGCCTGGGGCTCCATGCAAGATTGTACCTTGTAGAGTTTTAATAATCATGTAAACGGTGAGGAATCAGTCCAGAATCACACAGGAGGCTGATCTTATTGTTGCTGGGACCATAGTCAACAGGAAAACATTTGGTAACAAACTATGCCTTGAAGGACTGAATTCATGCAGCGCCAGCAATGTCCTTTTGCTCAAGAAAGCACATTGTACAGACCCGAAGGAAGTTTTTCAATGAACATCTGAATGATTTGGAAAAGAACTGGGTAAAAGTGTTGTGGTTAGATGAAACCAAAATCAAGCTTTCTGGCATCAACTCAACTTGCTAATGATGGACAGGCCATATACTGTCAAATCTTCTCCTTCCCTCAGCATGGATAGGTATTCCAGCATGACAATGACCCAAAACACTAGATTAAAGCAACAAAGGATTGGGTCAAGAAGAAACACATCAAGGTCCTGGAGTGGCCTAGTCAGTTTTCAGACCTTATTCTCATAGAAAATCTGTGGAGGGAGCTAAAGGTTCGAGTTGCAGAACGTCAGCCGCAAAACCTTAATAAATTGGAGAGGATTAGACCAAAATCGTGGTCTTTGGCATCAACTCAACTCGATATGTTAGGAGGAGGAGGAGGAGGAGGAATGCTGTATATGACCCCAAAAACTATATTCTTACCATTAAACATGGAGATGAAAAAAATTAAGCTTTGGGTTGTTTTTTTTTGCTGCTTAAAGGGACAGAACAACTTCACGGCATTAAATAGACATGACCATGTACTGTCAAATCTTGGGTGAGAACCTCCTTCCCTCAACCAGGGCATTAAAAATGGGAAATGGGTCGTGGATGGGTAGTCCAGCATGACAGTGACCCAAAATACACGGCCAGGCAACAAAGAAATCTCTCGAAAAGAAGCACATTAAGGTCCTGGAGTGACCTACCCAGTCTCCAGACCTTAATCCCATAGCAAATCTGTGGGGGGAGATGGTTCGAGTTGCCAAACCTCAGCCTCGAAACCTTAATGACTTGGGGAGAATCTGCAAAGAAGAGTGGGGCAAAATTCCTCCTGAGATGTGTGCAAACCCGATGGCCAACTACAACTAACATCTGACTTTTGTGATTGCCAACAAGGGTTTTGCTACCAAGTACTAAATTTTGTGAGGGGGTCAAACACCTATTTTGCTTATTAAAATGCAAATCATTTTATAACTTTATTGAAATGTGTTTTTTAAGGTTTTTTATTTTGTTTTGGTTTTTTTTTACTGTTAGAATAAACCTATTAATAAAATTATAGACTAATCCATTTATTTGTCGTGCAAAATCAGCAGGGGGATCAAATAAGTTTTTTCTCTCACTGTGGATGCAGATTAAAAGAATATGTAAAAAACAACATCTGCAGTGTACAAGCTGCCTAAGTTCTATTCCACACTTTGCTACTGTGACTGTTGGGCGAAGAGCAAAAGTGACAGCACAGGGAATTTGATCAGACGTTTCTTATCTTTAAAGTGACTGTCTGCTACTCTTATAGCCCATCCCCACCACACTGTTATGCAGTGTGATTTACACATTGTATGCAATACAAAAGACATGATCATAATTTTTGGCAGAGGTTCGAATTAAAGGATAGAAATGTGAATATATGGAAGTGGATTGAAAAAGCATGGTTATGTCATATTACACACTTAAGCTAAACATCACCTAAGAGCTGAAGTGTTGAACTGTATGAATTGACAAAATTTTGGAGTAAAATATATATTTGGTTTCTTTGTGGTGTTTCTGTATAAAGTTATGACACTGAGTTCAGATGTGGAATCCCAGAGACAAGAAAGAAAAAAAAATCGATATTTTATTAGCGATGGCTGTAATTGGTACGGAGACGGTTGGTCACACCTATTGGGGTATAATGATTGACTCCGGATCTGCTGGTGGCATCCATTTTATAACAAAAACAAGTCTTTTTGCTCCTCGGTTGAGATTTTTCTCCTTGTTTAAAAAATTATTTTTGTTTTGGAGAATTATTTAAAATCTCTAATTATTGTGCTTTCTCCAGTTATTAATTCTTTAACGTCTTTAAGCAAGTTTAATAAATTCACTACTATTTAACAATTAATATGTATTTGTTTGAACATTATTCTAGGGTTACAGTAATTGTATAATAAGATCTGCCATAAAAAGAGCTTATTCTTCTATAGAAATTACACCTGGCTGCAATTTGGAAGCTCAGTGCCAGCATTCCGATTTTCAGTCGGTCTCCCTCATCCGTCTGTCACCAGTTTTTGGAAGGAAACAAACAGAAACCACGGCAACGTTGCCAGGGCAATTAGAGTTTTCGGTTGCCATGTATTCAGCGATCTTGTTTTACTAACTGATCTGCACAGCTTTTCTAGCTTGAAACATAATTACTGTGTTAATAAACATGCACTGCATAAATTTGCACAATATTTTCTGCTAATGGTTTCCCAGCTTTCGTTATGGAAGGAAGGATTGGATGGATGGATGGATGGATGGATGGATGGATGGATGGATGGAATTAAATGACTAAAAGGATTCTACATAATTCTTTCAGTAGCTATTCTGCACATCAGAACACCAAAACTGGATTAAGGGGTTGTATGTCGTGCCACATTTGAGTGTAAAAAGTAACCAGGCTTTATGAATATTTAGCATTTTAGCCACTTTCAATGCTAATCGTAATTGGGGTTTAATTTAGTTTTTGACACTGATTAATTGCAGCAAATTGTCGGCGCCAATTCCTGCAGTAAACGTCAATTAATTAGCTGACAACATTAGAAGTGATAATTAATGCAGCGGGTGCCGCAGCACGGGGCCTGCCGTTCCTAAAGGTGGCCATGGTGCTGCCTGTCATCAAAGCATTCAATGAAATGACATGCAAGCATCTGTTCTGGCTCGCCTGCTGAAGATGTCGCGCTATTTGCTGGAGCATTTTTTTACACATGGGATAGAAATATTATCCGGTTTATAGGTACGATATGCTACAATAAAGATCAGACAGAATTTCAGCAGTACTGTTGGGCGAAACTTTTTTATAGTTATATATAAACTTTATTAGAATTACTGGAAAATCTTGCACATTTTATGCAGCCAGTTATGAAGCAGCAGCAAAACACATTAAATCTGTGCAGATGCAGTTCGAAATGTTTAGTAATATATATAAAAAATATTTAACACACAAATGATACATTAAATATAAAAATAATGAATGGAAATTTACGTGGGGGAAAATAGAGTATTATAAAGCAGTTAGAATATAAATAAATACTGTTGATGCTAGTATTTGTGTGTCCCTTATGTTTGACAACATTCCTCTTTAACTTTTGTGTGTTTGTGTGCGGGGTTTTTTTTCTATAGACAAACTAATGTATAGAATATTTTCTTCTGTGGTCAGAGTAGTTGTAAATAGATATACAGCTGTATATATAAATATATAAAGATATAAAACTGTATCAAAAAGTTTATGAAATAATTATGTAGTTTTAACCAATTCAGACATTTGGGTTCTAGGTGTTTATTTGTAGTCTCCAAATAGCCTTTTGGAAAAGACTTTTTTTTTTTTTTTTTTAATTAAAGGCTTATTATGTTTTTTAGTCCTTTAAACATAAAAAAAATGCATACTTTTTTTTGTCTATATAAAAAATTGCGAGTCACTTGCATGTTTATTTTGTCATGTTTTACTGTGTTGCTTGTGAGTTCTTTTGACTTTTTGTCAAACAAGACCAGATTTTGTGAATAGAGAATATATATATAGAGAGAGAACTTTAATCTCGGCCCGAACATTATGATAGGCTTTCCCTACATGCCTGTCAACATATTTATTTGCGTACTTCTGTGCACCCTGTTCACACAGACAGCATACAGCCAGGGTTGCCAGATTGGAAATTATACATTTTAGGTTGATTGGGCGAGTGTACAAAATTTGGGATCGGTTTGGTGGTGTCAAAGCATGTACATTTTGTAGGTTATTTGTTTAACAAAGACGACACCATAAATAGAATAGGATTGCCGGTTTTGTCAAGTTTATGCAATAGACATTTTTAAATCTATCTGGCAACCTTGTCTTCAGCATGTTTACCAACTGTGAATGGTTAAAAACCTGAATTAATATCAGTGTTGTGTTTCTAACGGGAGTCAACTACAAGACTCAAGAGTCTAAAAGATGATGTCATGGTTGCAGTTTTTCTTTTGGACAGGTAGGAATATGGTGTGATTGGATTTTGGTGCGTTTTAATGGTAGCACTTAGTTCATGTAGTTTATGTACATTTACAAATTAGCTGAACTACAGCAGCAGCTTGTAATCGGGTTCGATTTTTAGGTTTGGTATTTTAGTATTGTTACTTTACATTTTCTTGTCTATTGTAGTAATGTGGTCTCTGGTCATTTAGCCAAATGTATACAGACACACACACACACATATATACACCAACAAAATGTAAATTTGATCAGTCAAAACCGATAAATGAGTAAAACTGATTAAAATTCTGCAAACAGATTTGGATATACACACTTTTTATTAAAATAAAATGAAGCCTGTTTAATTCTTTTATCCTACATCTAATTTGAAAGAGAACAGAGGGATGACAATGGCTCTTACAGAACTACTATTAGATGAGTCCAATTCATTTCCTCCTTATGGATGTCAGAAGGCTGTTCTTGTCTCTTGGTCAGAAGCCAGAATGCGGTTGAACATTGACGTGGCTGTGACCAGCAGTGATTCATACTGTTGGCACAAAGTCCCGCTCCCAAACTCCCTCTCAATTAAAATGCCAGCATATGGCCCAGTGACCAGCCAGACTCTAAGCTATGAGTCTGCTGAGATGCCTCCAGACACTGACATGCTCTGTCCACATGAAAAAGTGTGTCACCTTGGACGTCAGCCGGCTCTCCTTTATGACCGTGTGCACAAAGAAGGGATATGGAGATGTGTGCTAATATTCTTTTTTTCCCTGGAGACTTTTTGTGTGCTAATTTACTAAATGTTAGATTTTGCCCTTTTCGGATTTGCCATTGCCTGATGAGATTCAAAGAAATAAAATAAAAAACATTGCCCAGCCTTTGGAGCAAAGTGGTGATGTTTCATCTCTTTAATCTGTTTTGTGTTGACTCGGGCTCTATTGAAAGCTGAATATTGCCATAAGTCAATCTGTTTGTTATATAAAATGTTTGCTTTTTAATTGTTTTCTAGTATGATCAAAAGTGGAAAATTTTAAAGCATGAAATCACATCTATCCATCCATCCATCCGTCCTCCCATTGTTTATACCCGCTTATTTCTAATCAGGGTCACAGGGATCTGCTGGAGTCTATCCCAGCTGTCATTGGATGAAGGGCAGGGGTCACCCTGGGCGGGATGCAGGGCCACATACAGACGAACAACCACACACACTCACACTCGTTCCTATGGGCAATTTAGAATCACTAATTAATCTAACATACATGTTTGTGGACTGTGGGAACAAACCGGGGTACCTGGAGTAAACCCACACAAGCGCTGGGAGAACATGCAGGCGATATGAACCTGGGACCTTCACAGAGCTTTGCGCATGAAATAACAATTAAGCCCAAAATCTTGATGTTTGAAGCTTTCTCTAGTACATGTAAAATATTCAAGGAAGATGAGCTATATTTATTTTATAAACAGAGGATTTCATGCTTTTTGTTTTTACTGTCACATGACAAGCTACATTTTTTTATCTTATCAACTTTAAGACAGAGAAGATAATAGAGGCTGGTAGCAGAACTGTTAATATTGTAGCTTAATTTAGGATCCGAGCTACAGGAACCTTGTCCAGTAGATGTTCCAGAACGTTTAATGGAATTATAAATGGCTGAAATGTTTAAAGTTTCTTTAAAACAAATGAAAAAAATCAACACTCTCTTGTGGACTATTTTTCTGTAACAGCTCAGTCTAGAGTGTCGTCACACCTCGACATAGTCTAAAGTTAAACCCCCTAGAAAGAGCCGAGTGTGTCAGTGCCCACATAATTTCTGCTGTTAAGCTGCCCACATGTTTACGCTGTCTTGTCTACTTCCTGATGATGAGCTCACTCCTCAGTATCGTCATTCCCCTTTTATTAGATTAGTGCACAAAAGTCAGCCCAGGATTCACAGCACTATCTGCTTTCGTTCTTTGGATCATCCAAGGGTGAAATGGGACATGGGCTACATCTGCAAATGGTCTTTTACAAGCCGAATGAAGACTGATATCAGCTGTTGTGGCTAATCTCTCATTGCACAGACTTTGTTGGATTTGGTGCCATGGTGACTTATAGGCTCTTTAACGGCATGCTGGCATGTGCTGGACATTCAGAGCTTGTCTCAGTCTCTAACGATGCCACTACTGACTGGCAGTTTGTATCTTTAGTCCTTAAACTTGTGTTTGCAAGGTGAAGTTTAGTAGTATTAATCATTTTGTCAGACAAGAGCACAAAGCCCAGAGGGTAAAAAAAAAGGGAGAAAGGCCTGGGGATTTTAGCTTAGAGAAGAGTATAGAGGCTCTGTGTGTACCGTGTTAGGAGTTAGTTATTAATCCTAACAGTGACATGTGCTGCACAAATGCCAGAGTGCACCATGGGGGCAAATGCATCTTTTCTGTTTTCGATGGATCTAAGTGAGCAGATTTCACTGAGCGTATTCTGCACAAGCATGCATTTAAGACCTTGTTTATCAAGTATGTGCACTCTGTCAAAGCACTAACGCGGAAGCGGAAATGCAGTCCGTATGCTTCTACCCATATCAGCAAAAGTAGTGATGTAGATTTATATGTACTTCTTATACTCACAAGTCTAAATCAAACCATAAACAAGATGAAGATTAATCATGCTGGCTTTTTAGAGTCATTTTATCAGCCCTAGCACTGAATTCTGGTTTGCGTATTATTAATGAAGTAATAAAATACTAAATTATTTTTCTACTGAATCATGAAAGCTTTTTATTACAAAATCCTGAAAGTGGGTTAAAATGCTGGTGCTTAGCACTTAACAGAAGATAGCTATGAAAACATCTATTTGTCTGTGAATCTGTTTGTTGTTTCATAAATATAATTTGGGTTAAAATTCTGACTTGGAACAGTGAGCTTTGTTTTTCTGGACAGATAAATGTTTGACTGCAATTTAATTTTATTTTTTATTAGGTATTTTTCTGGTCTTTTTTTTTTTTGGAAGGGGACCCAACTGTGCATTTGGCCCACTATAACACGGTTCTGGTCCAATTTAAATTTTTTAAATACAGTATTCTTATGTATTTGCATACTGTATATGGGCATGTTTACACCTGGACACGTCATGCATATTTTTCTGATTGTATGGCTATCCAAACATAAAAAGACCATGTGTAAATGCTCGGAAACGGGTAGGAATCTGATTGCTTAAACTAATTCACTAGGTATTGGGACACATTTCTGGACAAAACTGGACAGGTCTAAATACATCCGCCTGTTAAAACCACATACGTCAGCGCTCGTCTCCTCCCACACAGAAGGACGTCCTTCACTTTAGCATGCTTGTTGAAAGGTATATCCTCACAGAGGTGAGTGTGACTGTTTATTAAACTGTTTTGCAGGATTACGCAAAGATATTCAAAGGTCTGGCGTCTCATTCGGAAAGAGCGTAGCCAGTTTTGTTCCGTAAAAGATTCCAGTACTATATTTTCCCAGCAGTGTTCAGTCCACGTATCTCGCTGGGTCTTGAAGTTTAATACAGCCGACAGCGAAAATGCTGGCATAGTGTAATAATCACTGCCTTTTGGTATGTACACATTGTTGCAGGCTTTCTCGTTTATCTTTTGACTCCATTCGCAAAATCAAATAGAGCAGAATAACGGTGGGTGCCATTCAGGTCAGAGGAAATATTTGCATTTTTCTTAGGAATAGATTATCTGATTCATATCTGTTTCGCCTGGCCAATTGTAAATAGAGCCATTTTGATAAATTGGATAGCTATCCAATAAAAAAAAAATATGCACGTGACCAGTTGCAAATATAAATCAGTGGAAAACATGGACCCTCAAAACAGGTTAAGGCCCAGTCTCATTTCTATTTCATGCCCTTAGGCCTCTTTCCCTCGGCCCTTAAAACAGAGTGATGAGGGGTAGTGATAAGAATATTCCCCTAGGAAATGGTACACCACTGTTAGACCAGTACAACACGTCAACATACGTTTGATAAAAAGCTTTTTTATTTTTTGACAGGATATTCTGTTATCATGTAACGTTCTGAATAAAAATTAGTCATGGGACTATCGCGCAGCAGTGTAACGTTAGGAAACTTTAGCCTTTTTTTTTTTTTTCTTCTTTGAAAAACATAATGGGGAAATATAAACAGAAATAAATGTAAAAAAACAGAGATGATTGTTGGTCATTAAATTCATTCTTATTGCTAAAAAGATACTTATTTGTGAATCTCCTTAATCATTTGGGTGGCCATGTTGCTGCTGTAGCTTATGTGTCTTGGGAAATTTCTCATCCCCCTGCATTTAAAGTGCGGCCCAGAAAAATCTTCATTTAAAGGGGTATCTGGTGCTTCCTTCTACCACTACACCTTCAACCAAAAAAGACCCCTTCACATGAATGTGTGAAACAGAGGGTAGAGGAAAGGGGTAGGGCCACAGGTTTGGCCTTAGTTGTTTTTTATGTATATGATTTGTGCCACATATTTTCTTTAGCAGGCTTTTACATTTGCATAAAATATGAGGACAGGAAAAAAAATCCAGATGAAACAACAGATGCCTGAGCAATTGTTGCAGAATTCAAACTTTTCCCTGATTGTCAGGTGCTGATGTCCCAGGTTGCAGGTTTGTTTTCTAAGCCAGTGCTTATTAATGTAAAGCCATTTTTTGTGCTGGGATTTTAAACAATCATCATTTTTTTTTAACGTTCAGAAGATTTTTTTTTTCCTCCTTGTTCCAGAGCCTGTTGAAATCTGCTGTGCTTCTAAAAAACCTGACTACTGAACAAGGATTCTGTGATCAGTACAGGGTGCATGATAACCCATGCAAGTCTCCAGATTTGGTAAACATGACGTTGTACTAAATTGATGTATGGCCGCGGTGCTTTACGTGGCATGCCGAGGCTGACAGTTGCTACAGGATATATATGATATGATTGATCACCTTAGCTGCACCTACAGTACATATAGCAGCGTGCAAGAGGTTGCGATTCTGCTTGCAGCAAAGCAGTGGCGGGTCTTTTCTACTAAATGGTGAAAGATGCATGCAGCTATGATTTTCATTTATAGATTTTTTCTGCATTTGATGTTCATAGTGTTTTACCCACAGCCGTCGGTCTATAGCCAGCTAATCATCAGTTAGAAATCACTTTATTTCTTTAAAATGTTTGGAAATTCTTAAATCTTTTCTTTACTTGCAGTTCTAAACTAAAAAAAAACAGTCCTACGTATATAGACTGCTTCATACTAGACTAAACACATGCATAGCTAACTAAAGACAACACATACTACATATCTTCAGTCTAGTATTTGGTGACTCTGTTTAGTTTCAAGTTTGTGCAGATGACAGTGACAGTTTAAATGCTAAAATGCTAAGCTGTCCCAGGCAAACTACAGCAATCAATAATAAAAATTAATATTACAGAGATATTAAAGAGTGTGTGTGTGCTGTAAAGTCTAAGTTTACATAATCAAATGCAGTCTTAGATTGTTAAAATCTTCTGCAAGTACATGTTTATAGTATAAGGATTGGTGCAAAACCAGCAAGTAACTAAAGTGCGGAGTTGTAATAAATCTTTACAATCTTAATATGGTACAACAACGGCTTAAACAAGATATTAAACGAATAAAATTTAACAACCAGGAACAATTTAATGCATCTGAATTTTATTTATACTAGGCGTAAGCATTTATAAAACTTAAATGTAGTACATACCCAAGTAGTATTTAATTTTTGGACAGAGCAAATGTTCTAAAAGCTTTAAAGCGACCTAAAAACGTAAAACGTTCCACATAGCAGCTTTCCGCCACTTCTGCATCGTCTCTACCGTGGCCTCACAGGATAGTAAGGGCTCCGTCCAAAATTGCAAACTACTCAAGAACGTAGTACATTTAAGCAAGTACGTAATTACCGACCATTAAAGTATTTTTTTTATAGTATGGTTAAGGGTGGTATGAGTAAAATTCGGTTGTACTACAGCCGCCATTTTGATATTGACGCCTAACATATACAACGTCACAGCAGCACAAATTTAGGGTTGGATAATGTTTAACAATGTACAAAAAATGTAAAGCTACTTGAAGCACTTGAAAAGTGCTTTCCACTGCTTTCCGCCACTTCTGCATATGACATTGGCATGAATGTATGGAGGTATATAGCAGATAATTTTTATAAGGAATTGCACAGTGTATTTGCAATTGTGTTTACTTTATGTGGATGTATGAATGAAATAATCCATATGCAATTGCAAACCATATAAATTAAGCCCTAAACCTGTCATTCAGTGTCAGGGGCGGGACTATACTATGGAGCGCGTTTGTATTCGGATGTGACATCACTCACGTTCGACTGCGAAGACATTGACATTAATATTTGCTAACGTTACATTATATTTTATTCTGTTATGTATTTTGTTACTACAAAAAGAATTTTATAAGTTTTATACAAAGAATTGTGCTGTTTGATTTGATCAATGTAGGTAAACTGTGGAGGCAGTCATGATGCTCAAGCAACAAGCTGATGACAGTTAATACTCCCCTTACTTTGAACAGCAATTATGTGGTCCTAACCAACCTAAGTGAAGTGGCTGACAGGCTTCTCGTAACAGAACAACTTAAAGTGCAGGCTGTCCTTTAATGGGCATCCCAGTAAAGATCATTGATTATCAGGGGACGTGTTTAATCATGTGTCCAGCTTGTGTGGCTGCTTGATGGTTAAGTCAGCCCTGCTTTGTGAAAGTTTGGTTAATTAGCTGCAATTTCAAATGCAAATGCAAAGTTTGTCACATACGGAATCATACATAGTACAAGCTACTATGAAACACTGTTATAGATTTCAAAGCTGTTTTCATAAACAGTGGGATAAAAATAGAAAGTAAAAAACAGTACAAATAAGTACCTGTAAGTAAGTAATGTAAAACAGTACTATTGAAGTCTACATATAAATAGTGTTAAATGAGGAATTTCCGGAAGTTCATATAAAGCTGTGCAATGTATGCTATGTACAATGTGCATGTGTGTGCAAGGAAAGTCCCGTGAGTCCCTGTAAAATGCAGGTGCTGTGCAATACATGCGTATGCATTTTTATGCCTGTGGTATGGCTTGTAGATATGTATAGCAGTTATAGTACTGAAAGCAGAAGAAAAATTATTTAGATTTGGAATTGATCCAAGCATAAATAAGAATACACAGATTAAAATAGTGGATATTTAAAGTTCATCTTAACAATTTCACCGAGGACCTCCATAATTCTGTTCATTCGGCACAATTTAATAGTCTTATTAATTTAACAATGGTTTAGTAGTAACAAAATACATAACAGATCCAAAATAATGCCAGCATTGCTTCCCCTCTTGGCGGTCGAATGTGAGTACAAGCACACCCCGAAGTATAGTCCCACCCCCCGATACTGATTGGCAGGTTTCAGTGTGGCTTTTCTGTTTGAGTTTCGGCAAATACGGTGCAACCACAGAAAGAAAATGCAGATGGTTTGTAATTACGCTTTGATTTGCATACAAATACATTTTTTTTTTGCAATTCCTTTTAAAAATTGTCCAAAACGTACTTCCATACTAAAGATACAGGCACACTACTACTTGTCTCATATATTTAGTTTCACATTATTCACTATATAGTATGGAAGTATGTGATTTCGGACGAAGCCGATATGTGTGTGCAGTCTCTTGTGTGGTGTTCCGTAGTAAGTTTATATCACACTTTGTTGAGGATTCTGATGGCCTGCAAGGAGAAACTGGTTCTGGATGGAATACTGCGGTACCACCTTCCTGATGGTAATTTGTGGAACACACTGTTGACTGGGGTCAGCTGTAATTTTGCAAGCCTTCCTCAGACAGCCAATGTGGTAGATATCTTGTTAGGCTGGATAATGAGTTTAATGTGTGTTGTTTTCAGTCCAGTTAGTTTTAGCCTAAATGGTCAACGCACTAGGTTGTTAATCGTAGGATCAACACTGCCACTGCCGGGCCCATGAGCAACGCCCTTAACCCTATGTGCTTCAGGGATGCTACATCATGGCTGATGCTGTGGTCTGTACCCAACTTTCTAAGCTGGGATATGTATGGAAAAGAATTTCAATGTGCAGTAATTAGGGCTGTGCAATATGGACAAAATAATCATATTGCAATTTTTTGTTGAATATTAGGATTTTATTTGCAATGTTGGCAATTGTTTTTTGCTTTTTTAAACATGCTACATTCTAAATGTATTCAGTGCACAAGTACATAAAACATTTTACAATTTAATAGTATTAACAGCTTGATAAACAAAACTGTTTCTTGAAAACAGACAACATAGAATAAATTTAGGTTAACTAACCTATCATACCACTGAGGTGAAAATATCTACTGAACAATTTGTCGGAGCATTATTTATCATAAATATTAATTGTCACTTTACCCCTCTTAGTAACAGGGGACATGGAACATGTGTAAATGAAGAAAGAAAACAGAACGCAGTTTCTGTGAATCCCAGTGCTTAGCGTACAAATTGAAATATTGATTAAATATTACAACACACCAGTGTTATTTACGGCATATGAAACAAAATATATATCAAAAATAGCGGCGGTGAGTTCGACAGTGCTGGATGATTTAGAATGTGGAAAAAAATGTTGCGCTGAGTGAGCTGTGATTGGTTAACATCTTAAACATGCGCACAAGAACAATAAATGTAAGCACAATATACTACAGGTGGTAGTGGTAGCTCAATGATTGAGGTGTTAGACTGCTAATCTAAAGACGATGGTTTTAATTATTATAACCGCCCAAATTTCCACTGCAGCTCAGTTGGATAAAGTAATGGGATAAATGTAAGGCATGAAATTAAAGATTAGGGTGTCAGAAATGTAAATGTAAACTAAAGGAAACATCATACTGGACTAAACACAAACATTACATACCAGACTAAATAAAACAATATTCTAGACTAGGACTATAACGTTTACTAGACTTAAAACAACATATTCTGGACTAAACAAAATAAGATGTCCTAGAGACCCTATTGATTATAAATCCCTGTTTTTTGTTCATAAGCTTTTTTTTTTTTTTACTTCATTTTTTTTTATTTCACTGATTTTGAAGTTAGGGCAAAAAGGACAAGAGGCACTTTGAGTTCTTAACATCTTAAGCATGTTCTCATGTGGCTAAATGCAAATGTAGTGATTTTCAAGTAGTGGAAAAATGGGGGTGTGATTCTCAGGAAGGGAGTGAATTGCTTGCATGAAGAGCTGAACCAATCAAGCAAGGTTAGGAGTAACAGCTGCTGCATTCCTTTTCAGTTTCTGGGGTTAGAAAAGGGGGAAAAATGGTATATGTTTCTGTTTTTTTGTTAGCATTAAACTAGCAAAACCCATTCAGCAACTAGCTGAAAAATGTTCCGTCACAAACCTAATACTGTAGCAATATGATTTCCAACAAAGCATCACTAATGCAATTTCTTATGATTTATTTTCCTTCCAGTCACTTGCACTGTTTTGTGTTTCAGGGATGGTGAACTACAGTGAAGTTTCTGGATATCCTCTAGTGCAGCAATGGAAGCTTCGTTCCATTTTGTATCATGTCAGGCTTAACCAGTGGACCCTTTCTCAAGGTAAACCTAACTCCAAAACCTTTTATTCTTCTTTAGGTGTTCTTCTGTTAGTCTATCCTTGTAGTCCATTGTGGACAAAGAACATGTCTTAAGACCACATGTTGGCCCATAAACAGAGCCTTTAACTGCTCAAATGGATAAAACATTAGATAAAATTAATTTACTCCAAATGAAGAGCTGCCAACTGCCAAAAACAAATAGCATGAATAATTCATCTGTATGTAGTTTAAAAAGCATGGCAGAATCCTCATAGGGACTTTGACCAGACCTTAATGGATTTTCTTCCTTTTTGATGATTCATTATGCTTTAAATGTAACTACCCTGAACTAAGCTAGGAAGCCAGACGGTTACTAATAAACGGTTGGTAAAATTAAGTAAAAAATGTAAGTCGCCCTGAATAAGGGCATCTGCAAAATACTTTAAATGTAAAAAGTCAAGTCACCTTTATTTATATTGCACTTTTAACAATCAGGATTGTTTCAACCACAAAAGAATTTACCACAAAAAACACCACAAAGAATTTAGAAACTTATTGATTAACTTTATTGTCTCTGGGAAATAGTCACTCTGTAACGGTTAGTCCACTGAGGCGAGGGGAAGTGGTGGCTCATGGTTAAGGTGTTGGTTTACCAATCTGAAGATTGTGGGTTCGATTCCCAGCTCCACCAAGCCACCACCACTGGGCCCCTGAGCAAGGCCCTTAACCCCCAATTGCTCACTTGTATAAATGAGATAAATGTAAGTCGCTCTGGATAAGAGCGTCTGCCAAATGCTGTAAATGTAAATGTGAGACAGAGTTGAAACCCAAGTGCAGTATTTATTTACAGAACTGAACTATATACAAACACACATCCTTGCTTCATAAGAGGCGGTGTAACCCTTCATGTCCTGGAGGGCGAGGCGGATCGTGGCACCCTAGAAGACGTGGCCCACGATCCGGCTTAGTCGCTGGGACAGAACATCCTGGTCCTGGTCCCGGATCTGCCAGAGAGTTACTTCTCTTACACCCCCCCCACACACACACACACACACACACACACACAAAAAAAATTTAGGGGGTGTTTGAGAAGTGGGCATAAACAGGCTTGGCAGAAGTAAAACAAACTGGAGACCTAACGGGGCTGGCAGATCAGTGGACCAAGGTGGGGCAGGCGGAACAGAGGACCTAGGTGGGACAGGCAGCTCAGAGGACTATGGCGGGACAGGCAGGACAGAGGACCTAGGCGAGACTGGCGGCTCTCAGAAGTCCATGGCGGGGCAGGCAGATCATAGGATCATGGCGGGACCGGCAGAACAGAGGACCAAGGCGAGACAGGAACATACCCCGCTATGACTAACATTATTAACACATAAAAAAATGAAAGGCATAACAATGACAGACAGGGGCAAGACAGGCATAACACTAGACAGAGGCATGGCACATTCAGTCTCAGACGATGCTGGCTTGGCATAAACAGTCTTTGCCTTGATGCTAACCAGTCTCTGGTGTGGCAACCGTTATAGCTGGAGGACCCAGAGGCTCGGCATCATGCGTGGCTGGAGACTTCCTCCGGCGTGGCACCAGGCGTGGCAGGAGACCCCTCAGGCATGGTATCATGCGTGGCTGGAGAATCCTCCAGCGTGGCACCAGGCGTGGCAGGAGACCCCTCAGGCATGGTATCATGCGTGGCTGGAGAATCCTCCGGCGTGGCACCAGGCTTGGCAACAGGAGTGGCTGGAGACATCTCGGGCTCGGCATCAGGCGTGGCTGGAAACTCCTCATGGCTCTCCCCCCTCAGGCTCAGGATCAGACATAGCATCCGGCGTGGCTGGAGACCCCTCAGGCGTGGCATCGGACGTGGCAGGAGACCCCTCAGGCATGGCATCAGACATGGCAAGGGACCCCTCAGGCTCAGCATCCGGCGTGGCAGGAGACTCCTCGGGCATGGCATCAGAGGTGGCAGGAAACCCCTCAGGTACAGGATCAGACATGGCTGGAGACTCCTCAGGCGTAGCATCGGATGCGGCAGGAGACCCCTCAGGCATGGCATCAGACGTGGCTGGAGACTACTCAGGCGTAGGGTCAGACATGGCA
The DNA here is from genome assembly GCA_005784505.1 of Bagarius yarrelli. NCBI lineage: Eukaryota > Metazoa > Chordata > Actinopteri > Siluriformes > Sisoridae > Bagarius > Bagarius yarrelli. Next base: position 1,205,431 of record VCAZ01000042.1, read on the forward strand.
TTGGACGTGGCTGGAGACCCCCCAGGCACGGCAGGAGACCCCTCAGGCATAGGATCAGACGTCGCATCGGACGTGGCAGAAGACCCCTCAGGCATGGCATCAGATGTGGCAGGAGGACCCCTCAGGCATGGCATCAGATGTGGCAGGAGACCCCTCAGGCATGGCATCAGATGTGGCAGGGGACCCCTCAGGCATGGCATCGGACATGGCAGGAGACCCCCCAGGCATGGCATCAGACATGGCAGGAGACCCCTCGGATCCGTCTCTTGGGCAGGTTTAGGAGCGTGAACAGAGCAAATAAGTGGCCCAAACGCAGAGGGATGGCAACTCCCATGACAGGAAGAGCCTCGGAGATGGGCACTGCCTCTTTTAGGGTCAGAACAGAGGCCCTAGTTAGTCCATTTGCCCTAGTAGTACCCATCTGAGGATCCGCCACACTGGATACCAGTCTTGGCTTTAGCGCGGGTGGCCATCTTGGAGCACGGCGGCGACGCAGGCGGCCACGCGGCGGCCATCGTGGAGCTGCAGGGTTCTTCATCTGCCGCAATGCATAGTCAATGTATTCTGCCAGGGACCAGTGAATTTTCCCTTTGGCATCATACTACCTACAGGATAATTTAGGCAGAAACAAAAAAAATAGTCTTTAAGGGCAACATCATTAAATCCTGTGAGGTCGCAAAGCCCACAAAATTCCTCCACATAATACTCTATAGAGGAATTTCCCTGATGGAGGCAAAGGATTCGCTCAACTGCTGGGTTCATGGCTGGTGTATGATTCTGTAACGGTAGTCCACTGAGGCGAGACAGAATTGGAACCCAAGTGCAGTATTTATTTACAGAAGTGAACTATATACAAGCACCCAACAAGACTATATACAGAACAAAAAAAAACAAAGAACATGAACCAAACTTAACTTGAACATGAAGAATGAACGGGAACAGGAACAAGGAACAAGGAACAAGGAACAAGATACATGAACTAGACCTCTCCTCAGAAGCACCAACACAGTAGACAATCATCCACAAAGACAGGGTAGACAGAGGGGCTATAAATACACAAAGGACTAATGAACTAAACAAGACACACCTGAGACAAAGAACAACACATGACAAACAACCAATCAGAACAAGACACAGAGACAAGGGGACAAAACAGGAAGTAAGCAAAAACCAAATTGACAGATGCTAGCTTCGCTAGCTAGCATAGCAGTGTTAGCTAGCTAGCAAGCTAAGCTAACATAAACAAAACACAAGAACCTTACACACTCGTTTTCAAATTGATGCCTGCAACACATTCCAAAAGAGCTGAGACAGGGGCAACTGAAAACTGGAAAAGTTGGGTAATTCTCTAAAAACAGCTGTTTGGAACATTCCACAGGTAACATTAATTGGAAACATTTACTACAAGCAGTGACATGGCACGGTTCACCAATTTGTAAACAAATTGAGTAAGCAAATAGTCTTAGGAACAATGTTTAGGAACAACGTTCAACAATGTACAATTGCAAGGAATTTAGATATTCCCTAATGTACAATTCATAATTATATCAGAGAATTTGTAGAATCTGCCTTTCTGTGTGGAGTTTTCATGTTCTCCCTGTGCTTGCTTTACTCTGAGTACTCCATTTTCCTTCCACCGTCCAAAAAACATGTATGTTAGGTTGACTAGCAAATCTAAATTGCCCATAGGAGTGAGTCTGTGTGTGGCCCTGTGATGGACTGGTAACCTGTCCAGGTTGTACCCCTTCTGCCTTTTGCTTTTTCAAAGACGGCTGGGATAGACTCCAGCAGTTATAGATAAATAAGATAAAGATAAGATAAATAAATGAATAAATGATTTAGAGAATCCAGAGAAATCTTTGCAAATTAGCGACAAGGCCGTAAACCAACATTGACTGTAGGCAAATAGACTGTCCCAGTGGACATTATGATGTAACCGATATTACCAGATGGGCTCAGGAACATTTAAAAATCGTTGTCAGGTTATAAACCACTGCTCGCAACCTTTGGGTAATCATGGACAATCCACTGTCCGTTTCCTCACATGTTGCTAACTTGACACGATCCTGCCAGTTTGTCCTGTACATCATTAGGAGGATTTGACCATTTTTTGTTCACTCGGTTCTTGTTCAGTTTTCGTGTCCTTTTTTTAAACTAGACTACTGCAACTCGATCCTGGCAGATCTACCTCTGAGCGCAATTCATCCTGTGTAGATGATTCAAAATGCAGCTGTTTTCAACCTCCCATAATTTTCACAGCCCACCCCACTGCTGCGTTTCCTCTACTGATGGAAAAATGGTGTATCACCCCCTACCTACAAGCACTTATCACTCCTTTCATAGCACATCGCTACCTCAAATCCACAAACATCGCTCAACTAGTCCCACCATCCCCCAAGATGCAGGGTCTATCTGCCGCAAACCTTTTTTCTGTTCTGGCACCAAGATTTTGGAATAAACTTCCAATTTATATTTTTTTATTAAAAAAATAAGCAAGAATATTCATATTTAAAAACATGTGAACATTAATTTTAATTTCTGTCTCTATAACAATAACCTATTATTTCATATTTTTATTTAAAAAAATTATCATCTCCACATGTTCAGGATGAATATGGGAGTGCAGACATATAGCAAAGCATATAGCAATATAGCATATAGCAAAGTATTACGCAAGTTCACAGTGTGCGCATAAAATAATGTGGTGTCTTAAACAGCTTTTAGGTTTGTGTTATTGGCAGCACCAACCTCTGGTTACATCTAAATGTTAGCACCAAAATGCAGGGATTTACTTATTAAAAAAAAAAAAAATTAAACAATATAGTCGACATTCAATTAGATCAACTAATCAATTGTGACTCATCACTAATACAGTATGTACCTAATGATGCATATATTAACATATATTAATTTTTTGCATCAAATAAAATACAACAAATACAAAGTTATGCTGAATCTAGTCACAGGAGTCACAAGCCATTGACTTCGGTGCCAGTCCGAAGCCTGAATAAATAGAGAGGGTTGTGTTAGGAAGGGCATTTGACGCAAAACTTTGCCAAATCTAAATATGCGTCCTAATTTCATACCGGATCGGTCGAGGCCCAGGTTAACAGCGACCGCCACCGGTGCCGTTCGACCTACAGGGTGCTGGCGGAAATTGGGCTACTGTTGTTCGAAGGAGGAGCGGAGGAGGACGAGTGAATAGACAGAGTGGTACAGGAGACCAGGTGGAAGGGTAGCAAGGCTTGTAGTATTGAATCGGGATTCAAGTTGTTTTGTCATGGTGTGGATTGGTAAATCCTTTTTTTTACACAGCTAGGTTATATCTTATGTAGATGAAGCGCTCTGAAAGAGATTAGTGACTGTAAAGTTGTGGTGGAAGAGAGTTTAGCCACACAGCATAGGCTGGTGGTGTGTAAGATAACGATCTTAGTAGCTGATAAGGAAGAATACTGTGAAGAATTTAGATAAGAGTTGAAACAGGCTTTGGGCGGTCAGTTAGTGTTTCTAATAAACTACAGCAGAAATGATCAGGGAGACAGAAAGAAAGGTGCTAGGTGTGTCATATGGAAGGAGGAAAGAAGATAAGGAGACTTGGTGGTTCAGGATCGTATACAGAGAAAGAGGTTAGCCAAGAAGAAGTGGGACTTGGAAAGGACTAAGAAAAGTAGACAGGAATACAAGGATTTGCAGCACAGAGTGAAAAGGGAAGGCCAAGCAGATGGCATATGATAAGTTGTACACTAGGTTAGACACTAGAGAAGGAGAGAAGAACTTGTACAGGTTAGCAAGGCAGAGGGATTGAGATGGGAAGGATGTGCAGCAGGTTAGGGTTATTAAGGATCGAGATGGAAAGGTGCAAGTGAGGAGAATGTACAGAGAAGTTGGAAAGAGTACTTTGAGATGATAATGAATGAGGAAAATGAGAGGGAGAAAAGGGGTAGAGAGATAAAAAAATGTGGAGCAGGAAGTTCAAAAGATTAGTACATGGGAAGTAAGGATGGCTTTGAAAAGGATGAAAAGAGGAAAGGCAGTTGGTCCTGATGAAATACCGGTGGAGGTGTGAAAATATCTAGGAGCGGCAGCAGTGGAATTTCATACTAGATTGTTTAACAGGATTTTAGTAAGTGAGAAGATGCCTGAGGAATGGAGGAGGAGTGTAATGGTGCCTATCTTCAAGAACAAGTGTGATGTCATACAATGAAGGTACGGGAAGGAGTAGTGGAAGCTACTAAGGAGGGTAGTAGATATTTGTGACCAGCAGTATGGCTTTATGCCCAGAAATAGCACTACAGAAGCAATCTTTGCTCTGAGAATGCTGATGGAAAAGTACAAAATGGTCGTAGGGAGCTGCATTGTAGACCTGGAGAAAGCATGTAACAGGGCACCGAGAGAAGAGCTGTAGTATTGTATGAGGAAGTCAGGAATAGCAGAGAAGTATGTTAGGGTGGTGCAGGTTATGTATGAGAGAAGCAGGACAGTTGTGAGGTGTGCAGTAGGTTAGACAGGGAAGTTCAAAGTGGAGGTGGGACTTCATCTGGAATCAGCTCTGAGCCCCTTCTTGTTTGCTGTGGTGATCAATCAGTTGACAGATGAGGTCAGGCAGGAATTTCCTTGGACAGTGATGTTCGCAGATGACATTGTGATCTGTAGTGAGAGCAGAAAGCAGGTGGAGGAAAACCTGGAGGGGTGGAGCTTTGCTCTGGAAAGAAGAAGAATGAAAGTCAGTCATAGCAAGACAGAGTACATGTGTTTGAATGGAAGGGAGGGAAGTGAAACAGTGAGATTACAGGGTGAAAAGGTGAAGAAGGTACAGGTGTTTAAGTACTTGGGGTCGACATTCCAGAGAAATGAAGAGTGTGTAAAAGCGGTAAAGAAGCGAGGACAGGCATGTTTGAATGGGTGGAGAAGCGTGACAGGAGTAATGGGTGACGGGAATATCAGCCAGAATTAAGGGGAAGGTGTTTAAGACAGTGGTGAAACCAGCTATGATGTATGGTTTAGAAACAGTAGTGAAACCAGTTATGATGTATGGTTTAGAGACAGTGGCACTCAGGAAGAGACAGGTGGCAGTAGCTCTGGAAGTAGCAGAGCTGAAGATGCTGAGGTTTTCTTTGGGAGTGATGAGGTTGGACAGGATTAGGAACAAGTTCATCAGGGGGACGGCTTATGCTTCATGTGTTGGGAAAAAAAGTCAGGGAAGCCAGATTGAGGTGGTTTGGACATGTACAGAGGAAGGATAGTAAATATATTGGTGGGAGGATGTTAGAAATGAAGCTACCAGGCAGAAGGTAAAGAGGAAGACCAAAGAGGCGTTATATGGATGCGATAAACAAGGACAAGAAGTTAGTGGGTGTGAGTGAAGAGGATGTAAAGAATAGGGTTAGGTGGAGACAGATGATTTGCTGTGGCGACCCCTAAAAAAGGGATCAGCCGAAAGGGGAAGAAGAAGAAATATAATGTTATGCTGGAGGATTCAGAGGTGTAACTTGCTCAGTTCTACTAAATGGTCTTTTTTGTGTAGGAGATTTTGTTTTAAAATTTCAAAAGGTCAAAAGCACAGCCCACACACATGCACATGAACAGGGATGTGTCTTCTAGCCAGTCCTCGTTTTTCCCTACATTACATATACACACACACATTTATACAGATTTTACATGTTGTTTTCAAATATTTTGTCAGTAGATGTTTTTTATTTTTCACAAAAAAAGGAAGATTGTTAATTACATTTTTGATTTTTAAGGAAAAATGACTTTTGAATAGCATTCTAAAGAAGTGAAATGAGCACAGGTGTTTTTATTCACAAACATTAAAACGACAAAGCAAAACAAACGGAGCGAATCACAACCACTAGATCAAGATCATGGTGTAAAGAATCATATTGGAAAACAACAGAACCAAGACTGAGACACAAGACTAAGACATACAAGCACATTAAAAGACATTAAAACATCAACCAATAACAGAACAAAGACAAGATAGGAACCAAGCTAGAAACAAATGCCACCAGCAACAAAAACACCAACAGGAGTAGAGTTGTCAATAATTGAGCATGGTTCCCCTATAGTAATCTGAGTGGACCATCTAATTCTCAGCTTTCTTTTTTTTTTTCTTTTAGCCTTTAGTTCAGCTATCCATGCTTTGGATGGTGCAACACTGCGCGGTGACTTCGTATCCATTCTGAAGGAGTTTGGGAATCATTTTGTCCAGGAGGCGGTGTATGGCTTTGAGGAGTCCTGCACCATCTGGTACCCTAATAAGCAGGTGCAGCGCCAGCTGTGGCTCGAGTATCAGGACATCAGCAAAGGTAAGCTGGATGTACCTGTTACTTAGTAGTAACCTAGTAACTATTACCTGGTGTGATTTGTTTGTTTTGGTGCTCTATGTTAGGGATGGTGCTTAGGATGGACTTTGTATACATTACTGTTGGATAAAACCCCCTAACCCACATTAGAAACAGAACGGCCTTTATTGCCATGTAATATAGGTTAACATGTACAAGGAATTATAATAATAATTTAAAAAAAGATTCTAATCATAAATATAAAAATGAAGGCATTTAGAAATTTTTTTTTAAACCCTGCAAAATTTGTGCAAACATGAGTAAACAGTTAAAAAATAAATTACAATATAGCAGACCGAGTGTTTGGTAATGTAATATAACAGACTGGTGATGTAATGTGTAGTAGGTGCTAGAAAATGGTTGTTTAGGGGTCAGGAAGTGGTAGTGCAGTGATTAAGTTGTTGGACTGCAAATTGAAAGATCTCGGTTCAATGCCCCACAACCCCCCATGTTCCCGCTGCTTGGCCCCTGAGCAAGGCCCTTAACCCCCAATTTGCTCAGTTGTATAAAAGAGGTAAATGTAAGTCGCTCAGGATAAGGGCGTCTGCCAAATGCCAGAAATGTAAATGTAGTGGTTAAGATGTTGGAGTGCTTATCAGAAGGTCATGGGTTCAATTTTTAGGACAAACGAGCTGGGCCCTTGATCAAACACCTTATCTTTGAAATTCTTCGTTGTATAAATGAAATAATTGTAAGTCTGGCAAATGCTCTAAAATGTAATTGTAGATACTAAGAGATTCCTGAGTTTAGTTGTTTAGTTTAGAATTTAGTTGGGGACTCTTATTTTACAAATAGTAATTAAACTGAATTAAGTGCTTAAGTGAGTTACCGAGTTTTTACTTTAACGTGAACCTAGGGTTTATAGTGATTAGAGTCATATTTGGATTTTTCTACACATTAATTATAGTCATTTCTTTTGTGGTTTGTAGTTCATATTTTTTAAGCTTTTTTAGGCATTATATTTTATAGACTTTTGTGTCCATAAGCAAATCAGCTGTGCTAAAATTAAACGTAATTACTCAGCCGATCTCAGCATTTATAGACATTTACAGCATTTGGCAGACGTCCTTATACAGAAAGACTTTTTTATACAATGAAAGACATTTATTTCATTTATAGAACTGAGCAATTGGGGTTATTGAAGGGCCCAGCAGTGGTAACTTAGTTGTACTGGGAATCGAACCCACAATCTTCTGGTTAGCAGTTTAACACCCTAACCACTGCGCTACCACCTCCCTATAGTTTGGTTTGGTTTAACTTACAAATACAGTGGCCCAAAAAGTTGATCGATAAGGTCCAATGTGTGTTATGAGTATACTGAGATTTGTTATGAATTAATGTATCATAGTTACTAGCTTGTTGAAATACAAAGCCATTTTTTTTTTGACACAGCATACTCATCAATTGCAAATTGTTTTATCAGCATTTCTACTTATGGGACATACTGTATAGTCCATTGTGAGTCAGTACAGAACAGATTTGTGAGTAAAGCCTAACAATAAATACATTTTTATACACTATGAAAAATGACTTTCGAGGCAAATCTTGACAGGAGAAGTGAAAAGTGGTCTGTTTAATCCCTGCGTTGTTTTGGTGCGAGCTTAGTCTCGCTTGTTCTGACTGAGAGTGAAGGAGAACTAAACCCCAGAGCTGCTCCTGGGAGGTTTGCTACAGCTGTTCAATCGATATAAAAAAAAAAGGTAGTGCTTGATTTGGCTTCCCAAATCTAAACTCCTGCCAGCATATCCCAGTCCTTAAGAGACACTTTCCCTTCCCTACACTTTCAGCTCGATCCTGTGCCTACAAGGTGAGTGCAAAAGTAATGAAGGACAGAGATATAAGATTGCTATTTCATTATTTATATCTGAAACTGTGGGTTTAAGATTATTACCGGAGTAACAGGTTCACTAAAATCCTAGTTTGGACTTACTTGGACACTAGTAGAGTCCACTTCTACAGTATTTGTGTTATTTAACCTCCAGTTTATTCACAAAAAACCTAAATTAGCAGCGTGGGAGTCAGAGATCTGAGCATTTAGCTGTGTTTGTTTTGGAGGCTCCACCACATTTCACAGATGAGAGAGCGTTAAGTAAGCTGAACTCTTGGGCCATTTAAAACGGTGAGTTTTGTTGAACCACTGGCACAACGAGCCATCCATCTTTTCAACTTGTGGTTGTTTTCTGGTCTCAGCAAAGTCGGATAAGTAATGACTCACCTCCCTCCTCCGCTTCGACCCAGTAACTCACACACCACCGTTTCCTTTGTGCCAATCGACCACTTTTCCTTCTTCCCAAGGACATTGCGCTTTGCAATTCATGAAAAGCTTCTGGCTTGTGACAGATGGCATTGAATGATTGAGTTTTCCTACCTACCTGCTCGCTCCATTATTTTTCATTTTGCCATCCTTTGACATGCTCATTGACAATATTGTGTGTTGAAAGTCGGAGAAGTTTAGAAAATCATTTTTTTTTTAGCTTAGTTTACTTTTACATTTACATTATTTGGCAGACGCTCTGATCCAGAACAACTTACAAAAGAGCTTTAAATCTCATCATTAAACAGCTCAACGCTGTTCCTTAGAACAGAGAACAAAGTGGTGGAAAGCAAGAGCGAGCGTGTGTGAGAGCGAGCGAATGTGTGTGAGAGAGAGAGTGTGAATGTGTGTGAGAGAGAGAGTGTGAATGTGTGTGAGAGAGAGCAAAAGCAGGTGTGTGTGTGTGTGTGAGAGAGAAAGCGAGAGCAGGTGTGTGTGTGAGAGAGAGAACGAGAGCAGGTGTGTGTGTGTGTGAGAGAGAAAGCGAGAGCAGGAGTGTGTGTGAGAGCGAGTAGTTGTGTGTGTGTGAGAGGGTGAGCGGTTGTGTGTGATAGAGAGAGAGAGCAAAAGCAGGTGTGTGTGAGAGAGAGAGAGCAAGAGCATGTGTGTGTGTGAGAGAGAGAGGCAGAGCATGTGTGTGTGTGAGAGAGAAAGAGAGAGAGAGCGAGCAGGTGTGTGTGTGAGTGAGAGAGAGAGAGAGAGAGAGACAGTGAGCATTTGCGTGTGTGTTAGAGAGAGAGCGAGCGTATGAGAGGGTGAGCAGGCGAGCGTGAGTGTGCGAGAGTGAGTGTGCGAGAGTGTGTGAGTGTGTGTGTGTGTCTTTGGTTGTAGGTAATGAGCTCACTGGAGACTTGGCTGGAGATTTTGTGCTCTTGCCTTCGACCCAGATAATAGAAACCCATTGGAAACTGCTGCTCTTCTCTTAGGTGTGGTTCCTACATGGAGGAGGACGTTCACCCGTCTGCATTCACACACACTCATAGCAGTGATACAGAAAAACCTTAATGAATTCACTGATAATTGTGTGTTATTCAGGGGGGAAAAGTGCCATTTCGTCCCTTAATTCCTCTTAAGCTGTGTTTGTTTTACCGCATACCGTCATACGTCATAAACTGAGTATTGCTAGTGGGAGGTGGTAGTGCACTGCTAATTGGAAGAAGATCGGGGTTTGATTAACAGCACCACCAAGTTTGGACTGTTGGGCCCCCTAAGCAAGGCCCTTAACCTCAAAGAGATAAATGTAAGTCACTATGTTAACCTAATGCCATAAATGTATGAATGACAGTAGAATTCAATAGTTCCCCTTAATTGTTCTCTTCTGGTGGGGGATGGTGTGTGTGTGTGTGTGTGTGTGTGTGTGAAATCGTTTTTTGTTTGAAAGCTATTGATCAGACATGAGTGCTTTGTTCTCAATAAATGAGGTTAAGTAGCAAAAATATCGAGCAAAACACAAATGTAAAATTAAAACAGATTAAACAGGAGATGCTGAGAAGGAGAAGCAGCAGCATGTACTCGGCACATGTTCAGCAAAAGTCTTTGGTTTAGTAAAAGTCTCTATTTTTGCTTATATCGGGTTGTTAGAAGTTTTAAGGTTAAAGTAAAAACAGTGTTCTGGAGCCGACGGGCTTAAGGATTTCATTAAAGGGCCCAAAAACAGCAGCTTGGTTGTACCAGGCCTCGTCTTTCGCATCAGTAACCCAGTCGTTCTGCATCACTTGTCCAAGCTTGTGGGCTGTCCTTCCAAATATCAGTGCCGAAATGTTGAAGAAAGAGACTCGAGTCGCGGTTCAGCTTACAAGAATTCAGCCTCTAATATGAAAAACACATTCATTCTATTGGTGGGAGATTTTTTTGGAGTAGGTCCAGGGGTGTTTTGGAACTTTGTTCTGTGATCTGTAGCCGAGAAGTGGCTTGCGTTTGGTTTGCGTGGTTAAATAGGAAAGTTTAGCCAAAAATTTTTATTATTTTGAAAGAAAGTTTTATAATATACATGTGAGGGAAAAAAAACCCAGACTAAACTGCCTTTTTGGTGTGTTTATTCAACATGTAGCAGGAAAACCTTAAAATTACTGCAACTTTTAATTAAACAAAAGGTACATTTAAAAACTTAATTAAATTAATTTATATTTGTTTTATACACTAAAATTTGTTTTCCTGTCTGAATCCTGTGTAATTTAGTGATTAATGGGATTCACCAGCAGAAAACTAAACTAGTACTCTGAGTATTTTTTTTAAGAATAGAGTACTTTTTTAATGCACCAGTTTTTTTTATTTGTAATTTTAGCAATTTTCCGGTGGCTGTAATTTGTTTATGATTTACGTTATACTTATTGTTGTGTTATTTTTTTCTTATACAAATTAACCTTTAATATCATTTTTTTCATAAAAACTGCACTACAGAATGGCTTTTGTTCCACCTGCTTTTGTTTTTTTTTAATGGTTCCAGGTAAAGGGCTAAGTGTGCTAACGAATGGAATACAAAAAAAAAAACATTTTTATTTAATGTTTTAATTAATGTTTAATATATTAGTTAGAACTCCATAATCAACTAGATTCTCAAAAACAAAATTAAAAATGATTTTCATTTCCAAGCAGTGTGTATCCAGATCCATCTCACAGAAACACTCTGGAATACATCCTGAAAGTGACACCAGTCTGTCACACACACACACTTTTCCACACACTTCGACACGTAAAGGCAATTTATGCCGAGTACACGCTGCGCGATTTTAGCCCTGATTTTCACTCGTCGACAGATTTCGCGAAATCGCCATCAAATGCCCGAATTTAAAGGCAAATCGCTGCTCGTCCATGATAAATATCCTGCAGTGTACAATGAGTTCTGGCTAAAAAGAAAAAATACCTCAGCAATGACCTACAGCCAATGAGAGAGTGAGAAGTTCGGGAAGGACCACAATATCAGCAAGCATGGCTTAGGTTACAATCGTTTTTTATTTATTTATATTTCAGTTTGGTTGTAAAACGTAGACAGAGTTGTCAGAAATTCTACCGATTGTAATGTCAGTGTGAAACTCTCCTGTCGCCGATCTAAAGAGCAACGGAAACGCATTTGCACGGCATTTGGCAGACTCCCGTACCCATAGCGAGTTACATTTATCTCATTTATACAAATGAGAAATCGGGGGCTAAGGACTTAGCTCGGGCGTCCAGCACAGCGGTGCTCGGATTCGAACCAATGGCCTTTTAATTAGCACCCCAACACCACTGTGCTACCACTCCCCTCAAACAAAAGTGATCCGACTATAATAATCCTGCGGCATGAGTGAGTCATTCATCATTCAGACAAACAACTGTAAATTATCGATTAATAGCTACTAGTAATTACTTAACCTGCTCCAAACATTCTCTCATCTTTTCTTTGTCTCTGTGTGTTTGGCTAACAAATGTAAGGGCGAGAAAGAGAGTAAAAACCGAAGAAAAAGAGAGAGAGAGATAATTCAAAAATAGATACTCCCAGTTTTTTGGCTGCACTAAAGAAGCTCCCTTGAGTTGTTCCTTGTTCACTTGTTAGAGGTGATGAATGTGCACTATGGCTTCAGGTGCAAGACAATTAAAAGCAGCACGAGCAGATGTATTTTCAGCAAGATGTTACTTTTGCTCACACGGAGCAGCGCGTATAAATGTGTAGAGTCACACGTGTACCTCTATATAAAGATATTTCCAAGTGTCCTGCGGTGATGCCATGCCTTTCCAGGATCACATGTACCGTAGCATTGGAACTGCCTCTGGATGTGTCGTATGTAAATGTCTGTTCAGATCAGTTTAGTGTAAATACAGCTGGATTGTATTACTCAAATAACACAATTACATGAAATTAATATTGAAGCCTGCATTACAGTCAGAGCTGGGAAAGATGCACAATTTTATAAGAGCTTCAGGTTTAATTTTTAGTGCACCATCAACGCTGAAAAGAGGCCGCTTCTAGCTCATGGCTTTTACTCTCCATGCAAGTGTGTGTGTGTGTGCGCGCGTGGCAGGCTGTTAATGTTATGCTATTCTCACTCAGATTTGGGCAGCACATAAAAACTCAACAAAACAAACAAGTGTTAATCAGACCCAGGTGAGAATTATCACACTATCAACTTTTTTGGGGAATTTTAGCAGATCACTGGAATTTTTGGGGGGGATTTTGCAGGTCACGGGAATCTCCTGGAATGGGAAACACAATTATGATTGGCACGGGATGGGATTTTCCCAGTTTCTTTGTGGGATTGGCATATGAAGAGATATTTTTCTGCGAATGGGATGGGAGAGGTTTAAAATCCTACAGATCCTACAAAATGTCCCTGATGCAAATGAAGCGGACAGCCAAAAATGGCAAAAGACAGATACAAACAATAAAGCCTGAAGCCATATTTGCTCGGGTTGATGAATAAGTGTGTAAATGATGGCTGAAAAATTGAACAACTAAGTGGCAGATTCTGACAAAAATTTTGGGAATTAGAAAGATGTTCCCCAAATATGTTGATCAGAAAGAAGACAGTCTTTAAATTTCATCTAGTTTTTAGTCCACGGACATTCTGGGAGTTAAATTGTCAGACTTCCTATTTGCATTTACATTAAGGGCTTTGCTCAGGGGCCAAGCAGTGATGGTTTGGTGGTGCTGGGAATCGAACCTAGGTCTTTAAGTTGGTAGTCCATAACCTTAACCACTGTGCTACCACTTTCCCTATTATAATTCTCATAACCTTATTTGTTTTCACAATGCAAAACTTACGATTTGATTCAGTTAGATTTTCCGTATATCAATTTTCACAATAGGCATTGCTTCAAAGCAGTTTTTACAGAAATACATTTAAATAAATAATTAATAAAATTTAGATTTATCCATTATGAGCAATGATAGAAAAAAACTTCCTGAGATATTTGTAAGAAACCTTGAAAGGAACCAAATTTTAGGAAGGAGACCCAGCAGAATGTGTGCTTATAAATAGAAACAGAATCATTTAAACAACTTATAAATTGACATATTCATTAGAGATTTAATACTAATTTGTTCTTTCCAAAGCAATTAAATGCCCTATGGTAAAAACCCAATAACAAAACTGACCATGACATCAGCAGCTCTGAATCACAGATGGTCCAGGCAATGGATGTTTAATAAAAGTCTGGCATCATAATAGATCATGATGGTTTCGAGATCAGGCCAGGATCACTAGGAGCTCGGGATCAGCATGTATACCTCAGCATGGTGACTGTGACAGTGTACATTGTTTACAATGGTACCTGGACCTATCTCGCATTGTATAATGAGTTCTGACTGAAAAATACCTCAGCGATGACCTACAGCCAATAAGAGAGTGAGATACAGGGCTTGCAGCCTGTTATTTTTAAAATATTTCCTGTCTTTCCTCCCGTACGTATCCCATCTTAGTAGGTTGGGGGTCAGAGCACAGGGTCAGCTATGATACAGTGCCCCTGGAGCAGGAGGGGTTAAGGGTCTTGCTCAAGGACCCAACAGTGGTTGACTTGCCGGAGGTGGGGCTCGAAACCAGGTGTTTCTGGTCTTCAGATTAACAACTCAGCACCTAAACCATTTGAGACACCCTGCCCCCCTATCTTACTTTTTGGGAAGTTCGGGTGAAACCATGACATGCTCCAGGGATCCAGTTCCAAGTATTTACATTTATTTTTTATTGAAGGGTTCAGTAGGTGATTGTCCTCAGAAACATTTTTATTCTTCTGGTTAAAAGTCTCTTCACATTGGAAGAGCAATCAGTAAGTTTAAGTGGTCTAAATGCATTTATATATCGTGTATGTCTATATAATCAGTGTGTTTACGTACTTTGTGCAGATAGGAAATGATAATGGCAGGCAAACAGCAATAACCTGACCTTTCTCCCCAACAACCAATGTCAAGTGTCCTTGTAAAATTATTTATTGAAGGAAAAACAGCTTACTAAGCTACTGCATTAAAAGGCTGGATCAAAACATTGCGAAACCACAAATTTGTTGCCTTTCTATGCTGGAGTCGAACTACAGGAGTCAAAGGGTCTGAAAGATGATGTCATGGTTGCAGCATTTTATTTGGACAGGTTTGAATATGATGTGATTGGATTGGATACAGCAGCAACGTCATCGATTACTATTGTTATGTTTTGTACTTTAGTACCGTTACTAACTGTACTATAAAGTTTTCTTACCTGGTTAATGACACATGATGTATTGTAGTCTCTGGTCGTCTAATCTGTGCGCATATATGGGTTTAGAGAAGTGTTAGTTAAAAGTTGCTTTCCCGTGTCCTGAGGTAATTAAAGGTAATGTCTATTATCTTTTGGCTTAAGCGTTCACACGCTCCCCAAATCTAAATTAAACTCAGACTACCAAAGGGGGATCCATTTAATATGCTTGCATGCTTTATAACAGCTAAAACAGATGACCACCTCCTGCTAGCCGTCTCTCTTTTTCTTAATGTATTGTGTTAACATGCATTAACGTTTTATTTTTTAATTTATATTTACCTTTTTTAAGCATCGAGCATGGTTAGTCTTTTCTCTCTCTCTCTCTCTCTCTCTATATATATATATATATATATATATATATATATATATATAATATAATATAATTTCTAGAGGTTTTCGGTCAGGTAAGTTAGTTGGGCCGGCCAGTCAAGCACAGTATTATTACAGTCAGCAAACCAGTTCTAAGTAGTTTTGGCACTGTGGGAAGGGATCAAGTGTTGCTGAAAAAAGGAAATCGCTCTGAAATCGCTTAGTAGATATGACTGCATTGACTTTGACCTTAATAAAACACAGTGGACCAACACCAGCCGATGACATGGCATCCCAAATCATCACGGACTGTAGAACACTTCACGCTGGACTTTAAGCAGCTGAAATTCTGAGTCTCTCCTATCTTTCTCCAGACTGTAGGACACTGATTTCCAAATGAATTTCAAAGTTTACTTTTATCCCCAAAAAATCAGAAGGACACTAATTAATGCTCCTGTTGAGTTCTAGACCACAAATATTAAAGAATTGCCCCGAACATAAAAAAAAAAAAAATGTTCTTACGAAAATATTTTTTCATGATATTTCAGTTTTTGGATAAGTATGTTTCTGTCAAACTCGTCTGTCTTTGCCTGTCTTTAAAAAGTCAAATGGAGTCATTAATAATACAAAAATGCATGTGAAATGATTTATTTGCAGCAGTCTGTTCATATTCCATGTTCAAACTTTATGGTAGCTGTTAGAATTAAAATGCTTACAGTCACTAAACAAACAGTAAATATAAATGTAGAAAAATGAAAACCTAAAAACACTTTTACTATGTACATTTATAACAATAAAACATTTATCCATATAAAAGCATTTCCTAGTATGGGTTAAGACAGTATGACATTGTTTTGTAAAAAAACCCGGGATTCATTTAACCAAAAATGCACGTTGTACATTCCTCCCATTTACCACAATATACATAATTAACCTAAATCTAAACCTCACATCTAAAGAATGTGTGCAAAGACGCACAAGGTGGTTTTGTTGAAGTGTTATAATGTGCGGAAAAAATAAGTTAGTTCTTTTGTCAACCTTTTGTAGTGTATGCATACGTCAATAATGTATATTTCATTCACATGTCATTATGGACACACCACTTTTTAATACTATTAAGCTGTGCAAGTTAATGTTAGTAACCTTTATGGATGCACTCCTAGATGTCTATTGAAATGTGATAATGTTCATTAGTCTTTAATGGTTTTTCCCACATTCATAGACGTACGTCAGCAAATTAGACCCGAGTCTACCACAACATCAGTGACATAAGTGAGACGGATACAATAAAACTATACAAATAAAACAAAACTATTTCATTAAAGACCTGCTATAGAACAATTCAGCCAGATGTATATCGTATAAGTAAGTATATCTTACGCATTTCAGGTCATTTGTGCAGAGAGTAAAAACACCACAACCGAAGCATGTTGTAGGCTTTATTTTAATGCGTAACGTTATATATTTTTTACGCAAAAAGAATTATTGCACTGCGCATTCGGGTCCGGTATTTTTGTTGACTCTTAAACAAAAGACACACAACAGAAGTTGACTCGAGTCAAGTCTAAAGTCATTAGCTCGAGTTTAAAAATATGACTTGCGTCCAAGTCACTAACTTTATCATTTTTATTATATAGTGTTACTTATTTTTTTACCTAAACAATTAAAATAATTGTGTCATTTTTTTTCTCTCCAACTTGTCCAGTATTGAGAATTTAGATTCACAACACTGAACCAAGTCTATCTTTATGGCCAGCTCGCCTGTCAAGTCAAACTCCTCCGCTCTGGATTTTTCCACATGATTTAACAAGGACACTCAACCTAATTATCTTTTCGACAAAATAAAATCTACAAAATAAATAGAGACCTTTGTTACACACAATTTCAGTGGCATGTTACAGTGGATTATGAAAAGCAGGGCATTTTATTAGACATACATATTGTTTATATTATACAAGTGTAAGTGTATTGGACAAACTGTTTTGTTTCCCTTTGCATGCATAGTTTATAATTGTTGACATTAAAGCCGCAACCAGTAAAACTGGTGTGTATTAATAAAGAACGACTGCAGGCTGGATTTAAAAGTGAAGGTTGCAGCAGAAACATTGCGAGGCTTTATAACCGCCCTGCACTGCTGCTGTGCTACATACATCTGGTACACAAATATTACGTAGTCTGCTTGGTTTAGTGCTTAAATATAAAGCGCATTAACAAACACAACACAGCTTCATGTTTTATTGAGGTCTGATAAGGAAAGTCGTCTCATTAAGCTCTATTTAGATTTTTGAAGGACGTTTGAGAAGTTTTGTCATGCGTTACTCGTACTTATTTGCATGTGCAGTATTCAAGCAAGCACTCAAAAGTCAAGCAAGCACTTTCCAGAGTCTCCACAGATGTTGCTCAAGAAGTATCCGTGGGTGTTCTTTGGCATCCGTGCTTCCTGACAGATGTACGTCCATTTTGTTATTCATACTACATCATTCGGTCGTCCTATTGCGAGTCATATATGCATGGATGATGTGTGCAGAATGTCGCTTCTCTGGAGCCGGTGTTAATGCGTCGGATGCGATTATGTGGACTGCAGCTGTTAAGATGTATTGAGCATAAATAAAATAAAGGCGTACTATGCAACTGGATGTGATGGGTGTACTTGGCGTTCAGTTGTTTAGGGTGGGTGTTTCAGCTGCTGTTTCTAATGCTGACGAGGCAACTGGGTGAGAGTTACCTTACCTTATTATATATATATATATCGTTATACTATTACCATTTACAAGATACCATATGCGATACCATATGCCCTTATCGTGTCCTGGTGGCTCAAAAGGCGCTGACTTGTTGATCTGGGGAGCAGGAAGACCTGGGTTCAAGCCCCACCACCGCCGACCAGCCACTGTTGGGTCCTTGAGCAAGACCCCTAACCCTTCCTGCTTCAGGGGCATAGCTGACCCTGTGCTCTCACCCCACTTACTAAGATTGGGTATGCGAAGAAACAGATTTTGTATCCAAAGCGATTTACATATATATATTTATACAACTGAGCAATTGGGGATTAAGGGCCCTGCTCAGGGGCCCAACAGTGGCAACTTGGTGGTGCTAGGAATAGTACCCTGAGCTTCCATTTGGCAGTCCAACACCTTAAACTTCTATTTTCCCCAAAATTGTTTATTACCATAAATGTCCACAAGAGTTTTGATTGACAGTTGACACAAATGGCAATTTAAGACCATTGTTATGTCTCTTAATCTTGGTTGTTCCCGTTAGAAGTAAAGTAGTGTATTTAATTAATTAGTTATTTGCTCACAACTATATACACTCAAATAAAACTCAAGAAAGCACCATGCTGTTACAACTTAAGGCATTACGCAGGTCATAATGCGCCATAAAACAGAAATGCAGTTAAAAACGTCCAAAAAAGCTTCCGCATATTAATAAATGCTATAGTGCACCACCTGACAGGTGAGGACCACCGCCCTGTTATGACTCTTCGGCCTTTTACTAATTTAATCCTAATGACCAGAGCAGTTTCTTGTCCTAGATTTAATACCAGAAATGTGAACTTGTGTCTGACTTCGCCTTTTAATTGAGGACTTAATTAAGACAGAGTAATAAAGGTGCTGGCAGGGGTGTCAAATTGTATTTATTTATTTATTTGTTTGTTTATCCGTCAATTACAGGCATTCCTGGATTTCCTCTCTTAAACTTTTAGGCCTTTTAATGCAGCTAAATTGCCCCCTGCAGGTAACTAAACGCATTGCAAAGACAATTTAATTCTTTAGACTCTTATTAGTAAATCTTGTTAATAAAGACATTTCTAACGATGAAACTTAAATGTAATAGACGTTTATGGTCGTACATGCAGTTTTTCTTGGTTAATCTTGGTGGGCTGTGCTATGAGTGCCGCTTGCACTTTGGCCTCTGCTTGCATGTTTTTTTTACAAACTGTGCACCGTGATACTGACATTCCTGTTTTGTGGGGCTGTTTTTGGATTTTAAAAACCTCATTGGCATGTTATTGTGCAGACTTCACAACTAGAAGCTCAAACCCAGAGAAGATCTGCAGACTTATTCATTGTTTAAACAATCATTCTTCCAGCATACATCTGCGCAAGTGGCAGTTTATTGATTAATGAATTGGACTGTTGCTTAGAGAGTCTGGTTCCTAAGATCACCAAGCTGTCACTGATGTGCTCTACCCAGGCTGGGCCCCTTAACCGCTCAGTTGGATGTAAATTGTTTTGGATAAAGAAGTTGAGCAAATGCCATAAATAAAAAAAAGAAGTCCCATCCTGTAATATTTTTGCTTACTACTAGTAAAATGTGGTTACACAAAAGGTGTCATGGTGAAATTGTTTAAGACACGTGGATGAGTAAATATAAAGAAATGCAAGCTGACTAAAAGAAAACTATTTTGCATGTCTAAAATAAACAGCGCAAAAAACTAATTGCTGTTGAAATATTTTTAGAGCTGGAAAAACCCCACAGTAAGCTGCTGCAGGGAAAGTGCAGAATCCAATTTGGTCTCAACATGAGACAGACATTATATTAATTATGTACTTACATAATTATAATTATATAAACCCTTTCTGTGGATAGGCTAATACACAGTGCAGCCTACATGATCACATTCTTTAAATTTGTTTTTATAGACTTTAATATGAACTTTGTTTCACTGCCTAACATTATCTAACTTTAGATTCACTCTGCTGTGACGGCGTATGTCCAAATTTTATTCATACTCCCTGTAACCATACTATATAGTATGTCCTTTTTTGATGTTCGGGAAGGGCGTACTTACTTAAATGTCGTAAATACTTAAGTAGTATGTGATTTTATAGAAAGCCTTAGGTTTAGTTACTGATAATTTATCCAATATGGCTGATGCTGCTGAACTGAATAAATTGTATGCTACCTCAGACAAATGTTTCATTTCCTGTTAATTTTTTTGTAACGTTGTTGTTGACTTTCATTTGTTTCGTTAATAAAAGCTCTTGGAAGCCATTTTATTATAGGTCATTAGAGATACAGATGCTTTAATAGTCAAGCAGTAAGAAAAAAGAGTCTGTATTAAAACAAAAGATGCATCAATAATTGTTCTTTTAATCGCATCACAGCCTTTAGAATCTGAATCAAATTAAAATCGCGAGCCGCCTAAAGCTTCCCACCGCTAGTCGAGAGCTAGCTGATGTTATTGAGAGAAGGAAGGTACACATACTGTGTGTGCGGTACACCAGGTGGTAGTGCAGCAAGGCTCGTAGTACTGCAGTGGGATTCAAGCTGTTCTGTCAAGTGGGATTCAAGCTGTTCTTCTGCTAACCAGAAGATTTCCAGCACCACCAGGTCACCACTGTTAGGCCCCTAAGCAAGGCCCTTAACTCCTAATTGCTCAGTTTGTATAGAAGAAAGGTAAGCCGCTTTGGATAAGTGCGTCTGCCAAATGCCAGGAATGTAAATGATGTGGATGGTAAGAGTAATGGGGTAGGTGGAGTTTGTGATGTTCTGGAGGTGAAAAGAGTGTGATGAGTTTGAAGTATTTGAAGGAGTGATGTTGGGTGGTGTTAGTGGTTATGCATTTTTATTTATTTATTTTTTTTATAGACTTTAATATGAACGTTGTTTTACTGGATAACATTGAGCAGGATGTTATCCAAATAAATAAAAAAATATAAATAAATAACTACACTACAGTAATCAACATTTTAGGTAAATCAAAAAAGGGCAATTAATTTTTTTGCGGGTTGTAGAACAACTTTGATTAAAGGTTTTGATCCATTTTAACTCTTAACCAGTATACATAGGATGAGGTGGCTCGGTATTAGCTTAATAATTGGAAGATTCCAGATTCAATTTCTGGTCCCAGCAAGTTGCCTCTACTGAGCCCATGATCCAGGTCTTTAACCCTCAGCTGCCCAGATGCCACTCTGGATAAAAGTATATTCCAAATGCTAGAAATGGGGAAAAATGTATATTGTTCATTTATTATTAATTCAAACAAAAATATCAAGATGTGATTTTTCACCTAAACTAGAAAAATAACCCAGATTGCTTTGACTGCTAGTGTGACTTAGTTCACATTTACATTTATAGCAATTGGGGGATAAGGGCCTTGCTCGGGGGCCCAGCTGTGGCTACTAGGTAATGCCGGGATTTGAACCCTGATCCTTCATTTAGCAGTCCAACACTTTAACTGCTGCACTACCACTTCTAACTATCTTTGCTACATGTCTTTATTTACATGTTTTAATTAAATGCGAGTTCCAAGAAGCACTTGTGTTAATTTTTTTCAGTCCTGCAGTAATAAGTCATGTTATTATCAACACAGTTTAATGTTCATTAAATTACTTTCTCGTTTTATCACAGATTTTCACTAATGAAATATGGTACAATCCAAAACTTCGACTATTTATTAATCTGACACATCTAATTAAATAAGCATAAATAACCTGTTCAATTCCAGACCTAGTCTATGAATGATTGTGTAACTTCCAGACGCCTGTGGTGTGAAAAATATACGTGTGATATTTTTCGACATGCGTCGGTGCATTATACGTGCTTAGCAGCTTTTATGGTATCCCATCAATATTAAAGCTAGTTAATTTTTAAATGAATTACTAACTATTGTATAAAGTTTTATAAAAGTATAGTAAAATGCTGATTCCAGCACGGGTTGTAGACTGAGTTTGGATGCAGAGGTAGTAATTATAAAGAAATAGCAAAAGAAAATACTACCAAATGAAAGAACATGGAAGAACATTAAGTTAAAACTAGTCTAACACAACCTGACCTGAGCTGACATAACTAGAACACGAACACAGATCATAACATGACTGTGACAAGTTACAAAGACAATTTGAAACACAGGGACATAAATACACAACCTAATACACACCTGAACACAATGAGGGAACAATCAACCAATGACAAGAGTGGAAGACTGGCATGACAAGACACGGACAACATAAACAACAACAAACATGGAGCACATGGTCTACAACCTAAACACAAAAAGTCTCTCCGTTTCCCCCTGTGGGCCCGGCAGGGAATTGTAGTTCAAGGAGCTTTATTGTCATTTCAGCCACATATATAGCAGAATGCAGTACACAGTGAGAAGAAATAACGTCTCTCCAGGACCACCTGGTGCTACACAAAACATAGAATTTCACAAAACAACAGGATCCACTAAAGAGCCTCTAAACAGGATAGACATAAAATGCATGTGTGCAACCTAGTGCAGACAGTGCAATAAACAATACAAACATTACAAGGACAGTGCAAAAAAGACAATAAAGAACGAAGCATAACGCAATAGCACCAACCATATTGTAAGATATATCTACAAGGTTATATGAGCATTGAAGAAAGGGATGGGTAACAAAAAAAAAATCCTGCACTAAATCCTTTATATATATTGAGCTGCTAACCAGAAGATTGTTGGTTTGACTCCCAGAACCACCAAGCAAGGCCATTAACCCCCAATTTCTCAGTTGTATAAAAGAGATAAATGTAAATCGCTCTGGATAAGGACGTCTACCAAATGCCGTAAATGTAAATTTATAGATTATTATAAGAGTCAAGGTCCGGTTTATTTTCTTGGATGTTGTCTTTTCCCTTCTCCTCTGAGTTGTGTCTTCGTTCCAGGAAATGATCTATCTTCATATTGATGAAGTATGCCTTAGATCCCTGCAACATGCTACTACTAATGCTGTTTAACTTTCAAGTAAAAAAATACTTCATATTTTAGTAGTTAATCAAAACCATGTAGAAACACAGTATTTTCGCCTGACTATAATCAAACCCCTGCCTCCAAGATGCTGCAGGTATTTTTCCTGCCTAGGTAAAAAAAAAAAAAAAAAAAAAGGAACAACCGTATTTCTGCTTTATGATTATTTAAACACACTATACTCAAGGCTCAGGGGGGAAAAAAAATCTGAAGACACTGATGTATGCCGTCTCGAGCAGCAAGAGGATTTGGCTATGAATCTGTTAACGCCTCTCCAATGTGTTAAAAGGTGAAAACTCGTCTGCTCGTTCTCCAGGGTAAACTGTTGTTTGTAAATTTGGAGAGCTGACATTTGTTTTCACTCGAGATACATTTCCCTCGTTAATGTAACCTTTTTACGGTCTTGTCCTCAGGCGGATAAAAGATGGTATAGGGATTAATATTGGCATGTTGTTTATTATGCGTAGACGGTATTGTCTGGGAAAAATACAGAATTTGTGATGCAGTACAAATGAAACAAAAATACTGATCAGAAGGTTAGGAGTACAAGTCACTCTTCTTATTAATCTAGGATTATAGGGTATAAATCTGAGACGAAAAACCAGCTTTGGGCGTTATGGTCCAGTGACTTCTGTGCCGGTCCCAAACTCAAATAAATACAGGTTTTGCATTAGGAAGGGCATCCGGTGGAAAACGTTACAGATTATAAATATGCAAATTGTCAGTTCAATAATTTCCTTACCGTTGTTAGTTGAGCGCTGGGTAAACAACTACCCGTGTCGTTGACCAACAGGGTTCTGGCAGGAATTGCTCTACTGTTAGTTGAAGAAGAGGAGGTAGACATGTTGGTAGACAGAGAGCGAAGAGGAAAGGCAAAGGTATACGTCTTTGAATAGGGAGAGAGTAGGGGGGGGGGATTCGATGCGAACGTGGACGATTCTGAATCAATTCACAAATGTCAAAAAGTGATTTTCTTTTTGTAAATGTTATACAGCTATACAGCGCAGAAGTGTAGCGCTCGGGCAGTCTGTGGCGTGCACATAAATGTATGATGGCATCCGAGGAAAAGCAGATCAATAAAAAAGATTGAAAATTTGAAAAGTGACCCACTAACCTCACACAGATATTATCCTACGAGGGAGAGACGACTCGTCATATGCAGAAGTAGCGGAAAGTGGCGACGCCGCAATTTTCAATTGTTTTACCTATAGAAAAAAAAAAAACTTTGTCCCTTGTGGTTAAATTGCATTCGTTTAACATCATCCAAGCTAAACATTCCCCAATATTTTCTATAAAAACGTACCTTTGTAATGTTCGGGAAGTGCGTACTTATTTAAATGTACTACATACTAAAGTAGTATGTGATTTCAGAGGAACTCGTCCAATGTGGCTGCTGCTGCTGAACTAAATAAACTGTATGCTGCTACAGTCAAACCCTTTAATTTTCTGTTTGTTTTGTATAACTTTGTTGTTGACTTGCCAAATCACTTTTATAATAAAATATCTTGGAAGTAAATTCATTATAGGTACTTACGGATACAGATGCTTTTTTAGTCAAACATGAGAGAAGAAAGAATCTTTGTTAATACAAAAGATGCATCAATAATCCATTGCAGGCCTCGGAATCAAATATTTACATTTACGGCATTTGGTAGACGTCTTTATTGAGAGTGACATTTATCTCTTTTATACAACTGACCAATTGGGGTTAAGGGTCTTACTCAGAACCCCAACAGTGGTGACTTAGTGGTGCTGGGAATCAAACCCTGATCTTCCACATAGCTCTTCAACACCTTACCTCACCTAAAGCATCCCACCGCTAGTAGAGAGCTGGTTGATATTATTGAGAGAAGGGAAGGTACAGGTACTGTGTGTACAGTAGACCAGGTGGAAGGTTCGCAGTACCGTAGGCCCTTAACCCCAATTGCTCAGTTGTATAAATAAAATAAATGTAAGTCGCTCTGGATGAGGGCGTCTGCCAAATGCCAGAAATGTAATGGTGGCATTTGGTGTAGGAGGAATTTAAAAGTGTCTTGTGATGATTGCTTAAAGTTCTTGACCTGTATCTGCAGAATTTTATGCATTGTGATGCCAAAACTCGATTGGCTGATTAGATATCTAAACAAATAAGCAGGTGTGAATGTATTTAAACACCTATGTAGTATCAAGGATATGTATCATATCATGTAGCACAGTTAAATAATAATCTTTTTTTTTTTTTTCTTCTTCTTAAACTTTCTTTTTCTCCACTTCACAGAGACCTTCGTCTTTATATTCGGTAAACCAGTCGATTTTTGCACTCCATTTATATCCCTACTGACCTAATTTATCCAAGTGCATTAAAATTAATAACAAAACCTCCGTCAAAAATAACTGAAGACCTTCTTGACCTCTACTGCTGCAAAGCAGAACACAG
This sequence comes from Bagarius yarrelli, assembly GCA_005784505.1. Taxonomy (NCBI): domain Eukaryota; kingdom Metazoa; phylum Chordata; class Actinopteri; order Siluriformes; family Sisoridae; genus Bagarius; species Bagarius yarrelli. The sequence goes on from VCAZ01000042.1 coordinate 1,230,734, forward strand.
AGTTCACTGCAAGTCAAACTGTCGAGAAACTTTTTTTTTTTCTTTTTCTGTTATATATGCTGTCTATATTTATGTTTTTATGATGTCATGTGACAATGTGAATATGATTGCTATAGTATTTTAGAATTTAATTCATACTCCTTAAAATCATACTGCACACACCATAAAGAACCTCTGGATGGATGGATGGATGTATGTATATAAATAAATGTAGTATCTACTCAAGCCGTATGTAATTATAGAGGAAGCAATAATCTTTCCATAACACAATTACACAAGTCTTTAATTGCGACTGCATTCCAGTCATGCCTGCCCATTCCCATGACAACATAAACATCTGACATTTAGCCACTTTTGAGGGTGGAATAAAAAGAAGTGGTTTTGGCAAACAATTCTGTTACACCATGGATGAAATTGGATAAGAAGAGGAGCAACGTTTCAGATGTACCTGTTTACCAGAGTTAAAGATTAGGCCTGCATTCTCTTGGCTTCTTGACATTTTCTTTGACACGGCTGTACTTATGAGAAATGGCTCACGCTTTAGCTGGACCTCCAAGGACACTCTGAAGGTTGCATGAAAATATTCATTTATTCATTTATCCATAAATCTTCTGTAGCTGCTTTGTATTGTGGAAGCGAAGTGTATTCTGGAAACTCTGGAGTTGGAAATTCAATTTTTAACAATTGAAATTATCTCAAAGCAGCAACACACAGAATGCAGTAACAGTGAAAAAGTCTAAGTTTGCTAAGTGCTAATGAGCAAGCCAGTGGCGACTGTGGCAAGGAAAATCTTCCTGAAATGAAGTAGGAAGAAACCTTGAGAGGAACCAGACTCCAGAGGGAACCCATCCTCATCTGGGTGACACTGAATGTCCATTTATTACAGTTTATGCTAATGGTGATCAAATTTAATGTAAACTGTAGCCTTGGGTCAGTGAAGCAGAGTAAGTCCAATCCAAGTCTATCCAAATTCGAGGAAAGGGGCAGAAAACTGGTTACTGATACCTCAGGGGCAAATTTAACCCACCCCCAAGAGAGAGAAAGATAGGGATTATTAAGTGTATTGTTGTGTAAAAGCGAGACATTTTGTGTAGGCCATCACAGAGCATTTTACCCACATACCCTTTACACACTCAAGTACTCATAGAAGAATTTGCATAATACATTCTCCCTGCATGCTTTTGGTTGGAGTAAAGCAGAGAATCTATGCAGACATAGGAAGAACATGTGAATCTCCACACACTTAGTAAATGGAGGAACCTGTAAGCTAACAAAAAGAGGAAAAGGACAAATGGTCAAATTACTTATGGGCAAATTAATACAAAAATAAGCAAACTGGGACTGCTTAAAAAACAACGTTGAAGATGGTGAGATGGTATCAGAATAGAAAAAACATGAACAGCAAAGCCACACAGGTGTTCTAATAATATTAAATTAAAAAAACAACAACAAAAGAAGAATATTTATTAACTAGGGTAAGAAACCAGCACGGTTAGGACCAATAATTTGGGACTTTTAACCAGGGCCAGGACAAGTGATGTGCATGTCAGAACATCTCTGCTTAAAATTCTTAAATGAATGAGCTTCTGGACGAACATTTCAGCTTTAAATTTCTAATGTGACAAAAATCTAAATTACAGCTGTTGTCATAGCTTGGGAACATGAGGAACATCCTGCGGTGAATGTTAATTAAGGCCAAATTGGCCCACCTACAGATGACAATTATGAAAATAGATGAACTGCAGTGTGATTCATGTGGGGATCCTTTTCCAGTGGATACATCAAGACTGCAGAAACCCAAATTCATCTTGCTATTATATATAGCTATCGAGGTTATTCTGTTCACTTTAAATGTGTCGCTACATAAATAGAGAAATCTATTACAGTTTCTTATTAATTTTATAATCAGTATGAACATATCTGTCATATCTGTAGATGTATTCTTTGTTTGGCTGGCCAGAAAAAGCTTAAGATTAAAGACCAGAAGCTAATCTAAATACTGCTTACTGTTAACCATTTACAACCATTTTCTTAACACGTGTGTATGTGTGTTAGCACTTTAATTAAACATTGGTATTCTGAGTGGTAAATCTTCACACCATGCTGTCTAAGGCATTACCAAACTCCTGGACAGTCTGTGATGTTAATTAGTGGCTTCACATCATTGCGTTATGACTGGGCAAGTTATGGGATCCTCAGGTTCTTTCACATCTGTTGTCTGTGCTCAGTGTGATCCTGCTATCATTAGTGCCTGTGATGGAGCCTCAAGTTATGGTGTTCTTTGTCATATGCATGGTTTAGACTAGGGCGACGCCCCCACTAGTGGATGGCCTCCTGGAAGGTTCTGATAGTGTCCTATTCTTTCTTCATCAAAGGAGCAGATAACTGTCCTGCTACCAGCGGGGACATTATCTATCAGAGGATCTGTAGCCACTAATTAACATCACAGACTGTCCAGGAGTTAGAAGATTTACCAACCAGCAGAATACCAATGTGTAATTAAAGTGCTTACATACACACTTTCAAGAAATTGTTTGACTGATTAACAGTGAGCAGTATTCAAATAGTTTCTGGTCTTTCCTTCTGAGCTTTATTCCATGCACTGTTATTGCTCTCTGGCCAGCCTAACAAAAAATATATGTGCAATGTGTGTGAGTTTCACTTTGGCCAGCCCGACACCACCAAATCTCTCAGCAAAGACATATTAGCTTCTGTGCTCAGTGTGATCCTGCTCTCATTTGTGAATAAAACGCAGTGCCTGTGGTGGACCCTCAAGTTATGGTGATCTTTGTCATGTGCCATTTGTCCTGCATGTTATTGGACTAGGAGCACAGGCCCCACTAGAGGATAGCCTGCTGGAAGGTTCTGATAGTGCTCTGCTGTTCTTTCCTGATCAAAGGGGAGATAAAGGTCCTGCCACCAGTAGGGGTTTTGCCCTTCTATAGATTCAAGTGACAAATTAGTCAGGAAGGATAAAAGTGAACACTTGTCTGTGGTCATTCTTTGAGGGGAATAGGTTGTCCCTTTTTATTTGGACTATGGCGGGTAACAACAAGTAACCATATTTTCTGCTTTCAAAGGGCCAATTTATACTGCAGGTCTTGATACCCAATTCAATTTTGTGCCTATATCATTATTTAAAATCTAACCCATATCTGATATCTGCATTTATCCTACTTACACAACAAAACAACCCAAGTTACTGAACGAAAATAGAAGTAAAAGCAGCGTGATAATCAATGGACGCAATAGACAAAGACAGAGGGATTGTTTAGGATTTTGCTTTAAGCATCATAATCAATTTAGAATTTATTGCTTTGCTTCTTCTTACAAAACACTTTATGACAAAGAAGGATACAGAATATAGAGACGATGATTGAGGAACAGCTTGAAAAACAGGATGGTAGGTACTGATTTTAAAACAAAGGGTGTGAGAAAGAGTATGCAGTATTATGCTTAACAATAGCTTGTTGCTAATGTGATTCATTGATTCGTAGTGATTAGTGCTAACGAGAGTTTATTAATTAAGAGCTAGCATGTTTGGACTTTTAATATAATACATCCCACCCTGGTCACCTAAATGACTGCTTGTATGTGATAATTTGCCTAGTTTTATGTGATATCAGTGGAAAAAAACAAGTTTGGCGTAATCTGCAGGTCACATTCGTCCGCTGTAAGAAAGAGAGACAGGGTGGAAAAAGATAAGGGGCCAAAAAAAAAAAGAAGTGTATGCATATGGACTCATTTCCTTCCTGGTCAAGGAGGTGGTAATGTTAGCATATCCAGAACCACAGAAAAGAGACAGGTCAGATAGTAATGATGATGATGAGAATGAAATAGGGGAGAATGAGAGGACACCGACAGGGAAGGAGAGTAATGGAAATGGAGAGTGGGGGCAGCATAACTTCCTCAGGTAGCCATGGTGCCAAACAGAAGAAAGCACAGACAGTGATTAGGGAAAGCCTAGCAGGTAGAAGCAAGGGATGAAAGGAGAGTAAGGGAAAGAGAAGCAAGGGATGAAAGGAGAGTAAGGGAAAGAGACGCAAAGGATGAAGGGAGAGTAAGGGAAAGAGAGGCAGAGCGGCAGCAGCGTTAGGCCTGGCATGAGCTGCAAACTGATGAGATGTTCCACCTTTCTTTTCAGCTTGGCCTTCTGCATGAGGAGACTCACGCCAGAAAATTTGTCCTATCTAAAAATCCCAACGCAACAACTGATTTACAATTTTCCCTTTTAATGAGATTTTTTTCTCCCAGCAGTTTTCTCAGGATTTCTCCTACAGTTCTCTATGATTATAGTATTTCTACGTTACAGTGTGTGAATCAACCATTTAAGGTCACCAGTTTTATTATTAATTCGAGATTTCAATTAAAAAAGGCTGTGATGCGATTCTAACACGATTATTAATGCATCGTTTGTTTAAATACAGATTTTCTTTTTTTCTCACTGTTTGACTATTAACGTATCTGTAATCACTTCCAAGATCTTTTATTAATAAAAAAGTGTTTTGGCAAGTCAACAACAACGTTACAACGATTAAAGAGGAAATGAAACATTTGCCAGTGATACAAAATACAATTTAATCAGTTCAGCAGCAACAGCCATATTGGATGTGTGATCAGGAACTAAAACTAAAGCCTTTATCCGAAATCACATACTTGTCAAGTAAGTCATTCCTGGCCATTCAAAATTAACATTCATATAGTATAATTATGGGCAGTATTAATGAAATTACAGCTGCTATTTTGATATTGAAAGGTGACGTACGATGTCACACGAGCACAAATTAAAAGTTGGATAATGTTTAACTTGTATGATGTTAATCAAGTGCAATTTAACTACAAGTAACATTTTTTTTTAAGTAAAACACTTACAAATTGCAGCGCCCACGCTACATAACACGTAGAAGCCCTTTTTTAACATGATTCCGGTTCTGATCTTCTGAGCATCAAGTTGTCTTCTATTAATGAATTATATAATTCCTAATTTTATTTTTGATATTAAGAAACTCTTTAAATCAATAAATGAATATGCATTATTTCTAATTATTCTTTATATGTATAATATTTTTTTGTATAACGTTACTACAAAAATTACAATAATACAAAAATATTACAAAAAACAATGCATATTGTATATATGTTTTTTTAATAACAATTTGTGGTTCCGTGTTGTATTGAATCAAGTTATAGTTGTAGTAATATTAGTAACTGATTGTATATTTGGTTCTTTTTACAAGATATAACAGCTAATAACGAGATTGTATGTGTGGATAATGTGTGTGTAATTGTTGCATGTTAAAGGCTGTGCTGGACTGCCTTATAGTCCCACACACTAATAGTGTACACAATACACAAATGCATCTCAGCCATTACGCACATGTGTAGAGCCTCTTCAGATGCATGGTTGCCCCTTTGGTTTCTGTAACTCTGGCAGATACGCATTGCCATCATCGTCAAAGCTGTCACCCTGGCCGGCTTGTCCCACGGGTTGCATTGATATTGGTTTCTACCAGGTCAGAGTTCACCCCTATTGGTCTTTTAATAAACCCTGAATCTTTGGGTCAAAATGGCGAACATATTTTCGGAGACGTGACGTGCCCTTGACAGGCAGAGGTTGAAAATGCGCTTGTCTTCTTTTAGGTGTTTTCCAATATAGGGTTAAAGCAGATATGGCTTCATCTGTCTCAATTACATGGTTGACTTGCCCAATTCAGGGTCCCACGCTGGAGGCCCTGTCCTAGCAAAGAATCTGCAGATATCCCTCTATCTCTGTTCCTGTTATAGCTCCCAAAATCAATGGCCAGAAAATGGTAATCGGCATCTACTAATGCAAAGAGGCCAAAGGAAAAGGTGCCTTAATAATTGAACAAAAGGGAACCCGTGTTTGCAAGGGGCTTCAATCTTGGCATGTTTCCCATCAAGAGCACCAAATACAATTAGGGAAATTCCACCTTTTATTGAACCTCCTCGCTGTGTGTTTCCAGATGTTCTCCGTTGGAGTTGGCATGTACTTAAGTGTATTTGCGCTGCAGCCAGATTTGATTACAGGTCTCTCTTACACTTTTCCATACAGTGATGTCCTATCTAAAACTGTTGGCAATGCTGGTGAACAAGTCTAGTTCTCAGATACCTAAAATTATACAAATGCTATTGTAGCACACACAATATAAGTATTGTATTGTATGCTTCAGCTGGTTGCAAAACTAGCTGTTGACTAATGACATCACATGGTCAGAATCTTTTCTTGTAAGTTATACAGTGTGAGGACCACTGCTGTAGCAATCTATCCTATTGTATGCTGGTTTCAAGACCTGGTGAGCACCATTTTCACGCCGTTGCGTTTGTGTGTCCATACTAGCGCTGCACGATATTGGAAAAAACTTTTACTCTATTATTAAACTTTGCAATTAATCCATAAATTACATGTGTTTTGAACTGTGGTGCAGTTGACTTTAATTTCCACTTGACATTGAACATCCTGTAATGTGATCATTACATATGAACATATTTTGATGTCGATGCTGAAATGATATATTGTGCAGCCCCAGCCCACACTTAAGACATACTGCTAGTCACTTTTCATGATCAACTGGTTCATTACAAAATTTGTGGTCTCCTTTTCAATATGTGGCTTCGGTACCACTAGCAAACGGTCGAACTGAGCTACTGACATCCTGGTACACTTTAAATCTTTCGGGAAAATCCAGCAGATCTTTGATAAGAAGGTGTAACTTTTCTTCCTCTCTTCACAATCTAAGGATTAGGTGGACTTAATATTTCCTCTCCCTTTTTCTATTTTTAAGAAGTGAGAGGACAACAAATTATTTCTCACTGTTTGAAAACTTGATTTTCTATTGTTTTGCAAATTTAGCTACGGATTAGCTAACATGCATTGGAATTCAGTGTGCATGATGAATTTTTCGGATAACGACTTACAAAAAAACGCATACAAAAAATAATACAAATTCTTTTAGTCCCACTGTTATTTTATCTTTCACACTTCCTTAAAACGCTTTTCACTGGCTGTTAGTGTGGGGATTTGATTATTTATCCTTAACAGTTGTAGTGAGATTAGGTATTAATTTCGACTGAGGTGGTCTGGCGTCTCCTTGGTATCCTAGTTTATCCAATTGATGTTCAATGGGGTCGAAATAACAGTTCTGTACGGGACACGCTACAGAGACTGTACATTTATGTCCTTAACTCAATGTGTTGACTGCTTAGGGAAGATACATTCATGGTTGTGCTGGAAACGTGTCTAAAGTCTTTTGCTCATACAAAGGAAACTATGTGAGGTCAGTTTACTACGGGAAAGTCATAATCTTAATGTAGCAAGGAAGAAACTCTGTACCTGCTTCTCCTTTCCATGAAATAATAGAGATAATTTCGACCAGCAACACAAGTTATCATTCCACTCTTTCTGGCTCCCACGTGGGACCTTCATCAGTCTTCGCTGTAATTACTTTAGATAAGCTGTCAGTCTCTCCTAATTACATCTTTCCCTTCCATCAAACATGAAATCAAACCCTCCTCTATAAATAAATATTAGTGTAACACCTGCAACATCGAGTCCTTCATGTAGTTAATCTTTGCAGTGGATTTTAGTAAAGTTTGTGCACTATTTAGGCTGCAGCAGGAAACGAAAACTGCTGTAACTATTGTGTGTTTGTGACCAGTTTTCCACCAAATTGTGTCTTTTCTCAAGCTATCAAACTCCTCAACATGCGGAACTAAACTACCTCAACTGACACACACACATTCAGTACAAAATCAATGTTTACAGCACCACACAAACACACAAAAAAAAACATTCTGTTTAAGCACGACACACTTTTGCACAACAATCTTGCCGCTTGCACTTATTTGCACAATTTTTACTTTATCTGCACATTGTCGCTTAAATCCGGTCTGTACCGGAGTGTTTTGTTTGTGTATTGTCTATTTCTATGGTCTGGAATAATGTTTTTATTGTTTATTTGCTCTTTTCATTTTGTACTGCTTGCACACATGCAAACAGTGCCGACCTCTTCATGATGTCTAAGGCGGCTTATACTCTATTTCTTAGATCCATCATTTTAGCTCTTTAGTGTCTCGTGTAAGTCTGTGTTGTTTTAGGTAGCACCATGGTACCAGATAAACCTTTCATTTCACTGTTATATATGGCTAAAATGACGATAAAGCTTCTTGATAACTGATGCTAATTACGCAGACATTCTGCTATTAATCTGTGAGCAGTTCTAGTACAGTGCTTCTGTATTGTTAAGTGAGAGAAAGCATTACCTCCTACCCATGTAGCTGTGTGTTTGCTTAAATCTCGAACTGAAACTTATTTTGTATAATGCAGTGGCAGGCGGCCCTCAGTGGGGATTTACCTGACTGATACACGTCCTAATGCCACCACTATCACGTCACAGTTTTAGAAACCATCGATACTACACAAAAACGCAATATAACACAACATGGCATTATAGAGAGGAAGACATTTCGCGTATTGAAGGTGAAAGATATTTTTATTAATGCAAGAAACACCGTTAAGACAACTCCAAACCTCCACACTACAACCACAACTGTACCATGTACATCATCTGGAGCAGTTTAGAATGAATATTTATCCAAAAACATAAAACATTAAATAAAATGCATCATACATTTAAAGGCTGTAAGCCAGCGGTACCGCTCGTAGGCACTGGTCTGGAAGTGGCGAACAAAATCTTTCCTAGACTGAAACAAGCTGGTTATCTCCTGGGTTAGCCGACCTCTTCTAAAAAAGTCCGACTTAAAATGGATTTTTAAGTATGTTCGAAAACAAGTCAAATTCTCTTCCTCCTTCAGCCATTGTGGGCATAAAAATTCTAATTCAACTGTATTAATGTGTGCAGATCGCTATAGACATGTTTGGCTAGTCAAAACTGGCTGTAACAGTTTTGCACTGATTAACCAGTCAGAGGACAGAAAATGCTGACGTTATTGTGGGCCAGCTAGATGGCCAGGTGAGGCGAATTTAAAATCTGATTGGTTAAAGAAACAGTCCTATTGATAATATAGTTTAAGTTACATCGATCAGCACTACTGATTCCAAAGGCTCTGGGCAGATTTGAGTAACAAGGCAGCACATAGAGGCTGAAACCTGATTGGACAAAACATCTAACATCCGCATACGCATACTGTAAGCACTGCAGCCAAAGGGAACGCTACGAAATGAAGAGAATAAACTCTTAGGAATAAATTAATACAATTTAATGAAACAAATATTAAAATGTAAGTTGTAAATGTAGGTCAGTGCTTCTGATAGTATTTAGACCAGCAGAGAAGACTTTGCTGCCCCTGTCTGCCCACCACAGATATGATGATTATATGTGAGTATAAGGTAGAGTATTCGTTTATGATAAGCCAAAACTTCTAGTCAGTTACAGCGAACTGTAAATAAGTCAAATGTGATTTTCATTGCTAACATATGAAAGTGATTTTCTATAACTGACTTAGAGAAATGTATTTTCTATAACTGACTTAGAGAAATGTAATTTCTATTACTGTAAGTCAGATGTCATTTCTATTGCTGCAAGTTAATAGAAATGTGATTTTTATTACTAACATATGGAAATGTGATTTCTATTACTGACTTAGAGAAATGTGATTTCTATTACTGACTTAGAGAAATGTGATTTCTATTGCTGCAAGTTAATAGAAATGTGATTTCTATTACTGACTTAGAGAAATGTGATTTCTATTTTACTGACTTAGAGAAATGTGTCATTTTCTATTTACTGAAATTCAATGATTAGAAAAATGTGATTTCTTATTACCCTGTCTACTGTGATTCTCTTATGACGAAGAATGTGATTTTCTATTACTGACAGATGTCATTTCTATCATGGTCACTGCAAAGTTAATAGAAATGTGATTTTTATTACTAACATATGGAAATGTGATTTCTATTACTGACTTAGAGAAATGTGATTTCTATTACTGACTTAGAGAAATGTGATTTCTATTACTGTAGGTCAGATTTTCTTTCTATTACTGAAAGTCAAATGTGATCATTACCGTGAGTTGAATGTGATTTTTATTATTGAATGTCAAATGGGATTTTTATTACTGTAAGTCAAATGTTATTTCTATGACTGTGTCAGCTGTGATTTGTATTAGTCTACCTCAAATGTGATTTCTATTGCCGTAAGTCAAATGTGATTTATTTTACTGTAAGCCGAAAACTCAAACAGATTTATGTATGTATGGATAACAACTACATAGAAACGTATACAAAAATTTTGGTTCTGTTATTTTATCTTTCACGCGCCTTAAAAAAACGTTTCACTGGCTGTTAAAGTGGCGCTTTGCTTATTCAGCCCTTTTACTGATTTTTATTATTGTAAGTGGAATGTGATTTCTATTACATTCTAATGTTCCCCACCTAAAACATTAAGGCACCAAAGTTCTAATTTATGATCATATTAGCCATTCTTTTAACACAGTTAGGACTGTTAGTTTTGACTGTTTAATATACAGCCGTGAAAGTGTAATGCCTGACAAATCCAGCGTTCTCTTCCTCACGTCAAGACAGGGGATTTTTTCCCTTCCACTCTCTGGCCTTTCTTTGCTCATTGGGGGCTCCAAACCTACAGCGTATCAGAATTTCTGAAAAAAAAAAGTTTGACAGTGTCACTGTTTGATCTTCTGAAGATCTTGAACTTCTGAGGATCATAGGTTTAATTCCCAGCACCAACAGCTTGCCACCGCTGAGCCTTAAAAAAATCCTTAAAAAAATGAAATGAATGTAAGTTAGGGTGTTTCTTAAAAGCTAGAAATGTAAATGTAAAAAATAAAGTGAAAAGCTTGCAGCAGAGAGAAAGAGTGGGATGAGGGTAATACAAAAATGTGTGAGAAAAGGTATGATCCAGGAAGGTATTAAAGGTGCCGGGTAAGCGAGAGAGAGAAAGAGAGAGAGAGGAGAAGAGCGAGCGAGCGAGCGAGCGAGCAAGCAGAGAGTCTAATGAAGATGACATCCTGAGCGCACGGATGGCACCGCTGCTGTTCTAGCCATCAGAGAATAATATCCTGCTGAGTACACACATAATGTATTACTGCAATCTAATCACCCTCTTCAAATGAGTTCCAAATGAGTTCCAATGGAACTCATTAGCAGCCACTTTGATGGAGATCGGCTCAGACAATAAAGAAAGTGACGGCTGAGAGCAGAGGCGAAATCAAGAAATAGACAAAAACAACTTACTGTAGTGTCGGGACTCGAGTCGAAATAGTTTAGCCCGTCGCACTCTGTGCGGCACAAACCATTTGTCAGCCGTTCATTTAATAAATTCCGAGACAGAATAGGCAATTTTGTTTAGCTCCATAAAGCGCTGTTTTGGTTTTTTTTTTTGTTTTGAGATAAAGTCAGCCTTCCGGACAGAAATATTAACCTGCTGCTTGGTTTTGAATCTGGTTGACAGAACAATGTTTCACAGCACTAAAGGCAATTCAGTGCATATCTAACCAGCTGTAGAATACAGAAAGAGACACTTTTACTGTTTTCTGCTTAAATAATAAATAATGCTTGGAATGGTAAAGCAAAAAAAAAATTGTTTTTAAAGCATTAATAACTTTTAAAAAAATTTTAATTGTTGATGAGCTGTTCGGTGTAGATGACCGGATATTACAACTCATTTATATTCAACAGTTAATATCGGTGTCAGTTTATCGACATTTACATGTGCAGCATTTGGCAGGCGCCCTTATCCAGAGCGACGTACACTTTATCTCATTTATACAAGTGAGCAATTGGGGGTTGAGGGCCTTGCTCAGAGGTCCAGCAGTGGTGGCTTGTTGGATCTGGGAATCGAACCCACAATCTTCGGCTTGGTAATCCAACACCTTAACCATGAGGCACCACTTCTCCCGATTAAATATTTAGATAATTAATTTTAGACATTCTAAAAGCCATTTACTAAGATCCAATCCCATTTCTACCCCCTTGTCCTACCCCTCTGTTTCACATGTGAGGGGGTTTCTCAAATTTCCCAAGATACATCAGCTACAGAATCAACATGGCTACCCAACAGACCAAGGAGAGTAACAAATAAGTATTTTTTTTGGCGTTAATAATTTAATTTAATTTAATGACAAACAATTATATCTTTCATCACATTTAATGCTGTGTTCATATTTTACCGTCATGTTCTTTGAAGACACTTAAAAAAAAAAAAAGCTAAAGTTCTCTGATACCCTGCTGCACGATAGTCCCACTATATATTTTTATGCTTGATAACGTTACGTGATGATAAATATCCTGTCAGCAATAAAAGTCTAGTGGCGGAGTATTAGCTTTTTATCGCAAGTATGATGTTGCGTACTGGTGTAGAAGTGGTGTCCCGTTTCTCAGGGGACAATCATCCCTACCCTTTTGTCACTCTGTTTCAAAGACCAAGAGGAAGGAGTAGATGAAGGGAAAGATCAAAAGATCTAATAAAATGTGTCATAAAAAAGAAACGAAACACTACAGGGTCGGCGGTTTATGGATCTTGCTTTGGATATGAAGGGCTGTTGATAACCCAAAAGCTGAATTTCTTTTCTATAAATAAAAAATTTCAAAGCTTCTCACATTATTACATTTATTAAATAATTGAATTGTATTTAATGTTTAACAGTCGTTAGTTTAGTATGTCAGAAAATTAGGATCGTTTGTGTGTCAGTCTAATCTGATTGTTTTGTGTGACTGTGGGGATTTGTGTTCATTCAGCTACAATAGTATTAGCGAGATCAGACACTGATGTTGAGGTGAGGAGGTCAAGGGTTCACTCGGTGTTCCAGTTCCTCCCAAAGGTGTTCAGTTTAAAGAGAGTTCTTCCACACCAACCAGAACACAGCATGTCTTCATGGAGCTCAGTGGTTTTGTGCACAGGGGTATTGCCATGCTGGAACAGTGTTTGAAGCTCTTAGTTCCTGGTAAGGGAAATATAGCTATAGCCTATAGAGGCAACCCAAACAACTGTGTGCTTCTGACATTGTAAACAGTTTGGCAAAGACACAGTTGAGTTACTGATGTGGAGACCAGGAAGACCTGGGTTCAAACCCCACCAACGACAGCTGTTGATCTGAAGACCAGAAACACCTGGGTACAAGCCCCAACACGAGCATGCCAACCACTGTTGGGTCCTTGAGCAAGACCCTTGACCCTTCCTGCTCCAGGGGTGCTGTATCATAGGCTGACCCTGAGCTCTGACCCCCAACTTACTAAGATGGGATATGCGCAAAAAGAATTTCACAAAAAAATATATGTGTCAAAATAAAGGCATTTACATTATAAGTGCTGGTACAGTGACCAAAAACTTTTGGCCATATAGTGTTGTTTTGCTAACATTATTTTACCAAATTTTGAAAACACACACACACACACACACACACACACACACTAATTTTAATAAACCGATAAGGATTATCCGCATGTTTGTAACTAATAATCGATGAGCAAAAACAATATTTTTATTTTACTTTTATTTACATTTACAGCATTTGGCAGACGTCCTTATCCAGAGCGACTTGCAATTATATCGTTTATACAACTAAGCAATTAGGGGTTAAGGGTCTTGCTTAGGGGCCCAGAAGTGGTGGCTTGGTGGTGCTGGAAATGAAACCCCGGTTTTTCAGGACACAGTGATAACAGGGCGGAATTTAATAAGCATTTTTTATTTATTACACCTTCAATACTATAATTTTAGCTCCTCACAGCAAAAAAACCCCAACTTTTAATTCTGCATCAGTAATATAAATAGAGGGGACCGAATCTAAGAAAAAATCTAAATAAATAAAAAAAAATAAACAGCATAAAAATGTTTTAGTCAAATAGAAGTCTTGATCAGGTTAAAAAATAAACGTAAAAATAATTCTAACAAATTAATTCTAAATAATTGAGATATGAAATAAAAGCACTGCTGCTGATGTAGTGTGGCCCTGTACGTTCCGATAAGCAGAGCTCGTTTGTACGGGTTGTGATACGTTGAATTATGTTAATTAGAGCAAATAAATGTTTCTATACACGTGATGTCTTTCCTCACAATGCAGGACTGAAATGGTGGCAATTCTCAAAACAGCCAGAAGATACTGCATATATCAGTAAAGCCGATATTACAAAATTAATATCTAATATAAAAAAATAGGCTTTAATGTTGGGGAAAATATTGATTAAACTAAAATGTTAATAAATAGTCGATCTCTAACCTCTGTGTAGTTAATTTAAGGACGGTGACACGTACAAAGCAATAAAACAAGAATGATACAGTTTTTTCTCCACATTGATGCTTGGTTTTGCACACAACACTATAATAGTCTTCCTTAATGTGGCACAGGTGTGTAGAGTGAGCGAGACCCGAGAGAGTGTGCGCCAACGACGCAGAGTTCTGAAAATCAGGGCTGGGAATCTTACACTTTGCTTTTGCAGTCCAAGTAAAAAAATCTTCCTCCATCTTGTAAATGTCTTTATTTGTCACATAGACTTTACAGCACAGTTGTTTTTTCTCACCACCCATCTTGGAGTCAGAGCACAGGATCAGCTATAATACAGCGTCCCTGGAGCAGAAAGGGTTAAGGGTGTTGCTCAGCGACCCAACAGACTGGCGGCGGTGGGGCTTGAACCTAGGTCTTCCATGTCTTCCAATCGACAACTTAGCACCTTAACCATTTGAGCCACCACTGGCCTTAGATGCATCTCATTTTATCTCTTCAAGAATTATTTATATTCGTAAAGCTGTCTTTTATCCAATATTGTGATCGAAGGGCGTAGAGAGGAAAAAGGGTTCTGGTTCACTGCTTTAACATTACATATTACCAAGAACAAGAGTATGCAAAGTAGCTATTCTATTGCTATTGTAGCTATTGCCGGCAACTTATTTAAAGTAAGGCGCCCAAGTAAAAAAGTGAGATAAATACTGTATTTTGAAGTGAGAATGCAGACTTACCATCCTGATAATAACATATTACAAGTGAGGCTAAAACCACTTTATGCAGTCTAAAGTGCTTTATAAGAACATTTTCATTTAATGAATTTGAAGCCGAAGATTGCTATAAAAGAGAAGTAGGCGTATAGAAATAGCTTCTAAAAGTGCAGTTTATTGCCTAGAGAGGAAACAGTCTGCATTTGGTTGTTGTCTGTGAACTTTTAATGTTTTTGACCATTAGTTTTTGTTTAGTGCATCTTAAGAAATGAAATCAAAAATCATTTGAATATTATGGAACTTGGGCAGACTGTGACAGTTTGCAAAGGGTATGAATAATTTTGGACATGCCACTTTTTGTTCAAATGTAAATAAAAGCGGAGAAATATTTGTTTCCACAATGACGCCTCTTGTACATCGTCTTGTTATCTTTTGGGAGAAGCCTGTGTCATTTCCGGTCAAAAAAAACTTGCTGGTTGAATAAAAGTAACTTTAAGTCAGAATTTGCCAGGGGTATGAATAATTTTCGGGCTTGACTATATGTGTGTGTGTGTGTGTGTATATACGTGTATATAAACGTTAAATGTTATAAATGTTAAACCCATCCCGATCTGGCTAACACCAGGGAGAGTTCAAATCACGTCCTGCCTACAATTGAGAAATCAGCATAATTTGAGTTCCGTAAACATTTAACAATAATTTCCATCTGATGAAGCAATCAGTGGCTACCAATGATAAACTGGTGTCTCTGTAATGATGGATTAGTGAATCTCAACACACTGATTCTAATGATTCCAACATGCTTTGTGACTTGGTAAAAAGAGTGACATTCACACAGGCAGATCATTACTCAGGGTTGGACCAGTTGACAGTGTATCTTTATCTATATTCGTATCTCCTGGTTCAGCGCACATGGTTTCTTCAGTGAGATGAGTAAGAAAATCAAGCCATTAGAATGACCGTAAAGGTAAGACGGCTGTGGAGAATTAAAATAAAATGCAGTCAGTGAATAACAGAGGATAAATATGGAACTAAAATACAGCAATAAGATGTAAAGATTTTATTTCCTGAAATGCTTAGCTTGGGTAGAGATGTGTTGACAAAGTCTTTGCTTCCTGTTTGAGCTCCTTTCTATTATCTCTGTTTTTGCAGGTGATCTGGATGTCAGCTTTCGGGAAGCTTATGGGAAATGTAGTGTATTAGTGTACTGGAATAACGAACGCTTAATATTCACACACACACATACTAAAGACTCATAAATAGCAAATTAAAAAAAACAATATGGAACCTAATCATTTTTTCTTAGAGGCGCAGTAGTTAAGGTGGTTAAGATTGTGGGTTTGAGTCCAAGGACCACCACGTTACCACTGTATATTTTAGATATGTAAGTCGCTCTGGGCTGCTGTAAATGTAAAATAATACAGATTAATAACATGGGGTATTTTAGGAAATCTAATAAATTGAATTAGTCATTAGTGATTCAAAAACTGTTTTTTTATGTCTATCTGGATTAATTCTCTTTTTTAAGTTGGCAGGATGGGATGTGCAGCTTTAAATTGAGAACTGTAAAAGACAGCAGGGTTGTCAGTATATTTAGCCAGTAATCTATACTCTCAGTAATGTATACTGATGTTTTTTAGTACATTAAAGATTTTTCAGCAGTCCTAGCAGAACCTGAAGTTTGAATGTGTGGGTTTGTCAGTCATATGCCGTGGAATTATGCATTTTACTGGAAATAAAAAGGTGAATAATTAAATATTAATAGTGCCAGAGTAAATCTGAAAATGTAGGCAAGCAATATTTAATCGGTTTGCTTAAATATTGGAATTAAGCTTCTCTAACCAAACAGAAGCAATAAAAAAAAAATCATCTCTATTTCGGTCAAATCACCATTTTAAAATATTGCAGTCCTGTTTTGGTAAAATTCGGCACATGTTGGAATAGGAACTCATTAGTAGTGATTAGAGTTGGAAAGAAGGGAGGTGTTATCTCTCTATGGCACCTCCCCAGGTCGGTCTAATGCATCAGTTCTCTGGGTTGGGAGATTTAATGGTAAGAGTGTCGTACTCTTTGGCAGTATCTCCCACACTGAGGAAAAAAGTGATTAACACTTTTTAGCAGTGGTGGAGACAGAGAGAGGCCCATCAGCGCTGTGTTCCACTCTAATTTCTTTGTTAATTACATCTCGGGGGAGGGAGAGGAATGGGAGGCAGCGAGAGTGCCAGGGGCAATGTTTTTGTGTGTGTGTAGTGAAGTTTTTCAAACTGCCTCACTTACACACTGACCTCCTTTTCATGCACATACTCTGCCTCTTCTCATTAACTTTCCCACCGCACTGGTGTGCAATCCCCCTGAGCTTGCATAATTCTCACATTCTTGCTTCCAGCACACACACACACACACACATTGACTAATCAGCCTCTCACCTCACACACATGGGTCTTTGATTTATATGGTAACAGCTAGCTAATCTGTAACTACCACACACTTCTGAATTCTAATAGTGGGCAGGGAATAAAGACTAAGACGTGGTGGGAGTCGGACAGTCTGGAAGGCATGAAGTAACTGAGAGATGAGCAGTGAAAAGTCAGAGTAGTTCATCACTCGAGATACATTCAGCTGCAGGCTACAGAGAAACACCATCGCAGAGTGGACGGTACACTGTACTATCACTTTAATTATGTAAAAGGGTTTTTTTAAGAACATTTATTTTGTAGTCTGTTTCTACTGTAGCTGGAGGGTCACGGCATCTGCTTACATGTAGAGAGAAATGGATGCTTCCAACCTTGTGATAGGTATTTTTGGTGGTAGTGTTGGAAATATTTTGGAGAAAAATCTTCTTCATGTATCATTAATACTGTTGAAGCCTGATAGCTTTTATAATATTCTGTAGTGTTTCTCTGATTGTTCTGGGCTTGTTTTTGGAAACATTAAATGAGGATATACTATTACTTAAGGGGTAAAAGGGGCTTATTTGTCACATATAATCTACAGAACAGTGGAATTAGTTTTTTTGCGAATCCTAGTTTAGACAGTTAGGGTCAACTATAAAACAGCGCCCCTGGAGCAGAAGGGGTTAAGGGTCTGGAAGCAGACTGGCGGCAGTCGGGCTTGAACTCGGTGCCTTAACCATTTTAGCCACCACTGTCCACTACTACTATTACTACTAATAATAATCTACTGAATTAAAACTAAAGGTCTAAAGAAGGCAATCTTTCCCGATTGATGGTGATTTCTGAGAAATGTGAAATAAAGTTTGTGAGTAATTGAGTAAAATATTAAGAGGCAGTATAAAATTAGTCCAGGATTAAAAAATATACACAGAAGTATAATATATAAAACTATCGTGATCGTGAAAGAATCGTGACGACTTCGCCAGTGCTACAGTACAGATCCCGTGTCTTTAATTCAGTTCTGCACCGGAGTTACAGTTTTATATGCAACTGTACATTCTCCCATTTTGGGTTTTTGCCAGGTTCTGTTTGTCTGGCAGTGAGTCGTTCATTTCCTTTTAAGAGCTCTCTTTAGAACTTAACACTAACCCTGGATAAAGCACCTAAAGAATCTATAAGATTAAGTTATTCAAAGCTAACAGTACTCTTACCAGGGCTGGACGGTAGGACCAAACATCCCAAATTCTGTTTCCAGTTATTTAAACAGGTAATTATCCTAAAAAATCAACAAAAAGGGCTTTATATAATAAATTAACTTCAATACTCACGAAATAGAAAAAACTTCACCTTGTTTTATTTAATTTTCCTCTGAAATATATTAAAATAGTATTTTGGATTTAATTGCTATAAAAATAAATAAAAGAAAAAATATATAAGTTTGAAAGCTTCAATTCTTTGACAAACTTCCAGCGTTTCCCTCAGTCTCACATGCCGTGTCATCAGGGTTTGCAAATTTTTTCAAATCCTGGTAGTCATTTGGGCAGGAATTCTTTAGTTGTCGGTAGTAATGACTGACAGGACGATGTCCGAGGAATTGGCGCTCAACAGATCCGGAGCGTCACTTTCAAAAATATTTTGGAAAATCATTACTGCTTTAATCTTTAAACCAGATTTTAATACCCCACATATTGATAGTGACTTTCCAAAGGCTCAAAATTACATACAACATAATTACCCGACTATATTTGTGAGAGAATACAAAAGGACAGGACAAGTATACGGTTTAAGACTTAATAGTGCTGATACGTCACGGTAGCAGTTTTCCAACCCTGGTCTTACGCTCGCTGCCCTTGAATTGGCCACGCCTACTGATTCACATGTTGCTACACGTAATTAAAAAAATTAAATACGGTGGACAATTTTATTCTGCGGTAAAAATAAATACCATCATACCGCACAGCGTTAGTCGTTACAAGTAAACACAGTAGATGCCTAAAGGTGTCACTTGGGAAATGTGGTGAAGTTTTTTGCTCTGTAGCTGCAGATGTCATTTAACACACTGCCAAAAACTTTCTTCCTACCAATTACAATTAAAAAAAAAAATAAACAAATCCCCTTGATACCCTTTAAGTTTAAGTCGTTAAGTGTTCTTACTGTCTCAGCTGAAATTTTCTGCCCCTTTCTGTTGTCAGGTGTAATTATTTCGATTATATGCAAGTGCTTCTGTTTGGTTTCTCAATTAGTTCCTCATTGTCGTTGACCTTCTGCCTGTTTACATTTATGGCTATGGATTATGCTTTTTAAATAATGCCTAACAGAACTAATGATTTCTGCTGATGCAGATTCGGCCAACCACATTCTAGAACCTTACAAACACTTAGCAATAGCTCAACTAAACTCTGTGCAACTTTTTTGTAGAATTTATATGGGATAGTTTAATTTATTTATTACAATAAATTAGGCTAGTTGAGTCATTTCTAGGTTTTCGTGATCAGGAACTGGATGTGATTTTGCAAAGTAGGATGTGATCCTGGATTAACATTTCAATCAGCCAATCTTAACCATCCGATGTCATCAGTGTGTGTTAACAAACCCGCCTCAATCTATTTTTAAATCATTCCCTCCTTTTGAACTAAAATGTAATATTATAAATGTATTTATTAAATAAAAAAACATGAAATACTTAAATGACATCTGTAATACATTGCATGATGTACTGAACAATTACATACAACATGTATGTGCAGTTTAGTTAATTTGTGAACATTTCCATCACCTTCATAACCAAACGTAGATGTGTGTGTGTGCAGTAAAGTGTATTAAGATGTGCTTACAGGAATAAAAAGTAAATTCATAGATTTATTTTTTAAAATTCACAGTTATAAAAATCTGGTTTGTGATTGTTTCATTTGAAAAGGTTGTGATTTGATTCATAAACCCGGTTTTATAGTAAGAATGTTGCTCTATTGCAGTTCTACAGGTTCAACATTTTACATTCAATTGCTCATTAGTGATTTTTTTATGATTCACTGTATAAATTTATTATTGTTTATTTGGGATCATTATAATCAATACAGTAATGTTGTTTCTGGACTATTATAAATTATTGTAATGTAGTTTGTCTAATTTAATGTTGTGATTCAATGCCATTGGAATCGTCCTCGTCAGCAAAATGTCTATAAATCTATAAATTATCAGACTCGGCCAATAAGATTTTTTTTATCATCTAATCAGTTGAAGTTTTTCAGTTTTTTTTTGTGGACCAAATAATGGAAAGATTCAAAAATGTATTAAGGCGGGTTTGGTCAACACACACTGATGACATCAGATGGTTAGGGATGTTAATCCAGGATCACATCCTACTTAGCAAAATCATGTCCACCATATGACTGCTTGTGTTCATGACACATGACGTTCTATAACTGTGGATTAGGAGACTTTGGTGATAAATATTAACTGTAGCTTTTGATTTCTTTTAACTGCAGAATGTTTGCATCGTTCTGCTGCCACATGATATAGCTGATCAGATAACTTCCCTTAACAGACTACCGTTCCTAATCAGGAGCTTCTGTTCTACTCTAAACTACTGTTTTTACTGTACTAAGTAAAATAGTTATAGATGATTAACTGAATAATAATCTGGAAGTTCACAAACACATGATTTCTGACCGTTCCCTTATTTTACAACCATTGAATGCTGCAGCACAACGGTTCAATATTTATAAGGGGTACAAAAATAAGCAACCACATCAAGTGGAGAAATTGAGAGCGAGGAGCAAAGGAGCAGGTGGCATGGGGCTCAGGCAAGGAATCCCTGCTGTGTTTTATCTGACATCAAGGCTTGAGTTATGTTAGGATAGCTCAGAAGTGTGCTGACCCGTGATTGGACCTTTAACAGAGGGGGATCTCCTTTCCAGATCTTTTATACCATGCTTGGTCCACAAGAGCATAAGACAAAAATGTGCGTCCGCATCTAAAATGTTAGATGTGTTATTTCCTTTATTTCTGTCTCTTCCTGTCCATTTGAAGTTTTTTTTTTCGTTTAAGCTAAGATCCTAGCTAGGATCCTTGGTAAAAAAATTACTTTTATCTGATTCAAACCGCGTCCCAACCTGGCAGAAAGTTGAAATGTTTTACGAGTTGCCTGTTGCTTTATTAGTAGCTTCATTTAACCAGCCCTTTTTAAGGAACATAACCGACTTAGGGTACATAATAGTAAGGCATTTCAGTTAGTTAACTTGGTTAAATGAGCTATAAATGCTTAGATAATTGAGTTCAAAACAAAACGAGAAAAGGTCCGAGGCAGAAAGAAAGGGAAAAGGTTTTAAAACTTAGTTTTAAACTTGGTTTTAAAACCTTTCTGCTTTCCCTCGGACCTTTTTTCGTTTTGTTTTGAACTGGGACGCCGTGTTCGGTTCAGAGCGAAGGTAGGTAGGAGACAGACAGACCTACATGGTCAATGAGTGTTCAGTTTACAGATTTAATCCAGGGCCGGCCCTTTCCAATATGGCAGAATGTTAGGGACGTCGCCTATCCACAGTGACACTCAAATCCAAATAAATGAATCCAAGTTGAACATTTTTTACTAATACTATTTTTTTTTCTTAAAAACCAACCCCCCCAACACACACACACACCTTGCAATGCTTAGTAGTCGTTCTACTCATCAACCTGGTCCGACGCAGCAATCTTCCACCTCACTGCCTCACTCTGACTTACTTGGTTGTGACAGATGGGTTTATAACATGATAAAATAGCATTACAATCTGTCAAAGCTACTTAAAATGTCAAATAGACCAAAGCCCTCTGGTGCCCAAGAAAAAGGAGAAAAAAGACGAAGAAAAATGGGAATTGGAGTTAATATGATGAACGGGTTATGTAACTCAGTAGTAGATCTAATTTGAAATAGCCTGCTGTTAAAAATGATTGTTTTGCCTATTGTACTGTTCCACGCTCAGGTAAAATATGATTTTGTAACATTAATTACAAAATCTAGGGGCACCAAATGAAAATCTGCCTAGGGCAGCAAATTGGTCAGGGCTGGTCCTGTTTCATTTGGAATTTTTTTCAGAAATTTGCAATTAACCTTGAGAGTTTGTACCATTGTTTTGCGGAAAACTACTTGATCTGACAAAATTACAAGCACCGGATTCTTTTTTAAACTCATACCAGTGAGGACACACTTGTAATTATATATCTTTGAAAGCTGTACTTATGTTTAACGCACAGGAATTTAAGAGTAATTTAGCTGAATCTGTGTTTTGGTGGTGGTCCAAATGCACAGAAAATCTGGCAATTTGGGTAGAAAAAAAAAAATGAAACTTATACATATTCCATTCCCACCAAAGACACTAACATACTGGACCACTGTTACACTACTGGAAAGGATGGATAACGTTTTGTCCTACATGTAGCTCTAAGACATTTTAAAACATTGCATGGTTCATCTCCTACCAGCTTGTAGTAAAAACTGAAAAGAGATGGATTCATGAGGCAGAGCAGGATTTACAAGCCTGCTTCATTGCACTAACTGGAGTATTTTTGAAGCTGCATCTAGAGACAGATTATGTCATGTAAAAAGATGCATTTTTTACATTTAGCCATGACAAGCCATAGTTTACAAGACACACAGGTATTTTGGCTTTGTCAATCCAATGAGAATATTTAATAAAGTGGGAGATAATCTTGTACTTTTAGGCCAGAAACACACTGACAAGTGAGGTCAGCCTAGAAGAATTGGCTAAAGTGAGGTACTCTGATGAGCTGATAAACAGTTCTCAGCTAATGACTCCACGTTATAAACTGCCAGATGCCACGCCTCCACTTAGTTGAAAGTCAAAAACTGGTTGATGACCTAAATTTGTTTTACTTCAGGTTTTAAAAAAGTCCCTAGTCCTACACCCCTCCCTATTTATGATCTTAAAATGACCTACCCATCAACATCCACGGCCCTTATCACCCCCTCCCCCTTCTGCAATTCAGTTGCCACCTGTGGTCTGTGTGAAAGATCTTCAAGAAATAAAAAACAAGGAAATCTTTAAACCCACATGATCTTTCACCTGCCTGTCTATTGGGTCAGCATGGGACTGTATTAAATTCTGCAACCCTTTGACAGACAAGGAAATTATGCTAGGATCCTGTTTGTGGACCTCCGCTTGCCCTTTAACACCATAATCCCTGAACTTCTTAAGACACAACTAATGAAGTTGTCTGTTACAAACCTTGTTTTTACTGGACTTTCTGACAGATTTTTTTTTTTTTTAATGTTAGAGGAGTCCCTCAGCGTAAGCACTGGTGCTCCTCAGGGATGTATTCTTTCTCCATTGCTCTTCTCCCTGTATACCAATGACTGCATCGCTAATGGCCCATCTGTCAAGCCCCCAATGCTTGCAGATGACACCATGGTCATTGACCCTATCCTTGGCAGTGATGAATAAGCATACTGTCAGGAGGTTAAACAGCTGGCTGGCTGGTGCACTCACAACAACCTGGAGCTAAAAATGCTCAAAACAGTGAAGATGATAGTGAACATTGGGGAAGCTTACCTGCACTGTCACCCCGACAGTGGCTGCAGTGAAATTCCCAGAATTCAACATCTCTTGCAGCCTAAAATGGGATACACGTTGACCCCATCACAAAAAAAAACTGTTTGCAGAGACTGTTCTTTCTCATCAGCTAAAAGAGTGACCATTTTTGATTCCTAAAAAATTTGGTTGAGGGGATGGAGACTGCATTTTAACAGCATGCAGCTATGCGATTAGACTATACTGCATAAAAATAACACATCCTTTCTGTCATATTTTGGCTTTTGGTTCTGAACAGTAACAAAAAAAAATGAAATAAAACATCTATTGCCATTGTTATTAAAAAACAATAATTTTGGTAAACCTGCACAAAACCGTCAGCTAATTTACTTGAGTAAAATTCTTTTAGCTGCAATATTGCAGTTTGATAACTTCACCCAGCCATTCTGTTGTTGCTAATGTACGCTTCTAGGTCACTAGCACCTTTTTCTTTTGCTACAGACACATACGTGCCAGCTTTGCAGGGCATGTAAGCTGGGTTTCCATTCTAACCTAAAGCAATTCTTTTCAATGTTCGCAGAAAAAGAAAGCGTTTTTTTTAAGTTGTTCATGCAGCTTTCGGTGGTATTGGTAACCTAATAACCAACATTAAAAAAAAAATAGGGCAATCATAATGGAGCAGAAACAGCCACTTAGTCATGTGGGTTTAATGTTTGCTATGTCAGAGTTTATAAGTAACAAACTAACAAAGCAAGCATAATGGAGACAGAACTTCAACTAGTAACGATTGGGCGAGTAATAAATGGCTAAGTGCAGCTTTTTCTCCTTTGTCCACACACCTGTTTTTGCTAGCAGCTGCGTTGTTATGAACCGTTTGACCAATGTTTGCATACATGATTAACCAATAGTGGCACGTAAAAGGCAGGAAAAGGTGGAAGCAATGCAAAAATGAATATATGGAATGATAGTGCAGAGAATTTTTTCAAAGCAATATCACACAATGAACGGTGACTATAGACAGCAAACGCTCAATCGAAGACATTTTGTTTAGAAATTTCGTTTGGACGCATTTTTTAGGTCTAAAAAGAGGACATATGGTCACCCTATCAGCTAAAAAAGTTCCACCTTCCACAGCAGTCTCTGATGCAGTTTTACTTAGTTGCAACTGAGATTTTTCTATGTACTGTCTGGTTAGAGGACAGTCCGAAGACATATCAAAGGACAGTCTGGTCATCTAAGATTTTTGGGAACTTCCCTACTCTTTACGAACTGTATACCACCAAGTGAGGAAGCGAGCATTCAAAACCACTATGTTTATTACACACCCCTGACTTATGGAACTGCTGCCCTCAGGCCGGTTCTACAGTGCACCTGTTACCAGAATTACAAGACCTATATATATATTTTTTTTTTACCCCAGGGAATCGATCTCATAAACACCACTCATTCCCCAGTCAAACTCTTACAACATATGCAAACACAGTGTGCAGTGCGCAGTATTATTATTTTTCTATTATTATTTATCACCTTGCCTACACATATGCCAATTTTAAAGCACTACTAGATCTGTGCGTTCTGCGTATGTCCTACTGACGGTGTATAAATCTTTCGTCTGTTTTTATATTATGTTATTGCACCTTGCTTCTCTCACCAAAAACATTTTTTTCTTTGTGTTTAAAGAAAGATGGCAATAAAAACCCCTTTTACATTCTGATTCATTTCTGTAATCTTCAACACCTGAATGAACTGAAGGGGTCATACATTTAAATGGACAAGCAGGGATTTTGTTCTAAGTCATGTCATAAAAACGTCAGGCTCGATAATGTATGCTGCCAATGTCCTTTCATTTTAACAGCGTTTTTACCCTTCAGCTTTAGTGATGTTCATAATAGGTGTCACAATATTATAGCACCTGCTAATTGCTCTATAATTAGCATGCATTTTAGAACAGCTTTTATAACAGCAGATAAATTGTCCCTTAACCTTCATGCCAGTCAAAACACTTGTCAAACCAACAGCCCCAAAGACCAAAAAAACAAACATTTATGATGGGCCATTTAATTTACATTTACACCAGTTGACAGATGTTCTTATCTAAAGCGACTTACATTTAGCACATTCATATAACTATATAGCAATTGGATTAATTTGTTAAGGGCCTTTCTCAGGGGCCCAACAGTGGTAAATTGGTGATGTCAGGAATCGAGCCCACAATCTTCAGGTTAGGAGTCCAACATCTTAACCGCTAAGCTACCACTGAAACATTAAAGAATAAAAATCTGAATGTTACTACACATGTTTAGGAAGCGATATTAACATTAAAATATTTATAAATCTATAGAATCAAATTCTACTTTAATCTGTTATCCATAAAGCATTACTTTGCATTACTTAGCTTTAAACATCGTGTATCATTACATTCCATAGTAAACAGCAGTAGAATGTTACATCTTTTGCAATCTCATGACAACATATGCAGGTTTCAAATACATGGATTCCATAATCCATAAGTTAAAATTAGGTGGAGATTTTGGACGTGACAGAGACGCATTAGAAGACTGGAATCGTTGCTCCAATCTTCAGTCATGATACTTCTTGACCATAATAATGTCTCTGCGAAAGGAGATGAGATCTGCACTTGACTGTAGGTGCTTTCTGAAATGTGGCCATTGATAGCGTCAAAAAAAACTGTGTAAAAGTTTTATGTCAACTTAACTTTGTGAGCGTCTGAGTGACTGTTAACGTCTAAGGATCTCTAAAGGACTGGTTTTCACCCCTGTGTAGTCACAGCTTCATTAATAATGTATTTGGAATGTGTCTGCCCCAGCATGGCCTGCAGCTACAGTAGGCTGACAACAGTGGCGGTGTTACGGTGCTTAATTTTCTCGTTGAGCTCATGTAATGTGCGTGAATAGCTTCTGCTCCTCCGTTGAAGTAAAGGCAACAAATTTAATGCTTCATTTAATCCTTTGCCGTGGATATTTACCTCAAACATTTGATCCAGACACCACACGATTTTTCTGTATAAAACAAATATGAAGTAAATAACTACATACATTAGAAAAACAAAGGTATTGGCTCACCTGACCATTCATGTGGTTTTTTTTTTTAACAGCTTTTTACACATTTAGGCCCAATCCCAATTTTATTTTATACCCCTAACCTTATCCCTTCCCCTTGGCCATTAAAACAGAGACAAGGGTAGGAATGAAAATATTCTCCTAAGAAATGGGACACCACTACTACACCAGTACACGTCGTCATACATCTGGTAAAAAGCTCATTCTTTTCCACTACACTCTTATTTCTGACAGGATATTCTGTCATGTCATAACATAACGTTATCAGGCATTAAATATGTTGTGGGACAATCCGGCAGCAGTGTAATATTAGCTAACTTTAGCCATTTTTATTTTTATTTTTGTGTAAACATTTCTTTGAAGAACCTGACAGTAAAATATGAACACATAATGTAATAAAACAGATAATTGGTAGTCGTTACATTCTTTAATAATGCCGAAAAATTGTTATATGTGAATCTCCTTGCTTGCTTGTGCAGCCATGTTCCCGTTCTAGCTGGTGTATCTTGGGATATTTCTCATACACCTGCGTTTGAAGTGTGGTCCCAATAAATCTTTGTTTGAAGGGGTATCTGGCAATCCTCCCCACTCCTACACCTTTAACCAAAAGAAATTCTAGATACCCCTTCACATGAACGCTTCAAACAGAGGGGTAGGAAGGGGTAGAGGCTACAGGGTAGAAATGGGATTTTGGCCTTAGTCTCACTAGAAACACTTACCACCAGATTGTGAAGCATGACTATGAGGATTTGTTCATTCAGCCAAGTTCTTCCACACCAAATGTCTTCGTGCACAGTGACATTGTCATGCTAGAAAAGTGTTGCGGGTCCAGTGAGAGAATAATGTAATGCTCCAACATACAAAGTCATTCCGAACAACCGATTGCTTCAAACTTTTCGAGAACAGTTATGAGTAAGATGTCCAGAAAGGTTTGCCCTTAAATTTAATCCCTATTAGGTTTGTTATGTTCTTGCTGTATCATGCCCTTTATACATCAGAACATAACCGAGGCTGTTAACATTCATTTGCGTATTATCCACCCACATTTCTCACACTCCGCCTGCTGTTTGTCACTTTTCAAACGGCCAAACATTTTATTTTTTAATTCAAGTGCTAAAATATGCAAATGTACCTATCACACCTTTTAACACAACACCAGTAAATGATAGGTCAGTAATTTATTTGTATACCAGCAACTCTGCAGTATATCATCATTAATCCTTCAATTGGGCTCTTTAATAATAACATTTTCTCTAGACATTTTAATAACAACTCTCTATAGAAATCTTTTGAAATTGGGGTATTTTATTAATACAAAGTTAAGACCATTTAATTGGGCAGAAGCAAATCGAGTTTAGACTGGAGTGACAGCCGAGGTGCACCGTGGTGACGATCAGAAAGCAATAACACCATCGATTTATCTCACTCTTTCAATCGTAGTACTTACTCCGTTTAATGTCCTCCCTTCCTTTTTAATGATGCATAATAGTCTGTTTGGCAGGCTTTCCTGTGTTAGTTTATATTTACAGGAAACCCCCCCCCCCTTCCCCCAAACTTTATAAATAATGGGGACTATCTACTCATTAATCTTGTCTGGCTCTTGGTGTCCTCAGTGTTTTGTGATTGTTATTGTGATATCAGCGTGCACGTGAGGAAATTTCAGGTTTGTGTAATTTGAAATTTGGAATGATTTCTGACTGGAAGCAAAGGAAAATTGTTTTCGTTCACATTTCAAAAACCCTTTTCTTTTAGCAGAGCATTTTAGTTTCTTCATTTAATTATTCCTTCTTCATAAATAACTGTTTAATCATATTTAGGGTTACGGAGGATCCAAAGGCTATCATGACAGGGTACAGGGTAGCGGAATATCACCCTGAATAAAAACATACCGAATGCCAGAACATCTGAATTAATTCTTAACTTCGTACTAGATTGAAAACTTTATTTGAACTGGACTTTAGCAAAGGCAATAAAATCAATGTACCGTATATAAAATTATATAACTTTAATAGGGTGTCAAGTCAAGTCACCTTTATTTATAGAACGCTTTTAACAAGACTCTTTTAGCAAAAACTCTTCAAATAGCAGAAAAGTGTATCAATACAAGGACAATAGCGAAGGACTAGTGCCCTAGAATAGGACACTCTGTAAAACACTCAGTTCAACTTAACTATATCTGTAAATTAAGAGTCCCCAACTAAGAAAGCCAGAGTGTGACAGCGGCAAGAAACCAAAACTCCATCGGTAACAAAATGAAGAAGAAACCAGGTTCAGTTGGGGGGGGTGGGGGGTTTAGTTCTTCTCTGATATCTAGTCCAGTAACGTTTAGCTGAAAGATGGTAAACTTTATCTTGACTATAGACCATGCTGTTACTTATAGGACCATACTGAGACTACTGGAATTATATATATTTACATTTACATCAGCTGTGCAATTGGAGGTTAAGGGTCTTGCTCAGGGGACCAACAGTGGCAACTTGGTGTTGCTGAGAATCAAACCCTGATCTTCCAAGTATCAGACCAACACCAGAACCACCGAGCTACTACCTGCCCACACAAATTAGAGATTAATTGACATTCAAGGGCATTTAGTGAGCAAAAAGTTTTTTTAAAATCAGTGTTGTAGCTAACTGAGAGCCAGTGGAATCACACATACGATGACATGATGATTAACTTATTTTTATCTATTGGAATTAGCAGATTTTTGCCACTGAACACTTTATAAGGGTGCAGAATTAATTCAACACAGTCAGTAAATGTAAGCCACTTAAAGGGGCAGAGGATGAAATGAAACACAATCAGGCTTATAAACTCTGTGTGTGTATATGTCAGAGAGAGAGAAAGAGAGAGAGAGAGAATGGTGACAGAATGGGGGCTATAGACAAGCAGCTTGATGGAGCAGTCTGTACCTGTGCCCAATTACTCATTTTAGAGGTCAGGAAGACTGGACCCCAATGACTTCTCTTTTATAATTAATCTTTCAAACAGCCACCAAAGAGGCAAGTCTGAACATGCCAACACACACACACACACACTGCATTATTTCCAACATGTGATGTCCAAACAGTTTCCAACCTCAGTGTGGACCAGATTTAGGCCGCATTTACACTGCAGATCTTGAGGCACAATTTCAATTTCGTGATTATTTTTTGGACGACCCGCTTACATCATCTTTTAAAACTGACCATTATTCGATATCTTCGAAACTTAGCGATAAAATGCTACATTCGCCCATATAAAAAATGTGTTTTTTAGAGTGCATTATTAAAAAAAAAATTGTTTACAGACTTTAAGTGAGCAAAAATAATAATAAATATCTAAATTCACAGTTGCGCTAATTTATATCCATCATTGTTGGTGTCCGCCTGAGTCTATGTCATGCGCCACTGTCACTTATTCAATCACATTCTACTCGAAAATCCGATCTGTCTGCTTACATGGCAGTTTCTAACGCATGCATCCGATTAATGTCCGATTTATTTCCATATATGAAATCTGAAAATATCGGAATCCATGTGCTTTTTTCCTGCTTACACGATCGTCGGTCATATTCCAGCTGTGCCACATTGGAGGAAAAAAAATCAGAGTCGGATCACTTGCAGGGTAATTTGAATGGATTAATGCAGGGTAAATGCGGCCTTATTCACCTCAGTGTGTCGTTAGAGCTTGACATAAGTAGATATTTAATAAGTTTGTGTGTACAGCTTTGTTGTTTTCACCAGGATTCTTCTTTTAAATCTAACAAAGATTTATATGGTAACCCCCGGTTTGGTGTCCCATAACGACATACCCGTGGACCACAGCAATCAAAGCTCAGGATCTTTAACCACTTAAGCACCAGGCTTATATAACTCCTATGATGAGTTTAGGGTTATACTCTAACACTACATAAACCATTTTTAAGCTTATTTATTAATCTTAATCTCAGTAGTTTGTGAAGGGGATGTATAAAAGCAAGGACGCAATGAAGTATTTACTTTTTTGGCATTTAGAGAACATCCAAATCCACAGTCACTTTTTCGTAATTTATTTATTTCTGTATTATTATATTATCCAACTGAGCAGTTGAGGATTAAAGTGTCTTGCACAGGCACCCAGTTGTGGCAAATTGGTGGTGTCGGGAATTACACTCAGGATCTGGAGATCAGAAGTCCAACATCACTGAGCTACCACTTCCCACACTAATTGCTGGAAATGTCCAACACTGCTCTTCAAAGCAGGGAAGTATTATTACAAATCTTATTTTTCGAGAAGTATAGAAGAAAAATAAAATATCTCCTGATCCTTTATTTACAGAATAAAGGGACAAGAAATAGATGGCATGACCTCCTTCTGCACCAGTTACAATAGTGTGGCTCTGTAGGTATAGTGTGTGTGCGCTTGACTAGCAGTTCGAATCCGCATCAGGAAAATCAGACAACAGTCTCTTATATACAGCAAGAATAGACAAAATTGCACTTGCAAAACTTTAACAATTAATAATTTTCGTTTCCAAGCAATTAAAAAAGAAAAGGTGATGGAAACCATGTCTCTGTCCCAGTTTTTAATCGTGTTGAGGACGTCGATTTGCAAATTTGTTAACGGAATTAATTTTGTCACTAAAACTCTTGTACGTGTCTGTTTATTGGTCCAAGTGAATAAACAAATCATACATTTTAGTTTTCGTTATATAATAACGATATATATATAATAATATATATATTTATTTTATTACACGTTTTTTTTTTGTTTAGGACCGTTTGTACTCATACGACCAGTATGAAATTTCATTAGCTTAGATTCACCTTGAAGCAAAAACGTTATGTGGTTATACAACATCTCAGCTTCTTTCCCATCTGATAAACCTCTTTAAAAAACACAACACATGCAAGATTCTATGATAATAAGAATTACAAATTTTTGGGTAGATTTTCAGACTATTTCTGTCAGAAGAGCACTAATGTAAGACAGCTCATTTCTGTCATGAATTTACTTCTTTAACCCTGAAGCCCTGACATGTATTTCTCACCCCAGGCAGTTCATCACTGCACCGCCTTAGGTTTACTCAGCACCATCAGACACTCCCTTTTTCATTCTGCCTCTCACTGTCTTTTCTTGCCTTGTTGGTTAAAATGAAAATCAGTCAGTCGAGTGTAAACAACACGGTTAATGTAGTGTTGGAGAAATGAAAGCGGTGCCAGTTGCTCAGTACTGCCAAAGATAAAACTGGATTGATAACAAAGAATAAATGATCCTTTTTCCATATCTGTTATGTTCTTCTCTACTTCCAGACACTGCATATATCACTCTATAGCTTCTTCAAACTAAATGCCTAAGTGTGCTGTTTTTTAAGGCAGATTTGTAATATTGGTTGATTCCACACACCCTGATGAATTGATCAGTAACTCTAGGCCAGTGTTGACTCTCTCTGTGCAGTTATATATTAATCTGTACCCTAAATAAGTGAGGCTAAAAGCTAAAATAATAATAAAAATAAAGCACTAAATGACAAAAACATTTCTTTAATACAAGAATGTTGTATAGACAAAAAAATATTATGAGATCTGATCGTTACATTTATAATTGTTTTCCAAAGATTTTATAAAAAAAACGGCAGACGTCTAGACAGTCTAATAATACTGATCTGAACAAGCATTTTTATTAACAGCATTTTATATTTATGCTTGGATTGAATTTTTTTCATGTCTGACAAAAGTTTCGGAGGCAGTGCGTAAGTGTGACACAGCGTGAGGTCGTATTTATTTTATACAAAGATTTCGGACAAAATTTTAGGAGTCTGTGTCCAAAGACCTTAAGCAATGTTGTCTCTTCTGCCAATATTGGATAATGGTATCCGGTAGATCTGATTATAAGTCAATCTCTATGTTCCATTAGACTTTACAGCAGTTCCAGTTTAGCCCTAGCAGTGTTAGCGAGTTCACTAATCCCAAACCTGGAATAATCTTATTCCTTTATCAGATCGACAGCTGTATAATGTATACATTCACTTTGGAGGAAAATAAATATTCCAATAGAATCGGATTCAGTCCTTGAATTCAGTCATTTTTATCATTTACGCTCGGTGAAAAATATTATATAAATCTGATCTAATGGAGACAGACATCTACTCATTCATTCATCCATCCATCCGTCCATATATTCATTCATCCATCCACCCACCCATCCATCTATTCATTCATTCATCCATCCATCTATTCATTCATTCATTCATCCATCCATCTATTCATCCATCCATCTATTCATTCATTCATTTATCCTTTCATCTATTGTCTTTACCCCCTTATTCTAATCAGGATCCCGGAGAAGCTGCTGGAGTCTATCCGAGCTGTAGTCAAGTGAAAGGCAGGGGTACAACCTGGACAGGTCACCAGTCCATCACAGGGCACATACAGGCAAAAAAAAACACACTCTCGCTCCTATGGGCAATTTAGAATCACCAATTAACGTTTTTGGACTGTAGGAGGAAACCGGAGTACCTGGAGCAAACCCACACAAGAAACTCCACACAGAAATACCCCTGCTTGGAATCCGAACCTGGGACCTTCTGAGGCAACAATGCAAACCACTAAGCCACCGAGCTGAAGACTTTTTAGCAAAAAGTATTAGAAACCGGCCATCATATCGGCTACAATAGAGCATTTTTTTGGTATTTGTTCTACATTTAATATTGAAAGTTTCTTTATTAATTATCTATTAACCTGATAAAATAGGCTAAATAAACATGACCAGTCTCACCTCACTATCATGTGCCTTTTATTTAGATAGGCATGTCCGTTAAGAATGAGAGCTGGTCTGTACACTGAAATTCAAAGAAATAAATAGAAAGCATGGATTTTGATGGGGGAAAAAGCAATAAAAGGGCAAGAAAGTTGAGCTGGAAGGTGGTATGATGTGGTCTGTCTTATCTTTTCCTGCAGCTATAATATAAACATCCTACATAGCCACGTTTATAAGTGTGCATGTCTTAAAATGTCAGCAGTCATAGTGTGAAGAACATTTATCATGCATGGAATGAACCGGTGTATCTCTCAGGGTCATACCGAATTTTCATGTGCAGCGGCAAGCTGTTGAGAGCAATTTGTCTTCGCTTAAGTGTACAAATGTAGTCGTCCCTACCAGCACAATAAAATTTATCTCATTTCATGAAGCTGCAAAAAGGTCAAACTATTGCTCAAACCCAAACATGTCCACCTTATTCACAACAGGAAGTGTCTTACTGCGTGTTAGCATAAACCCATGACCTTAAAAATGAAAGCGAGGCCTATGTTTATTTATTCATCATCATATTATAAACTCTTGGCGTGGGAGATTAATATCTTTAAGATTGTATGTTCCGAGGGTAGCAGTAGCGCAGTAGTTGAAGTATTGCACTGCTGATCGTGGAATTATCCGTATGCCACAGCTGGGCCCCTGGGCGAGACCCTTAACTCACAGCTTTTTAGTTAAAGAAAAAAATTAGATCATTTGCAAGTCGTTCTGGATCTGTTGTATTTCATGCTCATATGAAGTTTATCTTGGACCTACAGCACCCTCTATTGTTTACTGAGTGAATTATCACAGCTGATTCCTTTAGCTCTTGTATTATTCCTGAACACAGAGGAAAGAGTTTACACCACGGAATGTGATCAGTTGCCTTGTGTAAACCCACCCTAAACATCTGTAATGGGCTTTTAAAGGCTGGTGGTTATATTAACTGCTCTCCAACTAGATTAGATAGTTCTGCTGTTTTCCAAGCCGAACTTTTGCCCATCTTTTCTGGTTTATCGTGTCTTAATGCGTTATAGTTGCTTTAGTAGAGCATTTAGTAGAACTAGCAGAACAATATGGAATGGTTGGGTTCCACCATAACGGCAGTCTCAGCCTGCTTCTCTATTTCTGTATCCAATTAAAAGGCAGTATGGGATAATATCAGTCATGTGACTGTAATCTGAATCTGACATCATAATGCTTTTACATGGGCACTAGAAGGTTCTAAAGGTGCTCATCTACTGTTGCTTCGTGCCACATAACACAAACTTTAATTAAACCGCATTAGAGGTGTGGGATCTCTCTCTCACTCTTTTTTCTTTTTCATTCCTTTCTCTCTTCCTTTTTTTTTTTTTTTTACTTCTTTCTCTCTTTCCAAAAAAACCCCAAACGTATTTATTTATTTATTTAGTCACTGCTTATATGAAATGTGACTTATGTAAATAAAGTTATGCTCTCTTTCTTTCTGTCCCTCTGCCTCTTTCTCCTTTCGTCTCTTTCTCGCTTTCTTTCTTTCTCTCTTTCTTTCTGTCCCTCTGTCTCTTTCTCTCTTTCTTTCTGTCCCTCTGTCTCTTTCTCTCTTTCTTTCTGTCCCTCTGTCTCTTTCTCTCTTTCTTTCTGTCCCTCTCTCTTTCTCTGTTCTTTCTTCTCTTTCTCTTTCTTTCTTTCCTCTCTCTTTCTCTCTTTCTTTCTGTCCCTCTGTCTCTTTCTCTCTTTCTTTCTGTCCCTCTGTCTCTTTCTCTCTTTCTTTCTTTCCTTTCCCTCTTCTCTTTCCTTTACTCGTCCCTCCCCCTCTGTCTCTTTCTCTTTTCTTTCTTTCCCTCTCTCTTTCTCTCTTTTCTTTTCTGTCCCCTCTCTGTCTCTCTTTCTCTCTTTTCTTTCTTTTCCTCTCTCTTCTTTCCATTCTTTTCTTTCTGTCCCTCTGTCTCTTTCTCTCTTTCTTTCTGTCCCTCTGTCTCTTTCTCTCTTTCTTTCTGTCCCTCTGTCTCTTTCTTCTCTCTTTTTCTCTCTCTTTCCCTCCTCTTTCTCTCTTTTCTTCTATTTTCTGTCTCTCTTCTTTCTCTTCTTTCCTTTCTCTCATCTTTTTTTCTTTCTTTTCTCTTTCTCTCCTCTTTTCTCTCTCTTCTTCTCTCTTTCCTTTGCCTTTTCCCCCTCCAGCTTTCTCTCTGTTTTTCTCCTCTTCTCTTCCCTTTTCTTTCCCTTTCTGCTCTCTTTTTCTTTCTCTCCTCTTCTTTCTCTCTTCTTTCTGTCTTCTCTCTGTGTCTCTGTCTCTCGTCCCTCTCTTTCTGTGTGTGTGTGTGGGAGTTAAAGGGATTGATAACGATTTGACTTGTTGCTGCTCGTTTATGGAGTGTTGCACTTCAGGAGAACTGAAGCCCAGCAGTTTAACTTATTTATTTGTTTCCTGTTTTAAGAGACCAGCAGCAAGTCTGGCAGTAGAAGCTGAAAAAAAATTGTGGGTTGCAGCATATATTTTTGTCTAATTTGTCCCATAAGATGCAGTATGTCTTTTTTAAGCATAAAGAACTGCATAAGCAATATGTTAATTCCAAATGTTTATTAAACTTAAAATTTGACAAATTCAGCTGCTGAGTAACATTAAGTTACCAATATCTGTTGGTGTGGGAAAAAGGGGTATAGAAATAATCAGTGACAAACGCCCCCCACCCCCCACCCCACCCAGTGACAAATGAGTGCGATTTATGGACAGGTTTAAACTAAAGACTTGCGTTTACCTTGTCCAGCTGCAGAAATAACCCCCAAACACTTGACACTTCCTTACTCTTTTTTTTCAGTTTGACCCCAGACAAAATAGAGTAATGTAGTGGGTTGTTGTTGGATGGGTTAAATTTCCAGCACCACCCAGTTGCCACTGCTGGGCCCCTGAACAAGGTTCTTAACCTTTAACTGCTCAGTTGGATTAAAAAAAAAAATATGGACAGAACTAAATAGCTGCAGGAACAGTGATAAAAACCAAGCAATTATATGCATCCAGGCATGTCCTAACTCCTGCTGACTAAAAAAAATATCACTCAATGACTACTTGCAAAATGTTATGAATAATATTATTATTATTATTTTAAAAAAGCATAAATAATAATGATTATTGTTTATCCTTTTAAAATTTATTTTTTTGGTGTGTCATTTTATAACCTTTATTGATAGGATAAAGGTGAGATGGGGAGGGGGGGGTTAGGGTTTGGGACCGGGGATACCTTGAGCCAGAATCATACCCAGGTCGTCTGGAGCGTAAAGTATGTGCCGGCACCTATAACCCACTACACCACAGTGCTGGCCTGTTTACGCTTTTCAGAATTATCAAAAAAAAAGTTACCACCAGTACTAAATTAATAAATATGAAACAATTAATGTTAAAAAAGGTCAAAGTTTTATTTATTCAATTATTTTTTCAACATATTGCATTTACACCTGTTTTACACCTTTTCATTAAAGTAGTTCCTGTTGCAGGTAATTCTCCATCCGATGAGTCGGAGGAGTGGGATAAAGAGACACGCACTCTCACCTATCCAGCCTATATAGCCAGCCTGCTCGACTCGGGGGCCAAACGCTTGACAGCAGCTGTGCGTATGGACTGCAGCAGTCAGGGTCAATGCCCACCTTCCTGCCACCTGTGCCACATGAGCCCCGGGACCCAGAAACCCTCCGAACCTGTGCTACTTCAAGTCACCAAGGCAGCACCAATCTATGAGCTTGTCAACAACAATGAAACCTACCAGGTGTGTGTCGGATTAGCTCAATATTAATTCCACAATAAATATTTATAACCATATTTATAGAAGTTTCTTATGTTTGTTCACACACTCCTGTCATCACTCCAGTTTATGCCTGTACACACAGCGACAACCTGTGCTGCACATCAAAACGTTCCTACTATTTTAATATGAATTTATTTTCATTATTCAAAAAGCGTTTGTATGATGAGACGCCGCGCAGTGCCGAGTCTATAAAAATGACCTTTTTATCTTCAGTCGCTTAGGTTCTATAACACTTTTTTAATATGAAAATAATCAGTTTACTTCTCAAAGCTCTCGCTATACCTACAGTATCTTTAACAGAGAGCGTGAGTGCGAGTGACCTAAATGTGGAAAATATTATCAGCAAGCACAAGGTGCCATGGATGTGCACAGAAAGGCATTCAGGGGTGTTTGTGTAGCACTGAAATAAACCTGAGAGGCTCCTGAAAGAGGCTCCTTATTTCTTTAAGCTCTTAGCAAAACCACACACACTTCCTTCCCATCCAGACCGGGTGGAAGTAAACTTAATTAAAGTGAAAAAGCCATTTCGAATTTATTTATCTTTTTGTGCAATCACATTTGTCATCTTTGAAAATAAATTAAAAACTTCTTTAGATTTTCACGGTTTCTCCTTCGGGACATGTCCTTAAGTATTCTTACTGCAAAGAGGGAAAATAAGAGCAATAAAGAAAATGACGTGTGGCTAACCCTGCACCTTTTCTTTCAATCTACAGAGCTCACACACATTATTACAGGCTGACAACACTACAGTGTTGTTTTCACGTCAACCAGAGGAAACAAAACCTGCAGCAGTGTAAAAAATGTATTTTTAGTGGACAGTTTGTATAACGTAACCCACTTCACCTTACAGATAAATAAGTAAGTGTACTTACTTTTACCCTTATACCCTGATGAGGATGAGTTCTCTCTTTCGAGTCTGGTTCCTCTCAAGGTTTCTTCCTTCTCCATCTCAGGTAGTTTTTTCTTGCCACATTCCCCACCGGCTTCCTTATTAAGGACAAACTTACACTTTTCAACTATTACTGCATTCTCTGTAGCTAGGCAAGTGGTGGCTCAGTGGTTGAGGTGTTGGGCTAATACCTGGAAGATCATGGGTTGATGGGTCCCAGCACCACCAAGTTGCCACTGCTGTGAATTTCTTTTTTTTTTTTTGACATCATAATGCTGCTGCTGTTTATCTTTCGGTAACCTTAACCCATGACTTGCTCTCATTGGCTGTAGCTCGTCGTGAAACCTGACACCACATGATGTTGAGACGGCCGGCCGATTGAGATATTTAATATGCTAGATATTTGTTCTCTGACGCATCAGAGAGCTTCTTAGATGCGTCGTTGAGTAGTTCACGCATAAAAATTGTCGAGCGCTGATCATTCACTGATTTCCCCCTAATCACAGCCTGACCCGTCGGCGAACTCGTTAACTTGCTAATTGGCCTTAAATCGGGCTTAAAATCCTGTAGTGTGAATCAGATATGACCCCCTCTAGCATTTGGAAATGTACCTCTAATGCTGTAATTTTCTGTCACAGAGCGCATTAACATATACTTATTACAGGTAATAGTGCCTCTCAGCATCATTACATTACCTCTGCTGGGCCCCTGAGCAAGACCCATAACCCCAAATTGCTCAGTAAAATGTAAGTCTGGGTAAGGTCGTCTGCTAAAAATGTAATATAATGTAAATGTAATGTAAGATTCCCCACACCTAACTTAGCTAACCATGGCTTAATATGGGATAAATATTAAAATGATGTGATGTGAATTTGTATTGAATATAATGCACTTTCCCTGTACTGTATGCTATTGGAGAGTAAAACTGCATATGGATCCCACCCTGGAAACCTCTGCCTTTGGAATTGTTCAAAGGGCTGATAAAAATGTCATGGTGGGCCGTTATTTAGGGACCCCTGCATTAAACGTTTAGACAGAAACCAACTCTAGGGGTTGCCTGAATTGGCTATGTTACACACTGAATCAATAAGTGAATTTACAACATCGTGCAAGATAAAGAGGGTGACATCTAGCGGTGAATACTTTAATGACATCCACGTTAACCGGATCGTACCGTGAAAATAAATATAAAAAAAAATCGATCCATAGCATGTAAGAATAAATATTAGATCGACCGCAATTTAAAAATTGATTTTAATGGAGTGTCCACATACTTTTGACCTTATAGTATCTGTATCTAGTTCCAGTTAAACAAATAAAACAGCCATTTATTATTTAACAATAAACCAATTTTATATATATATATATATATATATATATATATATAACCCCCTTAACCCCCAATTGCTATTGTATAAAAGAGATAACTGTATGTCGCTCTGGATACGGATGTCTGCTAAATGCTGAAATGTGATTATGGTGCGGCAGTAGTTGTATAATAGTTGTGTGATATGTGGCTGATTTTGTACTAGAGGTACCAGGAAATAAAACCGTATCAGTCACGTATTGGCGTTGTCGTCGGCAGGCTCTGCAGGAGGCTATGATGAGCATGTTGTGGTGCTCAGGGAAAGGTGATGTCATCGATGACTGGTGTCGCTGTGACTCCAGTGCATTTGGTGCCGATGGATTGCCGACATGCGCCCCACTTTTGCAGCCCAGGTAAGACTTCTCTAGCTTGTCTAAGATGTTCTATATAGATGTTTTATATGCATGGGTGTATGCATCATTAGGTAGATGTGATCCTCTGTTAATCCTGATGTCATCAGTGTGTGTCGATCAAACCTGACTCCATTTTTGAATCTTAATGTAAATCGAAATGTAATATTGTAAATGTAGTTATTTATTAAACAATCATGACATTTAACTGACATACATTATGTAACACGTTACATGCTGCACGGCACAATTGCATACAACATGTATGTGCAGTTTAGTTAATTTCCTTCGCCTTCATGATTAAAAAAATAGATGTGTGTGTGTGTGTGTGTGCAGTCAAATGTAGGTTTTTTTTTTCTGTCAAATCCATGGCTATAAAAATACAAAAAAAATCATTTTTAATGACATTAATACCAAATATTTCATTTTAATTTTAAATAAATACATTTTTAATATTATATGTTGATTTAAAAGGAGAAGAAATGGATTAAGGCGGGTTTGGTCCTCACACACTGATGACATCAGGTGGTTACGATTAAAATGTTGATTCAGGATCAACAAATCATGTTAATCCAGAATCACATCCTATTTGTCAAAATCACATCCAGCTTTTTTTTTTCATTAGCTGCTAATTTAACATGACTTATATTTCATTTAACTTCAGCTTTACAGAACTATATGAATTCAGGATAATAATGGTAGATGACCGGTTTTGCTTCTTTTTGCTCAGGCTTAAGCTGTCCCAGTCCTATGAGCCCAGTAGCTCCTTAGTGATTTTGGAATGGAATCATGCAGAACCAGCCATCGGGGTGCGCATTGTCGATTACCTCATCAGCCAGGAGAAAATCATGGAAAGGGCTGACCACACCAAAGTTGAAACAGGCAAGTCAAATGTATTTTTGTATTTGACAGAATAATACAATTTTGTCAGAATTTGCACAGAATTTAACAGATCAGCAGTAAAGAGGTAAAAAGGGCTCAGATCCTTCGAGGGCTTCCAATAATCAGTTTTATTAGTAGTGACAGTTTTAGCAGTAATGTAATCGAAATTATTTCATTGGCCACGGAATTGCTAGGGGGCACCCCAGTCAGTAGGTCATGATCTCGGCATACTGCGACTTTAATTATGTTCTACCGTTCACCCTGTGCTTTTTTTTGCTATGACCACTAGGTTGTGCTCAACATCTGTGAAATAAATGAACAGGTATGTTGTCTGAAGTCTAGTGATCCAGTCTAAGTCTGACTTAACTTATTATAATCTAATGTTTAAATATACAGACAAATGCCGCATGCTAGATAAAGGAGGAGGACATATTAAATTCGTAAGGCATCAGGCTGCCCTGGTCTACCAGAACAGCCTTAGCGAGCCTTTTATAAGATTTTCTGTCTGTACTAATTCTAGTAATGGCCCCAGAGTCATTGTTTAAAAATCGAAGAGCTCATTGCTGCAAAGAATGCCATGGACTTCAATAGGGTTAATATAGGAAGGACATCTTGTATTTATTTACATATTCCAATTAGGCTAAAAATATTTCTGTATATAAAGATGATTAGTAATAATATAGTATATTTTAGCAATGTTGAGGATGTTTCGAACCGTGTGCACCTCCAGACCACCATAGGGCAACAGCGTGCTTTGGTCGAGGGCACAGAGGGTTTGTCTAATGGTCTTTCTGGCTTGCCTACTACCAATTTTTAAAGTGTAAAATTTTGTACTAATGCCTCTTAAAAGTATTATACATACCCAACACACACAAACATGAAGCATCCAGTAAATGGTGACCAGAAACTCCAAAATGAAAGAGGTCAGAAAAGGATATCCTGACTGGTTCTAGCCAACACAAAGCCTTTGCTAACCTAAACAACCAGTTCTTAAAACCATGACGAGTAGCAAAACATTGTTATGCATAACATTTTTTCCTTTTTTTTTTAAGACCACATTGAGTTCCACTCAGAGAAGAACAGGAATCTGAGATTTCATTGGGTGCAGTTTAGGGAAACATCACCTAGTCTGGTTTTAGATTAACATATCTTAAAGTCCAAAGGTTTGTTTTTCTCCTTTAGATACTGTTTTACTCTTTTACTGTTTTTTTTATAATGTACATGTACAATTTGCAAAAATGTAAACAGTGTAAACACAACAGATATAATGTAAACACTGTAAAAACAAACGACTGAAATGTGAACTCGGAGGACACATAACATGAGACAACAGATGTGCAATAATGTGATCATGACGTGTATGTGCATAGATGTAAACGTTTTGTGCGGAATATGTAAACATTGTGTGCAACTGAGC
The DNA here is from genome assembly GCA_005784505.1 of Bagarius yarrelli. Lineage (NCBI taxonomy): Eukaryota > Metazoa > Chordata > Actinopteri > Siluriformes > Sisoridae > Bagarius > Bagarius yarrelli. The sequence continues at coordinate 1,273,082 of VCAZ01000042.1, forward strand.
AGGAAGTGACACATTTTGTGGTAGTTTAATTGACATTTTGACAAGTTTGAGACATAACAACACAATGAGATATTGCACAGTAAGGTGACTGCACTAAAAGGCAGTTTGTGGGTAAGTGATTGCGGTCTCCAGGTCCATGTGGAAGGTGACGTGTTCAATAGAAAACATGATAATCTGTGATATAATCTTATCTGTGATAAAAGCTATTTTTTTAGTAGTCGTAAGCATACAGTGTTCTGTATTGTCTTCCGATTGGCAGGAGGATGAACATGTGATCTGGGTGTGAGGAACACTGTTGAATGTTCTGGCCTTCTGGAAGGAAGGCTAGGAAGCTGGGAGACGGAAATTCTCTATACTGTTTAATATTGCATTAGGGAGACTAACTGTTTTCCAAGTTACAGAGCATCGCACGGCGATGCAGTAGATAATGACTGACTCAATGACTGACATGTGAGTTCACCAGCAGCAATAGTGGTGGAAATCTTTAGACACCTCACGATTCAATTCTGATTCCGAGGTCTGCAATGCAATTAGAAAATGATTATTGATGCATCATTTGTTTTAATACAGATTTTCTTACTGTCAGACTATTAAAGCTTCTGTAACTCTAATGACCCATAATAAATTTACCTCCAAAAACTTCCATTAATAAAACAAATGGAAGTGATTTGGCAAGTCAACAAAGGTATTAAACATTCGCCTGTAGCTGCATACAATTTATTCAGTTTAGCAGCCATATTGGATGTGTTATCAATAACTTAAACTAAGGCTTCATCCGAAATCACATACTACTTAAGGTGGTTTTCAAGTTGTATGATTGAAATCCGCTATTTTGATATTGACAGATGACATACGACGCAAATTTAAGTTTGGATAATATTTAACTTGTATGAAGTTAAACTAGTCTAATATTTAACTACAAGGAACGATATTTTATTCCATAAAGTAAAACACTTGAAAAGTGTCACGTCGCCACTTTCCACCACTTCCGTATACAAGTCGTCTCTCGTTCATGGGATAATACTCGTGCGACAGGATTAGGTTACCTTTAAAGTGCTTTAACTACAATACAAAAAAGCCTTATTTATTAAAGATAAATAGTATGTGATAGTATGTAAGTTAGTACTTAATAGTATGCGATTTCGTAGGAAGCCTAAATCTTATTCATTTCTCTACCATTTCTCTGTCCTTTTACTACCATCACTCAAACAGTCTATGTAGCATCCTGGCTGATAGGAACACCATTGTATTTAAAGATCTGCATAATCTCCACTTTCTTGCTATTGATTTTAATGGTGCAATGAAGAGAGAGCTTAAGTCTTATGAAGCCCAGGATCATCTCCTTTGTTTTTATTGCATTGATGAATTAGGTTGTTGTCTCTGCTCCAGCGCTCCACTTTCACAACCTCAGTAGTTTCTGTGTAGGCTGACTTATTAGTTATTCCCCCTACAACGATAGTGTCATATGCAAACTTGATTATAGTGCTTGCCTCATAAGAGGGTTTGCAGTCCCGAGTATACACGAAGAAGAAGAAGGGGCTCAGCACACAACCCTGTGACGATGTTGTTTTCAGTCTGATAAAAGGTGAGACCTGCTTTCCTATGCAGTTGGTGTTCTGCTGGTGAGGAAATATTGCACCCAGTTGCAGAGGTGTGTGTTGAGGCTGATGTGATTTAGTTTGTTAACGAGGTTATTAGGGTTGGGGGTGTTGAAACCCTAGCCCTTGCTTGAGTTAAACTTGTTCAGAGTTTCTCTCACTGTGTGTGGAATCAGCATCAGGGCACTCTTTCTAGGTCTCTGCTGTATTTGTCTTATGTCTTTTAAACCGTGCAAAGCAATTACTTGCATCTGCAGGAAAGAATGGGCTCCTTGTGAGCATTGAGCTGGTTTTGTGTCCCGCATAATCTGTGATGGCCTTAATGACCTGCCATATGCGTTGGGAGTCAGTGTGGATGTGCTCCTCGATATGCTTCTTGTCACAGTGCTTCGCTTCCTTGATACATCTACTCAGTCTGGCCCTCGCTGTTTCATATTCTCCTTAATCACCTGACCATAAAGCAGCATCATGGGCCTTAATCGCCGATGTGTTTATCCATGGTTTGTGGTAAGACTGTATGCACTGTCCATTTAGAAACTGATGTAGTCCAGCATAAATAAGGGGATGGGTGTTTAAGTCCATTTGATAATTGTGTATGGCAGTCATTTTAAACAAGTTCCAGTTAGTCTCATCATAGCAGTCTCCCAGCCTGGCCACAGCCCCCTTAGGCTAAATGCTGATGGTGTGAACTGTGGGCTTAATCCTTGTAGATGTGGTTGTAAGTTACAGTTGCCAATAACCTGATAAAACTTGGGGAGCATATCCTTGAGATTGGCGTGATTAAAATCTCCTGCCTTTATAAACACGCCATCTGGATGGACATTCTGTTGCGTGTGTAATCTCATAAAGCTTAGCTAGCGCCAGGTTAGCATTAACTTGCGGTTTTATAGACTGCTGCCCTCCTCATCTCCCACGTATCTATTTATTTGGTTGTTTTGTTGTTTTAGACATCGTAAGCCCACTTGTCTTGTGATCCTTTTGAAGCCTGTATGTCTTGGCTTTTTTATCTGGTTTGGATTCCTCTTTGACTTTAGAGCCATATACATCCCTCCTCATAGTTCTTGGGATTGAGCCATCTAAGTTGGATGTCAAATATGATGGCGGCTATAAAAGAAAAGAACATAGCATAATATCAAGCCCAAATGTGGTATTGTGAAACATGATAAATGAAGAGGTGCTATTATATGAACTCAGTTCTACAGCGAGCCAGAACTGTGTGTCTTTCTCCTTTTGTGTGTGTGTTTTAATCAAAGACATGAGACCTTGTTTCTTTGTAAATGCTCTATTGTGTGTTACACAGAGCAAACCAAATTAAGTGACATAAAAGTGAAATGTGGTCATTTTGTTAAACATCAATTCCTTTTTAAATGTACAAAAATCGTTTTTTTTTATCTATCCCCAGTTTAGTCTACCTTTTAGTGCAGCATATATTGCAGGAAAATCTCTTACATAATATTTAAGAACCGTACTGTAAATGGTTAATGACTAGTTTTTAAGTTTGCTAGTTTTTTTGCAAAAGGGAAACAATCCCTATAAAGTTTCACTAAAGCACACAAACAAAGAATTCTCCAAATTGCTAGATAAAACCTATTTTCAAAGCATGTACAAATGTGCCTTGGCGTACTTATGATAGTGTTGATAACGTCCTCTGAGATAACTTTCTTTAAGCTTTTGACAGGCCCTGATAGATTTGACTTTCAGCCGTGAATTAAGTTGAAGGCTTTTGGCTTAACTTTCCTTGACAAGTGTTTTTTTTTGTTGGATTTATAAAAAAACATTTAAATGAATTGTAACTTTTTTTGCATTAATACCTTCTCAAGAAGAAAAGAAAATGTTTGGTACTTTTTTGTGATACCATAGCCTGAATCAGATTTTTTGACTTATAACTAAACGGTTGTACAGTGGCTAAAAGTAAACAACACAACAATATTTAAAAAGGTGAAAATAAGTTCACAACCCAACAGAATCAAGCCACAACCCAACAGAATCAAGCCACAACCCCACCGGAATCAAGCCGCAAACCAACAGAATCAAGCCACAACCCCACTAGAATTAAGCCGCAACCCTACTGGAATCAAGCCGCAACCCTACTGGAATCAAGCCGCAAACCGACGGAATCAAGCCACAACCCCACTGGAATCAAGCCACAACCCCACTGGAATCAAGCCACAACCCCACTGGAATCAAGCCACGACCCAACTGGAATCAAGCCACGACCCAACTGGAATCAAGCCACAACCCCACTGGAATCAATCTGCAAACCAATGGAATCAAGCCGCAAACCAACAGAATCAAGCCACAACCCCTCTGGAATCAGGACTCAACTCACTGGAATCAGGATTTAACTCACTGGAATCAAACCGCAAACCAACAGAATCAAGCCACAACCCCTCTGGAATCAGGACTCAACTCACTGGAATCAAGCCGCAAACCAACAGGTTCAAGCCACAATCCAAGGAAATCCAGACTCAATGCAACGGAATCAAGACTCAACCCAACAGAATCAAGCCACATCACAACGGAATCACGCCGCTAACCAACAGAATCAACAACACAACAGATTCAAGCCACAAGCCATTGGAATCAAGATTCAACCTACTTGAATCAAGCCACAACACAACCGCAGACCAACGGAATCAAGCCACAACCCCAGGAAATTCAGACTCAACCCAACAGAGTTAAACACTTTAACTTTTAGAAGGGAGTAAGTCAAGAGGAAGTGCTGAGTGAGCAGAGAAATTAAAATCCACACAGAACCTGGAGTGGAGCAATTATTAATGTTTTTTGAGCGCAGAGCATACATTTTGCTCTTTACTCTGCTTACATACTCTAGATTTGATTCAACCTTTTGTTCTGTACATGAATTCGCTCGTATCTTGTCTGCGCAGAGGTTTGAACAAGTAGAAAAGCCTATTATAATGTTCAGACCAAACATTTTAATTGGACAAACATTTCTCGGTCTGGGTCAGAATATATAAATAAATTAAGTTTACTTGATGATTGTTTTTCGGGACATGAGCAAACTTTGAACAAGCAAAACAACATATTTCTTTTATTACACTTTTAACAAATAAATCTGTCCTTGACTTTGATAGACAGTTTCCTTGTTTTAATGATTAGAATCATTCTGAAGAAATCCAGTTAACAAAGGCCACAAAACTGACATAAAACACTGAAGTGATTTTAATTAGTTAATTATTCTGTAGTGGTCACAGGGTTCATTTGCATGATAAAAGTGACCCTCCTGGGTAGAATTTCTCTGATTTCATTGAGTTTCATTGATTATTCATTTTAATGTGTAATCTGGCTTTATACTGCTATATGTCCATTAAGTCAGTCTTTAATCAGAGCGAAAAGGCAAACTATGATACCTAAACTCAGTTCTCCCTCTGTTTCTTAGCAACTGTACTATATGAATATTCAGCTCAAATTGGGCAGCTTAAACTTACATGAATTTCAAGCAAATGCATGTACACTATATGGACCAAAGTATTGGGACATCCTAACCATCACATTTATATAATGGCAGTGGTGCCTGAAATGGTTTGGTTGTTGATTAAATGAACAGGAAGACCTGGGTTAGAGCCCCACCACCTGTCTTGCCACTGCTGGGCCCTTGAGCAAGACCCTTAAAACCCTTTCTGCTCCAGGGGCGCTGTATCATAGATGAACCTGCGCTCTCACCCCAACTTTCTAAGCTGGGATATGTGAAGAAACAAATTTTACTGTGCTGTAAAGTATATGTGACAAACACCTTTACCGTTGGGTTTTTTTTAACCATCCTGTTCCAGATGTAGCCTCGGACTTCCTCCTATAAAAAGTACACATTTCTGGATAGATTCTAAATTGTGTTGTGTGACTATGTGGATTTGTGTTCTTTCAGCTACAATAGAATTAGTAAGATGAGACGCATAATAATGTTGAGGTGAGGAAGTCTGGGGTGCAGTCAATGTTCCAGTTCATCCCATAGGTGTTCAATAGGGTTAGGGTTAAGTCAGAAAGACACCAATTATGTGTGTGCTAGTAAGAATTCCACAAACCTTTAGTTTTATAATGCCTGATGATGTAGAAATGCAAATCTGGGGGCATTGGTGGTTCAAATGGTTAAGGTGTTAAGTTGCTGATCTGGAAACCAGGAAGACTTTGGTTCAAGTCCCACCACCGCCATCTGTTGATCTGAAGACCAACCACTGTTGGGTTCTTGAGCAAGACCCTTAACCCTTCCTGCTCAGGGGCGCTGTATCATAGCTGACCCTGCGCTCTGACCCCCAACTTACTAAGATGGGATATGCGAAAAAAGAATTTCACTGTGCTGTAGAAAAGGATGTGACAAAATAAAGGCATTTACAAATATATAGCTAAAAAACCATGACTCTGTTGAGTGATGAATGAGTGTTGCAGTGGGTTATGCTTATTAATGTACATTTAAATAAAAAACATATTTTTATAGCTTTGAAATTATCCACAGTTTCAAATTACGATTAGAGAAAAAAAAATGTCTTCCTGCTTCTGTACTTTCTTTCATGAGAAGTCTATGAAACCTTATCAAGCTAAACAATTTTGTTATCTGCTGCAGTACATTTCAGTCTTCTGTGCTGAACTTTCTGTTGCACTTTTGTTGTTTGCATAATGATTCTGCTGCTCTAAAGATTATAATAAAAACACAGGGTAATCAGATCTTATAGTAGTGGTATTATCTGTGTTTAGCGAAGGCTTGATATGTAGTTTCTGCACAGCTCTGAAGTAGACGCTTGGACTGTAGATCACATCTGAGGTGCAGAGGCCGGATGCCTTTAAATGATGCTATTTGAGCACTAATCGAGCACTTAATTGGATTTAGGCACACAACGTCATCGAGTTCTTGCGCATTCCTCCTCTGTATCTTTTTTTTTTTTTTTACTTTCTACAATGTGCAAATGTATGTACTAAGTTAGCAGGAACTCTGCTATCAGCTTTTTTGGCTGATGAAACAAATACAACCAGAGCGCTTATGGAGCCATTTATCCACCAATCACAGAAACGTGACACTCCGACTGTGTGTACGTGTTCATGTAATTGAGGCCATATGTACAGTATATAAGCAGAGGACAACCTTTTATGCTGGAAAGAGACAAGATAATCACACAAAAGCTGTGAACACCTGAGGAAGAGAGATCCAGCAACCTGATGAGTTTTTTCAACACCGTGAAAACAAGTTGTCTTTTGTCAGTAAAAACAAAAGTCACTAAGATCTTTATTGAGGCAGACAGTGTTATGATCTGTAAATTTAATGAAGTGTGTTTGGTTATAGAGCAGACCGCGCTATGGGAACTGACTTTAGTTTCAAGCCTACACAGATGTTTTTATGTTTTTTGCCCTTCAGGTGTGGCCCGGACAGCAGATGCCTTTTTTTTTATTTTTTTTATCAGAAACATCTGGATATGGATATGACCTATAATTAAGAGAGCATTCCTTGAATTTTTTTTATTCAGTTTGTGATTCTGAGAAATGAAAATATGCGGAAATTGTGGAATTCAGCTAGAACTGGTATCATCCTAACATTACTGGACAGGACGATAAAAGAACAATTGCATTAAAACATTGATGTAGCATAAAAAAGTGTACCAGTTGGACACTTGGAATCTTTCTGTACAGCTGTTACCTTTACATTTATGCCATTTGACAGATGCCCTAATCCAGAGCGGCTCACTTATCTCCTTTATACATCAAAGCAATTGAGAGTTAAGGGTCTTGCTCATGGGTCCAGCAGTGGCAACTTGGTGGTGCTGGAAATCGAACCCAGATCTTCCAATTAGCAATCCAACACCCTAACCACTGTGCTACCACTTCCTACTTAACATCTTTTACTGTTAACTGTATTAATATAGATAATGTAATAAAGATAAGGAACGGTTATGATTTACCAGAAGAAGTCGGATGTGCTAAATCCGTAGATATCTTTAAATCATGGCTCAAAATTCATTTATTTTGTTTTGCATTTACTGAATAAGCACTGTGCTACATCCAAACTGGCTATAATCATTTTATATTCTTGACTGTTTTCATTTATTTTATATCTTTGTTTTAATTTGTTTTGTTATGTAAACTGAATTACCACTTTGTATGAAATGTGCTATATAAATAAACTAGCCTTGCCTAGATTAAGCAATCCCAGTTCCAGAAAATGCCCAAATACTCATACAGTGTGTGTGTGTGTGTAGGTATGTATTTATATTTCCACCTTGTCTACTTGCGTCATGTTGTGTGTGGTGTCGATTAATCTTTGTTTTTTTTATGCATTTGTTTGCTTTTTTCTCACCCTTGTGTCCATGTCAAATATGAACCTTCTAGGATATAAGCATTTATCATAGTCACAGGTAATAACAATGATCTAAAACTGACCCGCAAAAGACACTATGACGTAAATAGCAAGTGCAGCTTCCATGTTAAACTAAAGTGAAAGCAGATTGAGGTGTTCGTTCCACTCCCTTCCAAGTAAACGCAACCTGGTGCTGACACCCCCTCATCAGCTACAATTAGCATTTTATGTTCAATTTTCCCTGAAAAACGTTATCCATTTCATGTGGGAGATTGAATCTGGTAATCTTTTTTTTTTTTTTTTCTGAGGTTGTGCCAAGAGTTGATGCACTACAAACTGCTGTTATTCATCTCTTTGCTGTTTGCTCATCAGAGTAGACAAGGAGGACCAGATGTTATTTGTTGAGTCTCAGTGCTGCTGCCAAGTCTGCTGGTACTCCGAGTTGCTGCTTTAATGGAATGGGTATAACTGCCAGTACTTTGGACAAGGAGTTGCTTCTGTGATGTGTGTGGAATTTGGCGTTGAGGATGAAATGTGTACCTGTTTAAAAAAGAACAAAAGAACTTCTATGTGTGTGTCCTCCAGTTTACTTGCTTTATTTACTCTTCCTTTTAACTGTTATTCATTAACATTTTAATGTAGGACAAAACATGGGAAACCATAAAAATCTAGCGCTTGATAATGCAGAGGTAATGTACAGTTCCTGACTACCACTCTGTTACGCCTATGCTAATCGTATCTTCCTGATACGGCACACTTCCCATAGCTACATGTTCCAATGAATCGCCACTATTTCTGTTAAGTATAAGTTTTTATTTGTGTTTTTTTTTTTTATATTTGGCCAATAACTCCTTCCTTTGTTGGTTCTTACATAAAAATCACTCTCCAAAATATTCAGGAGTTGTGTGTATTCAGTTATATGTAATATACTTTATATAAAAATATAATATTTGTAGTTTTACTTTATTAAAACTTAGTTTAAGTTTTAATATTGCATTGAGTGATTGATAAATGCATGCATTTGTACACAGTCCCTTAATTTTACAGCCTTATAAAAGTAACTGAACAGTTGATCGGTAAGCAGATTTATAGTCAGGATTCTTTTCCTCATTATTTAATGACAAATGCAGGTGCAGAGCTGTGTTGCATTTGGTAACAGTTCATAGAAACTCTTAATATGTGGTCCGTAGAGGTGCCAATGCAAGTGAATGAGGTCATCATTAAAAAAACATCAGTGTTTAGGAGTCGCCAAATTAACAATCTGGTGCAGTCTGAAAAAAAAAAGAAATTAATGAGCTCAGCAGCACCGAAAGACCTGGAAAACCATTTGTTGATGATCTCAGACTTTATTTCTTGATGAAGAAAATCGCCTTTACCAAATCTAGTCAGGTCAAGAACCCTGTTGGGAAGGTCAGCGCATCATTATCCAAGTCTACAAACAAGAAACACTCTTATTAGTATTAATACAGAGGGGTTTACTTCAAGATGTAAACCACTGGTAACGCTTAGGATCTAAAAAACTAAAAGCCTGCCCAGCTCTGGAACATGATTCTTTAGACAGATGAACCAAGATTAACATGTACCAAAATGATGGAAGAGAAGAGTATAAAGAAGAAAAGAAGGGGATCATGAACCAAAGCATACCACATCATTTGTCAAATATGCTGGAGGCTGTGTCATGGCCGTGTTTCGGCTCAAATTCTGTCAAATTCTGAAAAAAATGATAGAATGGTGCAACACAGGCAGATCCAGAACAAATCGATATATACCAAAGAAAAAAAATTATAATTTTATACATTTTAGTAAATGACCGAATCAATGACATAAACTCCACTCACTGTGATTTTCATTTGCTTAAAAACAGCAGCAACTATAATGGTAGTTTAAGTAAATGCAAGGAAACGACCATGAACTATAGAATCATTTCTGTTCACTATTGTTAAGTTATTTTTGGGAGATTTCATAGTCTTTTCTTACAGGATAGGATGGAGGTGAAACGGGGCAGGAAAGAGCCCCAAGCCGGAATCGAACCCTGGTCTCCTAGAGCGCAACAGCACCATGTACATTGTCTACAAAAGATGTAGTAGCAAAGTACCACCTTTTCTGTTTATTTTCTGCATTTGGCAGATGCACTGATGCAGACTTACATTTATCTCTTCCTTTTATACAACTTAGCAATTAGGGTTAAGGGCCTTGCTCAGGGGCCCAACAGTAACAACTTGGTGGTGCTGGGAATTAAACCCTGATCTTCCAATTAGCAGTCCAACACCCTGATCACTGCACTACCGCTTCCCCACTACCTTTATCACTGTTTACTATTGCTATTTTTTTACGTTTCATTTTAGCATTTTAGCACCGTGGTGTAGTGGGTTAAGACATCAGCACCCACATGTGCAGTCGTGCTCTGGCGACCCATGTTCGATTCCCAACCTCTTTCTCTCTACATCTACCCCATTTCATCTCTATAAATACAGGGGAACATGCCCCAAAAACATGCCCCTTACAAAAAAATCTGACATTTTACAAATTCTTATCAATCTAACTGTATATAATATTTCTATGACTTCAAAGGCTGCCACTGCTGGGCCCCTAAGCAAGGCCCTTAACCTTCCCTGCTCTGTCGAATAGAGTAAAGGAGATAAATGCCAAATGCCAGAAATGTAAATATTGTTTCAATCCTACTTATTATTTGCAGGCTGTCTCTAGTTTCCATTGCTAAATGTTCCAGTGATGTGCATGTTTATGGGAAAGCTGCAGATTCATTTATATTGTCTGCAGTCAGGGCCAACAAAGTCTTCTCTGCTGCCTTAAACACTATCAGAAGCTGACCTACATTTACCTAAATTCCTAAGTTCTGATATTTGTTCTATAAAATGGTTTTAAGAACTTATTTCCAACAGTTTATTCTCTTCATTTTGTAGCGTTTCTCTTGCTGCACTGCTTCCAGTTACGTCTATGTGACTGTTAGATTCTTTTCTCAGATTCCAGCCTCTATGTGCTGCCATGTTAATCTAATCTGTTCAGGCCTTCAGGATCAGTAGCCCATGTAACTTAAACTATATTGGCAATGAGATTTAATACAGTTGAATTAAAATTTTTCCCCCACAAGGGCTGACGGAGTCTTAGTTGAACTTAGTTAAAAATAGTTTTTAAGGTGGACCTTTCCAGAAAACTTAGACATCATGAGAAGAATTCGGCTAACCCCGTAGATAACTAGCTTGTCTCAGCCCGGGAAAGAGTTTCCCGAAAAGTCTCTCTCTGTAATGCGACGCCTATTGCGTTTTTATAGTATTGATGGTTTCTATAATTGCAACATGATAGTGGTGGTATTAAGAGGTGTATCGGTCGGATAAATTCCTCACTGAAGACCCATGTACCAAATTCAGGGCCCACCACAGGTATTTATTAATTATGTATAATTAATTATGTATAATTATCATAGCAAGTTAGATGTAACTTGCCACTGAGGCAAGTAGTTTTTAGAATCTAAAGGTGCAATTTATTTACACAATAACAATGAACAAAACTTGACTCGACAATAAACATAAACTTGATCGCACTAGCACAAAAACAAAGAAAATACCAACCGTGAACTTGACTATAAAGAACTTAGGTTGAATGCGGTACAGAGACACAACCAAAATTCTGGACAAAGACAAAGGGAAACACAAGGGCTATAAATACAGAAGACCAACCAATAGGAACATAAAACTTAAACAAGGGGATCACATGACAGGAACACATGGGAAACGAGGTTTACATGACAAGGACAAAACAGGAAGCAAACTCAGACATGAACAATGAACAAAAACATAAACATAAAGTATACACATGAAACAAGAGCATTAACCAAAACCTTACACGGTCATGGCTTGCTTTGGTCTTTTTAACGTGAGCAGTATAAGTGGACTCATCTCACTGGATCAAGAATTTTCAATTGGATTAAATGTCAAAGAAACAGTCTTAGTTTAGGATGAATACAGAGATTCCCATTTCTGGGGACAATAGGCCAATCATCTGGCAGTATCCCAATGTACCAGATACAGGGCAGGGCCTTTAGTCAATGTTTACAAACACTACATTGGTGAAAAATTGGAACTCTGAACTCTAAGGTCACTTTAAACACATTTTGATTGTTGATGCCAGATGGAATGGTTTTAGTCTCTAGTTCATGTTTTTTCCAATGAGCAGCCGTTATGTGTTAAAACACACAGTGAGCAGAGAGGTCAAAGAAAAATGGCCAGATTGGTTTTGGATTGCAGGAAGTCTCACAAATGTCTGGCTCCACTACAATGCCAAAAGTTTCGACAGATTGCCTTTTGGACAATACAACACTGGGTTTCATATCTGTCAGCCTAAAACAACAGAGCGTAGTGGGTGAAGCTTCATGTTCTTCTGATCTTAATTGAGGAGTTTCAGGAGAGACAGTTGATAAACAGAAATTTTAAACCGCTGCTGTATAGCTTAGTGTATCCTAGGATAGTCCCAATAGTGAACCTCTGAGTTTCTTACAGACTACTGTATAACTAGTCTGTACTAGTTATTACTGCTGAATTTTAAGCACATGACTACATCCAGTTCCATGTCACTTTCCAGCATTAAATCAGACCAGTTTTCATGTCTATTTCAATAACATCTCAACACAAAACTAACCACCAGCATTTTTCATTGTCAAAATGGTGTTCTAGGAAAGATTAGCAGAAAGTTTACCCAGAATGCACTCACTGTCCCGCGGGAGACCCAGCTGGACACTAAAGTGTTTCACTTGTCAAAAGGTTTTGATCACAGCAAACCAGAAAATTGTTTTGTTTTCCTATAAACAGCTTCACCCAACCCCAAGTTCCTCAGATTTACCGATGGCATCTTAGTTGCTTCTCTGACATCTCCTTCCCTTATTTGATTGCTGACCCCAAGTGGATAACTTTGTGAGGTATTGCGCTAAATGTAATATTTTTGTTCAAATACCTGTTTACTCAAATTTCCTGCCACTACTACGTTCTACTATGTTCTTTAACCTGGCAAAAGCTGGTGTTTTTAAAAAATACTCTGTGGATTTTTCTTGTACAAATACATTTTATACGTCAATTGAAACTTTAAAGCGTCTATTTTTTGGAACACACAAAAAATAAAATGTTTTCGCAAAATAAAAATAAACAGCAGGATGCGTGTCGTGCTGTCTTTTTCTTAGAGGAGTTCGTTCTGAGACGCATTTGAAAATAAACTCTAATTTAGCAAATACTTGTTACACAAACATTAAACATGTTTTCCCTGTCTCACTTTATTACCGGTAATGAGCTGAGACCGCCACACCCCAGTTCAAGCTTTGCAGATGACGTTTTCACATCAGATTCACTGATTGCGCATAAGTTTTTGAAGATGATGCTAGGACATAGATGAAACAGTGGAGAGAGAGGGATGGGATTGGAATAAACCCGAGCCAGATTCGAACCTGGGTCACCGGCATGCATGTGGGTACCGGTGCCTCAATCCACTACACCAGGACGCCAGCTGGTGTATGGTAATAACTGATTACTTTAATACCTGAATAACTCAAAAGCTAATTCAAAATGTTCTATTAATTTGCCCCTATAATATTTTATGCAATTAAAATCATTTTATACAGAAGTTTGAATATTTATATATATATATTTATATAAGTATAGTATTATATATATAAAAAATATATATAAATATTTGAATATATAGTATGAATTTCTATAGTATATCGTACCATAGGCAACAATATTACATTTGTTTTTGCAGTTGCTTTACAGTTTATAATTGTATTTTGTTTACATTTAATTGGACATGGAGGTTAATTCCTCTTTGTTATCGTCATAGATGTATGAGTTAATTAGTGTAACAGCTGAATTATTAATGCTATCAGTCCCCACACTAGACATAAAGGAAGTTTGTCAGGTAGACAGAGTCGCATGCAGACATTCTTTCCTCTCCCAGGTTTATCCTGGCACAGGCCATCTGTTTTCAGTATGCCTGGGACCCCTGTGGTTTTCCAGAGCCGGGTGCCCACAGGGCTTCTGGCTACAAAGACACCATCACCTTTTTAAAGGTTTCCCCTGAGCCCACAGGATGGGTTTTCCTCTTGTAGGAAAGATTCACCGGAGCTCCCGTGTCATATTCTATGACGCAAACTAACCAGCTGGAAAAACAGCCTCCTCTTTGGCTTCATAATGAGACTTATAAGACTGTGAAGACTTTATTTTGGTGTTTTTAAAAAAAATCATGAGCCAAAGTTGTATAAAAACCAAAAACATATCCTGACTGTAGCAATATAAATACCAGAGCTAAAAGTCTCCATTCCTAGAAGTTTTTGCCGTGCTTTATACATTGAAGCGTGGGAAAAAGTGTGAGGGGAAAAACACGCCTATAATCAGTTGCGCCTTTTAAATTGTGTTATGAGTTTTAAGTTATGGACTTTTTGTCATTTTAAGTGTTTGAAGGTAAAAGTGTGCAGGTTGGAACGGATGTATATAAAATCTAACCACTGGAAAAAGAGATTAACTCATAAAACCAACAAAAGTTGTCTTGTGAAGTCCACAAACTCAGAACATACTGGACTCTGTGTGGCCTTATACAAGCATCTTTAATCATAAATGACAATCAACAAACTTTCACATTTGAAATTTTAGTGTGTAAATGTTTTCAACACATTAGCTTAATATCGGATAGGTTCATTAGCATATGTCTGTATGTCTGAGTTTATTTCATTTGATTTCTCTTTGCTCTTATTCTAGAGACCATGCTGAGTTTTGTGGATGATATTCTGTCCGGGGCTAAATCTCCATGTGTGATGCTGGGAGAAATCCCAGATCCACTCACCTCCATCTCTGTCATTGTACGCTGCTTGGAACCCGACACCACCTATATGTGAGTGCTGTTTGCCTCCCGTCCTTTTTAAAATTACACCAAGTGCAGAATTAATTAAATTAAGTGGCTTTTAAAATGCTTACAAAATCATTGCTTTTTGTTTTGGCAGTTTAAATGGTTAAATTTTTACTTTGATTTTACATTTTTGTCCTAATGTGTTATTAGTCTCTTTCGTTTTCTGTAACTAGGGACCTCTGCAGTAGTATATTAGTGTACTGCCAGGAAGTGGTAGCACGGCGCTTAAGGTGTTGACTGCTAATTGGAAGCTCAGAGTTCGATTCCCAGCACCACAAAGTTACCACTGTTGGGCCCCTGTGCAAGGCCCTTAACCCTTATTTGCTCAATTCTATTGAAGAGATACATGTAAGTCGTTCTGTATAAGGACATCTGCCAAATGCCGTAAATGTTTCTCATATCTGATAAAATTTGCAAAGACATCTTAAGATTATTCAGATCATTAAGTAGGAACACGAGTCAAATTAAGGATTAAACTCCGCTTTAACTCCACTATAACTCCAGCATACATTTAACCCACATCTTATATATAAATATTTCCTCTTTCCTCTGAGGGGCTAATTTATAAAGCCTGAATATAAGTGCCAGAATATATATGTATATATATTAAGAGGAGTAAAACCTCCAGTTCATTCTATTTACTTTAATATATAAAGAAAAACTTTATCCAGCGCTAAACTTGCACTAATTTACAACACTTTTACTGTAGGCAGGGATCAGTGGGAAATAACCTGCTGCCTTAACACACATAAAACTGTTTTATTAAAAAGCTACGTACTGATTTGTAGTAATAATTCGGAAAGGACAACTATCATAACAACCACTCACAGCCACTAGCTTGATTAGCTAATGTTAATAACATTGCTAGCAAATGAGAGCACCTTATTGTCATGTGCATACTTTACAGTTTTAGCAGTGATGCAACAGATTTATTATAATAATGTTAGCTGGATAACCAACACAGAGTAGCAAATTAAGCACTATTTATTCTGATTTGGTTAATTGTTTTTTTTTAATATAATTTTGTGTGTATAAAACTAGAGTGACTGTAAGATCACTAGCATGTTGAGTATGTTAACAGAGATTTCAGGAAGCAGGGCTTAGATGGAGTTCAGAAGTAAATATTTTATACTCAAATTTTTATGGTTCCAAATGCCTTTCAATCCTACTAATAATAATTGCTGCATATTTAAGTTCAGTGTTCCCTGCGTCAGTGTTAGTACCCTTTATTCCGTCTTTCTTTGCTGGCTTATATCTTATGAGCTCATTTCTGATTATGTGCCTAGCATTAATAAGAAAATAACCGCTTTTTTACAACAAGTAAATGAATTCGTGGTAGCTTAATGGTTAAGTGGTGTGATCGTTTATTGGAAGATTATGAGTTTAATTCCCAGGACCACTGCTGAGCAAGGAACTTTGCATAAGGGGCATCCGCTGAATGCAATAAACGTTAGAGTAATAACAGATTTGCAGTTTGCAGAAACCTATACTAGTGCGATAACTATGTTTATTTTTGTGAAGCATATCTCGAGTCAGGCCACCTTTAAAGCTTTCAGACAGCTGGGGAGGTGGTTCGGGATTTGGAATAGCTTGAAAGCACATTGGAAGGAGAGCTTAATGGTGATAGCAGAAACAGAAATTGAAAGTCCAGTGCGCTTCAGAAGTCCTGAGTGACAGACAGTTGAAGAAGTGCAGAGTTTCCTGCGCAGATGTTGTTACAGTGGTGCTTTCCCAACACACACATGATACAGCATTGCTTTCCTAGTACTAAACATACAAAGCTAACAGGGCTGCACATTTACTGACAGAAAACTGGCATTGTGATGTTGTGGGTTTTTTTGCAATATGTAGTGCAATATGAAAAAAAAATTTCACCAGATGACTTGCATAGCTCTATTTGGAAAGAATTTATTATTATAGAATGATTGGGGTGATTTTGTAAGGGAGCGAATATGTGTAAAATATAATATACAAATTATAATCATATATAAATACAATAAAAGAACGATGTAAATGAAAAAATCGACGTTGAATAATCAAATGTAAAACCACACTGCAGATTCTTCACCGTATAAATTAACTACAACTAATCTTGGTTAGAGCTAAAAAAAATTATTGTTTCTTGCGCCTAAATGATTGAAACTTGTTTAAAATGTTTAACATATCAAGTCTTCTTTATTTATATAGCAAAAGAAATTGTGTTAAAGCAGCTTTAAAGAGTCAAATAAGACAATAGTGAACTCGCTCTAAAAACACACAGTTTAGTTTAAGATTCCCCACCTAAGCCAGCCAGAAGCAACAGCGGCAAGGAACCGGAACTACATCAGTGACAGAATGAAGGAAAAAGCCTTGGGAGAAACCAGGATCAGTCAGGGGGTCAGTTCTCCTCTGAGCAGACAAACCAGCAGGTTATTCCATGCTGCATGGTTATCACTGCGAAACTGCCTCTGGGGCTTATTGTCTCTAAGTGCTGATCCACCAACTAGAATAAATACAGACTGGATCTGGTGGCGACGGTGAGCTCGGAATAATAAGGAAAAAAGACATATATTAGTGTAGATGTCATTCGATTTATGAAGTAGGTTGTATGTTATTGGTGGTTTCCACAAATTATTAATCCGTCAACTATAATCCCCACACGACTTCACACTTTATCTCTGCATCATACACAGCAGCCTGGATTGTAGCCTGGATATGTCCTTGTTAGCATTGTCTCTTGTGTAGTTATTAGTTATAAAGCTTTTTTTTTTTTTTATCCCAGATAGAATAACGATTAAGGTGGTTCGGCTGTGCATCTGTCATTTGACCAGGGTGGAAAAATAAGTCATTTTAACGAGTGAATTTAATTATTTTAATATAATTTTGCACTAAGCATTGATAGAAACTCTGTGTCTTTTAGTGTTTTTAACTCATGTGCCTGATTAGCATTTACAACATTTAGAAAATGCACTAATGCAAATCGATTTACATTTATTTCTTTTAAACACTTGAGCGATTGAGCCATGCACAAGGGCCCACCAGTGTTATTTTGGTGGTAAAAGGAAGTGTTAGCATAGTGGTTAAGGTGTTGGACTGCTAATTGAAAGATTGGGTTTCGATTCCCTGCACCCCCAAGGTGCCACTGTTGGGCCCCTGAGCAAGGCCCTTAACCCCCAATGGCTCAGTTGTTTAAAAGTGATTAATGTAAGTCGCTCTGGAATCAACCTTCTGATTCAAAGGCCACCATCGAGATATCATTTCTGTGATTAACACTGCGTTCTGTGTTGTGAACACTGTAAATACTCTATACATTGCAAATAACTTTAACAGGCTAAAAACTATAAGCACCAAATATATCTTAAATTGAAAAAAGTGTTGTTGGTGAATCCAAACAGTGTTTTCTGCAAAATCATTTCAAAAACTCCCGGTTTGTCTCTGTAAATCACCAGGCTTGGCTTATTTTCCACTTCTCTCAGTACATCATATCCACATGTACCTTGTGTGTGCCTGTAGTGTCAAAGGTGCTCGTTGTTTGCAATGCTGTCCACTAGATGGAGATATAATTCAAACTTATGTTAACAACCTCCGCTCACTTCCTCGAGGGGTGCCACGCTGATCTGCTCCATCTGCTTCTGCTGAGCGGTTATCTTATTCACACTCATAACACACTCATCACTGTGGCAAAGATATAGATATATATATAAGACTATGTGAACTGTCTACAGTCTACTCGCCCCCTTAAATCATGCAGCGTAATTGTTTATCAGGTGATTGTAATATTTACAGGAGAGTGTGTGTAAATTTTTTTTTTTTTCATACCACAATGCTGAGCTATCTAATTCCACAGTACAGTACAGTGGACAGCTGATAATTGAAGAAAGACACCCTACAAAGGTTTAGTGCTAAATGTGTATTATGTAATATTGTATACATAACAGATATTGTAGGATATCTTCTCCATAAAACTGAATCAAGTCTCGTCTGTGCAGGTTTAGACTTTGGGCCGTGGATAACACAGGCCGGCGCTCCAGCCCCAGTGAGATCACCATTAAAACTCCCTGTCCTGCAGTGGACGACGTGAAAGCACAAGGTAACATTCAACTTTATCGGTAATTACCATGACGGAGTTTTTTCGAGTCTGATTCTGACCTAATGGAGTCAGAATGGTGTAGCAGAATATTCTATTGCTATATTCAAGTCGAGTCCCTTCAGTTCAGATTAACTCCTGTAAATTAACTGCCCCCAATTTAGCAAGCCAGAGGCGAAAATCTCCATCGGTAACAAAATAGGGATGAAAACACCTTGGGAGAAACAAGGCTTAGTCGGTGGGCCAGTTCTTCTCTGACCAGATGAACCAGCAGGTTGTGTGGAAGTGGTAGCACAGTGGTTCAGGTGTTGGACTGCTAACCTAAAGATAGTTGGTTCGATTCCCAGCACCACCAAAATACCACTATTGAGCCCCTGAGCAAGGCTCTTAACTCAAAACTGCTTAGCTGTGTATAAATAAGCTAAATGTATGTCACTTTGGATAAGAGCGTCTGCCAAATGCCAAAATTGTTTAATGCTGCAGCAAAGTTTCCAATTATCAGTGTTCCATTAAATCCATATATATTTCCCTAAATGTGTAATACAACTGCATGTCACATCCTAATAAAATGGCTGACTACAACTCAAAGTTCTTTTTTACTAAGGCCTTAATATCACTTATATCCATATGGAATTATACCGGCTCTGGAGATTAGGGTCAGAGAGCAGAAAAAACTATGATAGAGGCTCCTGGGGCAGAATAAGAGTTGAAGGACTTGCTTTGGTTTCCTGAACCTCTTACTAACAACCCAGGCCTTTTAACACTTGAGCCATTTCTGCCCCATAACAATTTTATGATATCACTGTTGAGACCGTCATGTAACACCAATTTTGTCACAAATAATAGTGGCAAGTCCTCCGTTTGGGTTACCTCCTGGTCCCTGTTTACCTTCTCTTCTTTGGCTTTATACCAAAAGTCGTGCAGGAATCTTTTATATCTAAAAAAAAGATTGTGTTATATGAACTTAAAAATGATGCATATATAAAAGAACTAAAAATGATTAATCACGTATGAACCCATTTTTTCTGCTTTCCACATCTGTTCTTTTAGAAATAGCAGACAAAATTTACAACCTGTTCAATGGTTACACAAGCGGGAAGGAGCAGCAGACAGCCTACAACATGTTGATGGATTTGGGTTCACCCACGCTGCACCGTGTCCTCTACCACTACAACCAACGCTATGAAAGCTTTGGGGAGTTCACCTGGCGCTGTGAGGATGAACTTGGCCCCAGGTTTGACCTCATTTTTCCATCTACTCCTGTCTTCCTGTCATATAATCTTTGCATAAAAAAGCTGGAATAAAGACTAACATTTACTTTGCAACATACGACACCAGATTCCAGACACATGAATTGCGTTGAAGTAGCTTGGGTCATTCCATTTGTGACCACCTTTCCAGAAATGACATTTCCAGCTTATAGGCTAACGTTTTCATTCGTAATAGGTAAATATGTATATATATATATATATATATATATATATATATATATATATATATATAGAAAATATATATGGAGCTAAAAAAATATATATGTGGAGCTATACTTTTTACAACAGAGTGAAAGTTGTTTCTTTGCAAATCCCATCTTAGTAATTGGGGGTCAGAGCGCAGGGTCAGCTATGATGCAGCGCCCCTGGAGCGGGAAGGATTCAGGGTCTTGCTCAAGGACCCAACAGTGGCTGCACCCAGGTCTTCAACAACTCAGCTCCTTAACCATTTGAGCCACCGCTGCCCTCTTGGTGCCCCCAACAAACACAGATAAACAACTGAGATAACAAATCAAACCCTTAAAGTGAAATTATAGTTTGTTTTTAATCTTTCCCATGTTGGAGAAGTGTATTTTGATTAATAGTGACTAATTTGCTTCCAAGAGGGGAAAAAAAACAACATTCACTACACGCAGCCTCATTAAATTAACTGAATTGTTAACATTCCAAATAGAAAATCATGAGTATGAACCCTAAATTACTACTTTACAACGAATCACCATTTATATTCTACTTTACAACAAAAATCCACAGATTATTACAAGTTAAACAAATAAATATATCAGCCAATGCCTTAAAAAAAACTGTGAAATGACTTCTCTGAAGTCGGCCACGCTCCCATTTAGAAGCTTTGCTCTCTTGTTTTGAATCACTTGGGTTTCCCTCACAAACAGCACGGGCCATTTAAAAGTCATTTTCCTCAGCTAATCATAATAGTGAATAATTACCCAGCTGACACCAGTTCAACTATAAATTGACGTTGGCAAGAATAAAGACGACCATGTGTGTAGGTCACAGTTCCCTTTGGATGAGTTCTAGTCTCCTAAAGCATATCATGCAATGTTTAGTGATGTCTGAGCCAGACACCGACACACCGAACATGTCTTTCCAACTCTTCTCATCGTCACTATGGAGCTGTTTAACACCGGGATGGGATTCCTGTTTTTAGAGATCTCTTTGCTCACCACAGGCAGACAAACTATATCCCACAAGCTTTATACTGGGACTGTCAGGGGCTCATGGTGACATGTTATAGTTTAACTATAATTGCATACCTTTCAGCAAGAAAATGTTCTTTCAGTAACATGCGTTGGCCAACCATTGAAAAGATTTGTGTCATGTTTGGGGTCAGCTTGTTATGCATCTCTGGGTGTCGGAGGAATGCAGCTGATTGTTTCCTACCAGTAGAAATAAAATAACAAAAACGAAAGGGGGCCCCTGGCAAAAATGCAAGAGGTTGAAAATGTACCTTGGAAATGAAAGGCCATTTTCCACTTCCATACATGCTGGGATTTATGGTGACAACCGTTGCTATTTGGAAACCGAAATGTACTTTCATAAAAAATTAAAGCATAACAAACCGCAGGGTTTTTGTCTTAAGCAAATAAACATCCAGATTCCTGTAACCACCGAAATGTGGCAAGATATTAGAAACATAAATACATTCCAAAGAATGAATAGATGACAGCATCTCTGTACCAATTTGGGATACTGTGTTATGCGTAGAAAATGATACTCATTTTCGATATCATTAAATGTCACTTTGAGGTTCATTTCCATCCAGCCTCAAACCAAACAGGTTAATATTAGGATTTCATATGAATCTGTCTGAACAGTTCCTTCCAAAAACACTCAGACAAAACTTAGCATGATCTGTTTGCACAGCACACACCATGTTTTCATAGCAAAAGCACTCTCCCTGTCCTGTAAAAAAAAAAAACTGTCCTTTTTCCCAGTCTACCCAGAAACCTTGTCGGTTGCCGCCACTTTGGGTTTCAGTATTTACACTGTAAAATGTTGAGCTTCTGGTTTTGAAGACATTTCTGTGGAATGAGACACACTTTGCCCTTGCTATCACATGTTAGCCCACTTGCAAACTTGTTCTCTCCAAATGCCTTTTAAAACCTTCACCAGCTTTTATTAGATTTTAACTTTTGCTTCCTAAATATATGCCATTTCCATATAATTCCATTAAATTTTTATAATTTTTAAATGTAATATGTTATCTGTGATTCTCAGTAAAACATTATTCGAATTTAAAAATTATATTAAACCAAAATATATTTTACAATATATTTCTGGTTAAAAAAAAGAAATTTCCAACCTTAGACTCGATTCAATTCAATAAATTTTTATTTGCATTCCGCTTTTAACAGTGGACATCAAAGCAGCTTCACACAGAATGTAGTAACAATAAAAAGTGTAAGTTTGTCCTTAATGGGACAGCCGGTGGTGACTCTGGAAAAGAAAAACTCAGTGGGATGAAGTAGGAAGAAACTTTGAAAGAAACCAGACTCAAGAGGAAACCCATCCTCATCTGGGGGACACCGAATGTTTGATAATTACAGCTTAATGGTGAACAACTGTAATGTCAACTGAAGAAGAGCCAGAAGGTAACAGACAGGGATGAGAGTGGCCGCCACAACACCGTCAACAAGTAGAAGTTTGTCCCTAATAAGCAGGCTGGTGGCGCCTGTGGCAAGGAAAATCTCCCTGAAATAAAATAAGGAGGAAACATTGAGAGGAAGCAGACTCCAATCCTCATCTGGGTGACACAGAATGTCTGTTTATTCCAGTTTATGGTAATGGTGATCAAATGTAATGTAAACTGTAGCCTTGGGTCAGTGGAGCAGAGTTCAAAAAATACATTTCTAATCTTAGACTCAATTCAATAAATTTTTAACAGTGGACACGAGAATGCATTAACAGTATAAAAGGGTAAGTTTGTCCTTAATTACAGTTTATGGTAATGGTGATCAAATGTAATGTATACTGTAGCCTTGGGTCAGTGGAACAGATTGAGTCCCAATCCATCTTCAGAGCTCCTTGAATTCGAGGAAAGGGACAGGAAACTGGTCACTGGTACATCAGAGTGAGAGAGAGAGAGAGAGAGAGAAAGAGAGAGAGAGAGAGTGAGAGAGAGTGAGAGAGAGAGAGAGAGAAAGAGAGAGAGAGAGAAATCTATATATGTACTAAATGTTTTCGACATAAAGATTTTCTCTTCATGTCCTCTCTGATACACTTAAAGAGTTCTAAAAATGTGATCAGAAAAAGTCTAAGCTGGAATCAAACTTAGAAAGCCTTGATCGTGTTAGCAACAAATACGGGGAAAAAAAATCTTTATTTTATATATTTATAGATTTCCATTTTTTGGATTAAAATATTTCCAATATTTTCAATTAAAATATTTTTTGTATGGGCAGCAACTTTGTTTTTTTTTTTTTTTAAAGATTAGAATAGTGCATATCTGTTTTTTTACCCATTTAAACCAGGGGTCGGCAACCCGCCGCTCCGCAGCCACATGTGGCTCTTTCATTTCTCAGCTGCGACTCCCCGTGGCTTTGGAAAAAAATAATGAGAATACATATAGTATTTAATCTGCATTTAATTCATTAATGATTCTGAATTTAAAGACGATGGTGATCTTGTGACATTGAAATAAAATGTTTAATTTTTAGTCATTCAAAATATGCGTCACAACCCCCGATATGCACGCGAAACATGGAATCCACGACACTTATATAAACATTAAAACAGTTTGCATTGTAAGTCTTGTCGATCTTTAACTTCACATCCGTTATGTGAGCAGGTCCTCTCTAATATCAACTACATAGAAAACAAACACCGCTTTTGCCTCACAGACGACAGCTTAGAATCCTGTGTGAAAATGAAGGTGACATTTTATAGACCCGAGGAGCAAAAATCACATAAAGTAATATTTATTTATTTAAAAATTATAAAATTATGTTCATATTTATTTATTTTAAATATATATTTAACATTGTTCAGTAAAAGTCTTTTTTATACTAAGGTTGGCAGCTGACTGTGCACCCCGGTGTGCATGATAAAAAGAAGACGGCACACAGGAGCAAACCAAATTTTGGCTTAAATCTCAGGATGACTCAATGTATTCATTAATAATTTTATAAGAAAACATACTTCTTTTATATACATCATATACTTTTTTTGCACGCGGAAATAAAATGCTGAAGTTCATTGATTTTACGTAGTATATAGGTCAAAAAAATGATATATGCAGTGTTATTTTTATTTTAGATGCCAAAGGAACTTTGTGGCTCCTGATGTTCTATTTCCTCTGGAAAACTGGCCCAAATGGCTCTTTGAGTGTTAAATGTTGCCGACCCCTGGTTTAAACCATGGTTCTGTACTTTATATATAGCAATCTGGGTTTTCCTGGTAATCTTTCTTTAATCTTTGACTTTATCTTACTGCACGAGGCTTTACTCTTTTATTATTTTGTAATAATGCCTAGTTATCTGTGAATCAAGTCAAAAAATATTCCAACCAATTATTTGTTGCGATTTTGTTTGTCTGATTGCAGGAAAGCAGGCTTAATTCTGTCTCAGCTTGATGACCTCAGTGGCTGGTGTCGAGGACTTCTTCAGGAGCCCAAAATTGGCCTGCGTCGCGCATCACTCAAATTCCTAGCATGTCGTTACACAGACACCAAAGCGTTCAGCTTCAGCTGGATGGAGCTGGGTCAAGGGCTGCACAAATCATGTGATGAACAAACCATGCCTGTGATGTACAATGACTATGGAGAACCTAAAGAAATCTGAACATCATTCTGGAGATTAATGTGTCCACAGCACGTACCAACGCAGTCTGTCTGTTTAAGGCTCCTCATAAAAACAGAAGTTCATTAAGTTGTGCAGAAAATGTTTCTTTTACATTGATTGGTTACATGTTTACGTTTGTTGGTTATTGCCTGTTATTATATTGAACAGTTTTATTACTTATTCACATTTGGTGCACAGCAATTTTCTACTTCACACTGGAAAAACTGCAGTCCCTGAATTGTATTACCCAGAGTGCACCTTCATTCCTTTGTACAACCAATGCACATTAAATGGCGGATGTGATTTTGCCAAATAGAATATTATCCTGGATTAACAGCCTTTGTTGATCCTGGATCAACATTTCAATCATCCAATCATAACGGTCCGATGTCATCAGTCTGTGCCAACCAAACTCTCCCTAATTCATTTTGAAACCTTATCCTTTCATCCAGAAATACTTTAACTGCGTAAATGCTGAAAAATATCTTATATTGGTTGAGACTGATAATTAATTCATTCTGGAGCAATTTACTGACAATAACAATTCCTGGATTACCTTAAATCACAACATGAAATTAGAGAAACTATATTAAAATTATTTATTATAGTCCAAAATCAACATTAGTGAATTTAGACTGTATTGATTCTAATGATCCAAAATGAACATGAATTTAAACAGTGAATCATAAACATCACTAATAAACAATTGAACCGCAACAGAGCAACATTATTATTATAAAATAGTTTAACATTTATTTATTGAAATAAATCTGAAAAAAATGTATGTATTTACCTAAATACATTTTACTGCACACACACATCTATGTTTGGTCCTGAAGATGAGGGAAATGTTCACACATGAACTAAACCGCACATACATGTTGTATGTAATTGTTTAGTACAGTAATGTAATGTATTACAGATGTCATCTAAATATTTCATGATTTTTATTTAATAAATGAATTTATAATATTACATTTTGATTTACAACGAGGGAAAGATTTAACAATGAATTGAGGCGGGTTTGTTCTGCACACACTGATGACATCGGATGCTTGTAATTGATTGATTGATTGTTGATAAATCAACAGCTACCCACATTAAAGGGTTTCTTTTACTAAAATAAATAGAACCACTAAAGATAGGTGCCTCTTACTGGCATATTTAACACTCCTGTATTTTGTGGATTTAGCTTACTGGATAATTTGTAGAACTTTTAATTATTTTAACAGCAGTAACTGATCGTGTTCTCGAATATCTTCATTCAGTTTGATAAAAACTTTCTGTACAGTGATTTCTCTAAGACAGACGATATCAGGCGTCAGTCCTTCAGAGTTTAACTCCAACCCCAATTAAACACACCTAGACTGGCTAATCAAGGTCTTGCTAGGTGTTCTTGAACCTTACAGGCAGGTGTGCTGAGCGAGTTGGAGTTGATTTCTGCAGGACACCAACCATCCAGTGAGTCTAGTGACCTCTGGTCTATAAATTGAACCAGTGACTGGGTGAAAGGACAGATTTTAGACAGCACTGGGTTTATGATGTTGTGTTGAAGGGCAAATGCATGCAACCAGAGGTTTATAAGAACATAACAGTGGTGGAATTTAATTAGTGAGCCAATAAGGACATCAAATGTAGGATTTTTTTTTTGCAAAATTATTGATTTTATAAAAAATTGAAGGGACACACATGGGATCTCCATAAACAAAACAATACCAGATGAAATTTTCTTGGGCTTCTTATAATGTGGGTCAGTAGTATATAAATCCCCCATATACCTGTATGCTTCTCTGACAATGTCCCAGTATCCTTCCAGACCTAAATCAGAACAGTCAGTCAATCTGTGAGCTCCTGGACCAGTCTGGTTCTCAATTAGATTTAGTTTTGGGGAAACATATTGGTGAATTGGAGGCATCACTGCCTGTGACGTAGCATTGTTGTGCATCAGGAGGAAACTAGTGCCCACATCTAAGATTTGACAATGGATTTGAGGATTCAACTGCAGTATGGGTATAACAATAAGTTGTAGGCAGCATATAACATGTCCCATGGCATCTTCAGACTATTTGATCAGTGTAGCCCTGCCGTGAGCACAGTTCCCACCAAAGGATTTTAACTGCCACCCTCATGGAAACATGAGGCCTACTGGAGATCATTTTTTAGGGCCTCTGTGTGACAGTTCCATTCACAAAGAAGCAGATACCAGCCCTGCTGCTAGGTTCTTGCCCCTCCTACAGCTTCATCCAGCTTATTTATGTGATGACCGCTTACCCAGTATCCCCACTATGCTTTTGCAACTGTACTAAGAGAAAAACTGACCCTCTGTGCAAAGGATATGGATGTGCCATGCTGGACTTCATTGTCTATACCCAGTTATTTCTAATGACGGTCACAGGGATCTGCTAGGGTCTATCCTGGGTGAAACTGGGTAAAAGGCAGGGGTCACCCTGGACAGGTCACCAGTCCATCACAGGACACACACTCATTTACTCCTATGGGCACCAATCAACTTAACACGTTTTTGGACTGTGGGAGAACCCAAACACAAACACAGGGAGAACACGAAAACACCCCTGCTGGGGATACAGTGCTAACCACTAAGACACCATGCTGCCCCCAAACAATTTAATTTATTTGTATAGCACTTTTATCAATGAACATTGATTGTTCTTTAGGCATTTTCAATGAAATATTAAAAAGAATTAAAAATTGATCCCCATTTATTTAGCACAACAGTTAAATAGTGTAAATAGTAACAGCATCGCCAACGAAACTCATAACTAGAGACGTCAATCAGGAAGGACAAGGATCTGTGTGCCAGCAGCTGCACAGTTGCAGCATCTGAATTTGCTAATTCTAGTGTAGCAGTCATCATTTTTACTTGCACCTAGAAAGTAGAACTAATTTACAATTACTTTTATGGCATTTAGGAGACGCCCTTATCGAGGACGCCCTTATCCAGGGTTACATTTATCTGGGTTAGACAACTGAGCAGTTGAGGGTTACGCCATTGGGGTAGTCCATCACCTTAATCACTGAGCTGCCACTACAGAATAATATCTCTGAGGTTTAATTTACCTGTTATAATGTGATTATCAAGTGCTCCCAGTGTGTATGTATATATATGTGTGTGTGTGTGTGTGCGCGTGTGTGTGTATACACATACAGTAAACAATATGATTTATAATATATAGACATTTAACCCTGTATTAATCTTCGACGTTTGCTTTTTTTATTGTCTGGCTGATCGGCTTTTTTTGTTATTGTCTTATTTTGCTGATTGATTAAAATGTGTGTATTACTGTATTAATTTAGCATAAAACACATTGTGGTACGTTTGTACAGTGTGTGTTATGTAAATAAAGATTGACTAATCACGTAGCAGTTATTCGGAAATTTTATTGATGTTGAAAACGTCTCGGTTACGTATGGTAACCCTCATTTCCCGATGAGGAAACGGAGACGTTGTGTCGAGTGACGACACTAGAGGTCACGTTTGGGAGCCCTAGTACTGTTACTCGACACAACGTCGGCGTGAATAAAAGATAGGAAACAAATGTTACCTACATGCAGTGAGTTTATTTGCTTGGTCTGTGGACATAAAACTCTTTTACTCCTAATTGGAACAAAACAATATTTTTTCAACAGAAAGCTAGAACACCTGAAAAACTCATGTGATATTGATATGTTTATTACATCACCAAACAATGTGGTTTGAGGTGCAGATTTTGGCACTGGCATTTTTTTTATGTAAGAGCTGGGGGTTGATTTATTTTTTGCCATTTCAATGCCCGTGCACAACTCCAAAAGTCAAATCAGATCAAATCTGTGCTGCTTACTTAATCAAGCTTGGCTTGAGTGGGAAGTAACACAACTTGACACTTTGTATTATAATTTGGTAAACCAATCATGCATAACATTACATCAGAACAACTATAATTACACCACACATTACACTACCCATGGTGATCAAGATATTGACCTGATCGTTCTGCCCCCCGGGAGATCGTCTAGCTCACAGTATGATTAAATTTTGGATAATCTGTTTGCCAGGCATTAGAGAAAATACCTGCCCAAGGGAGCAAATGTAGGTTTCACAGGTATGTGTCTTTCAACAGATATAGAAGGAAAAGTGTGTCCTTAGACAAAGCTGCTTAACATATGATTAGACTGTAGAAGTCTATAATATATATGAATATGGCAGATGTATTCTTGCTGTGTAGATTATGCCTTTATTTTGTCACATACCTTTTTACAGCCGAGTAAAATTTGTTGAGGTCAGAGCGCAGGGTCAGGTATGATACAGCGCCCCTGAAGCAGGAAGGGTTAAGCGTCTTTCTCAGGTACCCAACAGGGGCCGGCTGTCGGTGGTGGGGCTTGAATCCAGGTCTTCCTGGTCTTTAGATCAACAATTCAGTGCCTTAACCTGTATAGGCACCGCTGCCGCCAAAGTCTAGCTATCGTCTTTGTATAGTTTGGTTACATGCAAACTGGTGGAAATTACACAGAAGAGTGTTTCACAGTGTACATTCAATGTAATGTCAGTTCATTTTTTAATCCAGATTTTGATGTCTATTAAGATATTTGAATTCATGATGAAAACTGGGGAAAATTTTGCTGTCTGGTTTCCTAACAAGCAGTTTTCCTGTTCGCTAACTATTTTTTTACTACAATGGAGGGTTTCTAAAGTTTTTTACATAATTTTAAAGAAGTGTTTAAATGTATGGATGTGAGTATTCGCTGGTACTGAGATTGTTGATAAGTCTATCCATCCATTCAGCTGTTTTTGGGTCATTCTGGACATTCCATTGCAGGGCAACATACAGACACAAGCTTGTTGGTAAATATAATTTTTAAAAAATGTTTCTCCACAATGTAGAGAGATGTGAAAAAAAAAATACAATCTAAAAAAAACTGAACTTACTATACAAACTGGGGCCTAATTTGCTCTCTGGTTTCCAAACTAGCAGTTTTTCGTGTTTTTTGTGACTTCTTCTATGACAATGACGGGTTACTGAAGTTCTCAATGTAGATATTTGTAAATTTACAAATAATCTAATGTAAAACTTAACGATTAAATACATAAATGTGAGTATTTACTGGTAGAGATTGTTAATAAATCCTATCTATCTATCCATCATTGTCCATAGCCGCTTATTCCTAATTAGGGTCATGGGGATCTGCTGAAGTCTAATCCCAGCTGTCATTGGGCAAAAACCCTGACAGTCCATCACAGGGCCACATAGAGACAAACTTGTTAATAAATATTCATTCTGAAAATATGTTCGTCAGTTCTGAAAAGAACCAAATGTTAACGGATCTTTAACCTACTTTAGCTTGGCCTTTTTCTCATTTTAGTATATTGTATAAGATGTGTATAAAATGGAGTCATGGTCCAACCCATAAACAGCAGAAATATAAACACAAATTGACCTATAGGTTTATTGAGTATTTCGAAAATCTCAAACCAACAGCACATTTGAATTCTATTTGTATTTTATTTTTACTGGTACATCAGTAAAACCAAACATTTACATAGATTGTTGTGTTGAAATATGCCATAAATGTTCAGTTGTAATTAAAAGTGTTTAATACACTATACAGGTACAGTACAATAACATATATTTTGTCTTTAGAGCATGTGGTGTAAAACAAGTTAAAACTATTGGAGTAAAATTAGTAATCAGTAATATTTAAATATCTATTGTGAATAATCTAGATAAAAAAATGTGAATTTCTTTGAGAATAAATGCTTATCAGACAAAAAAAGTCATATCTACAACTACATAAATGCCAGAATCTCCAAACATAATATCTATAGATTTGTATAAGTAATTACTAAAGATTTTTTTTAAGTTTGAATGATGGTGGTTTTTATTGCTTACTATTGTGCCCATTTTTCACATTCTGTTCCTATCCATCATCTTTTTTTCCAGTGCATTTGTACTGTTTATGGTCCATGTGCTTCAAAGTCTCTTTTCTTTCCCTTGTTCTCTTCAGCCTCTGGGTCACGACATGTGCATTCATCAAGATCACAGTCCACCCCGAACTGGATAACCTGTCACACATTAAAATATACATAAAGAGTTGGCCAGATCCAGATGTAGTGCAAAAGCAACAGATTATACTTTTAGAAAATTGCCCTAGCAATCTTTTGCACAGATGCAGGAAACAGGAAACAGACTAAAGAGAAATCATCTTATAAATCCAGACAGCCATAATAAAATTCTCAGAAAAATGTAATTTAATTCATGTAAAATTAAATAGAGCAGATTTTCAGGTTATTTTTGGATTATATTAATTAGATATTTAGATTTAAGCAACAAAATGCTGGAAGTTAATATTCCACCAGACTCTAAATAATGAATGTTTAAGAATATACAAACATTTCTAAATTTAAGTACAATACCATCTTTATTGTTAATATAATGTATTTATCTAATTATGTATTTAATTTTTATGTGGCCTTTTGGTAATTTGATAGTATTAAAGGATGTAATTGAGAATAAAATTAAATTAAAATTATGCATTACAATATTATTATTTACATATTTATCGCTGAATAAACACATCAGCCTTAATAATGTAATGATATCATAATGTGAGGATTTGTTTCATGTACAATTCTATTGTTTATAACAAATAGGCAGGATATGAAAGCTAATATAATAAATCAGAAAATGATTGAGTTGATAAGAAAACTGTTATTACACTATCTGCCCTGGGAGATGCTTGAGGGGGGGATGAAGAATTGTGAGGCGGTGTTCTGATTTCTGTAAGATCTAGCATTGCGGAAATGTTGCTCTCCCGACGCATGCTGTCGCAAGTGATGCTGACAAACTTTCCAGCCGCGTATTTTATTTCTCCCACTATCATCAGTACGTTTGCATTTGCTTTCGCTTCCGCTTTCGGCCGTAAAAAAGAAATCTAAAAAATCTAAAAAAATCCACCCAGTCTCACTCCACAATCCAGCATAAAGCCTTTTCCAGAGGTGTGGAAGAGTGTACAGGAGTTTTGGTATTGAAACTGTCTGGTGTCACCACATAAGGATGTGTTCCCTTTTAAGTCTGTTCCTGTCAAATGTTCTTTCTTATATCATCTCATGGAGTTTTTTCCTGTAACTTTTACAACTCAAATAATTCAAATAAATCAGTAAATTTGCTTTTGATGAATACTGAGCCTGGTCACACTGTTATTTAAATGCATTTGTGCTGTTTAATTTGTTGTGTCTGTATCGGATTTGACTTCAAGTCTAAGGCCCAATCCCATTTTAACCCCTTTTTTCTACCTGTGTGTCTGGACCACATTTTAAACTTAAGGGTATCAGAAATTGCCCAAGGTAAATTAGCTACACTGGCAACATGGCTGCCCAATCGACAAAGTAAAATCACAGATTCTTTTTTTTTTTTTTTGGAATTAATAAGAAATCTAACGACCAAAAATCGTTTTATTACATTCAATGCTGTGTTTATATTTTACTATCATGTTCTTCAAAGAAACTTTTTTATAAAGAACAATTAAGTCTGCTAATGTTACACTGCTGTACGATAGTCCCACAACATATTTTTATGCTTGATAACATTACCTAAGGACAGAATATCCCGTCATCTAAATGTATGAAAGTCTATTTGTATATCATAATTACACACACCACTCCACTGCTGCCCTCCCTCCATTGGCTCCCAGTAGCTGCACACATCAGATTCAAAACACTGATGCTTGCCTACAAAGCCAGAAATGGAGCTGCTCCCTCCTACCTACAAGCACTTATCACTCCTTGCATAGAACCACGCTCTCTCAGATCCACAAGTACTGTTCCACCATCCCCTAGGGCACAAGGTAGGTCTGCCTCAAGACTTTTCTCTGTTCCGGCACCAAGATGGTGG
This sequence comes from Bagarius yarrelli, assembly GCA_005784505.1. NCBI lineage: Eukaryota > Metazoa > Chordata > Actinopteri > Siluriformes > Sisoridae > Bagarius > Bagarius yarrelli. The sequence goes on from VCAZ01000042.1 coordinate 1,305,903, forward strand.
AATGCACTTTCCATCAATGTCAGAACAGCAGAGTCACAGAGGCGTTTGAAAACCCATTTCTTTCTTAAATAACCTCGCTCTTGACATAAAAAAAAAAAAAAAAACTTTTTCAACAGTTTGATTCATGAACTATTGTATCAGTATTGACGCTTTGGACAAGAGAGTCTGCTAAATGCTGTAAATGTAAATGTAATTAGAATGACATGTACGCTAATACATCTGTTTCTTTCCTATTCTGAGCTTAGGCTCACCACCAGATCCAGTCTGTATTCAGCCTAGTTGGTGGATCAGCACTTAGAGGCAATAAGCCCCAGAGGCAGTTTCCCAGTGACGACCATCCAGACAAGAACACAGAAACTTTACTGCAGCATGGAATAACCTGCTGGATTGGCAGCTCAGAGGAGAAATGACCTCCCTGACTGAGGGAGTTTCTCCCAGTTTTTTTTTTTTATTTTGTCACTGATGGAGTTTTGGCTCTTGCCGCTGTCGCCTCTTGGCTTGCTTATTTGGGAACTCTTTAGATACGAGTTAGACTAAACTGAACTTAGTGGCTGTTCACTGTATTGTCTTATTTGATGTGATTCTGTAAAGCTGCTTTGACACAATCTCTATTGTTAAAAACTGCTATATAAATAAAGGGGACTCGACTTGACTGTCTCCTCTATATTGCCAGATGATGTTGGGATGAGTGTTCTGTGTGGGGGCAAACCATCACTTTCAAGACTCCAGTGTTCATTGAAGATACAGTAGTTCCCTATAACTTTGGGTCAATGTCCTGCTACGAATAATTTTGGGATCAATCTTGCACCTAGCTTTTTTTTTTTGCATAATTAGGATGTTTAGCCTTGTTTCCACATCAAAAGCATGGCTTTTTGGCCACAATTCCTATTTTAATGTCATAGGTAAGTAAGCATGATTTAATCCGCTACATCAGGTTGCTAATTGTACATGTAAGAATTAAATTTAAATTTAGTCACACCAGAAATCGATTTGATTTATTTTTCTTTACACACAAGCCCAGTTGGTGGATTAGCATTTGGAGACAATAGGGCAGTTTCCCAGTGACGATCTTGTCTTCTAGACGGCTATCTGGACAAGACCCTGAAAACTTTGCTGCAGCATGGATAACCTACCAGTTTTATCTGGTCAGAGGAGAACTGACCCCCCCCTGACTGACCCTGGTTTCTCCCAAGGTTTTTTCCTCCATTCTGTCACCGACAGAGTTTTGGATCCTTGCCGCTATCGCCTCTGGCTTTGTTGGAGACTTTTATTTTACAGATACTAATTTAATTAAGTGTTTTAGTGAGTGTTTAATTTTGTGTATTTTGATGTGATTCTGTAAAGATGGTTTGAAACAATCTCCACTGTTAAAAGATGGCATTAAAAATCAGTTCTGTTAAGTCATTCTTACTTTACATTTTTACACCTGCCTGAAACATTCGCACAGTGTTGTTTTATATAAACTGTCTGAACCAGAAGTACAAAACCTTTTTGTTTAGTTTTGTCCTACAATTTCTGTTTCCACAAATTTACCTGGTATTTAAACACATATTCCTAAGCAATAAAATTCCACGCGATATAATTCATGCATCGTGTTCATTCTGTCTATTCTGCTGTTTCAGCCTTTATTTCTGGCATTTATCCCAGACTCTATTAGCATTTAGTACTGCTATTAACTCATCCGACTTTTTCACTGCCAGGTGTCAGTTCCTGCTGGACACACGGTGGCAGGATGATTCAATTCACTGCTCTCTGTGCAGGTGGCTGACATTTAACTGAACAATGTAAGAATAATATTCAGTCAACGTTTTTCAAAAAGTAAACAAAACAGGATGAGACTAATACGGCTTTTTTACCTTTTTGGTAGAAAGAGTGGATGGACAGCAATCTCCTCCATCGTACTGGCAGTAGGCTCGGTTGTTGATTGTATCACACCAACCATCTCCACCAAATGGCTTAGAGAAAAAAAAACATCTAGCTTTAGAGATGATTATCTTTATAACCAAAAAGTCTATAATAATAATTCATAGATTGTTGAACAATTTACTGACAATGACGGTTCCTGGATTAAACATACGATCATATGAAATTAGACAAACTATAATTAAAAACATTGATGATAGTTTAGAGACACCCTCAGTGAATTTAGGCTGTATTAATTATAATGATCCAAAATAAACATTTCGATGATGAATCTGCGAACCTCTAGAACACATTATAGAGCAATATTCAGTTACGTTTATTAAATTAAATCACAAACTTTTGAAATTTTACCATCAAATGCCATATTTAATAACCATAAATTTGAAAAATATACATTTTACTGCATTTTTGGGCCTGAAGGTGAGGGAAATGTTCACACATTACTAAACTGCACATGCATGTTGTATTTAATTGTTCAGTACAGCATGTTATGTATTAAATATGTCATTTGTGAATTTAATGTTTTTGTATTTAATGAATACGATTACGATATTACAGTTTGATTTACAAGGAGGGAAAAATTCAAAAATGGATTAAGGCAGGTTCAGTCAGCAAATAATGATGGTGATGTTAATCCATCCAGGATCACATTCTTTCCAAAGTCTTTCCATCATGTCCAAAGTCATAATTATACTTATAATAAATAATAGTAAAATTAGTAAAATAGTAAAATGAATTGATCCATCATTTTATCACTCCCTGTTGGTGTGCTAGTTATGTTATCAAAAAACAATATGTACAATATGCTTGATATATTTGGGATAAGAGTTATAAGTACCTTGTAAAGGTCAAATAGACTTTAACTTTGCATATTTGTCAGTATAAGCTCAGTATACTTGTATTACTCTGTACAAAGTGTGCTTTTATATATAAAGTATAAAGTAGACAATGTAGGGGGGGTACGTTTTTAGTTTCAAATAAGTATACTACACATCAATAAAAAGAATTTCGTTGCTATGTACTGTGTATCTATCTATCTATCTATCTATCTATCTATCTATCTATCTATCTATCTATCTATCTATCTATCTATCTATCTATAGTCTAGCTTTTATTATCTAAACAGTTTTTTATTGTTTTGTCACTATAGCCCTCACCCGGGCAGCCTTAAAATGTTTTATTTAGTTAGTATTAATTTAAATATGTGCTCTAAACAATGTAAAGCCATTCGGTGAGTTAGGACTGTACCTGGTTCCAGAGTTAAACCCAGAAAGAGCAGCTAAATTGTGTTAGATAGCCTAAACTTGTGATTGTGTGTTATAGTTTCAAAAAAAGACACGTTACATGTTAAGTCACGAATCGCTTCACTACTAAAATTTTACTTGGATTTGAATGCTATTTTTTGTACCTTTTACACTCTTCTGCTTGACATTTTTAACAATAAATCAGCTACAATGACTCCTTATTTCACACCTTGTTTTTACTAGGACATCCAGAGCAGGAAAAAGACAAAAGTATGAGTGCTTTCGAAAGATTAATGGTGATCTTTCTGGAATAGGAACAGTTCCAGACCACAGATACAGAGCTGAATCACTGAGAAAACCTTCAAAAGGAGATCTTGTCTAAATCTTAACTACTCCTGAGCTTGGATCAGTGCCTGTGCTGCCTGCAACTAGACATGGCAGAACAATCGGGTGAGTCATTATTCAGGTTTTACCTAAAATGTATTTAAAGGAGTTATCGGATGCCTATTTTTACACAAGTGGATACGATTTAGGGTCTTAATAAAAAGTAGTTTGATTAAAAATTCACTCATTGGTAGTGTAAAAAAAAAAACGCTTATTTTCCCATTTTCAGTTAATGTTCCTTTAAACGTTAATGAGATCTGTTTACCCCACCCCTCTGATCTGGGGGCGTTTCCACTGCTCCAAAAACATTAAAAAATAATTTATAACTGACTTAATAATCATTACCAGACACTGTTAAAAACCATCTACAAAGATAAGCTTAATGTAGTGTTACCATGTTAACTTTACCGACAACTTACACAGTTAATGCATTGCTCATTATAAACGTGACAATAATTTATAATTAAAACTTAGCTCACTGTAGAATTACATAAACAAAGAAATACATGACAAAGCTGGGAACTCTGACCTGGATTGTGAACTGTAGTGCTAAGAAATGTGTTAAACGTCTAAACACAATTTAAAAAAAAAGTTTTTTACTGATATTTGAAGAGAGTCTGCTATAATAAACCACATCTCGTATTCGCTGTTTCTAAAAGGTTCTAGAACATCGCTTGTTTTTTGTTTTTTGTTTTTTTTACTTGAACCACCAGATGATCTGTATTCAGCCTATTTAATGGATCAGCACCTGGAAACAATAAGTCCTAGTGGCAGTTTCCCAGTGATGACCTTGTCTTCTATACGACCATCCAGACAACAACATGGAAACTTTGCTGCAGCATGAATAACCTGCTGGTTTGTCTAGTCAGAGAAGGACTGACCCCCCCGGCTGAACCTGGTTTCTGATGGAATTTTGGTTCTGCCGCTGTCTCTTCTGGCGGGCTTATTTGGAGACTCTTAATTTAGAGATATGAGGGTTTTAGTGAGTTTTTAATATTGTCTAATTTTATTCTGTAAAGCTGCTGCGACACAATCTTTATTGTTAAAAAGTGACTTGACTTTGTCCAAGGAAAACACAACAGGGGCTAACAAGTTTCCTACATTTTAAGAATACATTCAGGGAAGCATACAGTCAATGGAAATACTTTATTAACCCCCGAATCAGGATTTCAATTTATATAATTTTAATTTCAATGCACTTAATTTCATAAAACTATATTATTTCTGTACGTTTGATCTACTTGTTATTGGCAGGAGTACTGAGTGTGTCAGTAGCCATGTATAAAGTTAATAACTAAAACAGCTACTAAAGGGATTCCATAGAATGTGGGTGGAACATATAAGTTGGGTTTTTCTGTACTACATTTTTCTGAACCACAAGTTTATGCTTTTCTAAAATACAGTCAGTTTTTGGGGCATAAATATAGACATTTTATGCACTTGATTTTTTTTTAGAAACATTAACTGTAGTACTGTTGCTTTTCTGTTTAAACAACAAGAAAAACAATCCTGATAACATAGATATTTGATTTGAGCAAAATTATTTGATAAAAAAGTTAAATTGTATGCGATATTTATTTGATACAGTTATTATCGTTAATTTTTAAGGAAGTGCACAAAAGGCCCTGGGATACAAATACAAACAGAATTGTTATAGATCTCAGTGTACACAGTTTAACTTTCTCTGTCTTAGCCAAGTTTGCTAACTATATTATTGGCTCTCCAAAATAAAACAATCAATGCAGTCCTATCGCTCATGACTGATGATAGATGATAGTGCTATACAAACCTCCACTTTGAGCTGGTAAAATCAATCAAAGCTGTAAAGAAGCAGATGTGGTCCCTAGCATAGTTAATTAAAGTTTCTGTGGCACACTTGACATATGGGCTGAGTAAACACTGTGAAGAGATCCATCAGAAAATTAAACATTGTAAAAACTACGAAAGTTATTTTTCTCGAAACCCGTAACCTCAGAACTTTGGCACCAGCCATTATACAAATGATGACAGTTCTCGTGTTTTGTAGATGATGCATAACAAAATTTGTTTACAGTGGGCAGTGAGGATTGGTCCATATTTAACAAATCATTAAATACGACTCACCTCGCAAGACTGAATGCAGTGGATCTGCTCAGGGTTGGGGTGCCATTTCATTGTGCCTGTGCATACAATGCTCTATACGTACAAACACACATCCATACAGAGATTATTCCTCTTATCAAAACTTTTTATAATTGTAAGAACAGATTCAAAGCATTTTTATCAGTAGTTTATCAGTAGTTCACTAGGGAAGTGGTAGCGCATTGGTTAAGGTGTTGGACTGATAACTGGAAGTAAAAATGTAATGTTTTTATATTCCAGATGATGCCACGCTACCTAAAGAGAAACAAAGCCTTAACCCCATTCCCAAAATCACTGTGGAATTATTTCTAATAAAGTAACAAGAACATCAAATTCAAAAATTGACAAAACTATAAAATAAAAAAAGACAGAAAACTCTGTGTGCTCTCATCATGACAAATAACAGCCATTTATAGTATCTGTTTCTAACATAGTTTTGAAATACAAATCCTGGAAGTCAGTACTTTATCACTTTATCTTAGCCTGACCTTTCCTCCAACACACTCACCCAGTCCAAGTTTGGACTACAGTTCCTGAAAATAACTTTTTTGGTAAAGGTTTCCAGGTATGAATATAAACAGTGTAGAAAAACTTGACGCTCTGAGAGACTGGAGTGTTTGGTGTGAGGTATTTTATTTGTCTTCTGTATAAACATTTCAATCAAAATCATCGGTTACAAATGATTATACAGATAAGTAGATAAAATTGGCCTTTAAATTTTAGGTGCAAATTTAGAGTAAGAAAAAGCAAACTGGGATATACAGATATTGGAAGAATTGTTGTTTTTATGTTTGTTTCATGCTTTTTGTTTATTATTCTATTCATGCTTCATGTTTGTTTCATTTATGTTTTGAGTTTAGTTTTTTTTCCATGCCTTTCTTTACTTCCTGTTTGGTCCTCATCATGTGATCTTTGTTCATCATGTGTTCCTGTCATGTGATCCCCTTGTCCACGTGTTCCCATTAGTTAGTCTTGTGCATTTCTGGCCCTTGTGTTTTCCCTTTTCTTTGTCGTAGATTTTGGTTGTGTCCCTGTACCACTGTCTTAAATCTATGTTCAGCTAAGCTAAACTAAGCTAAAATAAGCTTAGCTAAATTAAGATGAAATAAGCTAAGCTAGGTCAAGTTATGGTCATCTAGTCAAAAATCATTGTTTTGTTTATGTTTGTGCTAGGATATGGTAAGCTAAGCTAAGTTAAGTCTGGTTTAGTTTATGTCTTGTCACTTTGTAAATACACTGCACCTTTGGGTTCTCATACGACTCGCCTTAGTAGAATTCATTACAGATATGTCGGTAAAATGATGATGTGACTTTTATTGCATTGCTCATGTAGCACAAATAAGGTAGAACCCTTTTTCTTGAGAAAGTGCATGTTACAGATTAGTCCGATCATATCACATTTTCCGAAAGCCATTTTCACACACAAAATTAATTGTGTGCGATATGTTTTTCTGGACCTCAGTTAGTGTTATTAGGCAGGAAGGTCATACTGTTGAACCTGGTCCCTTATCACTGATATAGTTGAGCTAACCCGTATTTTGTTTATGCAGACTTTGCAGCTCAGTACTTTCTTGACTCCTGTGGTCATCAGCACCACTTTACACCTGGCTTCAGTTCACATAGTTGCATAGTTGCTAGTACAGTATTTGGCCTACAATAGTCCAATGTGGAAGACTGATCAGAATAGTAAAATATAAGAAAAGGTTGCACATAAGGAAGACTGCAGCTGGAATTAGCTTTGAAGGTAAAACGCAAATAGAACCAAATAAAAATTGTGAAAGTGTTAGCGCAGTGGTTAATGTGTTGGACTGCTAACTGGAAGATCATGGTTCGATTCCCAGCACCATCAAGTTGCCACTGTTGGGCCCATGAGAAAAGCCCTTAACCCCTAATTACTCAGTTGTATAAAAGAAATAAAAGTAAGTCACTCTGGATAGGGACGTCTGCCAAATGCTGTAAATATTAATGTAAATTATTTTACCTCCACCCTGGTGGGGAGGACCCAGTGTTTGAGTCTATCAGTCGTGGAGTTACTGGGCAAAACCACAGGGTCACTTAAGGGTGCCACACACACTGGGTAGCAGACTGCACCTGCCAGGACACAGAAAAAATGTTGATATTAATCTGTTGGAAATATTCTTGTAAACACACTGGGACAAAAAATATAAAAACGTGCCTTCTGTAGCTTTCATTCCAACACACAAGAGCAATAAATAAGTTGCATGCTTAGCAGGTATTATTGTCACATGACCGCTCCAGTTTTGCATGTTCTCTTTGTGTCTTTAAAGGTTTTCATTCAGGGTTCTCTAATTTCTCCCCTTAATAATCTTAAATTATAATGGTATATAAAATATCTATGTTCTCTTGTTGCAATTCAATTTCCATCCAGTGTGTGTATTCCATTTTTGCATCCAGCATACCAAAGAAAAGATTCCAGCTTTACTGTTACCAGGTTCCTGAAGAGAAATGAAATGACTATGCTGGCTGCTACTTTTAACCCTTAGATGCAAAAATGACTCGACCTTACACTCTTCCATAAGTGGGTCAAAAATCACCCGTGTTAGAACTAACATGTTTTTATGCCATTTTGGGTAAAAATAATAATTTCCTTTCATATTGGAAAAGAACATTAAAAGAACAGTGTGTGGTGTCCAAGAGAGAGTGAGAGACAGAGAGAGAGAGAGAGGGCATAGACCTGTAACTTTCCAGACAGTTCCTTCATCTTTTCTCGCCTTCCTGTCTCCTTACTGTATGTAGTTGTGACATATTATTTCTGTCTGTGATCATTGCACACATGTACACTGCATTTCCCTCAGTGAATGTTGACTTTGCAATCTTTGTTACTTAGGTAGATCTGTTACCTCCTTTTTTTTGGTTGAGCGTGATACATCACAACACAAGATGGTGTATAAAATTAGCACAAAACAAACAGAAGTAATTCCATTGTACAACACAACCAAGGGAGGTGGAGCAGAGCTCGCAAATCAAAAGATTTTACTTGTCAGATGAGGATAGGAATGGCTGACAGGACGATGTTGAAGAATAGGCTATACACACACAGAGACGATAACACGCTTCCCTTAAAATCTCAGCCAGCTCACAATCATACTGCAACGATGTTTTTAACCAAGTGATAACAATATGACTAGTAAGAAAATGTTTCAATTATAACTCTGTTATTATTTTTTATTTAATCTTTAAAAATGATTAAAAATCAGTAACAGTAATGAGATAATGTTCAATAGTAACTTTTACAAATGTACACAAGTGACCAGAAGCTGTATCTATTATTTGTTTACATGTACAAATATTCATAGAGCATTATTTTTTATATTATTTCATATTTAAATGTCCCTTTGTATGTTTATTTTGATAAATTGCATTTTTTAAGTACCTCCTGTTATTTATGCACTGCTGTATACATTGCGCATACTCTTAGTTACTAAATATGCAACTACTGAATTATTTGCATTTTATATGTTCATCAGTGCTTTTAAGCTATCTGTTACAAAATAATACTTTCATGCACAGAAAATAATATTTGCACTGAATATTTACATAAATAGTTCTAATGTATGACTTAATGAATGTCCAATTTCCCTCTTCATTTTGGTAGCCATTGTGGAAAGTACCTTATAATTATAATTAGCATTGTGCATTTTTTCTGGTTGTTACAAACATTATGCTAAACTAAACTACTGCAACACGGTTCTGGCAGGTCTTCCTCTGAGTGAAATTCGTCCCCTGAAGATGATGTATGTCTACAAAGCCAAAAATGGAGCAGCTCCCTTCTACCTCCAAGCACTTACCACTTCTCGCATTGCCACAATCACTGATCGACTAGTCCCACCATCCCCTAAGATGCAAGGTAGGTTTGCTTAAGACTTCTCTTTGTTCTGGTACGAAGATGGTGGAATGAACTTCCTATCAATGTCAGAACAGCAGAGTTACTGGCTGTATGATTAAAGACCCACCTCTTTCTCAAATCCCTAGCACTTGACATTAAACAACAAACCAACAAAAAAACTGTATCTATGCGACTCATTTTAACTGTTTTTGTTGGTTGTTAGACTTTGATTTGTGATCTAATGTACCAGTATTGACCTGTTCAATGATGTGATTCAAAGCACTTTTGAACATCGGTCTGGACAATAGTGTCTGCTAAATGCTGTAATTGGAAATATAAATGTACAAAAAAATAAAAAATAAAAAATTTAATTAAAGTAAAATACTATTTTTAGTTACTAATGAATCATTACCTCATATAAGTAACCCTAGGCAGATTCTGGAGCAACCGTAAAACCCCATAATTGCTAACTACGCTACATGCAATTGGATAAGTAGAGATAAGTACTGGTGCACAACAGATCCATTTTGGTAGCCTGACTGAAAGACACAATAGCCAATAGGGATGTTGTGTAAGCAATTTTGTGAGCCAAAAAAAAACTATGGACCAGATGGTTGGTATCTACTCCTGCATGTGTCAAACACACGGGTGGCCCATGGTGTTGTGGTATAACATATTTGAATTCGCCATTCTAAATGCTTACACCTTTTTCACAAGTGGTATCACTAATGCATGACAGCTCTTTCTGTAAGACCGAAAGGTTGCCCCCAACTGCAAATACAATCATTAAATCAATGGAAAGGCATGAGTCTAAAAAATTACATGGCATTATATCGATAGCATGTTTTTGAGGAAGAGCAGGAAAAACAAAATAACTTTTTATTACAAAGATACTGCAAGAAAACCACTTTACCGGGTCATTTTTGAGCTACTTGTGCATCTGAGAGTTCAACTAAAGAATAAAATTTAGGCAACAAATAAAATTGTCAAAGTCATTATGTGAATGCCATCTGCTTTGATTATGTATAAAATTAAGATCAATATCCACTTATTTTTGGTGGAATGACACTATCTTGAGAACATCTGGGAACTAATCTAAAAACATCTGGGAACTTCAGACAGCTACTGACCATCGCTAAGAATATAGCTGTGAAGCAGCAGTGGTACTCACTACAACGCCATCAATTCTTGGTTCAAATACTAAATATGAACACAAAAAAGCAGGTAAAGCTAAGCTGGAATTTGTTATAACCTACACAAAGTTAAATATCTATATATTTTTTTTATTTTGGTGCAAATATAATGGTGGTAAATAGAATAAAATAGAGAAGGTAAATCCTTACCAATGCCATAACCTTCATCACAGGTATACTCCACCATATTAACCTCCAGAGGAACCGGACACGATCCTCCCATTGTCTTACATATTGGAAAGTCTTCAGTCCATTGGCCATCTTTTGTGCAGCGAATTAAGTACTGTAGTAATAAGAGGATAATTTGACATATAACTTGTTTCACAGCATAACAGCCATCTCAGTTCTAGTTTTATTGCATTGGCTGCTCTTGTGCTACATTAGTACATGACATACCTTTCAACCTTTTCATTTTCTCCAGGATTCTCCTGTATTTTACCATTCTATCCAGTTTATCTTTAGCAATTTTAATATTTCTATAAAAAATCCCACTAGGCATAGTTGATGTGTTTGCTATATTATGCTATGGTAAAACAGGTGGCAGCATATAGAACGTTAGCTGTAACATCTACAGAAGTCACTCCCTCAAATAGCACTTGCCAATTAAACCAAAAAATAGAGTATCGTTTTTTTCTGCACAAGCGCAGATACAAATCTCTTCTGTCGCCAGTTTCTGGTTTACTCTCACATTTCACAGAATATCAGTGTTTCCTAGATGTGTTCACGATCATCCTTAAATAACCTTAAACGATGTACCTGGTCCCCTGCTTCAACAAGCAAGCTGTACAAGGTATTCCACCTCTACATATCGAATCCACAGCTACGAGAGTAAATAGTTTAATCTAATGTGGTATGTCGATGGCTAGCAGCCAAGCTAGTTAGCGACGTGTTTAGTATTAATGTAACGTTAATGTAGAATTATCGATTGTGTTAACTTTCTCCCCTCTCAGGAAAGCTAATTCTAAGTGTATGGTAAAGCTGGGATTGATAACGAACAGCTTGTTACTTTACTGGTTCTTGTGGATTTAGCTAAGATAATTCATATTTAACATAGCTTTTAAATTAGTACAGGAATGTAAAGTTGGCAGGTGACTTTTATAGCGCCGCATTCATGTAACTGCATGCCTTCTTTTCATGGTATAACCTGGTGTTCTTAATGTTCCTGGGGATGTTCCCTGGGTTTAATGGATTTTCCAAATCTAATGAAATCCATTTTAGAAGCAAGCACGGTTACCTACACGTCTCCTCTGGGTAAAATATGTGTGTGTGTGTGTAATACAAATACATGAGTATCCAGGGTGGGTATTGGGTATGTATTCCTTTATTTCTCAAACCCAGTGTTGAACACAGTGAGTAAATAGGAGAAATCTTTACCTTCTCAGTAGAGACAGGGCAGTGTAGAGTGCACACACTGTTATATTTTAGGTGGTTGGTACATGTGTACATCCCCTCAAACATTGCAGGAAGAGCTGAGCATGAGACAGGGGTACAGCCACCCATCTGCCATCTGCCACCCTCTAAACACTCCAGCTTCAAAAACCTCCTACACACACACACACACACACACATTGCATCTGTCCATTAATCTGCAACACATGCAAAAATATAACAATCTGCAATAAAATGCAAAACATGAATCTGGATTTCTTAATACTATGGATCATGCTAATATAAAGACATTTTGCAATCTGCTTGCATTCCAGCTTTTTTACCTTTTCAATGTCCCTAGCCTAATGAAAACATACTACAATGAATAGTATGGAATAGAGAAGAACTGTTTATGGGGTAGGAACACACAGAAGCAATAACAGTGCAGATGATGTACTCTCATAATGTAATGCTTTTTAGATTGAATGTGTCAAAGGTATTAATAAACAAGAGCGTATAAAATCATTTATTAGACCTGCTGGCTATGACTTGAATAGCCATTTTAAAGGACTTAAATGGTGTTCACGTATTTTAACAGCCAGTTGAACAACCCATAAAGTCATGGCAGGTGTAAATACTGGCCTCCCCTGACCTTATTAAATGGTGATAAACTGCATTGTGTAATCCCGAATGGATAAACTAGCTCTCTCCCATGCTAAATAATTAGTCGAATGAAGGCATTACAGGATAATTATTTAGGAAGACACATGGTGAGGTTTAGTATTATTTGAAATTCCTGGTCCACATAAATAAGAAGAATATAATTTTGCCAACACATCAGCTTTAAAAATCAACCTGAAAAAGGTAAAACTTGTACAGAAGGGTATTGAAAACGCTACACGGCAGTACTTACTTCCTTGGCTTTTTATTCACGGTACCCATCACATAATAACCATTGTTGCATTTGTAGCGGCACACTGTGCCCACGTTATGCCTCCTACTATTGCACTGTGGCACCAAGAGCCTGGCATTGGGTACAACAGGTGGGTCCAGACACTCAATCTTACAGTATGCTTCAGGAAATGACCACAGTCCATCCTCAAGGCAGGACAATGTATTGCTTACACCTTAACAAAAAAAATTGGCACACGGTATAAAATTAAAATGCACTGCCACAAATGTAACTTTATACAAATAAAAAAATGGGTGTCAAAAATCAAATTGTTTATAACACTGCTTTCAATCATTAATGCAAACAAATCAGGTTTCTGCTTAAAATTAAAAAAATGCATCTGGGATTCAACACCAAACTATGATCACACAATGCAAGCACATCAGATGGTGAGAAATATGGCTTTATGAGAGATGGAAATCCAAATCTGTTTTCTCTAAAAGTTAATGAAGGAACACAGAACCTCATGGTAACTTGTACCTTATGTGGGATACACGCCTGAAACATGCCTGAAGCCATATGATGCTGGTAGGGTAAAAGAAAACTAATTAGCTTGCATGACAACCTCTAAAGCAGTTTTACTGGTCAATAAAATTATAATGAATTCTTTTAATAAAAAGAATAAAAAAATAAAAAAAAGCAACAAATATGTGCTAATGGTCTCATTAATCTCTGCAGCCTACAGTATGCAAATGCACATACTGAAGAACCAAAAGTGATTAAACTGTTAATTGACCCTAATTTGCAACATTTTAATAGACTTTTGAAATATTGACAAAGCAAATGTTGTTTAAAGATGTTTAACGTTTCTAATCTTCTGGTTTAAAGTAGACATTTAAACCCCTTTAACATAATTTATTATGCATAGTTCTTCAGTAAAAGCTTAAGCAAGCTAAGAAATGTGTTATTTTGAACAAAAAACACAATGTCTTTGGAGCAATAGGGAAAGTGTATAAAGGTATGAGTAATGATGCATTTTGTTTTCCTTTTTTTTAAAATGATTGACTTTTATGCTATAGTGGGGATCTTTATGCCATTCTGGAATCACTGTTGGGAGGCACAATGCACCTGAATTTTCTGTCAGAACCAGTGAAAATGTGTCCAAAGACCTGGTTAAAGAACCCCGTGTTACACTATGTTATACAAATATCATTACACGGAATAAAACGTTGTCACATGCAGTCGTGTAGCCATAAATTCCATAATAGTCTACACACATTGTCAGAAGTTAAGTTAAGTAACAGACAATCCGATTCGGGTAAGTACAGGCCAGCAGTGTGGTAGAGAAAAGGCTGCTCTCAATACACATTCCAGTTATCAACAAAGAGCATATTCTGTTCTTTACACCATGACTGTAGTTATTTATTTAACATGTTCATATAAGACTTACAAATCCAGTGGAAGGAAGGCTAATTGGTGAGTCTCTTTCAGTTTTAAGGCCTGTTGTGTCTTTAAGCTTGTGCCACCAAGTATAAGCCTGTCCAATCCTATGTCCAATCACCCTTACTCTTTCTTTTCTATAGACTTCCTTTGACAAAAAGCTGTTTTTGCTGGCTCTGTCACGGTGTTGGTTTTAAGACTTTAGAGACCTGCGTCTTACTTGTCTTAAAGTTAGCTGTTGACCAACTCCACCCAGGCTTAAGTAAAATATTTGACTTATGCCATAAAGCAAGTCGCATCATTGCATGGGTAGGGGATGGGCAGGACTGTGTTTTTACCAACCAGAACATAAAGCTTACAATGTGGGTGTAGCGGTTAAGAGTTTTTCGACACTGAAATAATTAGAGACATTATTTTAATGTAAAATTACACAGTGTTGTTCTAAATGATTGCTCAGCAGGCAGCAACTGAAATAATAAAGGCCTTACTGGTAAGAAGCATATGATAGTAAACCCTCTGCCTTCCTCTGACCTTGGCGTGCACTCTGGCTGGAAGATAAAGTTCTCTGAAACATCTAAAACAGCAAAGTTAACACCCTAAGTCTTTAAGGGTCACTGGGGTTCTCGGAGTAGATAGCGACACATTAAGGAGCACATTACTATCATGCTCCTTGATACCTGACAGATTTAGCCTCTGTCACGAACAGGCTAATTATAGAACGACCAATGGCATGAGCCATTTCTTTTGTTGCTTTATATTTTTTATATATTATGTATTTACACAGAATACTTCTGCTGAGGCAGTCAGTGTGTGTTTATTTTTCCAGTCCATCTGCTAGGACATGACCTTAATTAGATTAGATTAAACATTAATTAGATTAGCTTTTCTTATTGTTTCCTCTCCAATGAAGCTTGAGTTTCATTAAGTGAGAACTGTCTCTTAAAACATCTAAATTTACAGCACGTGGCAGACAACTTTACCCAAGAGTGACTTATATCTGACTATATATATTACTTCATACGACTAAGTACAACTAACTAGTAAGGTTAAGGGCCTGGCTCAATGGACCAGGGGTAGGGTCAAAGTGGTGGAGAAAATTTGAAGCCATTTAGAATAATAGTCAGTTCATTTAACTAGATGATAGACTGACCAAGTCAGAGTTAACTCAAAAGTTTAGCAGAGTTGGTTCAGACTGGTTCAAACTGACGGAAAAAACTACAGTAACTGAAATAGGCACTTTACTACAATTGCGGTGAATAGAAAATTATCTTAGAATACATGTTAAACCTTGAGATGGATGAACTACAACAACAGAAGCAATGTCAGGTTCCACTTCTGTCAGCCAATAACAGAAAGCTGAGGCTAGACTGGGTTCTGACTCACCAAAACTGGACAGTTAAAACTGGAAAAACATAGCTTGGTCAGATAAATCTGCTGAGACACACAAATAGTAGGATCAGAATTTGGCACCAACAGTATAAATTCATAGATCCAACCTACCTCGTGCCAACAGGATAGGCTTTTGCTAGTGGTTTAATTGTGTTAGGAATGTTTTCCTGGCAAAGTCTGAGCCTGGCAATACTAATCAATCACTTGAAAGTTACAGTCTATTGGGGTATTGTTGCTGACCATGTGCATTGCTTTCTGGCCACAATTTACCATCGTTTATTCACTCCTTTCAGCATGATAATGCAACAAAGCAAAAGTCACATCAAAATTGCTTTATGAAACCTTTCTAGATCTAATTTCAATACAACACCCATGGGATGTGGTAGAACTGGAGCTCCACAGTGTGAACAATCATCTTAAAAATCAGCAGGAATTTCCTAATGCATTCATATCAGCATGGACCAGAATCTTGAAGAAATGTTGCCAACATCCTGTGAAATTCATGCCCAGTATCGAGGCTGTTTTGTGACTAAAGAAAGACGCTACTATATGAGTAAATTCTTTATAATAGTTCTTGATACATCTGCAAACTCTAACACAATTGTTTGACTAATGACTTGTGTGAGATTTGTCAGACTTGTCCACAAAGAAATACTTAGAAGTAATTTGTCAAATGCTATCAAAAAACACTTGCAAACCGTTTTATTAATCTTTATTGGGAAACATTCCTCATTATAAATGTGCTAATGTGAATAGTCCATAACAATTCAATTTTATTTATAAAACTCTTTTAATAATAGACGGTCATAAAACAGCTTTACAAATAATAAAGTATATCCAGATGTCATGATCAACAAGACGAGAGCCAGAAGTCAAGGAAGACTTGATAGGCCACTTTATTAGCACTGAAGGGCAAGGCAAATTAGGGGATACTGATGCCACTTAACTGGCCAAAGAAATAGAGGGAAGGAGAAAGAAGAGTCGGGGTAGACAGTGTGGAGCTGGTGAATCGTAGAAACCTAATGTAGCTAAACGGAGAGTCAATACTGGCATACGACATAGACAAAAAAACACGCTGACTCCGTGAAACAAGGGTGCTTCAATAAAGTGCAAGAGAGTGATTAAGTGATGAGATGCAAGTGTGTCTGGTTAGTATTCTGGTGTGTTCTGGTTTGTTAGGGAACTCTGTGTAGCTGTGGCACCAAATATGAATACAGGTTCAGGTATATCCCTAAAGAGCAAGGTTTGACAGTGTCAAGAAAGAATCCTTGAAGACAACATAGGAAACAAACCTGAAGATAGGAGTCACAATAGAGAATAGGAGATTGTCTTCAGAAAAATTTTTAGTTCTGATGGTTGAAAGTCCTTTAACATTGGGATAGCAATCATTATGTTATGTAATCTAAATGTATTTATATGTATTTATATAATCTGTGGAAGATAGATAGATAGATAGATAGATAGATAGATAGATAGATAGATAGATAGATAGATAGAAGGAAATACATATTTTATTGTGATCTGTTCGCATTAGTATAGTGTCACTTGGAGCGTCATAATCTGAACAAAATAAAGCAAAAATCTGAATTATATCTGTGTTGCATTACCATGCTGGAGTCGACAACAGGAGTCAAAGGGTCAGAAAAATTACAACATGGTTGCAGCATTTTTTTTGTACAAGAATATGTTTCGATTCGCTTTTGGTGTGTTTTGATAGTAACTTGTAGCTTTTGAAGTTTGTGTACCTTTATGAATTAGCACAACTTTAGCAGCAGTGTGTAATTTGGTACTTTTTTATGTTTGGTATTTTTTAGTACTGTTATTAAGTGTAAAATGTACTATAATGTTTTCTTACTAGTGAATGACGCATGATGTATTGCAGTAATGTCGTCTCTGGTCATCTAGTCGGTGCGAGTTCATGTGTTCAGGAGGCGGGACTTTGGATGGCGATTTGCATAGAGGGTGGGAAATACTCTTCAGAGTTTTAGTTTTATGTCTATTATAGCCATGTGTAGTTTTTACTGTCTAATAAATAAAAATAATCATAACTTAGCAAGTTCTTTACTTTCCTAGTAGTAGACTTAATGATGTTAGTGATAGTATTATTAAAATATTATTCCTAAAAGTATTATTCGAATAGATTATAATGCAGTGTTCAAATACACGATTTGGTACTATTTGGATTTGTTATTCAGCATGGTTTAATAAAATAGATACTCCTGAGGTTTTTTATTCAGTATGATATAATAAAATAGCTATACTCTACTAAGTTAAAGTTAGCAATATATTAACAAATTTGGGTTTCTTCAAAAAAAATGAAAGTGAACATAATTACTGTCATACAAATCTTCTAAAAACCAAGTCACCACTTTTTTAGATGTTTCTTGGTCCCTAAGTGCTGCCCTGCTTACCTGTTTATACAGAAGAGTAGCATGGGGCCTTCTGGAGAGGACCTATGGTGGCCCATGTAACATAAACCATATTAGTAATTGCAGATTGGTTTATATTTTTAAAGACTGTTTCTTTAACCAATCAGATTTTTAAACCCGCCTCCCGAGGCACGCTAGCTGGTGAATGAAGACATCAGCTTTTTTTTCATCTTTTGATTGGTTAATCAGAGTAAATTTTTACAGTCTAGCACAGACTAGCGAAACATGTCTGTACAGTTGAATCCGATTTTTTATGCTCACAATGGCTGAGATGCTGATGTTATATTAATATTAAGATAAATATTTATTCTGAACTGCTCCAGATACAGGTACATGTTTCAGTTGTGTAGAAGTTTGAAGTTGTCTTAATGGCGATTCTTAATTTAATGAAAATGGTTTTCACTCTCAATACGCGAAATGTCTTATTGCGTTTTTGTATAGATGGTTTCTGTAATTAAGACGTGATAGTGGTAGTATTAAGAGGTGTATCAGTGGTGGTGTTAAGGGGTATACCAGGCACCAAATGCACCACCGCCACTGGTATATAGACACCCCTAAATTCCCAGTTGAATGAAAGCAGACTTTAGGGATACATTAATATATTATATGAATCTATAAAATATATGTCGAGGACATTTAAAATCCACCCAAACACAGCTAAAAATTAAAATATCAATCCACTGAGGGTTACCTTGCAATGTGGAAGGTGGGTTGCAGAAGAAGGTGCAGTGCTTGCCAAAAGTTGTTCCCCCGGGGCAGGTGAAGGAGGCAAAATAGACGTGAGAGGTATCAGGCAGACCACAGTTCACTGGCTCGCAGCTCACCACACGGTCCCAAACACCATTTACACAGGTCAGCTCTACAGTTCTCTAAGAACCAAATAGAATAGATTATTGTTAAAAAAAATTTGCCTTACCATAATGTAATGTGTTTAGCGTGCATTGCACTTTGTCTATACAACTATTTTATTAATTAGGTGAGATGAGATTAGATGAGATTACATACAATATATTAGATTAAAATGTATTGCTATTGTTCACAAAACAGCAAAAAAAGAGTGCATTAATTGTAATGAGGTATATAGATAGGGACAAGGAGGTATAAAAATGTTAATAAGTCAGGTTATTGTACGATGCAGTTTTAAAATGACTATTAATAAACAAGTAGTTACTATCAGCTACAAATGAATACTGGTAAAAATTGCAATAATATTTCACTGCTACATCACTGCTAATCCATAATAATTTCCCAGTAACACACATTTGATGTAGTGTTTTTATACAACATGCTTTCCTAACACAAACCTAAACAAAGGTAAGTGGTAGCCCAGTGGCTAAGGTGTTAAATGCTAATTGGAACATCGGGGTTTAAATCTTTTCAAGTTGCCACGGCACAGAGGAAGGCCCTTAAACCCTAACTGCTCAGCTGTATAAAAACGATAAACGTAAGTCGTTCTGGATAAGTGCGTTTGCCAAATGCCACAAATGTAAAATTGTGTAAATGTAATTTAATACCCCTCCTTGTACACCTGCAAAAATTTGGCCACATGCTCGATGTTGGGTTAGTTACATGTAACTTTGTTACCTAATTTAATTCAAAATTAATGTAACAGTAATTTGTTACAGTGTCTAAGGAAAAAAATGCAATTAAATGAAAGTGTTAAAGATTACAAAAAGGGTTGTATCTAAAGATTTTCTATAACAAAACTTGGACATATTGGACACATTTATTAAAATGGTGCTATTTGGTTGCTTTTCACTGGTGCTCTGGTTTAAAGTTGCTGCACAACACGTCCGCCAATTACGCCAACATTGTCGCTGGAATTGCCACCATGTCTAAGAGTTGCCACCATGGCAAGTGATAAAAATGCATTTCCTGAATCCGAATGAAAATCTAACAGTTCAGTGCAAAATGTGTTTGCCAGCTGTTCAAATGCTTGAGGCATGAGGAAGAATCTGTAGGTATGTAACCTAGCCTTTATTTATTTTTTTAAAAGCATATAGTTTTGGTCGTTATTGTGAGGTAGAGAAATAAAAACAGATATTTATTTTTGTATAATAAAAGTGACTGAGTAGTTTTATAAAAAAGTGACAGTAGTTTAAAGGTCTGACATTTTTGCCTTCAATTTTCGTACATTTAATAAATAAATTAGAATATGTTGCAAGCATTGTAAGATGTTTTGACAATTCATAGCTACAAGCGAAAGCCGGCAAGCACCTTTCCAATACCGCAATTTGGTGTGCGTGTCTGTGTTCATACCTTGGACATAATGTCAGTCTCTGTTTATGATCAATCGATTCACGGAAATATGTGGCTCCAGTATTGCTAGCAAAGTATTAAACTGAGCCACTGACATGATGAAATTAAATTTGAATCTCCAAAGAATTTTTAAGATAACAAATATGACAAAATACATAAGAAAATGTAACTCATTGTACAAAGGCAATAAGTCGATTTAGTTGCTATGTAGAAAAAAAAATCCACTGAAAAAATATCTGTTTGAAACAGCAATCAAATGTAATCAGTTACTTTACTTTTATAAAGTAATTGAAAAGTTACACTACTAATTACATTTTAAATAGGGTATTTTTTAAATCTGGAAAATTACATTTCCATAACCTTGCCAACACTGCACTTGCATATAGATGCTACACATATCAGTATGTCTACAAAAAGAAAAGAAGCTGTTAAAAGGAGCAAATGACGTACTGCTGTAAAGATCCAGCGTGCTCACTTAACTTAGAATTCATTTGCAGAAGTTTTTTTAAATCTACAGTAAGAACAGATTTACGTCAAGAAACAGGCGGAAGGTCCATTATCAGAAAACAGTCCAACCATACAAACAACTTCAAACAGGATCTAAAACTGTAAACCATGAAGTCATGTACATAAAGTAATACAGACTAAGCGTATTATACTTTACACAGTTTATTTGCTAGTGCTATCCTAAAAAGCTAATTAAAAAGTGATGTAGAGATCAAAGTCCATAGTCAATTTTCAGAAGATGGCTACTCTGTTGGATGAATGACTGAGTGCATGACTGGGTCATTACAGTTACTCCTCCTTTCCAAACACCTCCAGGTGTTCTTTTCCTTGGGTGTTGACCAGACCTAGATGCCGGACAATTCTTAGGTTAGTGATGGGTCGAGTATGTCCCTAGGAACCCAAAACCTCTCCTACCCCTCTTCTTAAGTCCAAGATACATTTGACAAGGTATGCTGGAGCATCTTCAGTGTCCAGCAGAAGGGGAGACTCTTAGGTTTCTGGTGGTAAGGTTTCAGTTAAGGCACATGGAAAGAAGGAGATAAGATAGAGGGAAGGAATCCCCAGTCTGTAGGTTATCAGGTTAATCTGTGATAGAATGTAAAATGGTCTGGTCCAACAAAACAAGGACTGAGCTTATTTACATGGCAGGCGCAGGTGGAGGTCTTTGGTGGAGAACTAGACCATTTGGGCTGGCTGGTACGGTGGATGACTTCTTTAATTTGCCTGGATTCTGATGAGTGATTGAACAATGTATCTTGACATTGGCATTTTTCCAGACTCTTAAGCTTTAAATCATCTATTCATGCACCACTGGCACTCTAGAAAGTTCTTTGAACCATAAACATGGGCAGTTGATACTCTAGCACACATTAAAGTGAGTCTGTAAAATGGGTCTGGTTAAAAAGGGTATAAGAGAGCTTGGTTCTTGACTCTTGATCTTGCTCCTTACTGCAGTATGACCTCCCTTTTTTTGGTTTAGCTATTTTACCTGGCCATTGGCCTGGGTGTGATTGGCCAGAGATGAGGCTAACAAATTTTGGCAGAACTCTTTCTAAAATCGTGGTGGAACATGGTGGTAGCTGCTTCTATGGCAGTAGCTGGGCTTCTAATGGGACCAAGACAACAGGAAATGGATAAAGCTATATAATTAGTTATATTAGCTATATAATTATATAATCAGAGGTGTCAACTTCAAAATGAAAGTTCAGGATTCGGATGTTTCAGTACAAGGACAAGCTCTGTAGTATAATCAAGGTTTTAGGCTGTGTAAAGCTTTTTGGTTTCATCTGTCCAATTAAGCTTGGTGGGTTTACTGCAGAGTAAAAAAAGTTAATAGTGATGCTGTGCTGCTATAGTTTCCTATAAATCTTCTGTAGAAATTAGCAAATCTAAGAACTCTTGCAACTCCTTGACTGTGGTTATGGAGTAACCACAGTCAAGCTCCTTGGCAAATCTGTGATGGCTGTTACCTTGGTTTGGTCTATTTCTATGCCCAGGGGGCTGATTAGATATGCAAGGAAAGTAGTGTTTGTGGAATGAAATTCACATTTTCCTGCCTGGAACACTGCTGGCACATTTGCTAGTCCATAAGGCATCACTTGATTTTCATAGTTACCCCTAATAGTCATAAATTATGTCTTCCAATCATCACCCTCTTTAATACGAATCAGGTTGTTTGCATGTCAAAGGTCAAGCTTTGTTAAAAACCAGGCCTTACTTAGTTGCTCTAGGGCTGCAGGTTCCAGTGGGAGCATATATCAACTGTATATTTAACAATCACTGAGTTAAATTCTCAATAGTCTATCCATTAACAATCTATCTTCTCAACGAAGGGTGAAAATATTCAGTTCCTCCTCAGTCTAATTTTCCAATGCCTAAACTTTGGGGCTCGATAAGAGGTTAATTTTGCTCTTTAAAAGGTGAAGTATTGGGCTGGTGGGGTGGTATACTTCTTAGGAATTCTGATAGGGGTTCCTAATGCTAATAGAAAGAGATATTTAAAGTAAGAGTTTTCTGAAAGCACTGATTGACACAGTCTAGTGACCACCCAAGAAGCTCTCATCGTGCCCAGATATGAGATATGAGGTCACTAAATATCAGCCATGGATGACCAAGAATAAGATGATTTTTTGGTAAAGATATGACATATAGAATGTAAATATGTTAAAGAAACAGTATTTAGTGTAAGAGTTTAATTTTGGCGATTGTTGACACACACGATAGTTGGTATGTTCAGCTTGTTGACTAAATCTTAGTGAATGAGATTTAAGGCTGCCCCTAAATCCACTAGGGCGTTAAAGAAGTGAGGTGTTTACTCTCTAATGATCATGGCAACATAAAGCTTTGTCCCACCCAGGCACCAAAGAACTAAATAAGACATTGCATGAGGCCTTCTTTTGGGTTTTGTCCGTTTGTCTTTTTGAATCATTGACCAAATCATATTGAGAGCTGTGTTGTCGTCCATCAGGTCCCTTAGCAATGTTAGATGTTATGCTGTCCTTTGCCCTCACAGTTGGCACCCTGTGTCACTCACTGCATTGCTTCCCAATTTAATCTGATAATGCAGGCTCTTTTGTTGGTACCTTATAAAAACAGTTAATAATTCAAGATGCTGGGTGATGGCAATGTAAAAAAGTGCTATGTTTCAGACAATAAAACACCATATTAAAGAGTGTACAAAAATGGGGAAAAATAATACAAGACATATTTAAATGAACAAAACTTAAAACAGGTGCAGGCACATAAAGCAAAAAAACAATAAATAAAGACATAGGTCAGACCAAAAGCCAGGTGGCAATGTAAACAAAACAAACCCCTAAAAGCTCTCCAAAGCTTTGTGGCTTGGCTCGCAGCGCTCAAGGGGCTTGCGAAGGGAAAATTTGTGCCGCTAATAATGAAGAATACACCAGGAGGCATAGATTTTACTTTCACAGGCTTTGATTATTGTTTTGAACACACTTCAAATTTCCTATGTACTGTACACTGAAAACCTATTTGTTAAGACTTTTGTCGGTAGAAAGAAAAGTTATTTACAGAAGGATTGAATTTAATAATAAATGCATAAATCAAGTGTTCTGACAAGCTGTGATGTTAACAATCGTATTGCCCACCTTCCCTTCATTTTATTGCCCCAATCTCTAAACCACTATAAGACAGGAGCAATTTTTTAAACTGTGAATAAATATAAATCTTATACAAATAAATAATACATTGAAATATATCTATAAAGTTTATTATAAATATAATGCTGTCACTATACCTGTTGAGGATTAGAGCCCAAACCACTGAGCATGTGCAGTGTGTGCCCGGTGTGGCAGGTAATGGAGCAGTGTGTGGGTTTCAGAATGGGGGTACAGCTGACTGAAGCATGCTCTACTTTCACAACACTGCAGGAGTCCATAATCAATGGCCTGCGCACATACCTAATCAACACACAAACAAATTTTGCAATTTAATATTTGGAGAAATGCCAGGAACATAAATGCCATATAATTTTGATTTTTGTGTTTTTCCCAATTGTCCACATTTGACTGAACAACCATGTAAAAGCCTTAGCCAATGTGATTCGTCATTAAAAAAAAGAACATTGTTACATATTTAACAGGCACTTCATAAAATACTATTAATGGCAGTTTACTCTGTGCCTTTAAAGTGCTTGGTTAAATGAGCACATACACTATATTGCCAAAGATTTGTGGTCACCTGAGCGTTAGATCCATATTTGGTTCCAATCCAAATTGGTGCTACAAATTTGGACGCACACAGTCTAGAATACTTTAGTATGTTACATTTTTGTACAACTATACAAATTCCTGACTTTAACACCACTGAACACCTTTGGGATGAACTGGACTGCGCTCCAGACCTCCTTATCTGATGTTAGTGTTTGATCTCACTAATACTATTGTAGCTGAATACAGCTACAATAGACTCCATTTAGACTCCAAATTGTAGTGGTAGGTCTAACTAGAAAAGCGGAGCTTATTTAACAACAAAATTGGAATAAATCTGGAATAAGATGTTTAAAAAATCACATTTGTTTGTGATGCTCGGGTGACCCCAAACTTTTGGCAATGTAGTTTTTTCTGACAACAATTGAATTATATGTGTTGAATTATATGTCAGCATGTGTGAAGACGTGGAAGATCCCACCCTCAGCGCACCCAGTCAGGGCGAAAGGATTGATATGGCAGGATGTACGCAATGCTACCCCTAGCACAGCCACATGAACAGTCGAGAAGTTCAGCAGCAAAGCAGCTGTGTGGAAGAAAGGCAAGCTCAGGTTGTGGGTTACGTTCACCACCAAGGGGTTGTGCTGACATGAGAGCTCGTAGGTACCTGCATGCACATACACACATCAACACAAACTTTTAACTACTAATTATATTCAACACTCATCTGCTTTTGCGTATTTAACCACATTTTAATGTAGTCTATCTATCCATATATTATAGGTCCTTTAAAATTAAACAAATGAATAAAACTACAAATCCTTATCACTGACTGGTGGTTAAATCCAAACAAAACAGCAAACATAGTTGAAGGTTTATGTGTAAGTAAAATAGTCAAAATCAATGTTGGTCTAAAAACATAACGTTAGAAATAACTAGATCAATTATAATTATAGCACATGGTCTGTAGTACCGAATAGCCACTGGACAGCCTTGTACCTAGTGTGTGTTTTTTGTCTGTAGTGTCATAGAGTTGGATAGACACTGTTTTCTTGCACTGTTTGCCAGGGCTCTGCATTTCCCCATCATTGGCCAGATAAATAAGGATTGAAGTTGCTACCCCAGGCTGCTCAAATTCCACCTAACAAAAACACCGAAAAAGATTGCAAAAAACCTGCCATGAGCTCATTTATTCTGTAGGTGTTATGTCAATATTCTTTAGATGCAGTGCATACCTTAAGCCACACAGGCTGCTCCTGGACATGGTGACTGCTAGAGGGAGGCAAAGCTGTGCAGGGGACCCACGCATCTTGCATTAGTGCGTCATTTATTTCCACATACTGAGATCTGCACATCTAATAAGCCAAAAATATAATATCTTTATATTATTTTTTATGCGTTATAACTAATATATAATGCATGTAATAGATATAACACTTGCTCAGTGTCAATAGCTGAATTGATGGCTTTACATTCATAGGGTACAGGTTCCAAAAACAGGTGGTAGAGAACGCCTAACATTCATACTGTAGTACTCTAACATTAAAAGCTGTTAATTATTAGCGCTTAGAAATATCAGGCCACAGGGGTCACAAAACAATGACTTCGGTGCCAGTCCCAAGCCCGGATAAACAGAGAGGGTTGTGTCAGAAAGGGCATCCGATGTAAAAATTTGCCATATCTAAATATGCGAATCATCCGTCAGAATTGGTCGAGGTCCGGGTTAACAATGACCGCCACCGGCAGCGTTGACCTACAGGGTGCCAGTGAAAATTGGGCTACTGTTGGTGGGGAGGAGAGGAGGAGGATGCAAAAATAGACAGAATGAGAGGAGAAATGGCAAAAGTGTAGGACTGAAATTAGGGACGCTGAATATTTGGACAATGGCAGAGAAAGGTAGAGAGCTGGTGGATATGATGGAGAGAAGAAAGGTGTATATATTGTGTGTACAGGGGACCAGGTGGAAGGGTAGTAAGGCTCATAGTATTTGATCGGGATCTAAGTTGTTTTTATCATGGTGTGGATAGAAAGAGAAAAGGGGTAAGAGTGATCCTGAAAGAGTTTGTGAAGAATGTTCTGAAGAGAGTGTCGGACAGGATGATGAGTCTGAAGTTAGAAATTGAAGGGCTGATGGTGAAGGTTGTAAGTGGTTATGCCCCACAAGTAGGTTGTGAGTTAAAAGTGAAAGAGAAGTTCTGGCATGAGTTAGATAGGGTAATGGTGAGTATTTCCCGAGGAGTTGAGTAGGGATAGGCGCAGACTATAAATTTTTAAGAGCAGAGGAAGGGGCACACAGGTAGATTACATCTTATGTAGACAGAGCGCTCTGAAAGAGATTAGTGACTGTAAAGTTGTGGTGGGAGAGAGTGTAGCCAGACAGCATAGAATGGTGGTGTGTAGAATGAAGATTTTGGTCTGGAAGAAGAAGAAGAGATCAAAAGTAGAGAAGAAAACCAAGTGGTGGAAGCTGAAATAGGAAGAATACTGTGAAGAATTTAGACAGGATTTGAAAAAGGCTCTGGGTGGTCAGCTAGTGTTAGAGGAATGGCAAAAGTGACCAGAGAGACAGAGAGAAAGGTGCTAGAAGTGTCATATGGAAGGAGGAAAGAAGATAAGGAGACTTGGTGATGAAATGACGAAGTTCAGGATAGTATACAGAGGAAGGGGTTAGCCAAAAAGAAGCAGGACATGGAAAGTGAAGAGGCAAAGGGTGAAGAGGGAAGTAGCTAAGGCCAAGCAGAAGGCATATGATGAGTTGTACACTAGGTTAGACACTAGAGAAGGAGAAATGGACCTGCACAGGTTAGCAAGGCGAAGGGATCGAGATAGGAAGGATGTGCAGCAGGTTAGGGTTATTAAGCATCGAGATGAAAAGGCACTAACAAGTGAGGAGAGTGTACAGAAAAGATGGAAGGAGTACTTTGAAGTGTTGATGAATGAGAGGGAAAAAATGGTAGAAGAGGTAAACAATGTGGAGCAAGAAGTTCAAAAGATTAGTGCAAATGAAGTTAGAATGAATTTGAAGAGGAAGGCGGTTGGACCTGATGAGATATCAGTTAAGGTGTGAAAATGTCTGGGAGAGGCAGCAGTGGAATTTCTTACTAGATTGTTTAACAGGATTTTAGTGAGTGAGAAGAATGGAAGATGAGTGTATTGGTGCCTGTCTTTAAGAAAAAGGGTGATGTGCAGAGTTGCAACAACTAGACAGGCATAAAGTTGATGAGTCGTACAATGAAGGTATGGGAAAGAGTAGTGGAAGCTAGGTTAAGGCTGGTAGTAGATATTACTAAGCAGCAGTATGGCTTTATGCCCAGAAAGACCACAGATGCAATCATTGCTCTGAGAATGCTTATAGAGAAGTACAGAGATGGTTGTAGAGAGCTGCATTGTGTTTTTGTAGGCCTGGAGAAAGAATATGACAGTGTACCAAGAGAAGAGCTGTGGCATTGAATGAAGAAGTCAGGAATAGCAGAGAAGTATGTCAGGGTGGTGCAGGATATGTATGAGAGGAGCAGGACAGTGGTGAGGTGTGCAGTAGGTCAGAAAGAGAAGTTCAAAATGGAGGTGGAACTGCATCAGGGATCAGCTCTAAGCCCCTTCTTGTTTTCTGTGGTGATGGATTGTTTAACAGACAAGGTCAGACAGGAATCTCCTTGGACAATGATGTTTTCAGATGACATTGTGATCGGTAGTGAGAGCAGGGAGCAGGTGGAGGAAAACCTGGAGAGTCGTAGCATTGCTCTGGAGAGAGGAGGAATGAAAGTCAGTCGTAGCAAGACAGAGTACATGTGTTTGAAAGAAAGAGAGGGAAGTGAAACAGTAACATTACAGGGTGAAGAGGTGAAGGTACAGGAGTTCAAGTACTTGGGGTTGACAGTCCAGAGCAATAGAGAATGTGTAAAAGAGGTAAAGAAGCTAATACAGGCAGGTTGGAATGGGTGGAGAATTGTGTCAGGAGTGATGTGTGACAGGAGAATATCAGCTAGAATTAAGGGGAAGATGTACAAGACAGTGGTGAGACCAGCTATGATGTATGGTTTAGAGACCGTGAAGCTGAGGAAGAGACAGGTGGCAGAGCTGAAAGTAGCAGAGCTGAAGATGTTGAGGTTTTCTTTGGGAGTGATGGGGTTGGACAAGATTAGAAACGAGTTCATCAGGGGGGCGGCTCATGTTAGAGGTTTTAGGGAAAAAGTCAGGGAAGCGAATATATTGGTAGGAGGATGTTGGAAAAGAAGCTACCAGGCAGAAGGCAAAAGACCAAAGAGGTGGTATATGGATGCGATAAACAAGGACATGAAGTTAGTGGGTGTGAGTAAAGAGGATGTAGAAAATAGGGTTAGGTGAAGAAAGATGATTTGTTGTGGCGACTCCTAAAAGGGAACAGCCGAATCAGGTGTTTTCCAGTACTGCTAATATTAAAGAACCTGTGATATAAGGTGTAAAAATAATTATTGCATGCCCTATATAGTGTGTATATATATAGTTTTGATTATCTGGCATTAGTGTTAATGTCTGCAAACTTTGCCAAATAAATGCATCCTCTGCAGAGTGGAATGTAATGTACTGTTTGCCTTAGCTAAATCTTTGTAAAGCACATCCATGACAAATAAAAGATAGAAAGATAAAATCACAAAAAATACTTGCATTACATTACATTACCTAATACCTGTTATGTAGAGTAACAAGTAATTTTGTTATATGCAAAGGTGGGTAGAGTATCCAAAATCTGTACTCAATTAAAGGTACAAGGTACAGGTATTTATGGAAATAGTTACTCAAGTAAGAGTAAAAAAAGTAACTAGTGAAAAACTACTCGAGTAGTTAGTTACTAGTTACTTCTGATCTAATTGACATGAAGCAAAAACCGAGAATTTTTAAACTACTTGCCAAATTTTACATCAGTCTCCGCCAAAGTCTCTTTGTTCTGCTTATATTAAACAGGTTTAAGTAAAATAAAGCTAATCTTAGTCTTGTGATGAACATTAACATCACATCACCTGTTATTTACAATCAAATCTTAAACACATTTGTTAAGCTCTGGCTTTATTTTCTACCTTTGAAGAGCAGTTTCTTTAAAAATAATACTTTATTTTTATATTTTATATGTACATGCATTATTTAGATAGGAGTAAATTAAATTTAAATCCTGTTTTGAGTTTGTATGGATGTTTTACACTTTAGTGAGGTAATGATTTTTGTATTAATGCAGGACGTCACAGTTTATGAATGTGTCTTTGAAGAGTTCAAAAGATATTTGTCATTGCTTACACGAGAGCCCATATGAGGAAAAATAGTGACACTGTTTTTAATGTGGTTTTACAATAATCTCAAAGTATCTATAGGTAACAAATTATTATTTACAATAATTCCAGAAGCTGGAATTCTTGTATAATTTGAGGTCAGTTCGTTTTGGTCACACAGCATGCATCACATTATAAAACTATTCTTTTTGACATCTTAAAGTGAAAATATAGACTGAACTTTAGGTCACTGGTGATCTGCCTTCGCTAACTCACAAGTCTTCCATTGCTTAATCTTCCAATTAAATGCACAATAAACCTGCCTCTCAAAAGTCTCGTAAGACTTGAGAACAAATTATATAGACTAATTATTCAAAAAACCACATACTTATTACCAGTTGACACTAACTGAGGAACGCTGGCAAATGTAGCGAAGAAAAAGTAAGGTTGTTTTACTAAAAATGTACTTGAGTGAGAGTACACAACTTTAAATATACTCATGTAAACAAGTAAATGTAATTTGTTACTATCCACATCTGTTTATATGAAAAACAAGGTACATCCAATCCTTATTAATTTCTACACAGATGATTCTGAGTTGCAGTTGGCTAACTGAGTATCACAGTTAGCCAATTGCAAGAAAATTGTTAAGACTTGGTGCATAGTATTGTTCTTTACCAGACTGAGATTGGGCTTTCCTGTTGCAGACAGTGCAGGGCAACGCCAGTCCTGATGGGAAGCTGTTGCACTGGAAGCCCATTGATCAAGAAAGCCATTTGGGGTAAAGAAGCCACAGTCCTGAACACTGGAGCCCTTCTCAAATTCCTCGCAAACACCATCACCCTCATAAAAGTAGCAATGGCTTGGCTGACCTAAGAGAAGAGGGAGCACAAGCTAATCAACACCAGTCTAAATGCCAGAAACTATTTTGGTTCTCACTGCTCGGCAAATGGATAAGGTGTAAGGTAAGGGATAATGTGTGGGGTTCTTATACATGGGGTAATTTTATGCCAGTCCAAAAAAACAAATTACGAAAAAAAAAAAAATGAGATCATAAGCTGAAAATTAAAGAGAAATTTTGTTTAACCAATCTAATAAGGATGCAGTGGCAAGTGTTAAGAAGACGGTGAATCACAGATGAGGTGATTGATGAATGGTCTCCAGTACTAAATTAAAAACACATCCACTTTATGAACATTGGCTGATTATCTTTACTAAATGATCATATGTATAACAAAGGGGTTACAGAGCCATTATTTTTTTCATGTTTTTATTATGTGTTTGTGTTCCCCTTTGAAAACTCGTGCTGCGTCGCAACGCTTTAGGAATGCCCTTTATAACTTCAACCTAAAGCACATGTAATCTAGCGAATCAGTGAGCGTTACATCACAGGCGGTTATGATATCGACCAGGAACTAACGGTATATAAACACGAGCGCCAGCAGGAGTCAGCAAGGTCTTTTCCTTCAGCTCGTGTGTATGTGTGTAAACGGAGAGATTGGTCAACTAAAAGCCGGAAAGCTGGTACCTTAAGTATGTTGGACAACAGATTCCTGCCCACCGAGTCGCAACCTTACAGAGGGGCCTCCCCTTCTTCCAGGACATGCACACTGAGGTGGCAAGGTACTCGAAGAACCCATATTCCACCAGGCTGGTTGGAAAATACGGGTTGCCATGCAGAGGAAGCAGAGTATGGCTATAAGACAATGCCCAAAGTTAAGCAGACTTTAGCGAGATACTTACAGTGGCATCGTCATTGAGGGCTCCAAAGCTTGCCACCAAGCCATAAAGAACAACAACAGGGTTGAAAGGAAAAACTTATTCTGCAGCAGGTCGAGCTGGAGCATGCCTGCATACTATGGGCATGCTTCAAGCCTACCAGGCCGACCTGCGGGGGGAACTGGTTGAAAAAGGAGAGACTAATTCCGACACAGTTCGATAACCACGTCAGGCTTCAGACTGAACCCTTAGGGCCACCAAACAAACAGCCTGGGCTATGGCACTGATGGCTACTGAGAGGCATTTGTGTTTCCGTCTCTCTGACATGAGCGACCGAGACAAGGATCTATTTACTAGACTCCCAGCTTATCTCTTCAGGCCTTTTCGGCGAAGTTAAGTTCGTCATCGAGAGGGTCCAGAAGGCCAAACAATCTGCTGTGTTTCAAAGAGTACCTGCCTTGCCACTTTTTTAGGTGCTGAGGGATGCTGAGAGGGAGCATCCTTCTAACATTTATAACTCCTTTTATAGTGCAGCCCAAAAGCGAAGAACAGAGCTGACGAGGCAGTGACAACAACTTGGGCCTTCAGAGAAGAAAACGAGTCTGAGGATCGACACAACAGGGGCTGAGGCCCAGGGAATGGAGGTTCTATACCAAAGTACTGGGAATCCTATAGAAATTCTTTGGCAGAGAGAAAGTAGATCAGTTTGCATCGCAGGAGACAACACACTGTCCACTCTGGTTTTCACTGTCCCCTCCAATCCCTCTGGGTCTGGATGCCATGGTACAGGCATGGCAGAGGCAGCATCCGTATGCGTTTCCACCAATTGCACTGCTCTACCTTTATTGGCCGAACATGCATTTTACTTATGTGTGTAGAGAATGCTGTAGAGAGTCATATGGCATTAGTCAGTGATAACGACATATTTTAGTGATACATTTTGTCCATACTGATGTCTGGATCTTCTGTATCCTGTATAACTTACCTAAAATATCTGTAGCGCACAGCAGAGATAACATGTAAATGTGATCTTGCTTTTACTGTGTAACATGTTTAGAATCAGCTAGTAAGTGTAAGGATGGCCTGGAAAAACAGCTATTTTCGTGCCAAACCGTTGGTGGTTATTAACATAAAACGGTGGTTATTAACATAAAACATCTTGTTGTGGAAATAAAATCATCTTTATCACTTTTGTGCTTTCTGAAAATTACTTTATTATGAAAGCTGAAAAACATAATTCTATTAATTTATTGTTCTGTTGTCCCTCTAATACTCACCCACACAATTAAAGCCTTGCTCCATGCTGCATTTTTTGGAGCAGCCATCTTTATCCAGGAGATTCCCATCATCACACTCCATCCTGCAGAAGAAACGAGAGGAGCGTAGGGTTAGGCTTTTATTGTTTTATTAAATAAAGCCTACATCTAAAAAATGGCAATCATTAATTATATCTTAAACAAGAAGAATAAAGCAAAATATAGAATAAAAAAATAATAATATTAAAATGAAAAATATTTTTCTTCTAAAAATGCCTGAAAAAATCACACCTGTATTTTCCAATAAATATTTCAATGCAATTTCTTTAAAGGTTAGTCAAAATGCACTATTATTTTCTATTTACTGCATTAATTGGTTAAATATACAATTCATAATTAGGGTACTGGGGATCTGATGGAGTATATGCCAGTCTTCATTGGGTGAAAGGCAGGGGTCACCCTAGATAAGTCCGTTGCAAGGCCACATACAGACAAACAACCACACACTCTCACTACTATGGGCAATTTAGAAACATTTATGTTTTTGGACTGTGGGAGGAAACCGAAGTACCCAGAGTAAACCCACACAAGTACGAGTGAACATGTACACTCCACACAGACAGACACCTACTGTGGACATGAAACTGGGCATTTTTACTGTGAGGCAACAGTAATAATAACCAAGCCACCGTGCTGCCCTGGTTAAAAACCTGAGTCTAACAATCTAATCTAACAATAGTAAATTAACCTAAATAAACTGTTTAATGCACAGATTAAATAGTAAAAAATTACTAAAATATATCAAATAACAACCTGAACCAAAAGAGGATAGACAATGGTGACATTTTCTGTACCCAAGGGTTTTTTCCTTCAAATTAGTGTTATGGTGTAAAAATGTGAATACAGCAAGCTATATGCCGATATATAAAGCACAATTTAAAAATTGGATAAAATAAGAAGAATGTTTGTACCCTTGGAGCTTTCCATCTCCACAAAAAGGCTCTCCATGGATGTAGACCAGAGGAGGAGACAGCTCGCTGTGCAGGCCTTCGGCCTCCACCTGGATTCTATACTCATACCGCATTCCATTCTTTACATCACTATAAGCATCTCAACAAAACCGGACATGGGCACACACACGCACACACAGACACACACAAATGCAAAAAAACATCATTTTAAAGATATACATCAACACAAATATAATATTTTATTGACTGACCTTCAGAGCTAATCTTTATTATTCACAGAGCGTGATATAACCTTTTAAACATAGACCTTATGACAGTATAGCTATCATAGTTTATTGATTTATCCATAAGATCCCAAGGGTTATTTACTCATAACTTCAGTCACTTTTCCTGCCAGTAGTAAACGAAGCTTTTTTCCGGTATCTCCTGTTACCCATGTACAAATCGCCCTTGTTAATTATGCATTACTTCCAAAGCTGGAGAGATAAATATAGCAATTTCTGTCATTGACCAGGGTATTCGGTGTCTCTTAAAATATTAAGAATGTTCTAGTAGAAAATGATCACTCTAACACAACACTACGATTACTTACATATGATAAATTGCGTTAATCCAAACAGCACAAACTAGCAATAGCAGTGTAATAAAACTTTTTCAAAGAAAATAAAGTTTTTAGCTGTGTTTAGGTTTTTGCACAAATACTTTATTAAGAGCTTATGAAAAAATACCTTGTTAAGAAAAAACAGCAAATTAATCTTTACTTTTATGTAAAGTAAATTAAAATCCATTTTGTTTTACTGTAGTCCTCTTGGTGGCACTACAGCTTCCTTTGTCCTCTTTCTCTACCCTAAGACATGAAGTACATGTCACTATTCTCACACTATCGGCGATAAAATGATCTAACCACACTGGGAAAGAAAGAGAGAGGCAGAGAAAGGGAAAACGGAGCGGAAAAGAGAGGAAACTCTAGAGCGATTCAGGTATTGCTTCTACTGTGTGTACTTGTGAAATGATCACATTTAGAGTAGATTTTAGAATCACTCTTCTTTTCTGAATCTATCGCTTTCTAATACGTCTCTTTTTTCAAAATGTGCTTAAGGAGAAATAAGAATAAGAAATAATACATCTTCACACTCAGCTAAAATAGGATCTCAATTCAAAAAGCACCAGAACTAAAATGTTAGTTTGTCTTACAGTAATAATAAAAAACACAATTTTATCAAATTTATGTGAAATAAATGTTACATACAAATCATGAAAAACAGGATTTATCCTTTGATTATATTAATCTAGATCAATAGATTGTTCATGTCTGTTTTTGGTTTTATGCTCATATTCTTTGTCTAGTTTAGCCATGTGTTCCTTGTGTTATGCTTTTCTCGTGTCATGTTGTGATTAGTGAAGTCAAGTGGTTTTGTCTTGTCATTAATCCCAGTTTATATATATATATATATATATATCTTCTTGTCTTTGTCCTTTGTCACTTATTTATTCCTGTACTGATGTCCGATGAGTCCATGTTTGTCTTACGTTTTTGTTATTGTTTGTCACTTTTGGATTTAAATAAAACTGCACACTGTTCGATCACTGGGTTTGACACACGAGAAATTAATTTTATAGATAAATCTCATTGATTCTGTGACAGGAGTCGACGTGACCCTTTCTAAGGAAGTACATTCTACTAATTGAAAAACAGAGAAAAAGTATCTATTCAGGTGCTTAAATGTGCTACTCAAAAAGAAAGCTGCGTTCAACCTTGACAAATTTGAGGACGAACAATCAAGTGATTCCCAAATTAGCTTGCCAACTGCATGAACTGAATAAAGTTTTCTTTAATCTATTTTCAATTTATTCAATGTAAGTTAGGTCATTATTGGATAGGGATCTAACGGTATGCAAATTTGTATTAAACCGGTTTGGTGCGGACCTTGTTTTACATGTGGAACAAAAATA
Organism: Bagarius yarrelli; assembly: GCA_005784505.1. NCBI lineage: Eukaryota > Metazoa > Chordata > Actinopteri > Siluriformes > Sisoridae > Bagarius > Bagarius yarrelli. Next base: position 1,341,709 of record VCAZ01000042.1, read on the forward strand.
AATCCGAGTACCCACCCAAACATATTAAGCGGCGGGTTAAGTTTTTGCTTCCTACCTTGTGCTGTAAAGGCACTGCACATACAGCAGACTTAGTTCAACCTTTGCTATTGCTTACTCTCACCTTTGCTATTGCTTACTCTCATATGACATAAATCACAGAGAATTTCAGTGCTTCCACATTATAATGGCAAAATCTATGCTCGTGCTGGAACCTACAGTTGGTGTAATATAAAAATTAAATAAAATAGATTAGATGTAGTAATAGCTTCTGCATAGTAAAGCTTTATTTAACGCAGAGTAACATGCTTAAGTAATTAAGTAAGTACATTTCATTCATAGAGCATATTTTAATTCCGTGTACACAGACCAAAGGGCTGTACAGACAAAAAAAATTAAATAAATATATATAATTTAAAATAAGAATAGATAGAAGCAAGAGAATATTTTATATATAACACTGACATAGCTAAAAAATATGCAATCTTTCTGGAAATAGCATTTTTCCCTAAAGAAATCTAATACTGTCATTCACATTACATTTCTGGCAGACACTTTTATCCAAAGTGAATTATATTTGTTTGTTTTATCCATCTGAGCAGTTAAGGGCCTTACTCAGAGGCCCAGAAGTGGCAGCTTGGGGGTCCTGGAGATTAAACCCACTATTGTATTCTGTGTGTGTGTAAAGTTGTCAGCATCTTACCTGTCTGTATATGGGGATTGCTTAAGTGTGACAGAGCTCCTGCCCTCCCGTATGGGTGGATCTCGAAGAACATTGTAAACGAGTGGACAACAGACCGAGCAAAGAGGATTTTGGGGTCGTGATGTCAGTAGCGCAGCATCAATTTCCAACTTCTTATCAAATGTGAAGATCTTGACAGCCTTAACTTTCTCGGTAATAGTAGCACGAACACTCAGTGGAATATCGCAAAAAACATTTTGTGGGCCAGTGTGAAATGATTCTCCTGTCTCCAGGATAAACTCCAGATCAGAGACTGCCTGTTTGCCTAAAAGCACAAAAAAATTAATGAAATATAAAACTGTTTTGAAAAAGGAGACTATAATATTACTGGTAAAAAAAACTATAGTATTACTGGCCTATTTTAACCCATTCAGTGCAAGCATCGATTTGCATCCAATTCTTTACAGGGTAAAGTACAAAACAAAATACAAATAATTTACTAATTTACTTAGATTTCCTGTTAAAATAACAAATTTAATACAAGCATGAGGTTTTCAGAAAAAAAGGATCTTGAAAAAAGGGAAATGTGAAAATATTGCAGGAACTAAAATTCATTTATTCATCTTCTATACCAGCTTATTCCCTAATTTAGGGTCACAGGGATTTGCTGGAGTCTATCCCAGCTGTCTCAGAAAAACTGAAAGGCGGGAGGGGTACACCCTGGACAGGTCACCAGTCCATCACAGGGCCACACACACACACACTTACTCCTAATTAAGGCCCCTGCCACAGTGCTGCCCCAGGACCTACAAATGTCTATATAAAATAATAGCTTAGTTTGCATATATGAAAATAGCTTTTATTTCAGAACTTACTAAATGAGATAAAGGTGATCCACAGTGTTAGTGTGTCTGGAACGACTGCATACTGAAAGTACAACTGTAGCACACAACCTCCAGTCTGAAGACATTGAGAACTCATATTTGCTTCATACAGGCTGAACTCAGGGCTCCATGTGTGCATGCTGGGTTCACATGGCTGATACACATCAGGTGCTCCTATAACACACATATAGACAAATCGGTGTACATATTTTATGGTTCTTATTTCATTTAAATTAATAGAATCAGTTGAAATTAGCACAACATTGGAAATTATTCATATTTTCCTTTCATACCAAGCAGCCTGGAAAAAAAGAGACTGTGCCAATTACCAAATTTTTCACAGTAATTTCATTTCAGGTAATGCCGTTCCACAGTAACCACTTCACACAGACCGCATGCAACTGTGCAGTGATGGTAATGAACCCATGCAGTTCTTGACATAACGAAATATTTTGAAGTTAAACATGTCTTAACCATACACAGCTTATGGCTAACCCACAATTGGACCAAAAAAACAAAATGCCACACAAGTAGTAGCCCCTTATTGTTCCCCTATTGCATCTAAACCACATTCTGGCTTTAAAAAATTGCCACTGATTACTGGCAAGTAATCACTTGGGTGCCCAAAAGAGAATCTTGTCAGAAATCCTCTACTCTGTCATACTCTGGATTGTCATTCCAATCCATATTTAGGTACGGAGGCAGAATAAACATGATAAAGAGAGGAAAAAGAGAAAAAAATGGCAAAAAGTCTGTAAAAAATACATTCTTGGCAGTTGATGTAAAGCACACATAGGCACAGCATGGCAAACAAAACGAATTGGGATGGACAGGATGCGGAAAATAGTTGGAGCTTACGTTAAAGCGTATGTGATTGATATGATTTCAAATAATTTATTAAAGTAATGGCTAATGTCTGTGTCCACCCACCCACACACACAGAATTTTTGTTTTATAATCTCTAAACCAACAGATTAAATAATATTTCAGTATGTAGCACATCACTTCCAGCAGTGCTGTAAGGCTCAAGTAAACTTGTATTAGAGAAACAAGCAGTTAGAATGACAAGCATCTGGAGAAACACAGAGGCAGACAGTTTGAAATAGATCCAAACATCTGGAGAAACATGGGGACATACACCTGGATATTTAGAAAGACAGCTGGAGAGACACTGCACTAAACCGAAAACATATATCCTATGATGAAACGTGTCTCTTTTAGAAGGAACACAATGGCTCGCTGCATGATAATAATAATGAAAATAATGTAAAAGTCAGCACAATTATCAACTCACTGAGAGGGGGTCCGGTACAGCTCTAGCAATTGATAGAAATTTACGACGGGGTACATTGACGCTGCTTTAGTGGTTTGTGGTACAGCAAGACATTACTGATATAAAATCAAGTGTTTTCCTTGTTATTTGTCACTCATCATGGAAGAACTTTTGAGAAGAATGAACAATGAAGACTGGATTTACATACAGATGGAAAGTCAGATAGACAGTTGATTAGACAGATTCCAACTTTGTTCGTTTGCACCCAGCATGTCCTTGAGTGTGTATGGTTGCATGGCCTCGAGGGTGTATGGTTAAATGCAGCCAGCCAAGGCAAACAGTAAAAACTCAATCAGTGAGAGAAACATATCAAGGTCGGAATTAATAGCTGTATCAGATGCAGCAAAAATGCCCCCACTGGGAAAATGACTGTGGCAAGATCTGCATACACATCATCCTTTTTTCTGTTAGCAACCTTAACCAACTTCCCTCCAAATGTCAGAGAAACGTCTTTATAACACTTAAAATAAAGGATGTTCATTCATTTGGTTACCTGCAGCATTCTTCCAAATATTATTTCATGTTACACAACACTGCTGTCAAAACAGATTAACAACATAATTCACATTTACTAGTAACTGCATGATTAATCATCCATCTTAAAAAAGCCAAAATAAAAAGATCTTGTTAAATTTATAACAGACCTGATGCAGCGTCACTTAATCTTTGCCATATCTGAAGATTCTTCAACTCTAACATTATTAGCATTTCAGTTCTTCATCTTTAGAAGTGATTGGTTTTGCATCTGATTAATCTGTTTAAAAAAATGGATTTACGTCTAAAAACTACATGTAAATGGAGGATTTTATGTTTAACCTCCTTCATAGCGGTATGTTTTCTTAGGAACACTCATGTATGAAGGGAGAATTTCTACAGATCTGGCTCCATGGTTTAAAAGAACATACTCATCCATGACACATCAGTGACGGGGCAGCAAACAGCAAAGACAGCTCTGATTGGAATAATCAGTAACATCTGCTACATGAAAAATAGTGTTCATAACTGATACAGGAAGAGCATAACGTTTTTTAAGCCAGGTGTGGAAGCTACCCAGTATTACCAAAACTTGAAGCTATGCCTGTAGCTCTTTTCTTTTTTTGTTATTTCTTTAATGGCAAATACAACCGAGTTCTTTATCATGGTTATTATTATTTAAGGATTTATCCTTAAGTTTTTCCAGACCTTTGAAGACTTGCACGCACCTGGCCAGGAGGATCCTACTGGCAACAAGCCTACAAAAGCTAGAGCAGCCTAAGCCTTGAATCCTTTTTAATCAAAGAGCTGGTATTGTTTTTTTTAATTGTTTACCGTTTATAGCCAAATAGCACGATTAGCTCAACACAATTTGTATGTGTCAGGTTTCAATTTTTCGTCTCCCCTAAGAGGCATGATGTGAAACAGGACCACAAACGTCTTAGGATGGTTAGCTATTGTCCTATGACGATAGATCAAGCATTATTAAACATTTTTCTATCAAAGGTACGTACCCACAGCTTCATCAGGTGTCCAGTACCCACTGCTGTCACAAGAATGAGGGGAGTAGGCCTTGTAGGCATACTGATGGAGTGCTCTATGCTCATCACACAGCTGACAGTTTACACCTTCCTCTCTATACATATACACACAAGAAAAAAATATAAAACAGTTTTTAACTATTATAATAAATAAAACATATACATAGATTTATGTTGTCCAATATAAAGTAAAAAGTATTTAAAAAATCTAAAGTATACATAAATGTATGAATATAAAGAAAGAAAATATTTAAAAATGTTTAATATAAGTAAAAAGTATACCAATATCATATATCAAAGATGTATATATCAAGTATATATCTATATTAATTATGAAAAAAGGTTTGGTTTTTTGGAAAAAAAAACTTTAACAAAAATCTTGAATTTGGCTGAAGGCATAAAGTGCATGCTATGAAGTCCAAGAAACTCTAGATCTTCATGGTCAAACAGTATTGATACATAGATTTCGGCAACGGCATCAAACCAATTTTTAATGACTGAAATACAGCAGTATACGGATTAAAGTGCCCAAAACGTGGAGTTTGTGTTCATATATATTTCTTTCCTTTTGTCGTAAGGTGATGCAAATTTTCCAGCTTGTGCTGTGTTTCTAATTTGATCCCAGTATAGGACTCAATATTGGCTAGATCACTGCACAGTTCATGTGACTATTGTCCATATTTTTTACTTACAACACAAAAAGTTTAAGTATATATGTGTTAATTTTATATATATATATATGTGTGTGTGTGATTGATGACATTTTTGACAACTTAGCTGCCACTTCCAGGTCATTAACCCTTAAATGCTCAGTTGTATAAATAACATAAATGGAAGTTGTTCTGCTTAGGGGCATATGACAAATGTTTTAAATGAATTGTCTTTCCACATATTTATGGATATTGTAAATTGTAGCATGCTGAAACTGTATTTCATTTAATTCTCAGACATTCATTCATTTATCGTTTATACCTGCTTATTCCCTAATTCAGGGTCATAGGGATCTGCTGGAGCCTATCCCAGCCATCTCTAAAAGGGTGAAAGGCAGGAGGGGTAGAACCTGACTAGGTCGCCAGTCCATTACAGGGTTACTCACATACTCACACTCACTCCTATGGGCAATTTAGAATCCCCAATCAAACTAACATACATGTTTTTGGACTGTTGGAGGAAACTGGAGAACCTGGAGTAAACCCACGCAAGCACGGGAAGAGCATGCAAACTCCACACAGAAAGGTCTTCTCCCGGGACTTCTTGCTGTGAGGCAACAGTGCTAACCACTAGGTCACCGTGCTGCCATTCATTGATATATTAAATTAAAATAAAATTAAACTTGTTAGTTAAATAAATTAAATGAAAACTGATGTTGTTACACAGGTGCTTGTTGACTTTTATCTCACCTTTGCATGAGAGGCCCACTAATTGGCTGCAGCCAGTGTATGGATACGGAGTCATCATCTTGGCCAATAACCACTGGTGGTAGAGGAATAGGAGTGGGCTTTCTGTCTTGAACCCAGTTTTTGTACACCAGGTCCACGTAGCAGTGCATTCGAGCTACTTGGTTTAGTGTGAAGTGATTAGTGCAGTTATCATCTGTAATTAAATTTTAGAAAATTAAATTAATACCTAATATGGTACTCTAAAATGTGATTATATTAGAATAGTTCTTTATTTATTAAATTATAATTGATTCATTATATCACTGAATGATGTGTTGAGCAGTTAAATATTAGGATTTGCAATAAGGTAAGGCAGATGTTTGTGCTTTGTGTAGCTTACATATAAAACAAAGTGGCGATTAGTGTAGTGTGCAGCACAAAATATGCTTTATAAGCCAAAAAGGTGTGATATATGCAACAGTGCAAAGCATTATGTGTTTAGGCCATGTCACACTGACATAAAATTCCCCATAATACAAACATAATATAAAATATTGTATCCCTACTTGCCTGTATAGCTCATATAATTGTTGTATGGTGTATTATAGTAGTGTGTAGATCCACAGGTGTCATTAACTAAGCCAGGGTCTTGGCAAACTTTTGACTTTGGAGTTGGAGCCGTGTCAGCACAGAAATCTCCGGTTTCCATGGATGCTGTGGTCTCCTGACATGGGTCGTCGCATGATTCACGCTCGCTTACCCCTTTGAAGACATGGTACAGTCCAAAAATGTGGCCCATCTCATGGATCATGGTATTATTATGCCCAACAGTACCGAAAAAGGATGGGTTTAGTATCATTCCACCTATAAAAGAAAGTATATTCATACTTATTGATAAGTAATGTTTTTTCCTTATGCACTTTGTCCTGGATTGTGGATGTTAACTGTACCACTGTGGTGAGTACATGTTTGTTAGCGTCAAGTAAAGTAAAGTAAAGTCAGTCAAGTTAATTTAGGTTTATTTTTATGGTTTTGTTGTGCTGTTTTACAACTGGGTTCTAAACAACCAGTTTTTATTGTTGAACATCAATTTACAGCTGCTAAATATGAGTTTAGCTAATAGATAGGTAGGTAGGTAGGTAGGTAGGTAGGTAGGTAGGTAGATGTTTTCAGTTAAGTTTAAGTAAAAAACAGTGTTGTCTTGTTTATGTTAGTTGATTTGTTTGGTCAAGTATTATTGTTTCTGTGTTCACTATTGTAAATAAACTACACCTTTGGGTTCTAAAACATACTTATCTAAGTAGGGATACATTACAATAGAGATATTGTATAGTTAATTATAGTTAACTAATTTTGCTGTTTTTGGAGACAACCTGCCAATAATTCTGAAGGTCAGAGTGTCATATGAACTGTTTTTAACTGCTCATTTAGTTGTGAATAATACTTATCATATGCTACATTTTTTAAAGATTTATTCAATAAATTCATTCTTGTGCCAATATGATCTCACCTTTGCAAATTTGTAAGAATTTAAACAGGCCAACTCATATAAACATGTTGAAGAACTAAGGTCAGACAGAAGGCACAGAGAGCTTGCCTTATGACTTTATTTATAAGAAATGATACATAAAATGGTAAATTACTAAACTGTGATTACTTATACAATACCTTTCCTGTTTTTCTTTTTAATTGTGTGAAGGTTATTTGGGTATAAAAAAGACAGATTTATGCCAGGTAAGTTTAAGGCCATTTATTGCTTACTTTTATGAACTCAAGCTGTGAGATTTACATGGCATTTTATTTAATTTTTTATTATTTGCATTTTATATATTTTCTTTCAAGTAATTTTAGAGTAAGAAAATGTTTAATAGTAATACTTTAGAAAATGGTCTGTTGTTAACAAGTACCTATGCAGAACGTATTAGGTAATAATACATGAATACTGTTAACTAATATAAAAACAAGACTAACTAAGCAGTAAATATTAATTAATTGTGGACAAAGAGAATTCCTTATTAGATATATAATCATTACTAAATAAAATTATTTCCACTAAGAAACTACTTGCAAACTATGACCAATTAATAAAGAATATCTAACTAATTACTAATTAGGACAGTCGGTAAGTCGACTACAGGTGTTAATTGTGACTCTTACCAAAGCATGAAAGGATATATGTATGTTTATTTTATTTAAGCATAATAATAATAATAATTATGATGTATCAGTCATTTAAAACAGTATATAATAAGTTTGTGATTAGTTTATGTTCTCATTTTAATCTCATCAGTTTACATCCTTAAATTATTAACTAAATTTATTTGTGTAAAAAGACCACCACATTCTTTATATTACAGTTTCTGGTCGAATATCACTGGTGTCTTTCTTACTTTTGAGAGCAATGTCAAACCCTCACCAATTACTCAAGGAACTACTGGTAAACTGGACTATTACTTTGAACTAAAAAACATATCAACCTCTCACTAATTACTGAAACATTTAACTTGTCACTACTTGTGATTGTTACCATTGTTTTAAAAAGTGAAAAACATGTCAAACCCTAACCAACATGTCACCCTGCAAAAAAGATATACAACATAATATAACTGCAATGACTGGGTCTAACCTTCTTAATCTTTTACATAAAACCATGCACTGCGTAATGGAAAATGCACATGGATGAATTAACATTTTAAAATTAAATTTGCCGTACAGACACCTAACATTACACAATAGAGGATTTTTGAACCTCTCCCATTCCACTCCCACAAAAAAAATCCTGTCCTATCCCAGTCTTACACAAAAACGTCTTAAATTTGGTTTCCTTGGTTTGCTGATTCTCCCATTATTCCCATTCACTGACTGAAGGTAAACCGCTTTGTCTGCCTTGGCGATTTATGTACGATACTACCAGTGTTGGGCATGTTTCTTTAAAAAAGTTATCAGTGAAAGCTACTAGTTACTTCTCACAAAAAGTAACTAAGTTAGATCGTTATAAAATTAAATAATTACCAACGAATTGCGTTAAAATATGTAAAATTACTTGGATGCCCCAATAATAACGAGGTTATAACCGCAATTATTGCACATTTGTATTAGCCACGAGGGGGAGCTGTAGTACCTGTAACACCCTACTTCCATCCAGAGTATGTGAGCGGAGTGAGAATGGAGCAGCATTGTGGTTTTATGTTGCTCCAAGCACATTCCACAGCTATAAACTAACGCTTCATCACAAGCCCTTGTTAACGGCCCATTAGACCGTATGCAGCATGAACAAATTTATACATTGCCAAACAGATAAACACCACTGACAGAAAACAATAAAAGATGGATTTCATTACATACTATCTATTTAAATATTTACGGTGGAGCGATAATAAGGCACCAATTTTTTCATTAAGTGAACATGGAATGAGGAGGAAGTGCAGAGTGATCAAGAACCAGAAAATGAAAATGAAGTGGAGCAATTATAAAATGCTTTGAGCAAAGAATCAACCACAATCAAACACAAGCCTCACACCCTTCCCGTGCTTAATCTGCCAACAACCAGAAGCAATCTTGCAGCACCGAGAGAGTTTGATAATTCCCAGGTGACCATTACCCAGGGTAGGGTGCAAGGAATAGATAAGCTTTAATGTGGTGATCTGGTTATGTATGTCCATTTAGGGAAACATCCTGGTGGAGCAGAGTCAAAGACTTTGGTAGCCATAATGTTGTTGTTCTGGGATCACTGGATAGAAGAGACAAGAAACTTTGGAGGCAGAATGGGCTTGGGTTTCGTGGGAGGAGCTTCTGGGGTATAGCGTTTTGAGAAAGCATCTGATTTGAGGTTTCTGTCTGCAGGAGGGTTAAAGATTGCAAATGTCAAATCAGGTTCCAAAGAATGCCCACTCTGACTGCCTAGAAATTGAGCCGCTTAGGCTCACACAAGTATTCCTGATTTCAGAGATCTGTAAGCAGTGTGAACTACTCCTCCAGGGCGAGCTTAATAGCCAGGGCCTGTCAATTGCCAATATTATAATTTTGCTCTGCTGGTTCGTCTTTTTCAAATAAAAGGCACATTGTTGGAGGCATGGCATTGTCCCTGTTGCTGGGAGAGTACTGCCCCTACTCCAGATGTAGATGCATCGACTTTTACGTAAGCAATGTGAACTGGTGGTGGGACCTTCCAGCCAGTTTCTCCACTCCTCCAGGGCAAGCTTAATAGCCAGACTCTGTCGATTGCTGATATTGCTGATTGATAATTTTGCTCCGCTGGTTCAACTTTTTCAAGTAATAGTCACATTGCTGAAAGCATAACGTTGTCCCTGTTGCTGGGAGAATACTGCCCCTACTCCAAATGTATATGTCGACTTTTACGTTAGCAATGTGAACTAGTGGTTAGTCTCTTCCAGCCAGTGTCTCCACTCCTCCAGGGCAAGCTTTATAGTCAGGGTCTGTCGATTAAGGATATAATAATTGTGCTTCGCTGGTTAATCATTTTCAAGTAAAAACCACATTGCTGGACACGTGGCGTTGTCCCTGCTGTTGGGAGAGTACTGCTTCTATTCCGGATGAAGATGCATTACCTTTTACAACAAAAGGCTTGTCTGGATTGTGGTGAACCATGAGCTGAGCAGTAGTGAATGATTGTTGGTGCTTCTTCATGGAGCTTGCCTTAATGTCTAGGACAGTGACTTGGGCTTACCCTTGAGGCGATTAGTGAGCAGAGCAACAACAGAACTGAAGCTCTGAAAGTAGAACTATTAGTAGAAATTTAGAAATCCTAGAAAACCTTTGAGTTAATGGTTAATGGATGTAGGGCGGTCCATCTGGTTATCACTTCAACCTTCTTCTTGTCCAAAAGTGTCTCTTAAGGACTGATGATGTAGCCAAGGAACTGCATGGATGTCTAGTTCTCTTCTACAGAGCAGGTTGTATGGCATAACCTGGTAGTCATAGTGGCTGACAGAGGCCACGAAGACTGTCTTACATTTATCCCCCTCCCATATTTGAACGAAGACTATACACACTTCTGAGGTTCAACTTCTGAGGTGCTCCACAAAAGTGCTCCAGTGCTGCTTGTACAAGAGGAAGGGGATACCAGTAATTAATAGTGATCTAGTTTAGTGCTCGGTTTAGTCAACAAAGGTCCGCAAGCCACCTCTTGTACCTCTTGTCAAGAAAGCAGAAGCTTGATGCAGCTCAGCCCCTCTGAGCGCTAGTTCAGCTGTTCTGAGTAGTAATTAATTGGTTATTCTTTTTCAACCTGTCACAATTTGCAGAAGTTCTAAATGCAGTAGTTCTAAATGACTATATTTTATCTATATATTAGATAACAGTATGATGTTAATTATATGGGGAAGTGGTGGCTCGTGGTTAAGGTGTTGGACTACCAACCTTAAGATTGTGGGTTTGATTTCCAGCCTTACCAAGCCACCAAGCCACTGCTGGGCCTTTGAGTAAGGCCCTTAACCACCAATTGCTTAGTTGTATAAATAAGATAAATGTAAGTTGCTCTGGATAAGGGTGTCTGCCAAATGCTGTAAATATAAATTATTAATGTAGTACTGCCTACTACTTCCTGCGTAATTACTTGTTTACAGCGCATTATTAATCTAAGTGTTACCTCTTTGATGATTGACAATTTATTATCTTAATAAAATTAGATTAACATAAAGACTGTACATAAAATGTTTTTTCTTCCAGTAAGCAGCAGTTCTGTAAGCAGAAACTCAAGATTAGCTAGACCGTTCGAGATGACTGGAAGGCAGTGTGTAGTAAAAAGCCACTCATTACAAATGTAAAGGGCTGAAAATCATCTCCCAACATGTCTAACCTTTATCACTATAAAACTGTATAGTGATTAATATATATTAAGTTTGTATGTAACCTGATATAAAAGTTGATATATCTTTCCCAGCAGCTCAAATACTGTAAATCTTTCAAGTTTTCAAACACAATGCAGTAGTGTGTTTGTAAATAGTAAATATTGTATTAATAACATGGTGATTCCAAGTAAAAGGCTAAGTTGTAACCAATTAATTGTGCAAGTCTATGTTTTAGGGGTCCGGATTTTAAGCAGCTGCCAATATGAGCTCATTAGATAAGGTCATGAAAGCCAAGCTTAAACTGTCTGATTACTCACTTAAAATTAAAAGGAGGTGCACTTACATAAAAGTCCTTCCTGTTATGCAAGTGCATTTTCATTTTCATTTAATGAGCTCAAAAACATAGCAATAGGAGAACCATAAAATTAGCTGGCAGGTAAATGTAGAATGCAACAGAGCAGGAACACTTGTTTTGTTTTTTTGTTTGTTTTTGGTCCAGAATTATTTTCTTCTCATTTGCCATGTATATTTTAGTGACAATTCATGATCAAGGGCAAGACTACAGTAACTTTACTACATGGATAACCTACTGCTTGGTCCGGTCAGAGTAGAACTAACCCATTTTGTCACAAATGGAGTTTTGGTTTCTTGCCACTGTCACCTCTGGCTTGTTTAGTTGGGGACTATAAGTGCTATATAAATAAAGGTGACTTGACTTGACTGTCATTCATTTTTGAGCAGAATAATAAATGTGTGTAGTGTAAGAACAAGTATGTAACAAGTAGTTAGTGTTGCACAGTGACTGCGTGACAGCCCTCTGAAGAACGTGTGAAATCAGACCAATGGAGGAGTGATACATCATGGATGATGTGACATCAGCAGCCAGGGAATATAAGAACGCATCCACCGCAGCACCGAGAAGCTTTTTTCTTATAAGTAGCATGTGTGTTTGTGACTAAAACAGCAAAAATGAAAATTAAAAAATTGGTAAGCAAGTTTTAAGACAGAACTTTTAGACAGTGTGTTTCTCCATGCTATTGTTTTCTTATAGGTGGGGACACACATGATCTATGCAGTAATTGGAGCATGCACAGCTAGCTCTCAAGGGGGGTAGGTGTGCACAATGTGAGTGGCTTCTGCTGTGCATTCTCCAATCTTGCCTCTTGCTCTCAGTTGTCACCCGGTCTTGGTACAGCACGAGGATGCTTGAACTCTCTAGTAGAGGTACTAGAGTTGTCAGGCTGGTTGTTTCCTGCCAGTCATCCATTTCAAGGCACCAGAATAATGACTCTCGCTGCACCAGAGACCAACCTCAGGAGGTTGGTTCACTTTCTGGCAGAATGGAAACTTCTGAAACAAGTCTCACATTCCGTTCTGAAGACTCTAAAAAGAGGGCTCCATTCCCTTTAAGCAATTTACATCCCTAAATCAGGAAACAGATATCCTGTCAAGACAGGGTCTGAGGGCTGGGAATAGAGGCTCCACCTCTGAGTGATTGAGCTCCTGTGGAGAAAGCTTAGCCAAACAAAAGTAAGTGTTTTTACAGGAGCGTTTTTCCACAGCCCCTTTGCTGTGGAAAAACAGTGGGCACCCTAAGGTACCAACCAAGGACCTGGTGTTGATTCTGAAGGGTCTGCACAGCAAACCATTTGAACCAATTAAGGTAGTGTCAGACAGTCTTTCTCCTCACTATTTTCTATTTTTCAGACTCTTCTAGTTCTGTCCACATGCCTAGAGTTTGCTCCTGGCATGGTTACAAATCTTTTTTATCCCAGACCTGGGTATGTACCTAAAGTGCCCTCTGTCATGCTAGTGCTATACGCTTTCTATACTTTTTTAGTTTTGCGAATGAGATCAGGAAAGTCTGAATCTTTTGTGCACAGTAAGAGCTTTGGGCACTTACATTCATGGAGCTGCCTGGTGGTGCAAGTTAGACTAACTGGTCTTCCAACTTGGGGGACCCAAGAAGGGTTTTCAAGCTACCTAGCCTCAACCTGGCATCTGTTCAACATCTGACTAAAAAGAGCACACTCAATCTGGACTAATGGATAATAGCAAGCTGGTCCTATAGACACACATTTGTCCATTCTTACCGCCTGGACCTGTCTTCTTCTCCAGGTTCCCAAGTCCCAACATCCTGATCATGTTCAACTAACATACACAGGATGGAGACTTGAAAGTATGGTCCAGTTGATATTCTCATTCTGATAGCGTTTCGACACAATTCAAGGGAATGATACTCTGAGGCTCCTCACCATATGCTCTTTATCCCTGTCAGCACTACTTCAGGAGATAGAAGCTTAGCTGCGCCACAGCGGATGCATCTTTATACTTTCTGTATGTTGCCGTCATAACTTCTGTGACGTATCACAAAATGGTTACCTGTAAACATTTCAACGCAGCGCCTCTGGAAACTGTAGTCACATACAAAACCTAAAAGGTTATCAATCCTTTTCTTTGGCCTATATAAATATTTGTGTTTATAGTAACTGAAGAAACTTTTACAATATAGTACTAAGTTACTAAGTGTAACTCAGGTTTATCGTGTGGAATGCTAATGTGTAAAATTAATTGGTAAAGTTACTGAAACCATAGTATATGAAAAGATTATGAAATAAAAAAAATGGTGAAAAAAATGAATTTTAAACTTTTATTTTTACAGGTTACACCATGTGTTAATATTTTTTCAAAGGAGGCAGTGCTGAAATTGGCACTCACCTTGGTGTGTAAGGGCCTCCTTGGACCATGGCCATGTAGCAGCCCCAGCAAGTTCCTCCTGAGCCGATTTGGCAAAAAATACATTAAGTGTGTTTGAGCTGTTCAGATGAAGCAACTCCTTTAGTTCCTTTACACTCAGGTAAGCTCTGTGTTGGAGAGATTCAGATACAATAAGTTGCTTATGGTAATATACTGGTTCTATTTTAAATGTATCTAAAAATATTATTTTAAATAAAAAAAATACATTCTTTTTCATAGAAAAATGTTTTAAGGACAATATTTTCTTTTAATATTTCTCACCCCGTCAACCCTAAGTATCAGGAGGTATTTAAATAATATAGATACAATTGAATTTAGTGCCCTCTAGAGGTGTGGTTACTGCATAGTAAAGCATTTAAGATGACATACATTCATTAAACTATTGAACCATTATCTCTCATTTGTTTAAATAAAAATAAAAAAATATTTATTTGCACCATTTCATCTGGATATTGTGTTTATGTGTGTCCAAATAATATCTTAAGTTTTAAGTAGTTGTGCTAGCTGCTTGGGTAATTCTGAAATTTAAATCTAATCCATCACAGATTTTAAGAACTCTGCATGTCCATCCAGCAATATTACACTGTACTATATTACAAACTATATGTGTTTGTGTTACTAGAACAGAGAAAACCTACTAACATTTTATTAATTTTGCAAAACATAGCCTGCCATTGTAGGTTAGAAGAAATGTCATATATGACCTCATAGTGTGATAATTATATATACAGTAATGTTTGTATATTATTTGTACAGCTTGTCTTGCACTGTTTGCACCAGGTTGCGCACATAAACTTTATGTGACTATGACCCTAGTCCATAGCTCTGTTCTTCTTCTGTCAAGCAGCTCTTTGTTGTTTCTGCCATTCTGTGTTGTTTTATGTTGCACTGTGGTGCTGGAGAAACGTTGTTTCATTTCATTGTAAACTGCATCTGCTATATATGCTTGAAATGACGATAAACCCTCTTAATACCTCTTGATACTTGATACAAGCTGTCGAATTACAAATTCCCTTTACCAAAACTTAATAGCCCACACATTCCAGTATGTCAGTGCCCCTGTGCACTGCACAAATTCTTGACCTCAACCTCATCAAACAACTTTGGGGTGAACTAGAATGCAGATGGCATCTCAGACCTCCTCACCTAACGTCAGTGTTTGTTCACTGTTGACTGAATAGACAAGAACAGAATTATAAATTTAAGAAAAAACAGCTACAAAGGCAGCCATGATATTAATGTGAACTTAGATGGGGTCCAGGACACCTGCTTTATTACGACTGAGGTGCATAGTAAAACTTATAAAAGGCTATAGCCTTTTCCACATGTAGCTATGTTGTTTGTATGGAGGGACTTCAAGGTATTTTAAGGTTATTTGGGTCATCAGTTTTCTGTAAATAAAAATGTGCTGATAGGGATATGAATCTTTAATATCTGGCTCTCCATAAATGTAAACTTTTTTTTGAATATGAGTTGGTCTGTTTTGCTATGCAACCGACAAACGAATAAAACAAGCTCTTAGTTATCTAATGTTTCTTAATCAGAAACCAGCGCACAACTAGAGGACAACAGGGAGTGTTGTTTACCTTTCTAGATTTAAGTTTTCTTATATTAGTCAGAGAAAATGACTAGAACGCCTTCTATTGATAGACAAAAACCTTAGAGAAACATTAGTCCAAAGTCCATGTGTTTAGTTGAGAATTTGAAAAAATGCCTCTAATAGCCTATAAATCAAGCTTCCCACTTTAAATCAAGAGCATACGAGACTATGTTTCTGGACAGGACCTTCCTCACATGCTTTGTTTAATCCCCCAGAGATGGTTGGTGTCAGTGATATACCATGGGGTTTTAATCAGGGCCTTAAGTAAGCAACTGCAAACTACACATACACATCTTACACATCCCTGTTACAGCTAACACAGTTCAATAAAAATAATGCACATATTATGCATGACTGACTTTATATGGTGCTCCAAGTCTTGGCGAAGCTGTTTAGATTATCAAAGTCAAAATAATTTCATGTCCTTTTACTCATATTGAAAAGTACACAAACAACAAAAAAGTTGCTAGCTGTTATCCACTCATAGCACTTAAAAATCACAAACATTTTCTTAGGCCTTTGTTAGTAAATCCAGTTTGAATGTAGGTCTTCCTTTCTCAATTATTTGCTTTTGTCTGAGAAAGGGCACCATGACAATGCGTTTACCATAGATCGATAACAAGATCTGGTGTAATGTTGCTGCGGCTGTTACTTCCTTTTCATTTTCAGAGTTTGATTCTTATACTCCGCGGCTAGCACTGGTCATGCTGCTAGACTAAGAAATGGCTGTCTGCCACTAAATGCCAAAAATAGATTGGCTAAAGATTCCTTCACTAGTACTTTTTACAAATCAGATTTGACTGACTCAACTAAAGGGTAGCACTATCTGTAGTCCTGTCCCTAGACCCTTTAAAAAAGGATATTCCAGTTCAACTTTAACAAAAACTAATCACAGGCAATTTTGCTGACATAACAATAATGAAAAAGATAACTAATTAATGAGGGAAATAAGGCCCTAATTGCCCACCACTGATTGGTATGGTTCGCCACATAGCTGAAGCAGTCTTCTCAACATGCATTTGTGACATTTTCTTATGAAGTCTTAACAAATGCTTTTTACTCTGATGGTTAAAACACTTCCTGTATGCCAGGTTAAAAGTCAGCAAGGTAACTGTAATGCACAAGGACATGTTATATACTGAACCGTAACTAAGTGTTTTTTTTTAATCTATTTTGCAGTTCAATACACAATTTTATTAAAGATTGCATAAGGCTAGCTAATACCTTGGGTCCCTTTTCTTGTTTAGTTCACTGCATACAGTAGTTGTAAAGAAAAATATATAAAAAGTGTTTCAATAGAAAAATTGGGAAAAAGGGTGGATCTTGTAGTTGGGGGCAATTTGTATGTAACAATGTTTATTTGATAGATAATGGAAAAGGGATCAATGAATCTTTATATTGTAGATGAAATTTGATGTCTCTTGTGGATAGCCAAACCATTTCTCCGGGTTGGTCATCGGAAGTTGGTTTTTTTCAGGTATCTGCTTTGCGTTTTGGCAACTTACTGCCTGTAGTTGGTATACTAAATCCCAGATCCTCTCGACTGTCTTGATAGACAGGAGGAACATCGGAAGGTTCTAACAGAAGGTATGGAGGCAGGATATCTCCTGGATCTCCCGAATCTTCCTCTTGGTTTGTCCGTTAGATTGGGGGTATTGTAGCAGTGAGAGGGTGTGATTTGCCCCAGGGTGACCAGGGCCTCATAGTGTCACCATATAGTGTAAGGTGCAGTTGTAAAAGGGTTCCAGTCCCTGCCGATATGTTGTTAACAGGTAGCGCTCGTTCCAACCACTGGAGGCAGTCAATGTGCAAAAGTGTACTATATAATCTTGAATAGAACATTTTCCTTGTTAAAGAGTTTCCCAGGAGTTTGCCAATTACTTCCTTAAAGTGTTCAACAAAGGCGTTGATAAACTCCATCACCTGGCTGCCTTGGTGCCACAATTATGTATCCACCACAACAAATCCATCCAACTTCTAGAAAGAATCCGCACCCGCTGGGTTTATGCTGGTAGGGTCTAGTTTTCTGTTATGTATAACCAGTCTGTAGACACGAGTTTATTAAAAACACCAACAAAATGGATATAATGTAAACTTAGCTGACTTGTGCTGGTTACCAAAGACCAAGGACAAGCTGCATTTGTGACTTATTAGTATTTGGAAAATTAAGTGAGTTAAGTGGTGAAGGGACCTGGAGCTTGGTGTTACTGTGACAATAATTATCACACATTATATTACCCATCTGCATTTACCATGTATAAAACAAAGAGTAAAACTACAATCAATGGCAGAAATCAGCTGTTCTAAATAATTGTACTGTTTTAATTTCCTAACATTTAACATTTTGCTTTTTAAATTTTATCATTTAAACTTGTGTTTGCAAATTCTCTGAGCTGCAAAAAATTGGTTATTTAAAGTACATAGCTTAAATGTTTTTGCTTTCATGTTTGAATAGCCTTTATACCTCATATCGCTGCCCTTGTAGTTTAAGAAAGTCTGAGTCTTAATGGCCTTTTGTAACCTGCCAGAAGGTCTACCTCATCAGCCAAACCACCTACAGTTCCCTGGACTCAGTCCATATTCCCCTGGAAGCATGGTGCTTCTTACATTTAAACTTATTATGCAAGCAAACAGTGAGCCAGTCTGTTGAAACACTTCAATTTCCCTAAAACGTCCCATATAATGCATTAGTCTCATATAATACATAGTATTCTATAATAATTGAATTTTCTAGTGTATTTAGCATTTTCAAGTGATATATATATATTTTTTTGTTTTAGTTATTAATGTTAAAAATGTGTTTAGAAAAAACGCCGTTCCCAAAATGAGGTTTGTTACCATTGTAACACCAGCACCAGGGTGAAAATATGGCATAATTCACTGTATATTGTTGTATCATTGTTAAAAAAGAACCTCGAAATGAATAAAAAAAATCAGTATATAATTCATTGTGTGTTTGTGTATATATATATATATATATATATATATATATATATATATATATATATCTATATATATATATATATTATATATATAATCTTTTTGAAAACCCATTGTATATATATATTAGAAAGTTTGTATACATACTAGATTACATTTAGATTGCCTGAAGAACGTTGCCTGTGCTTGACAACATATGTGCATAACATGACCATTTGCAGAAAACTGGAATGTCACTTTCCCATCAAGACAAAATAATTGCAAAGCTCGAATAACATTTTAAAATGTCATCCCTGTATTCATTCTCCCACCACTGCACTATTCCAAAATTTTTATCCTGAAATTGTTACCTCCTTATCAGCATGATATGTTAACCATTTTGTCTTTCTGTTGTTTTGCTCTCTTTTTTCTCTCTGTCTAAATTCCATTTTTTTCATCTTTTAGCTTTTTCTTAATTCCTGCTTTTGTCATCTTTACCGTGTCCTGATACAAAACAAGCAGCAAAATATTTTTTCAGCCCACCATCCAAGTTTATAACTTAAGCTCCCTTTCTTGCAGTGGGAATTCTGCAGGAACAGATAGGTGCCTTCAGAAGCAGAACTCTTTGCCTAAAGTTCTTTCGAAACTGAAATATATAAAAGTAACACAAATGGCTGTAAAAAAGCTTCACTTCCGAGTATGAAATACTAGTCTAACAGTTTTACATCTATTATCACATCATTGAAAATGAATATTTAAGAATATCTGACAATGATGGTCTTCACGTAAAGACAAATAAATAAACGAAAAAGGGGAATAATTCATAGGTAACATTACTAGAAAGTGCGTTATATTGTTTGGTGGTTGCAAGTTTTTACATGTCTATTCAGTAAACTCACAAAAAGTGTAATCCTATTGTGTACTTTTGTTTAATGTGAAGCTGTGTATTCCATAAAAAACACAATACAAGCATTTTCCAATATACTGTATAACAGTTTAAGTAATTCTACCTACAGGTATTCCCCTGAAAATGGAAGAAAGATACCACAGCACGAAATCACACAGGTTAAATACATTCCAAATCAGACTGCCTGTCACAGACGAGAGCTGAAATTTCTGGTTTTGCTGTTTAGCAATAATTAGCTATATCCTTTGGGCTCTGGACACATCTCATGTTTTTAAAAACAGTTCCAGAAGTCCACATTTGTATGTTTTGCTTTCTCAAAAACACTAATGGAATGTTTTTTCATGACACCATTCTGAATTATTTCCAGCCCTTATGCTTATCCTGCTATGCTGTAAAAATGTTAGCCTCTGTAATTGTAGTTTCTTAGCTTGTTGGTTAAAACTTGGATTTGCCTAATTTAGATTTAAACACTTACCTTGCTTTACCAGCTGGTACAATTAGGCATTTGACTTTATTTATTACATTGTTTGGATTAGGATTTAATAATCCCATGCTTTTGTTTAAAGATTACCATCTTTATGAGAAGTATGTCTGTATTTCTACAGGAAATGACTAAAATGTACCTTTTAGGTGACTCAGGATCGAAGCATGTTCTTGTGACATCAGTGACATCTGGATCACAGCAGTCTCCATCATCATAGTCATGGTGGATGGTGTTGCACTCAGGCTGACACACCCCATCACCTCTTATCCAGCTGTAGCAGGTGCTTAAGCGCAGACAGTCACCTCCATCATGGCCCGTGAGTGGGTGATCACACTCTCTGTCACAGTGACGATCTCCCACCTTGGTAACATGGCAGTTGCTGAGCACAAGGCGTTGGCGCAGTGATGAGTTGTACACATTGAATACGCTGAGCTCAAGTGTCAGGTTGTATGGTCCGAAAGCATCTTCTAGTGCCTGCTTTTGGCTAAGAATCTGCTGATCTGACACAGTGGGGTTGCTTCCATCATCGTTGCAAACGTTGACCACACGGTATCGAACCTTTTTAGCAGCCCGCAGCTCCCAGTTCTGGTTGTAGCTTAGGATAACCTCTGGATTGTCACAAACTGTTACTCCACAAGGAGGAGGTAGAAATGGTGAAATCAGCTCCTGTTCTGGTGCTGGTAAAACTACAATTGCTGGATGTTGTCGATCTTTGTATGGTGCCCATTGTTTCTCTATCATAGAAAAATCAGCCCAAAGTTCTAACAGGGGTTTCTGTTTCTTTAAACGCCACTCATCACTTTTAAAAAGCTCATTCCTACTGCGGGCATGATCCCACAAAACGACACCACCTAAATAGCCTCGAAAACCTTGATCAAAATTAAAGAGGTTACCTCCTAGCAAAAATGCTCGACAGCTCTCCATAAAAGGGCTGTACAGATCACCAGACTGCTGTGTGCTCTCTCTAACCTTGGCACCATCTATAAATAGAGCCATCCGGTGGCCATCGTACCTGGCAACCACATGAGTCCAGATACCTGGCTGATAGTGCTGATGTCCAGCAAGAGTGGTGGATCTTTGAGCACGATCTGTACGAAGAGTAAAGAAAAAGCGGCTATCTTTTTTTCCCGTGGGCTCGGACATCCGGATGCCAACAGACCACCCTTTTTCACTCTGGCTGGAGCAATTGTCAAACACACCTTTAAAAAAGATAGATATGCATAATGGTTTAGCATAAATAGAATTATTGCCTGTGCTTTTAACATTGGAATACAATTATCCAAAAAGATTGAAGAGTTTAAATGAACTAAACAAAGTCACTGCCTTTCCCAGCTGCTTTTTGTAAGGCACAGTCTGGCCTCCAGATGTTCATGAAGAAGGACAAAGTAAGGTCAGGGAACCCCTTCACCCACCCCACACACTTTCACATGAACTCAGACACTGTGCTCTCTGAATGCTGGAAATGGTAAGCATGAACAACATAAAATAGGCAAAAGATTAAAGGTTTCAGACATTCACATACCTGCCACATACGTTTAATTCTACTTTATAATAATTTTTTTTAGACAGGATGCACAATTCTCAGGGTTCAGGGTTAGCCTTAGTGTAAACAAAGTATAAATAAAACAATTCTGATAATGCTTCAAACAATACTAACCTGCTATAAGGACTGGATTGTTCTGACCTCCCTCAGGCTTGACCCATATTTCTAAAGTGAAGCTGGAGCGAGGAAGTTCCACACCGGCTGCTGGATTCACCTTCAGCTGCTCACCCTGACTAAAATACAGCGCTGTCATCCACTTCGGCGGGACATTTTGGATCTTGTCATGCAACAGTTCTTCTGATCTGTTTTTTCCTTCCATCTCCCAAGAGTAGTCCTCATTCCCTTCCCCTAAATGCTTGTTTCCTCCATTAGAAAACTTTAGGGGGCTGCGACGGACTCTGCTTGCTGCAGAGAAACTGTCTCCACTTTCCATCCATGTGCTCTGGCCTGGGAATTTTGCCATGGCTGTTTTAGAGGTTTTACTGCTTGAATCTGTCATTTTTGGTAAAAAATTCTTAGCAGAGTTTTTAACATATGAGTAGTCCAGTGCTTCTTTTGGTTCTGGTAGTGTCCTTTCACTAGAACCCTCAACATTTGTTTCTTGACTGCCAGTGCTCCGTGATTCAGAATGAGAAAAGTGTCGCACTCCATTTGCTATAAGTAGTGAGTTATCGCCATGTATTTTTTGCTCATTAATTTCATCATACATTCCAGGGACACTGCTTTTTTCAGAGCCGTATTCACTAAAGACGAAGCCTGTGTTCGGTACTGTTTTCATATAAAGGCCTGGCAAGCGGGTATACTTGCCTGGCATGCCTGCCAGAAGATAGTGTCTGGCTGCAGGGGCATTAAGCCTGACTGAACCACACTGTTCTTCAGCAGTCTGTTTCTTTGCCTCTTTCAGAACCAGACTTTGCTTATAGCGCCAAATGTGGTCTGACAAAGCTGTGTTTAGCAGCCATGTGTGAAATATTAAAAAAATGATGGTCAGTAGTCTGATAAGCATTCTGACCTTAAATAAATTGCATAATTAAATCATAAATTTTGAAAGGATGAATTTGAGTACTGGGTTGTGTGTTATATTGGCAAAGATCCCACTTGAGGGAAACAAAAAAACTATGCACAAATTGATGCTAAATAAGGAATAATTATTTGTGTTACCAAGAACATTTAAACAAACAGAGGGAACCAAAATATTATTGCTATGTCGACAATTTTATTATTATTATTTTAAAATGCTATTAAAAATAAAGATAAATCTTAATTACGATGCACTCAAAGCATTTCAACTGAAATATACTGTCCAATCTTTACAATTTCATGGTAGATATATATAATATATATATATTATATACATATAGATCAATATATTAAAGAAATCTGTTCTGGAATCAGTGCATCATACCGGATGAAAATATTTCGGCGCATCCATGAACTAAAAACAAAAACATCTCACGCGCAAACGCGCGCAAAATATGTCACCTGTTAAGGCGCAGCATCACTGGACTCAAAGAAATTTCTCCACTGGATTAAAGCTCTAAAACAAAGAATAATTTGTGTATTATTTTAAAAATAAAAATGCTACCCGGTTTTTTTGGTTATATAAAATGTAAGGTTAGGATTAGGATATACGAGGTAGTCTATTGCCACTTTTCACACTCTCTCCAGCAGTCCCGCGTGTTCACCCCAAAAATGTAAAGGTAAAAAAAAGGTATCTTGAGGTTCCATTTGCACAAGAATAAAAATCTCTAACCATTTATTCAATATTTTATTAAGATGTCCAGTTTGGGGACGCAGGATTTAAGTCTATTGTAATTACTTATCTCTTTTTAGCTGTTGACGAATGGCACGAGCGTGATTTTCAGCCTTTTGAGGAAAAAAAAAAACCTTGACTTAAAATATAAAGGTGAGGAAGAGGAGGTTTCCAATGAAAATATTTTTCCTAGGATGTCTGCGTTTGTGTGCCAGCTGCTTTTTGCCATGCGTATTCCTTCTGCATTCACTCCATCCGCCGAGCTCTCCCTATGTTTTTTTATCCTTCGTAAAGCTCAAACTCACGCGCTTATTTGTTTTTATCTGTTTTCACCGGTGTGACGTCACACAGAGACGCCCCCTCCTCACCCTAGAACCCACCCATGTCTCGCACTTTCACTCAGGAAAGCATGCGCGCGTTCAGCGCAAACTCCCGAATGACATCCCCTCTCTCCCCGCACTGATCTCACACCACATCTGTTTGACATGTGAAAGGGGAAGCAGTGCTGATATACTGCCTGTGGAGAGAAAAACAAATGTCTAAAAAACATATTGAAAAACCTTATGCATCACCTACATCAATGGCTTGCGCTTTGGGTCAACACGAGATGTTTCATGCAGACCAGCAGGCGTCAGTTTTCTGCAAAGATTCCCCCAACCTGTGCACATTCCCTTTTTTAAATTAAAGCCAGTGTAATTAATGTTAATTAAATAATATTAAATAATACACAATATTGCTAAATATCTATGGACAACTTACTTGCATAATTGTGTCTTTTTCAGAAAGTTGGAATCACAGAGATGTTCTAGAATTTCTTTTGGAAAGAACTGGAAAACTGACTGCATGCTAGACCTCCTTACCCAACATTAGTGTCCGATCTCACTAATATTATTGTAGCTGGATTATCAAAGTCAACACTCCACAATCAAGTAGAAAACCTGGAGATTCTTATAGGAGGAGGAATCAAACTCAAACCTGGAATCAATAAACAAATACCAGTGTATCAGGTGTCTCCACCATCTATATGCTTATACCTGTTTGAACCTTATATACCTATTTATCATTCCATAACAAATGTAAACTAGGCAAAACACTCAGAAGTGGCTTGTAACCATACCTCGGGCAGGACAACACTGGTGGACGTGATTTTGAATTAAGTAGGATGTGATCCCAAAATCAACATTTTAATTTTAATCAACCAATCATCAACGGTGCCGACCAAACCCACCTCAATTTATTTTTGAAACAAACTATATTAAAATAACATTAAAACAACATCATTAAATTTAGCCTGTATTGATTGTATTGACCCAAAATAAACATTAATGAATTTATAAAGTTAATTTTAAACAATCAATAATGAAAAATTGAATGTAAAATGTTCTGAAAACCGCAACATTCATACTATTAACATTATTTGCTTACATCGCAACCTTTTCAAATATAACAATAACCGTATGTTTAGAACCAAAATTTTAAAAAAAGAAAAATTGATAAATTTATTTTTTATTCATGCACACACACCTAAATACATTTTACTGCACACACATCCATTTTTTTACTTAAGCAAAAGAAATGTTCCCACATTAACTAAAGTGCACATACATGTTGTATGTTATTGTTCAGTACAGCATGTAACGTATTACATACGTCATCTAAGTATTTCATGTTTTGTTATTTAATAAATACATTTATAATATTACATTTTGGTTTAAAAATAGAGAAAGATTTAAAAATGGATTGAGGCAGGTTTGGTCGGCACACACTGATGACATTAGATGGTTATGACTGGTTGATTGAAATGTTGATTCAGGATCAATAAAGAATGTCCACGGGACAAGACTATAAACTGTAACAGAGTTAAGCTAAAAGTCTATCACACTGATAATTACAAAACTACAACGTAGTGATTTTTTTTACAGTAATCCTGTAATAGAAAGTTTTTTAAGACCTAAATAAAAAGGAACTTATTAGAAAGAATAGAAAGAACTTAATAGAAAGAACTTATTATGCAAATCAGTTTTCAGAAAGAGAATAAAAAAAGTTGCAGTTTGGTTAAAATCCGCCTGCACGGATAAATAACCTTCCAAAAATTGAAACAATACAATTATTTTAATTAACAAGCTAAATATGTCTAACAGAAAAATTAACACCCCTCTTTTTAACTGTGCTCTTATGACTCAGCAGGAACATTTGCCAAACAGTCATTTGCTAAGCACATCCTTTCTACACCTTATCCTTTTCTGCTTCTCGTTAACAAAATGACCAAAGTTAGAGCAGTGATTCCTGCCTCAAATCGGGAATTTCTTGGTGCTCCTCTATCTATTTTAGCATTTATAGAATTTTTAATACCAAGTGGAAACATTTAAGCTATGTGGGGGCACTTAGTATTTCTGCACTGTATTTCAATCACATCAATAAAACTTTAGCCCAACTTTTCACTACCAAATCTGCGGTGTAAAAATGCAATAACTAAATGCAATCAAAAAAAAAATGTATTTACATTTCTAAGTATGGATCTACATCAATAGCCAAATCCAGATACTGATTAACTACATCAGGAACTGTGAAAAATGTCTGTTGTAAGACTTTTCCCCTTCAGACGTACCGGACATCATAACATTAAAGCTACTTAAATATGCAGTATACAGCAGCAGCCCATTTGTTGTTGTTCAGCCGAGCTACTGTGTCACCATGTTTCACTGGCTGTGCTGCACACCCTGCTGGAAGTGTCCATAGATTAGCGGAACAAAAGGGAGCCAAATGCATTAGAAAGTGCATTGTGTGAGGTGTTAGAGGGGACACGGTTCAGTTGCCGAGTCTTGGTCATGTGGGGAAATGTGTCAGTTATTTATCATGACAAAAATATATAGTATTTTTTTTTTCAAACAGAACGTCTTTATATTTTAATTTGTAAAAATACCTTGTGCATTGGCAAAATATTTATTGACTAATTTTTAGTTTGGTTTGGTTTATAACAGTCCTAAATTTACATTTTATCCGGAGATACATGCTGCACAGACAAGCAAAGTTTAAAAAATGATACATTTATTATAAACAGCATTAAAACAGGTACAATTAACTATAACAAAACACAATCCCCACATCTAGGAATACCTTAAACCTGTTCTGCAGCTGTTTAATTTTCTAAGATAAAACAAGATTTTGCCCCACTAGTTTTGTCAGGCTTAACTTGCAAGCTTGGGGCACCTGGCAGTTACAGTGGGGGCCCCTTTAGGGGGAGAAAAGACTTCAAACAGTAGGAGGCATGAATTTCGCAACCAACAGGAGAATCCTTCTGCTAAACATTCAGGGGTTTTTTAAGGGCATTGAGGTCTAGCTGAAATTTTGTGAAAGAAAAGAAAGAAAGAAAGAAAAAAAAAATTACCCAAAAAAGGGAAAGAAAGAAAAGAGGAACGAAAGAAGGAAGGAAAAAATTACCCAAAGTAAGTTTTGTCTTTGTCATGTGATCCTTGTTTCTTTTGTGTTCCTTTCACATGATCCCCCTGTCCCTGTGTCATGTTTTTTATTGGTTAGGTTGGCCGTGTGTTGCTTATCATTTTCAGGTGTCTCTGGTTAAGTTAATATGTTAGTTGTGTATTTTAGCCGCTTTGTATCCTTGTGTGTTTCTGATAGAGTTCATTTAAGTGTTCGTGTTAGTGTTCATGTTTAGTCAAATAAATGGAAGTCAAGTCAAGTTTGTTTCTTGTTTTGCCAAGTGTTATAAATAAACTGCACCTTGGGTTCTAAATAAGTTTCGCCTCAGTGGAGACCTGTTACAGAATCACACACCCTTAAAAATTAACCCAGCAGTTAGCTGTCTGTTCTGCCTTTGTCAAGGTAATTTTTCATTGAGGGGTATGTTAAGGATTTTTGTGGACTATGTGATCTTTGTGGATTTTATGATGTTGCCCTGAAAGACATTTTTCTGGCAGATTCTCCTCAGCTTCTGATGCTGGGGGGAAAAATTTACTGGTCTTAGCAGAATATTTGGACTATGCATTGCAGATAAGTGGTTCCTCGTTCACTGTGAGTTTAGCTGGCGAGGAACCACGCAACCTCAATGTATTAGCAACACCACAGCCAAGCTCTAAGATGACCGCCGCTCCACAGCCAAGCTCTAAGATGGCCACGGCTCCAGAGCCAAGCTCCAAGATGGCCACGGCTCCAGAGCTAATCTCCAAGATGGCTGCCGCTCCAGAGCCAACCCCCAAGATGGCTGCCGCTCCAGAGCCAACCCCCAAGATGGCCCTGCCAGCTGCTCACACAGCCAAGCTCCAAGGTGGCAACCGCTTTACAGCCAAGCTCCAAAATGGCCGCCGCTTCACAACACCAAGCTCCAAGATGGCCACGGCTCCAGAGCTAAGCTCCAAGATGGCTGCCGCTCCAGAGCCAACCCCCAAGATGGCCCTGCTTCACAGCCAAGCTCCAAGGTGGCCACCGCTTTACAGCCAAGCTCCAAAATGGCCGCCGCTTCACAGCCAAGCTCCAAGATGGCCGCCGATCCACAGCCAAGGTCCAAGATGGCCGCTGCTCCATGGCCAAGCTCCAAGATCACCGCTGATCCAGAGCCTCCAGTTGGCAGCGAAATGCAGCCACCACGGATGCTGTTACAACACCTCAGAGCATTGTGGATGTAGCAGATGGGGTCGACTAAGGCAGCGGGAATTTTAGGGGGCTCAGCCCTGAAATTGAGGAAACTATGCCTTTATCTGCAGCCATATACTGTTCAGTCGGCGACCCCAAGCCTGCCAAAGCCCAAAAGTCTGTTCTAGAGCCAGCCCAAGATCACGATCCTGACGCTGAGCCTGCCACATCAGTGATGACTCGCGCTAAGCCTGCCACTCTAGAGATGGCTCATGCTGAGCCTGCCACATCAGAGATGGTTCATGCCAAGCCTGCCATGCCAGAGATGGTTTTCACCGAGTCAGCTACACCAGAGATGGCTGAAGATGAGCCAGCCACGCCAGAGATGGCTCACGTCAAGCCTGCCATGCCAGAGATGGCTCACGCCAAGCCTGCCACGCCACAGATGGCTCATGCCGAGCCTGCCACACCAGAGATGGTTCATGCCAAGCCTGCCATGCCAGAGATGGCTCAAGACGAGCCAGCCTTTCCAAAGATGGCTCAAGCCGAGCCTGTCATGCCAAAGATGACTCACGCTGAGCCTGCCACATCAGTGATGACTCGCGCTAAGCCTGCCACTCTAGAGATGGCTCATGCTGAGCCTGCCACATCAGAGATGGTTCATGCCAAGCCTGCCATGCCAGAGATGGTTTTCACCGAGTCAGCTACACCAGAGATGGCTGAAGATGAGCCAGCCACGCCAGAGATGGCTCACGTCAAGCCTGCCATGCCAGAGATGGCTCACGCCAAGCCTGCCACGCCACAGATGGCTCATGCCGAGCCTGCCACACCAGAGATGGTTCATGCCAAGCCTGCCATGCCAGAGATGGCTCAAGACGAGCCAGCCTTTCCAAAGATGGCTCACGTCGAGTCTGCCATGCCAGAGATGGCTTACGCTAAGCCTGCCATGCCAGAGATGGCTCAAGCCGAGCCTGTCATGCCAGAGATGACTCATGATGAGCCATCTTCGGCAGTGACTGATTTTGTGATGCCTGCCATGCCAGTGATTGTTTTTGTTATGCCTGCCATGCCAGTGATTGTTTTTGTTATGCATGCCATGCCAGTGATTGTTTTTGTTATGCCTGCTATACCAGTAAGTGTTTTTGTTATGCCTGCCATGCCAGTGACTTTTTTTGTTATGCCTGCCAAGCCAGAGACTGATTATGCCAGACTCGCCATGCCAAACATTAATCATGCCATGCCAGAGTACTGACCACGTCAAACCCGCTACTTAAACGTCCCCTAAATATTTTTTGGGGGGTGAGTGTAGTGACTCACTGGCAGATCCTGGACCAGGACTGATGAGAAGGGCATCCCCACAATGGCTCCATGATCAGCTTCATCCTTTAGGCCATCCTGGTTTTCACAGCCTCCCTGTGGACCAGGGTTTGGGGTTTTGGGGTCTTCATGAGCCTGGGCTGCCATCCCACTTCCTAGACCACCTTACCTCCACCACCCTCCTTAAGAGGTTGGAGTATAGACGTCGGAAGCCACACATTGAAAGGGGGGTTATGTAAGGTTCTTGGTTCACATTTCATGTTTATGCTTCTTGTTATGTTTATGTTGATGTTTTGTTCATGTTTCTTGTTTGTGGTTTTTTTTGTTTGTGCTTATATTTTGTTTATGTTTTGAGTTCTTGTTCTTTGTTCATGCCTTTGTTTACTTCCTGTTTTGTCATTGTCATGTGATCCTTGTTTCTCTTGTGTTCCTGTCATGTGATCCCCCTGATAACGTGTTGCTTATTGTTTTGTAGTGGTTTCTCGTTTTGCCAAGAGTTTTCTTTTGTTGGTTTCATCTGGTCAAATTCATCTGGCCCGCATACCACATGGATTGATGGTGCTGACGAGTCTGGCGGACAGTGGTGACAGAAGTCAGCCACAACTGGACCGGAACTAGACCACATCTCACAAATGGCATGGGTGACATCTGGGCTACATCTGGGCAGCATGATGTTTGACTTCTGGCTTTAGACACGGTCCAGATATAAAAATATATACATACTGGATATGGATATAAAATAAACATAGTGAAATATTTATAACTGTATATAAGTTATGGATGTGATTATGATAAGGATGTGATCCTGAATTATTCTTTATTGATCCTAAATCAACGTTTTAATAAACCAATCATACCCATCTGATGTCATCAGTGTGTGCCGACCAAACCCGCCTTAATTAATTTTTTAATCTTTACCTCCTTGTAAACCAAAATGTAATATTATAAATGTATTTACTAAATAAAAAAACATTAAAAAAATATTTAAATGACATATGTAATACATTATATTCAGTAATAAACAATTATATACAACATGTATGTACAGTTTAGTTAATGTGAAACATTTCCTCTTGCTATTAGGACCAAACATAGATATGTGTGTGCAGTAAAATGTATTTAGGTGTGTGTACAAGAATAAAAAGTAAATTCATAGATTTTTTTTTTACGGTTATAAAAATATGGCTCGTTCTTGTCTATTTTCAAAAGGTTGTGATTTAAGTAAATAATCGTTAAACCCTGTTTTATAGTAAGAATTTTGCTCTATTGCAGTTCTGAAGGTTCACCATTTTAGAACATTTTACAGTCAATTGTTCATTAGTGATTGATTTTGATTCACTGTATAAATTTATTAATATTTATTTTGGATTATTAGAATCAATACAGTCTATCATCATTTATTTTAATATATATTTTCTAATTTTATGTTGTGATTCAATGTTAATCCAGGAATCATTATTGTCAGTAAATTGTTCCAGAATCAATGAATTATCAGTCTTAGATAATAAAATATTTTATTCAAAGTTTTTCAGTTTGTTTGTGGACAAAAAGGGAAAAATGTAAGTTTGAGTTTGGTGGTTTGGTTGGCACACACTGATGACATTAGATGGTTATGATTAGTTGATTAAAATGTTGAGCCAGGATTAACAATGGATGTTAATCCAGAATAACATTCTACTCAGCAAAATCACGTCCACCCAATATAAATACAATTAATTATTCTCACTAAACTGACATTGTTAAACAGAGGAACAACAACTTTTGGAAACGTTCCAAGAAATAAAAAAATTCACTTCTATAGTTTGATAACCAACTACTGTAATCAAAATTACAATTTAGGAATGAGGTGAAAGCAGTCCAATGCTAACAATTAGGGTTTTGTAATTATGTAACTGTATTAAAGTATTAAATATAAACTACATTTGCAGATATTTAGGTAATGTTAAGTTTTATTCTTCAAAAAAACACTGCAGAAGACAGTTATTCTGCTTTGAAATGCCTGTTCTATGTCAGAATGCCTGTTTTTGTTTTGGTCTGTGTTATTTTGCCCACTAACAGTTTATTTAATATTTCAATTGCCAACTGTAAATAGTACTTACTGCAAATTTTAATCTTTTAACTCTATTATTGAACTTTTCACTCTATAACTCACAAATCACAGGCATTCTGAACTGTGGTGCAGAGTCAAGCCAAGTCAATTCAAGTCAGGTCAAGTCAAGTCAAGTCAAGAGTTTGTGTCAAAGTTTGTGCTTTACAGAATAAAATAAGAAAATTGTAAAAACTCATTAATGTTCTATTTCTGCTTATTCCCTAATTCTGGGTCACAGGGATCTGCTGGAGTCAATCCCAGTCGTCTCTGAAAGGGCAAAGCAGAAGGGGTACACCCTGGACAGGTCACCAGTTCATCACAGGGCCACACACTCACTCCTATGGGCAATTACGAATCACCAATCAGGGACTGTGGGAAGAAACCAGAGTAAACCCATGCAAGCTTGGGGAGAACATGCAAA
This sequence comes from Bagarius yarrelli, assembly GCA_005784505.1. Taxonomy (NCBI): domain Eukaryota; kingdom Metazoa; phylum Chordata; class Actinopteri; order Siluriformes; family Sisoridae; genus Bagarius; species Bagarius yarrelli. Next base: position 1,373,685 of record VCAZ01000042.1, read on the forward strand.
TGTAAATTAAGAGTTCCCAACTAACCATAAAAATACAAGACACTATTTTTTGCAATGAAAAAAAAATATCATTACTCTATAAACAAAAATAAACCAAAAAAGAAGCACACACACATACCACTGAATAAGAGTTATAGAGTTCTAATATTCTAGTAGTTGCTATTAGTTCTTAAATTGCAACCTGGGAAAATTACAAGAGCAGAAATTTGGTTTATGGATTAGCTGCTTGGGATAGATTTAGCACCCGATTTCAACAAGAAAGGGGAATCATACTTGCTGAAGACAGGGTTTCCTTTTCTGGCAGACGGGGTTTCCTTTCTGCTATCCAGAAGAACAAGTCAAAGCAGGGCACTGCACAAACACAGCAGCCTGCATGACGACAAATAGCCAATGAAAAGTGTTGGCACTGCTTATTTATTTATATGTAATTCTACATGGCTGCTACCTGGTTGCGACCCAGTATTAACAGTATTAACGAGTAAGTATAAATTCGATATGTTCATAGACAAAAATAAATATAAATGTTTGAGATTCGGAATATTTAAATTGTCTATAGTGTTAAAGTAATACTGAAGACTTAAGAAACATTTTAAAATTCTATAATCTGCACAAAAGGACATTATCTATGACAGGATGATAGACAGGGCAGTCAAGGTGATGACAGAATGCATGTGGAAAGGGTTAACTATACATTAAAGAGGCAGTTACAACGACAAATTAATTTGTTATATATACATAATTTAAAAATAAATATAAAATAAACTTTAATTTATTATTAATTTTGAGCAGCCCCTTAAATCTATACCATGTATAACACTACCACTAACATAGTGATGATTTAAGCAAACATGAAAAATTCAAGCTTTAGAACGACTCCAATTGGAAGTTAATTTCTAGCTAAACAAAAAGTTTTTCTAACAAAAAGAAATCAAATATAACATAAAAATATCATAAAAATAGGGGGGGGGGATCGATTCATCGTTGCATCGCAATTCTTTCTCTAATGATTCCTGAATCGATTCTTGAAAGTCCACAATCGATTCTAAATTCGAATTAGATTGCGACTGTGCGGGTCTGCGTGTGCTTATGCAAGACACAGAAAAATTGAAAGGGTCCCCGAGCGTTCGTCACAGGTTCGTCTGAACACTTAAATTTAATAAAATAAAGAACGAAAGCAGTTCAAAATGTACTGAACTGATTTAATAGATACGAACATGTATTTAAGGAAATTTGGGAAATAAACAAAATGGCTCAATGAATCCGGCACACAAGTTTTAATCACACAATATTCTACAACTACCAAGTATAACAACAGTGCACCATCAATACCTCACACACACACACACACACTCCTTTCACAATATCAGGGCCAGCCTAGGATGCAAAATGACTTGCGGACGCCACAAGAGAGCTTGTTTTTTTTTTGTTTTTTTGTTGGAAGTGCACCCTCTTGTGATCGTCGTGCGCTCCCACACCCATATATTAAGCAAAATATTTTTGGTAGTTAACAATATGTTTTTACTGAAAGTGCATTTTTTTTGTTTATTTGCCCTTTGGCTGGTGTGAATAGAGGGGTGTAAATCTACAATCTCGTCTAGGGCACCTAAAAAAACATCTGTTTTTTTTTTAACTGGTTTTTCTCACATGGGCCAAATTTGGCAAACACACAACACACCAGAATTCAACCTGAAACCGTTTTTTTATTTATGGTTTAAATCTGGCCCATATGACCTCTGCCATTGCTATAACTGAGCCAGATGTACCCGGAAGTGTATGTTAATTGAGTCTGCCCACATCAAATTACAGAATAAAATCATCCAGAAAATCACCCAAATTCCATCGATAAGATTGGAAATTCTCAAGCCAAAGAACTGTCAAGCTTCTACTACTGGACCTAAGCAAGGCGCTTAATCTGCTTAATCCTTACATACATATATATATATATCAGCTGTGAAGATGCCATTATGACCACAAGAATGAAGTGACACAAAAGCAGACACTTTGGGCCGCATTTACACTGCAGGTCTTCATGCCCAATTCAGGTTTTATGACTATATCCTATTTTTTACATTATGTTTTAAAACTGACCCATATCTAATATCTGCATTTACACTATACACTGCAAAACAACCCAAGGTAAACATACTGATCATATGGCTAAACTTGTTATGTCTAGTAGAGACCCTTTCCATCAGTTAGAATAAATGTCTCGGTCTGCGCTGACAATAAAAAAACACACCTAGAAAATAGCAGGCAACATACCATGTAGAACATTAAGCAGGGTTACATGTACTTTCAATCAAAATAGATTTAAGCAGAAAACTGTACAACGCCAATTGAATGTAGTAAAGAGGCTTTTTTTCTAGACTCCAAAGCGACCTCTGCAGGCTGTTCTGCATATCACTGAAACATACAGAAATACAATTTCTGATGGAATTATTACCTTTGTCATGCATTTCAGACAATTCACATGTCCCTTACGCCAGCCAGAAATCCATTCCTGGCCAAGACAAGCAAACCCTTATCACAATTTTTTTCTCACACACTTCTAACCAAATCTAATTTTTTTCCAGATGGAATATGACTAACGATCATGTAAGCAAGAAAAAAAATCACATGGATTTTGATATTTTCAGATTACTTTCAGGCCTCATTTGTATGTAAATAAAATAGATGGGAAATAAATCGGATCTGTGCATTAGCATCGGCGATTTAGGCAGACAGAACAGAATTTCACTGGTTAATGTGAGTTGAAAGTTATGAAATAAGTGACACCAACAGCAATATATAATAGTATATAATAACAATATATAACTTAGCACAGCTGTGTATTTTGATATTTATTTTTTAGGTTACTTAAAATCTGTTTTGTCTGCAAACACTTAAAAAAATTAAAAAATGAGTTGTTTTGCCAACCTTTAAATATGGTGCGAAAGCAAAATACTGAATTATTATTTCATCCTGGTCCATTGCACCATTTTACTTTATTTTCTGGTCAGTAAGTTTACCTTGGGTTGTTTTGCAGTGTATAGTGTAAATGCAGATATTAGATATGGGTCAGTTTTAAAAAGATAATGTAAAAAAAATAGGATATAGTCACAAAACCTGAGTTGGGCATCAAGACCTGCCGTGTAAATGCGGCCCAAAGCGTGTCCCTTCATTCCTGTGGTCATAACGGCATCTTCGCAGCCTCAGTGTTTTTAGTGATAAATATAAAAAGGAATAGAAAAAAACACAGAATATTTACATAGGGCTATGTTATTAATTAACTAAAATAGTCTTTTTTTTCACGGTGGTTTAGTGGTTAGCACTGTTGCCTCACAGCAAGAAGGCCCGGGTTCGATTCCCAGGCAGGGGTCTTTTCATGTGGAGTTTGTATGTTCTCTCTGTAATTGCATGGGTTTTAATTGCCCATAGGAGTGAGGGTGAGTGTGTGTGTGGCCCTGTGATGGACTGGAGACCTGTCCAGGGTGTAACCCTCTTACCTTTTGCCCTTTCAGAGATGGCTGGGATAGACTCCAGCAGATCCCAGTGACCCCGAATAAGTGAATGATCGGGTATAGAAGATGAATGAATGACTTAATTTTATTTCTATAATTACTTGGCAATATTTTTTGTCAGTTTTAATGTCATGTGACGGAGTCAGAGCTGTAAGTGGATTTCATCATTTTATTTACAACCAGTTGAGCAATGTGTGAACAAAGGTTTGGCAAGTCTTAGTGAAGTTTAGATTTGACATTACAGATTATTCTTTACACATCCTACAGTCTCCTAATCCACATATTAACTACTGAGTCTGTGAGGTTGAAGTTCTAGGCAAACAGAAATAGCTAGTAAATTAATATACAAAGAAAAGAAAAAAAACAAAGCGAAGGATGTCAGTGACAATATAAGGCCACCAGAATCTTGCTTTTAGCAGATGGTAATTTTTGAGTCTTGCAGAATCTTGCGGAAGTCTCATAAAATAGGTGCTACAAAGCTGGGGGGGGGGGGGGGGGGGGGGGGGGGGGTCGGAGAGAGAGAGATAGAGAGAGAAAGAGAGGGTATGAAGTAATAAATCAATATTCAAGTTATTATATGAACAAAAAAATAGTCTCTGGCATACCTGTCCAAGCAAAGGATAAGTGGGCCAGGATTTGCAATCAAGATTTGGTGGAAGACAAAATAATAGTTAGTGCTGGTGGGCCCTGGTATTCCAAGTTATAGTGCTACCTCTAACTTGGACACCAAACTGGCATGCACTTCTATAATTTATCAAGATATTTTCGAGCCATTACCTTTGAGTCAGCATCAAAGTAGCTAACTTACAATTATAGAAACAGCATAGTGGACACAGAAGTAGCATTAACAAAGACACCACAAGGTTTTCATTATTTGATTGTTATATAGGCACAATTGCTGTTGCATTTTTTCTAACTTTTTGTATGACTTCTGATTTGACATGCGACATGGGACATTTTGTCCGAAACGGCAAAGGTGAGGATATTCCCATGCTGTGCACTGGACAGAACTTCTGGTTAAGAGACATTAAGTACATCAGCAATAAAGAAGGATTGAAGAAGTTTGCTTCCGATTGGACAGTTCCCTAAACCTCCGTCGGACAGGGTCGGTATAAAGGCACTAAGCGTATTTCATTCTTCTTCTGCATGAATGAAGATGGCAACGTGCCGTGTCATGTTGATGACTGTAGCCTTTGTTTGTAGGGCTGTGTTGTGGTCTGGGAATTGGAGTTCTTGGCAGACTCCTTACTTACTCAATAGTTTATACTGTTGTATAGTTTTTGCTAGTGTATAGTTTTTTTGGGGTTTTTTTTTGGACATTCGTCGATAAGTGTTTGCAACATTTATTTATTAATTTATCTTCTATACCTGCTTATTCCTTAATTCAGGGTCACAGGGACCTGCTAGAATCTATCCCAGCCGTCTCTGAAAGGGCGAAAGGCAGAAGGGGTTCACCCTGGACAGGACACCAGTCCATCACAGGGCCACACACTCACACTCACTCTAATCAACCTAACATACATGTTTTTGGTTTGTGGGTGGAAACCGTAGTAGCCGAAGTGAAACCCACGCAAGCACGGGAGGAACATGCAAACTCCACACAGAGGCTCCCCTGCCTGGTAATCGAACATAGGTCTCCTTGCCGTGAGGCAACAGTGCTAACCACTAAGCCACCGTGAAAAAAAAAGCATCATACGCCTTAGCACCCGCTATTTGTTAATTATAGTGCTCCATGGCTGCTAAACAGCCTGCCTAAATATGAATATTCCAGGACCTCGATACCTTGCTGTGGAATGTGTCTGTTGTAAACTTAATTGTATTTATTTCTTTTATTGTCTCAATTAAATAGACAGGCATGCTCTGTGTTACAGGATCGTTCAAAGTGGGGGTCACACAGTCATCATTTGGTCTAAACCTAGCTGATGGACCTTGATCACAATCAAACGGTGTAAACAAGAAACAAGAAATAAATAGAAAACAATAATACAATACGCTAAATGTAATGTTTTACAACTCTCTCTTAGTCAATTCTACCGGAAATAGGAATACACTGCTTCGCCTACTGGATATAGGAAGTGTTATAGAAAAGTAGCAACAAAAAAAAAAAAAATCATCTCCACACCACACGGTGGCAGAAATACCCGGATTGTTTGGTCCGTCCTGGTTGAACATGTTCTTCTGCGCTGGATTGAAAATGTGTACAAAAATCTTGTAAACAAATATCGTTCCTGTAACAAACGCTTTGTTTTTTTGTTCGGTTTATTATCACCTTTAATTAACAACTTGTTAAACCAACAGAAGCGCCATTTCGTGGTAAAAACCGATGTGACCATAATCAGTTAAGGCTTTGCGCGTTATTTGGCTAAAATATAAAGCAGCTGCCTAACTAGCATAAGTCGCCCGGATGCACTGAAAGCGCCGGGAAGCTAACAGAGGCGCAGATTTATTTCTAAACTAGGGACTGAACACAAAAAGGAGTTCAGAGACGGCTTGGGGGATGTCAGGCTGTCGGCAGCAGCAGCAGCAGCAGTCAGGTGGTGCTTCGGGATCTGTACCGGGTACAAGCTCTGGAAGTTTAGCGACTGCTAACATTGTTAATAATGGGGCTAGCAGCGCTAATGCTAATGCTAATGGCATTTCTTCACGAAGTCTCGGATCCGGGAACGAGACGCAGCTTATGAGGCCCAGTTTATCCGGCAGCACCTCCAGCAAGAAAAGACCTCTGTATAACGGGCTTATTAACCCTTATGAAGACAAAAGTAATGATTTTGTGTGGTGAGTATATTCACAGGATGCAAGGGGGCTAAACGGCGCCTGTTAGCATCGAGCTAATCAGCTAGTGAACTAGTTTAGTGAACTACTTATTAATAGTATTATTAATATTAATAATAACAATAATAATAATATTATTATTATACGCCATTATTTTTATCAGTCGTGGTAGTACTTCCCTAAAATGACAAAAAAAAAAATAAGTTGTGTACTTGTTAACAGTATGGATTAAAATGTCACTTATTTTATAATACCACATTTATTAAACTTAAATTTACAAAAATATATATAATCAAATTTATTTTCTTTAAAAAACTAACAAATAAACAGATCTGAATCTGGATATTTAGTTATACTCGTCTGCTTGGCCATTCTGTAAAATCAGGTCCAAATTTATTTTATATTTCTTTTATATTTGATTAAACACAAAATGTCAATCTTCCTGAAACACGTTGGTAAAATGCTTAATCTTTTTTTATTTTATTTTATTTATTGTTTTTGATGAAAGTTAAACACTTCCTCCTAAACTCGTCTGTTTCAGTCCCATTTGTTTTGACATGATCGAGGAAGCCCATATGACCAAATGTGGTCACAGTTTCTGGTGAGGCTTTAAAACCCGTTCTGTTTGTTCTTTTATTATAAATTGAAAGAAAACTTTTAATACGCTTTATTTTTCTAACTGACATTCTTGCTTACGGTGTGCAGTTACAAATGTATACGCCGGAGTTTAGAGGACAGCAACAGGTGTCCGAAGTGTAACTACATTATCGACAATACGGATCAGCTTTACCCCAACTTCCTGGGTGAGTCTATCCTCGATTATATGTAGGCTCTGGGTAAAAATGTACACACCTATGAAGTGGGAAGTGGTGGCTCGGTGGTTGAGGTGTTGATTCCCACCACTGCTGCGCCCCTGATCAAGGCTCTTGACAATCAACTGCTCAGTCAAATGTATAAATACATTTACAGCATTTGGTATACGCTTACATTTATCTCATCTCAAGGGCCTTGCTCAGGGGCCCAACAGTGGTAGCTTGGTTGGGCTGGGACTCAAACCCACAATCAACTGCTTAGTTGTATAAGTAAAATCAATGTAAGTCACTTTGCATAAGGGCTTCTGCCAAATGCAGACTTCTTTATTATGTTGGACTGCTAATTGGAAGATCAGGGTTTGACTCTCAGCGCCACCAAGTTGCCCCTGCTGGGCCTCCCCAATTGAATAAAAAAAAATATGTAAGTTGCTCTGGATAAGGGTATCCGACAAATGCTAGAAATGTAAATGTAAATTCTTTAAATGTAAATGTTGGGGTTTTTTTTTAGGATTGTTAAGGACTAATTGATGATCCTTCCTTGTCTAACTTTTCTAAGTGACCCGATGTGTTTCTGCCCGAAACAATATGTCGGCGTACTGCGAGCGTGGTGCCTCTGTCTCCACTGCAATGATGTGACTGTGTAATCCAGATAAAACAATTGTTACGCTAGCGGCCAGCCCTATAAATCAATATGACGGTCATTATATGTTATCAGGCTGCACAATATATCGTTTCAGCATCGACATCATGTTTCATGTGCGCATCTGCAATAGTCACACTACAGGATGTGCGATGTGAAGTGGGGAATTTATTGCAATGCAGCACAGTTCAGAACAGGTGATCGGTGCATCAAATTTTAATAATTGAACGAAAGTTTAACATTGGTACATTTGTTTTAATGTCTGTTACTGTACCAGAATCACTTTTGTAGCTTTAACAAAGATTAATTGTAGTTAATTTATACGCTGAAGACTAAACAGTGTGATTTAACATTTAATTATTTAATTTCTGTATCTGAATCTTTAGAAAAATTTAAAACACTCATTATTTAATTCACATCTTTGTTCTATTGTATTTATTTATGATTATGATTTGTGTATTATATTTTACACCGATAAACGCCCTTACAAAATTCACCACAATCCTTCAAAAAGATTAAATTCTCTCCAGATAAAGTTATTCAAATCATCTGGTGAAATTCTCTTTACTCAGGAAAGCTACATATCGTTTACATTTATGTTGCGATGCATCCTGGTAACTACAGACCTGGTTTAGAATCATACTGTGCTACACACTTATAATGGCCGTTATATTGGTTTAGCATAGAGTTGGCTGCTAGTGTAACAGTTTTTTCCGGATTACGAAGTTACACGATGACGTTGAAGAAAGAAATGAAAATATGTTTTTAGCCCCCGCTCGCAATTCGCTGACATATTGTTTCGGGCAGAAAACGACATTTACATTTAAAGAATCTACATTTCTATCATTTGGTAGACGTCCTCACCCAGAGCGACTTACATTTATCTCTTTTATACAACTGAGCAATTGAGAGTTAAGGGCCCTTTCCAGGGGTCCTGCAGTGCCAACTTGGTGGTGCTGAGAATCAAACCCCGATTTTCCAATTAGCAGTCCACCACCTTAATCATTGTTCTACCACTTCCACCCTACTACGTAATATGGTAAGGCTACTGCTGCTTCCAATGTGTTTACATTGCATTACATTCCACTCAGAAATACAGGCTTTTTTCCATTGTTGCTTAAACAACAGAGCATTGAAGTAACAGGGTTTTTTTCCCAGTTGAAATAACAGGGTTTTTTTTTACAGTTGCAGCCAATTGCTACCAAAGACGGGTCGGGTATCTGAGAGAAAAACCTAAAAAAAATCTGGTAGCTGAATTCTGTAAAAATGGCATATAGCCCAAAATAACACAAAGCAAAGTTGGAATCTCCTGCTTGTCAAAATGCTTTGACACTTTAATCCAGGAGACCTCTGTATGCTGGGAAGCTGTAGAAACGGTGCTTTCTGTAGCAATAGAATAAAGGCTAAAGCGCCTTTAATCAAACATGTCTGTCTCTTAGTTCCACTGGTTAAACATTCCGTGTTATTGCTTTGTGCAGTTTCCTCATTCAGTAAATGTCACGCTTGGATCAAGTTGTTGGTTATAGTCACGGGTCTGAAAATGTAGTTTGCAGTTTCTAAATTGTCTATTTTTAAAAAGTAAAAAATTCTATATTCGTTTTAATCTCATTTTTAAGGCTATCACTCATGTGCTGCTTTATAACTTTAGGGCATCAGAAGGGCATCAGACCAGCATATACTGTCTATTGAGCGTAACAGACTGTTGAATTTGCTTTGTTGTTTTGCAGTTAATGAGCTGATTCTCAAGCAGAAACAGAGATGCGAAGAGAAGCGGCTAAAACGGGACCACCCTGTAAGTGTGTGTTAGCCATGTTTGTTCCACAACTTAAATAAATTTGGGTCCAGACTCGCACTTTATTACCAAAACTTTGTGGACACCTTATACCCGCCCATATAAGTGTGTTTTTCCCAAACAGTTGCCATCTCGTAGCAAATCATTTGTCCTTTTGCTGAAAGTTATGTGGTGGCTAAAATGTTTAAAGCACCACTGTTCTACCACTGTCAGGCACTTGAACAAGGGCCTTAAACCTGTTTGTGTTCCAGACGTGCTGTATTATAGATCACCCTGAACTTTGACCCCAGCTTCCTAAAAAAAGGATATGTGAAAAAAGAATTTTCACTGAGCTGTAATGTTCATGTGTCAAAAATAAAGGCTTTTAGTGTTCCTTACAGAGCCCTAACCTAGACTGTAGACTGCACCCCAGACTCCCTCTCCCAACATTAGTGTCTAATCTCACTAATTATATTGGGCTGAATAAGCAACTCTCGTAGTCTTGTGCCACAATTACTATTACAGGTTATAATTATTATAATATGTTGTTATTATAATAAGGAGTAGGACTAAACTGTAATTTTGGATTTTTCCAAGTAGGACGTGATCCTGGATCAGCATTTCAATCAACCAATCATAACCATCTAATGTCGTCAGGGTGTGCCAACCAAACCTGCCTCGATTCATTTTTTCCCTTTTGTGTCCACAAACCAAACTGAAATACTTTAACTGAGTAAATGCTGAAAAATATCTTATTGGTTGAGACTGAAAATGAATTGATTCTGGAACAATTTACTGACAGTAACGATTCCTGGATTAACATTTAATCACAACATGAAATAAAACAAATTATGTTAATATATAGTTTTGATAGTCTAGGGATTTGTGAATTTATTGATTATTTATTGACTGTATTTATTATGATGATCCAAAATAGACATTAATAAATTTAGACAGTGAATCATAAACAATCACTAATGAACAAGTGAATGTAAATTGTTCTGAAACGGTGAACCTGTAGAACCGCAATAGAGCAACGTTCTTACTATAAAACTATAGACTTTTGAAATCTAACAATCAATGAGCTAGAATTTTTTTTAATAAATTTCTTTTTCCCCATGCATGGACACCTAAATACATTTTACTGCGCACACACACGCCTATTTTTGGTCACGAAGGCGAAGTAAATGTTCGCATTAACTAAACTGTACATACATGTTGTATGTAATTGTTTAGTACAGTAATGTAATGTATTACATACATCATTTATGAATTTCATGTTTTATTTAATAAATACATTTATAATATTACATTTTGGTTTACAAGAAGGGAAAGATTTAAAAATGGATCGAGGAGGGTTTGGTCAGCACACACTGATGACATCGGATAGTTATGATTGGTTGATTGAAATGTTGATCCAGGACAAACTTAATTTGGTAAATAAGAATTAGTGTTTTATAACATTACTGTCGATGAATATGTTTTGTATAATGTAATGCATTGTGTAACATTATGTGCAATAAATAATGTGCTATGTTTACAGAATGGAACAAAATGGCATTTTTTCCAAGATGTTCTTGGCCCAGACCAGGAGCATCTGGATTTAGCAAACGTCAACTACATGTTGGAACTGCTAGTGCAGAAAAAGAAGCAGCTGGAGGCGGTTAGTATATCATTTCATTAAACAGCAAAAAAAGCCATTAAACTAATGACTCTTTCATGCTTGATGTTTTTGACCCCTCGACCACTTTTTTTTTCTTTTATTAATGGGTGGTAATTTCTTAAAGGTCAACACAGTTAAAACTGATGTGTGTTCATTTACAGTTAAAGCTTTTATGGAAACAGACAGTGCTGGGCTAAATGGATGAAATTTTATATCACCGTATGAATAATTTCACTGTAACATATTTTATTTTCAATTCATAAAGACATTATTTATGTATGACTCGTTTGTGGCACCCCATACAAATGACCATCCTGTTTAAACTCTGGTGATATTTCCAAAACTAAAGGACAGGAGTACCGTATAGCACAGCCTTCATCAGAATCCAAACACAGCATAGCTATTAAGGCTCAATAACTTTGGCGGGTTTCCAGACAGTGCCCTTTTGAGATTTAAGACCCGTACCTTACGCCTAGCATAAAATCTTTCATATGGTGTTGTTAATAATGTTAGCTGAATTAAATAGTAGTTCTATATTTCCTTATGTTCTCTAATAGAAAATGTGTACCTGTTTGTCTCCGCAGGAATCGCAAGCAGCTCAACGTCAAATCCTGATGGAATTCTTGAAAGAAGCTAGAAGGAATAAGCGAGAGGTTGTTTAGGTTTTACATACAGTGCGTCGATTAATTTTATAAATAGCAAAAATATAACAAGACATTGTTTTCTTTTTGGTTTTTTTTGTCTAGCAACTAGAACAATTACAGAAAGAGCTGAACTTTTTAGAGGAGGACATTAAGAGTGTTCAGGTAAGTTAAAACCGAGAAATGGCATTATAGTGATTTTTTTTTGTACTATTTGTAAGCTCATAGCTAGAAATTGTTTGTGTTCTGTTTAGGATATGAGCGGGCTGTACTCACCAGTTATTGATATGGACTCCAATTTAGACAGCACTGTTCCCCAGTTGTGTCCTGGAGAAGCACACTCTCCTGCACCAAAGTAAGCCCAAACACACACTGCAGTTAGCCTTATAATCTAGCAATACCGAAAAAATAACTTGTACTCGTAGATATCAGGGCTGCACGGTATTAAAATTCACCATTAGTTTAGAATAGTTGAGGTGGTTTTGTAAGCAGGTACATCAGAAGGGCAGTGGTGGCTCAAATGGTTAAGGTGCTGAGTTGCTGATCTGAAGACCAGAAACACCTGGGTTCAAGCCCCACCACCGGCAAGCCAACCACTGTTGGGTCCTTGACAAGACCCTTAACCCTTCCTGCTCCAGGGGTGCTGTATCATACTCACTAAGATGGGATATGCGAAAAATGCGTTTCATTGGTTCTTGACCTTGTACAATGACAATACAATTGAATATTATTATTATTATTATCTGCGTAAAATATAATGCACTAATTATAATCGTAGATAAATACAATAGAACAGAGATGCAAATAAAATAATCGGTGTTTTTATGTTTTTTTTTCATGAGATTCAGATACACACATTGAATAATTAAATGTAAAATCACACTGCATAATCAATTAATCTTTGGTAAAGCTCCAACAGTGATGGTTTTATGTGCCTGAAGGTTGCCCGAAATGTTAACACACTAACAGACCCTAAAACAATGCAAATGCTAAACTTTCAATCTATTATTAAACTTTACAATTGATCTTTAAATCACGTGTTCGGAACTGGGGTGCAGTCAAATATAATCCGTATGGCACATCCTGTAATACGACTATTGCGGACACATTCATTGCGACGTCGATGCTGAAACGATATATTGTGCACCCTAATTTTATACTGAAACTGATACGTTGTGCCTAAACTAAACCCAAGTTTACATAATGGCTTATTTGTCGGTAATTATGTCAAGTTTTTCACATCAAAACAGGGCAAGCATGCCTCCAAAATCCAATGGTTAAACAAGCAAATCCAATAACCGCAGATGAAAGCTGTATAATTATTTGCAAGAGAATAGCTAAAGTCAGCACGGCTAATTAAAACCACAAATGTCTTATAAATGTAAAATCCAACCTGAATCACTTGCATATTAATATTTATGATAAATATGCTATATATGGCCAAATTTATATTAACATCTGGCAATCACACCCATGGTGTCTAAAATGTCTTAGAAAGGTGTGGCATTAAGCTCTCTCGTTTACTGGGCCCAAAAAACATTGAAACATTTCTCTTATGCACGATGCAAGCATCATGCTATTTATCCACCTGGAGTGAGTATATTGCACAATGCCCAGAGTTTAACCTCTCTGAAACAATCTTTTGCAAAATATAGTAAAGCTCAAAAGCTTACAAAATGAGTTATGAATAACAGGGCTGCATCCGAATCAAGTATATAATCAGATGTCGAGTAAAATATTGTCCAAACAACAGAGTCGATATAATAAAATGTGTTGTTTCTAAAGCAAAACCTTTTTTCCAGCAGCAGCATCATTGAACCCACAGAGTATATCCAGCCTCCACAGTTTGGAGGAAGCTCACAGGTAAACTTGCTTATAATACTTGAAGACTTCAGGTCAGTTAGTTGGTATTTCCATTTTAATTAGCACACATTAACCCTATCGTTCATTATTAAATGTGTTTAAAAGGGTAAAAGACAGACGTCATACAACAGCACGCTGGCCTCACGGAGAAAAAGGTTAACAGCACACTTTGAGGATTTGGAACAGTGCTACTTTTCCAACAGGATGTCACGGATTACAGGTGAGCACGCGTTTTCTAAAGCTTCAGTGAGGACAGCGTTGAGCTGGCAAAAATTGTTGCATGTCTTACTCTCACAAAGAAATTTTAATTGAAACCTAACCTTGAAGTGAACTTTTTTTATTTTACCAACAAACTTGTCACAATAGTGGATTCTGCATTTACAGTTACCTTCAAGGCATTGAATGGATGCCCTCATCCAGCATAACTTAAATTTATTACATTTATACAAATTAGTAGTTGGCTTTTAATTGACATCAGAGGCAAAATGGATGAAGCAAAATACAAGCCAGGCATTGTGATTTCAATAGGCTGTTGTGAGCTGCATTTCGGGTATAAATTTAACAAGGAATGTCTTAAGCTGTTAATTATTTTTTAATTATAGGTTATAGTTATTATTTATTGCTTAATATTGTCACCAGCAAACCGCCTCTACACGAGCACACCGTCTTCTACATGATTAAAGTTGGAACCGCGTATTGAAAAACTGTTTGTTCACATTCTCCAAGTGTGACATGGGAATTCATTTAAAGTTCTTTAGATTTTCCGGATTGACGAACCATCATTTCTTAAAGTAATGATGGACTTTACTTAACTGATAGTATGACTTTGTACAGTAGTCATGGTAGCACTAATATAGCTTTTGGCTTATTCTAATTAATTGTTGTGTTTTTAAATATAGGCCTGTCCCTACTGTTTGTTTTTTTTGTTTGTTTTTTTTAACAGATGAAAGCAGAACTGTAAACCAGCTTGACGACTTCATGGAATGCCTCTCCAAATTCACACGCTACAACTCTGTGCGTCCTCTGGCCACTCTGTCATATGCGAGTGACCTCTACAACGGTTCTAGTATTGTTTCTAGGTAAAGTAATTTTTCATATGACTGCAAAACAGATTTATTTTAGGACACATTATCTAGCTAGATAGTAATACAGGCGGGGATTTGGCAACAAGGGCAAAACTAAGACATTTTAAGGAATATAGTATTTTAATATAAAAACCTCTTAAAAAAGCAAGTTAACAAACTTTAAGCTGAAAAAATGAATTACTTAAACATTTTGTGAAAATGTGTGGTTGTAATTGAAATGTCAGGTTTTCATTTTAAAAAATTCTATGCCAACCGTACCGTGAATTTTTTTGCCGGGAAACAAAATGCCAACAATTGGTGGGAATGCATAGCATCGGCTTAACGGTGGATTTATGTAGCAATACTGAGGCCAGACAGCCTTAAACTTGGTTCCCTGCTTCTTCTAGAGGAACAGTGATCCCAAGTAAACCCATCAAAATTGATACAAGATTGTTTCAAAAAAGTATTGAAGTAGCCATTACCAGCCTCCTACTTATAGACAAAAATAAAAGAAATTGCTATTTACATCCCTCTGAAAGTGCATTTGACCAGAGCGACTTGCGTTTATTTTGTTTATTCCATTGCACAATTGAGGGTCAAGGGCCATGCTCAGGAGCCCAGTGTTAGCAGCTTGATGGTTCTATGATTTAAACTTTTAACTTTCCAATCAGCTGTCCAACTCCTTAACCACTTTGCTTCATCTTGCCTATGGTGGGTGGACTGAAATTTGTCTGGAGAAATGGGCAAGGTTTTATTAAGGTTAATCGTTTACAGAATATAAATATGATATATTATTGCAGTTTATTATTGAATATAATAAATACATATGATGATGTGGAAAAAAAAAATCTATGTAAACTTTAGGACCAAACTCCATTTAGGTTGTTTTCTTTTGGAAAGTTCAAATCTGATAATTTGTTTAAAACAAACTTTTATATTTGTTGCTAGTAGTCTCAAAGCTGCATAAGAGATATTTACCAGACTATTTAACCCTATGTTTTCTTCACAAATTGTATATATAAAAAAAGGTAAATTTAACTTTAGTTATAGTTATTGTGAGGGGAAAAAGATGAATCATTCATACAATATAATTGATAAGTAAAAGGCATAACCACTCGGATCCATGAAATAAATAATATTAAACGATTAATAAAACTTAAATTGCACTTCAGGTCTTTCATCATTGTAACACTTGTAATGTTTTTTTTACAGCATTGAGTTTGACCGTGACTGTGATTACTTTGCCATTGCCGGTGTTACAAAGAAAATTAAAGTGTTTGAATATGGAACCGTGATCCAGGATGCTGTGGACATTCATTATCCTGTCAATGAAATGACCTGCAATTCCAAAATAAGGTGCAACAATTCTCGCAGTTCATAAAAAGATAATTGAGCTACATAATTTAAAACTTAATTATTGAAAGCCCAACTCGCTCAATCTGTCTCTCCCTCTCTCTGTCCATCCTTCTCTCTTCCCTAGCTGTATAAGCTGGAGTAGCTACCACAAGAGCATGTTGGCAAGCAGTGACTATGAGGGTACAGTGATTCTTTGGGATGGATTTACAGGGCAGAGATCAAAGGTGTATCAGGTACATTGCCAAATTTCCTGTTTTTTGTTTTGTTCTGTTCTTTCAATGTATACAAGTGGGAATTACTCAATAGGCTTCTGGAATGGTCAGGTATCTGACATTTTTCTACAATGTCAAGTCACTTTTATTTATATAGCTCTTTTTAACACTAGAGATTTACTGACTGTCAAGCTTCACTGAATCTAATGTAATAAGACAATACAGTGGAAACTCACTAAAAACACACAACTTGTATCTGTAAATTAAGAGTCCCCAACTAAGCAAGCCAAGAGGCGACAGCGGCAAAAACTAAAACTCCATTAGTGACAATATGGAGGAAAACAGCCTTGGGATAAACAAGGTTCCGTCAGGGGGGCAGACGTATTGATGTTGATAACATTGTACTTATGATAAACAAATACATTGTGTGTTATTGGTGGTTTTTCTGGTTCCGGTTGATCTGATTATTGTAGCCTAACAATCTTTTAATGGATTTGGAAAATAAAAATCTCTAAGTGTGTTCTGTGTAAGCCAGGTTAAAAGATGGGTCTTTAATCTAGTTTTAAACTGACTGTGTGTACTATAATATGTTACAAAATAGCTTCTCACCAATATGTCATAGTATGTCATAGTATCTGTTTACTGTTTTTGTTGTATTGTTCTTTCCTTGTAGTTGTAAATTAACATTTAATTTGATTTTTTCCTTAGGAGCACGAAAAGAGATGTTGGAGTGTTGATTTCAACCTCATGGATCCAAAACTTTTGGCTTCAGGCTCTGACGATGCAAAAGGTTTATCTAATAATGCATATAGCTCGAGATACAGTTAAACGATTCAAATATGTGTTGTGCTACTGCGGTTAAACAAGTAATTGGAATAATCCGTTTCGCACACAGTGAAGTTGTGGTCAACTAATCTGGATAACTCGGTCGCCAGCATTGAAGCCAAGGCCAATGTGTGTTGTGTCAAATTCAGTCCAACATCGAGGTATCACCTTGCATTTGGCTGTGCAGGTAAAGCACTCATTTCAGTTTTTATACAGTTTGTGTAGTGCGTATTAAAAGAAACTTTCTTATATAAATTAACTTAATACATTGTCACATTTGATTCTTTATCTACTGATTTTGCATGCTTTTAAATGCAATACATTCTTATAATTGATTATAGATAATGAATACATTTTTGCAGGAATGTAGGACTGTGGTTGAGATTTTGTTACTGTAAATTGTACATCAGTATGTTCTTGTTGTGATCATAATTACAGTAAATTCTGTCTTATCTAATGATGTGGTTTTTTTTTTTATAAACATCAAGATCACTGCGTCCACTACTATGATTTGCGGAACACTAAGCAACCAATCATGGTCTTCAAAGGGCACCGAAAGGCAGTGTCATATGCCAAGTTTGTCAGCGGAGAAGAAATTGTGTCTGCGTATGTATATGATTAAACTTTAATTTAGCTGTATATTTATTTTTTGCATGGAACTCTAGTAGCTTAGATGTGTTCTGTAGCTGGAAGAAACTGTCCCCGTTCAAAAGCAAACGCAATTACTGTACTTTTCCTCAGCTCTACAGACAGCCAGCTGAAGCTATGGAACGTAAACAAGCCCCACTGCCTGCGGTCCTTTAAAGGCCACATTAATGAGAAAAACTTTGTAGGTTTGGCCTCCAATGGAGACTATGTAGCATGTGGTGAGTGAGCTATTAGTTACGTTTTCGGTTATACACCCCTTCCAAATGGCTGTCTTTCTGAAATTCAAACCCAAAACAAGCATAGCATCAGTTTTTTTGTCTCCTTCCTTCAAATGACACATCTTATTTTTCAATGATCCTGACACTCTTTAACAGTGTTATGTATATACAATACTTATAGAACATGTAATAAACATTTATGCATCTTCATTGTTCTGATCGCAGGAAGTGAGAACAACTCTTTATATTTGTACTACAAGGGACTCTCGAAAACATTGCTGACCTTTAAGTTTGACACTGTGAAAAGTGTTCTGGACAAAGACAAAAAGGAAGACGACACTAACGAGTTTGTCAGTGCCGTATGTTGGCGGGCTTTACCAGACGGGGTAAGGGTTTAAGTCTAATTTCATCCATGCTCAGATTTTTTACTGTATAACTTCTCAGGTTGTTGTTTGTTTTTAAATTATTGGTGTAACAACAGATTATGGCAGGTTGACGTGGAGCTGTTAGTTTTTAATGATTTTATTAAAACTTGGGTATTATTATTGGTTTTAATAAACTAAAAAATTAAGTCTGGAGTAAAAAATGATATTCTAGTGATTTACTAAAGCATTGTTTTCTGAACAGTTAAAAAAGAGGCATATGAGAAGCAGTAAGGTTTATAAAAAAACTGTTGGGAAAATGAAGGCATCTAGTTGCTGCAACATACAGTAGATGGCATTATAAACCATCTTGTGGTTAATTTGAACTAATTGTGTTAATTGGAAACAATAGGTGATGTGGGAAAGCATAATTTTGTTCATAGAATAATTAGTCAAATGTAGGTGTGCTAATCTTGGTGACCCATCTAGCTAGGGTAAATGTTTCTCTAAAAGCTAAAGCTTGAAAGTTGTAAAAAGTTTCTCTGTTGCAGATGATGTAGTTGTCTCACATTTTTTTCAATGGCCAAACATTTTTACTTTTTTTTATTTATTTTTTATTTCTTTATTTTTTATTCACAGGAGTCCAATGTACTGATTGCAGCTAACAGTCAAGGAACAATCAAGGTATATGTTAGTATGAAAGTATATTATGGCTTATATTACCCTATCTATCTATCTATCTATCTATCTATCTATCTATCTATCTATCTATCTATCTATCACACAACACACACACACACACACACACACACACATATATATATATATATATATATATATATATATATATATATATATATATATATATATATATTAATTTGTAGAATGACTCTTCATAAAATAATTGTCTCTGCATTTTTGTGCAGTAGTTGCTTTTGTCTTATTTATTCTTCTATACCACGCACAAATTTAGTGCTGGTTAATGCCTAAATCTGACTCTTATCCAATTTATTAACACACATAAATAAGGTCTGAATCCAATCTAAAAATATCGGAATATGCTTTTTTCCTGCTTACGCTGTCAAATCAGATCTGCCACATTAGAGGAAAAAAATCTGAATTTGGTCACTTAATAGGCACAGTGTAAATGCGGTCATTTTGTTTTCCCGGCTGAAATAAGAAACAATGAAAGACTGATAGAAAAGAAAAAGACAATATGCAAACATCGTGAGATATTAATACAGTACACCTCTGCTAACGCGACCTGCATCGCTATTGTAACACGATGCGCATAATATGGATATGACGTGTGGCAGGAATTAAGCTGCACATCAAATGCTTCGCACACACAATCAACCTTGCTACATAAGCTAGACTTGGTTTTGCGCATGTCATTCCTTTGCTCAGCCGGGTAAAACGCTTGCCTGTTTTTTGTTTCAAGTTCAACAGCTTTCACAGCAAAAGCTGCTACAACTGCCACCACACATAACACATTAATTACGGACGTGTTTGTGGCAAAAAATTTTGCACAGTGTTTATATGTTGTTAATTAACGCATATAATTCATTTAAAAAAAAGGTTAAATTTTATAAGGTACAGGTTGATTTCAAAGTGCATTTTGTGTTTTTCAGTTGAATAAAAGACTGTTTTTCCTGTAGACTGCCTTGAAAAAGTATTCATACCCCTTGAACTTTTTCACATTTTGTCACCTTACAGTCACAAACTTAAATGTATTTATGTAATAGACCAACATATAGTAGCACATAATTGTGAAGTAAAATGAAAATGATATACGATTTTCAAAATTTTAAGCAAATCAAAATCCGAAAAGTGTGGCGTGCATTTGTATTCAGCCCCCTGTACTCTGATACCCCTAAATAAAATCCAGTGCAATCATTTTCCTTCAGAAGTCACCTAATTATTAGAGTATGTTATTAGAGCCCACCTGTGTGTAATTTAGTCTTAGTATAAATACACCTGGTCTGTGAAGGCCTCAGGGCTTTGTTAGAGAACACTAGTGAACAAACAGTATCATGAAGACCAAGGAACTCACCACACAGGTCAGGGATAAAGTTAGCAAAAAATAAGGTATAAAAAAATAACCCAAGCTTTGAACATCTCAAGGTGCACTGTTTAATTTATTATACAAAAATTTAAAAAGTATGGCACAACTGCAAACCTACCAAGACATGGCCACCCACCTAAACTGACAGACCGAGCAAGAAAAGCACTGGTCAGAGAAGCTGCCAAAAGGCCCCTTGTCACTCTGGAGGAGCTGCAAAAATCCACAGCTCGGGTGGGACAATCTGTCCACAGGACGATTATAAGTTGTGTACATCACAAATCTGGCCTTTATAGAAGAGTGGCAAGAAGAAAGCCATTGTTTGAAAGAAAGACATAAAAAGTCCCGTTTGAGGTTTCACACAAGGCATGTAGGGGACACAGTAAAGATGTGGAAGAAGGTGCTCTGGTCAGATGAGACCTAAGTTAAACTTTTTAGCCTAAATGCAAAGCGCTATGTGTGGCGTAAAAACACTGCTTATCGCACTAAACACACCATCCCCACTGTAAAACATGGTGGTGACAGTATCATGCTGTGGGGATGCTTTTGATCAGAGTTGATAGGAAGGTGAATACAGTGCAATCCCGGAAGAAAACCTGTTGAAGGCTGCAAAAGACTTGAGACTGGGAAGGAGATTCACCTTCCAGCAAGACAATGACCCTAAGCATTTCACCAGAGCTACAATGGACTGGTCGCTCTACAAAGTATTGCCACCTAGGGGCTGCATACAAATGCACACCACACTTTCAAAATTTTTATTTGTTAAAATTTTAAAAACTGTATCATTTTCGTTCCACTTCACTATTTCGTGCTACTTTGTGTTGGTCTACCATAAAATCTCAATAAAATATATTTAAGTTTGTGGCTGTAAGATGGCTAAATGTGAAAAAGTTCAAGGGGTATCAATACTTTTCAAGGCACTATTTTCATCATTTCGTCATTTCTCTAGTCCTTAAATCCATTTTGATGGCACAACTGTACAGTTTTTGGCCAGCGTGCTGGTTTTTAGAAAAAAAGATACTTTCGATTAATTTACGGCAAAGATATTTTAATGTCCTTTAAAGCATATATAGCAGACCAGAGAAATGACACAAGGTGTCTAGCTTTAACAAATATAAATTTTTCCTCAATCTATACAGTAAAGACTAAACAGTGGAAACTGTATTTAAATCTGCAGCAAAACGAGTAGAGCTATTTGTCATTTGGTGAAATATTTTCATATTGCAATATATATAGCAGAAGATTAAACATTGCAATGTGCAGCCCAATACAAAGCTACAGAAAATAACAAATAGCTACATAAAACTAAAGCTAAAGATTAGAGAATTTGTAGTAAAAAATGACTGTCACATAGACTCTACGGCAGAGTGAAATTAGTTCTTAGAATATCCCATCTCAGCTATGATGCAGTGCCCCTGGAGCTGGAAGGGTTAAGGGTCGTGCTCGAGGACCCAACAAGGGCAGACTGGCAGCAGTAGGTCTTCCTGGTCTTTCAATCAACAACTTAGCATTTTAACCATCCCCAGGTCCCAGGAAGACCAAACCCAGATGTTCCTGGTCTTTCAATCAACAATATAGCACCCTAACCATTCGAGCCACCACTGCCCTGTCCTAGCCACATAAAAATACATAGTGCAACCTGACCCGAATGCACTTTACAGAATGGGATATAAGTAATGTGCTGACTAAAATAAACAGACATTCGTCTTACAAATTCTTCGTTTATAGAAGGTGAATCCACATAAACCTCAGTTTATAGCAAATTGTGTGGTTTTAAGACTAATTCCACATGACTCTTTAAGAAAAGTTAAAAAAAAAAAAAAAAAAAAAAAAAAAAAAAAAAAAAAAAAAAAAAAAAAAAAATCTTTGTTGATTTTTGTCAGTAACACCTCTGTCCTGGTCAGGGTCATGGGTTCTTTCAGAGTGTTGGAGTTTGGGAATATTTGTATGGATGGTATGAAATATCTAGAACTCTTTTCTTATTCAAGTCTTTCTTTTTTTTCCTTAAAGGTACTTGAGCTAATTTGAAGGTCTACTAAAACCAGAGGAATGTTTTTACTAATATGTGACTGGGCTCAAAAGAAATAACCTTCTGGACTAGGACACTCATGTTTCCAGATGATGTGTACTTCAGTATCAGAACCGCTTGAGACCGCTAAAAATGGGTGCGGATGTTTTTGGTGGGAAAAAATGGTGGCTCTTCTTTTTAAAACGCTTCAAAAAAGGGTGGTAATAAACAAAGACTAAGCCTTTAGCTGAGGCATTTATGAGGAAACATGGAGCTATGCGAGTACAAAGCCAAAGCACAAGACCAGAACACAATGAAATGCTTTTTTGTTGTACAAATCAGTCATTTTTTTGAGCCTGTAATTTTCATATATTCTTTTTAGTCTGTCTATATCTATTTGGCTGATGCCACTGGACTCTACAAAATAATTACAGAGTCTGCTGCCGTTTATATGTTGCTTATGTCAAGGGACCTTAAGAATTAATGAGGCAGATTTCCTTTAAAATTCCTTTGTAAGTCATGTAGAAAAGAAGATACTAAACTGATTTTTTTTTTTTACCTAAATCAGTTCTCAGTAGTTGCCATGGCTAGCTTATTCATTCCCCCCTAGTGGGCATACTTTGTCAACCCTAGGGATGAATAAGATGTTATGATGACACTATGTAACCTTTATTGGAATTATTTAACAGTCACCCAAAACCTTGCTGCTCTTTTTATCATTGAATTTCTGTACAAGTATTATTTATTTTTGTAATTTATAGAAACTTTGTGAACTTCACACCCAATTGTAGTGTGTAGGTTTTTTTGGAGCTTGGACTTATGTTGCATCCCAGTAATTCCATTTTGTGTACACATT
Organism: Bagarius yarrelli; assembly: GCA_005784505.1. Taxonomy (NCBI): domain Eukaryota; kingdom Metazoa; phylum Chordata; class Actinopteri; order Siluriformes; family Sisoridae; genus Bagarius; species Bagarius yarrelli. The sequence goes on from VCAZ01000042.1 coordinate 1,396,958, forward strand.
CTATGATTTTAACCCAATGATTTGAATAAATAAATGATTGTCTTTGCATATATTTTTGTCCTTATTGCCCTGTTTAGACAAGATGGAGCTTGGACAAACCTGCAATTTTACAAAAACTTTACTTTGTATTTGTAATTGTTTGCTTTTTATTATTATTATTATTATATTTTATTACATTTACAGCACTTGGAAACAAACATGTAGAGTGTGGTGAAGTCTGTAATCGACTTTATTATTAATTGTTTACTGAATTATCGACTAACCACGAGTCTAAAAAAAGTCATTACCTTTATTTTTATAGTGCTTTTTAACAATGAAGATTGTCAAGCAGCTTTACAGAATCTAAAGACAACAGTGAACATGCACTAAAACACTCAGTTCACATCTGTAAATTAAGAGTTCCCAACTAAGCAAGCCAGAGACAGCTTGAGTTTTGTAATAAATAAAATGTTTTTTTTTATTAAGAGTTGCTATTGGTCGTCACCTATTATTTGATAACAGCCAATAATTTGACTGTTCTAACATCTTGGTTAAGTTTATTTTGCCATTTTAATGTGTGAATAGAGAAGAGATTTGGAGGAAAATATTTCATTCGCTTTTGATGTTGTATGTTTGCCCACAAAGAAATAATCAATCTAAAATTTTAATAGTAGAAAGATATAGTAGATAAATACTATAATAGTAGATATAAAATAAAAAGAATAACAACAGAAACATCCAGGAAAAGTTATGCATTTATTTAAATTTTTAATTAAGTGAAATATAATTATATGATCCCCTATCAATCAGCAAGATTTCTGGCTCCACCTGTATAAAAGACACCTGTCCACAGAAGAAATAGAAACGGTTGCACGACTTATCGTTCTGCTTGAGGAAGCCAAAGGACTTGCACCCTATGTGAGCCGTTGCGCCATGCCCATCTCGGGACCCAGTCGTGAAGCAAGTGCTGAAGCAGTCTAATGTGCATCAGGTCTAACAGAACCACTGCAGCCGAAGATGCAAAATGCCCCAGGAGCCTCTGGAAGTGTTTGAGAGGGACCCCTGTGCTGGGCTTGATGGAGCCCATATTTCAGCACTGCCTGTCATCGTGACAGAGTCCAGGTGGATGCAGAGAAAAGAGACACTCTGCACAGGGGAGAGTCTGCTCTTTTCCCAATTAAACCGAATTAGACAATCGTCAAGATAGGCCTTCCGGAGTGGGGGCTAAGGCGGCTTCTCCTCAATTCCAGGATAGGCCTGCCCCCCTTTTATGGGTACAATATATTAGGGGCTGGAAACCCCTGCTTTATCTTGGTTCGGGGACAGACTAGGTTGTGCCCTTTCAGAGAAGGGACGCAACCTCCGTACGCAGTACAGTAACACACTCATCCCGGACGAAGGTCCCGCAGTTTCAGCCGTTCTGGCTGTACTCCAGGCTTTAAAGAAGGCGAGCTGCTGGGCACCACTATGGCTTTGTTTGCCCGGGTTAGTACGGCTACCATATCGGTGATAAGCTCTGACTGACGCCCAGCCCCAAAGGGGTCTGCTCCGCAGAGTCATCAGCCGAGATTGGGTCCAGCACAATCTCAGATGCTGCTACCGACATAGCCTCGGGTTATATGCGCCAGCTGGGGAACCTCTCTCGTTCCTTCGGTGACCTGACCGACATGACGCAAATAGGTAATTGCTTTCTCTTTCGCTGCTTCTCTTAGGCTGCAAAACCACTGCCCTGCTGCTGATGCACGAGAAGTTGCATTTGGCTCTAAAAAAAACAGAATGATGAGCAGTTTAGCAACCGGTCTATTTATACTTGTAAATCCGGAGCATGACCGGCTATGCGAATTCTGCTTGTCCAATTTCACTGGCCTTTTTTAAAATATGTCAGAGGTATTCGGACTCCCAAAACGTGACCCCCAGTGTAGAAAGATAGGGAACAATTGGTAACACACTACTCTGTACAGGAATTAAATCCTGCAGCGCCCGCAAAACTCATGAAAGAACATGTACCTCTCACCAGACTGCTTTATAAACGAGGGTCAGTTTAAAGCAGGTTTTACTAAAAAGTGACTCGTTTAAAATGGATTGGTAGCAACCATTTGTGTTCCTGCACCAGTTTTGGGTGAAGTCAGTGGTTTTGGTTTTTTTTATGTTTCACAATAAATGCAGCTAAACTAAACACTCTAAGAACATTGTCATCTATTCCATGTACAACCTTCTCAATATAATTGTCTCAGAGAAAGGCCAGAAATAATAAGACCTAGTGGGTCGCTTTATATACGAATGCGGAATGCAGGCAGGAATCAGAGAAGAGAGTTAGCCTTGGTGCTTGAAGGTTCTGGGGCCAGGTGCTGGAGCTTTTGACAAGAACCAGAAACTGGTCAGACATACTTAGTGTACTGTGTCCAGTGTACTGTCACAATTTAATTTAGGTAGTCAGTCTGGTATATTATCCAGACAAATTTTAATTAAATTAACTATCCCAAGGGAGTCTAATAAAATGTTTATAATAATTTATAAAAATCCCTAAAATATCCTGTTTATATCGCTTTGTAACATCATATTTTAAATGACTATCAACCATTCAGGTGCACATGAAACTCTAAAAATGCATTACAGTATATTTTCATTACATCCACCATTCACAATTATTCGACGTAAGTCCAACCATTTCAGACATACACTAAATATACACCCCACAAAACTACAATTCATATACAAAATCACACATTAAGATAGGTAGATTAAGCATGAGTAGTGTCTGTATCTCAAAATAAAGACAGAATGAAGAAAACAAAGACCCCCCCCTAAATACAAACAAGTAAAATACAACTAGCACAAATTAACTATCAACTGAAGTTCTTTAAAATAACAGCATAAAAGAAAGTTGGATTACTCCTCCCTGAGTATGCCTGGCTTTTCTAGGATCTTAGTTTTATTTTTATGTTAACGGCTCCATTTATCTCCAAGCACATCAGCAAAAGAATCAAACCCAACTTCAGCAGAAGAACTAAACGCTTCAACTATGCCTTCGGTTTCGAAATGTGTCTCAGAACACTGGACATTTTTTTATGCTATCACAATGCTGTAATGGTAAAGAACTTTTTTCCATTACATGAAGTTTGTTACAGTTCAAGACCAGACTATGACTGACTGAAGGGTGTGTGTATGTGGCATGTATGCGAAGGTACGCGTATTTGAGGTCTAAAGTGACAAACCAATTGTTTTCCAATTGTTTGTGCTGCGACCTGTGTCACATCCTGTACTTGAATTTTTAATTTTGGAACTATGAAGTACTGACTGTAAAAGCCTCACTGCACTTGGTGAGGAGGAATTCTATGTATTGCTCATTTCCCCAAAAGAGTCTTGTATTTCCTTCCATGACTGGGACCTGCCCCGGGCCCACTGTCAAGTGTGGCAACTATAGGACTTGTGTTTCTTTGTTGACGTAAGCTATGTGTTTGTTTATGTCATGTGTTTAGTCTTCTGAGTCCTCCCAGTCACAAAGGCTGTGCCTTTGGTTCTAATAATGGTTATGCGTCTATCCCTGTGACAGAACGCAAGACAAAATCGTTGATGCAGCCTAAATGTTTTTCTTTTTCCATTTTCTTGCCTGACTGTTTGGATATCTGGACTATTTTATGCAATATAGATTACTTCAAATGGGCACAACTTATTGCCATGGAACAAGATAAGCAATCACTTTACCGCACCAGTTAAGTACCTTGACTTGCCCCCCAGACTTTCCAGGCAGCAGCCTTTGCACCTTTTATTGTTGGACTGAACTTAGCCACAAAGGCCAAGCTGTCTGGAGTTGGAACCCAGAAGGGATTTTGTGGCATTTGTGGAGCGGGTGCTTGCCAGCAATGACTCTTCCTTTACAAATAAGAATATTAACCATCTCCACTCCAAACATGGAGTCTAGCCAGCCACCCACACAGCTCATGGACAATGGATAAACCAAGACCACCACAGACACAGAGTCTGAGTCTGCCATGAGTTCTATGCCAGAGCCTCAGCCTGAGGACACTGCTCTGCAGTCGTGGTGTAGTGGGTAAGCACCCACATGCGCTGCTGCGCTCCGGCAACCCAAGTTCGATTCCGGCTCACACAAACAAGCACAACAAAATCACTTCACACTATTGAATGACTGTTATGAACATGCAAAATTTTATTGCACACATAGTACAGTGGTAAATTTATTCACTGCAAAGTGAATCTTGTGTGAAATGTGTTGGTAAAAATTAAATTCTGATTCTGGTAATATACTGTATGTAAAATTATTTATGTAAAAGAGAAAGAGACTGTTTTACTTGCTTATACAGTAGGGTCTGCTATTGTAAAACCCACTAGAGGCTGCATGAGGCGAAAATGCTAGGATGAGGAAAAAAGAGAAAAGCGGGGAGGGGGGGTGTCGATGTGGGAGAAAGGAGGGAAGTGACGAGTGATGTCAATAAGAGGGAGAATAAGAGAGCCCCTCTCTGGAGAGGAAGACCAGTGTGTGAGTGAAAAGATAGAACAAGAGAGCGAGAGAAAGAGAGAGGGAGAAGCAAGGTGCACACATTGCTCAGTTGGCACATTGCAGCCACGACAGGCAGGCTGAGAGGAGCTCCAGCATCTGCATCTTGCGAACAAAAGACTAAATGGCATCTTAGCACATGTGTTAGATTGATTCTTCATAACTGGAAAAGCATAAGCAGAAACAGAGGCATTTTGTGGCCAGCAGTAAAGAGTCGGACAACAGAAGCTCTGTAAGTAGGTAAGCTGAGCATCACTACTTATTTTCTTTGTAATTGCATAATATGGCTTGTATGGCTTAAGGGTAAAATCAGGTAAATTTGTTTGTCGGGCTTAGTAAAATCTATTATTTAAATCCAAGCATTTTTACTTAACGCTTACTTTCACATACTGAATCTGATACACTAAAACTAGTCTCAGCATTCTTTTTTTTATTTTAAAATAACAGCTATACTTAACAATTAAAAGAAATAAGATTAATATATTTTAAAATAATTGTTAATAATAATAACAAAAGAATTAACATTTTTTATAATTAGCAAAAATTTTGAAATCCTCAAATAAAACGAAACTGTGATTGAATGCAACAATTTTTTTACGTTTAAATAAAATATGCTGCTAATTATTTCTTAAAGCATCAATCACAAAAGAAATAATTCATATTAAACCTTCTTTCTTATTAACTATACCATGTTCGATAAACGTATTCATTTCCTGTTTTTATTCACCTACTGTGATTCCTATTCTGCATATTTAAACATATCCATGTTTAAGCTTGCTTAAAAAAGTTTTTAAATGTGTTACTAACATTAGGTCAAAGCCTTAAAAACTCAAAAATGAAAAAATCTTTTTGCCCATCCTGTATATTTGAATGGAATTTGACAGCTTTTTAAATATAGTTTATATTTTTCTCCTAACTTATAAGGACAGAAGGGTAAAATTTATCCATCCATCCATTGTCTATTCCCGCTTATCCCTAATCAGGCTCACAGGGATCTACTAGGGTATATCCCAGCTGTCATTGGGCAAAAGGCAGCGGTTCGCTCTGGACAGGACACCAGTCCATCATGAGGCCACATACAGACAAACAACCACACACACACACACACACACTCACTCCTATGGGAAATTTAGAATCAGCAATCAATCTAACATACATGATTTTGGAAAGTGGGAGGAAATCAGAGTAAACCAACTCAGGAGAACATGAAAACACCACACAGAAAGACCCCTTATGGGGAACTAGGAACTTCTTGCTGTGAGGCAACTTGTACCGCCGTGGTAAAATGTAGTTATTAAAATCTGCTCTTTTATGGTTCTGTGGCAGGGAAACTACTAATGGCACAATTATTATTATTATTATTATTATTATCATTATCATTATTAATGTGTACTGATGAACTCTAAGACAAAAAGTATATGTACACCTGGCCATTACACTCATAAGTTAAAAGCACATAATGTATAGAATTTTCTAATACTGCTTCAGTAGTTGCTGTGCAAAGAGATCTGCCCTTAACATTACTGAACACCTTTGGGTTGAACTTGACATTTATATCCAACATCAGCACCTGACCTTACTTACCATTTTTTAACTAGGCTGGAAAATAGTGTGAGGAAAAAAAAGCTTCTACATGAGATAGCTGGAAAAATGGCAACCATGACGTTTAACTGATCCGCTCACCAAGTGATCAATAACCTAAAAAACCCCAAAGAAATCAAAGAAAAAAATTCAGGGATCAAAATAGAGAGATAGACAAAAGCATGTTGACATAAAGGGTTCCCAGTAGAACAGTCGAGAACTAATGTCCCACTATCACATGTCCCAATCAAAAATAGACTCCTCCCATTTCTGTTATAATAATCTTCTGTTTTTTCCCCTACATTTCACCCAGTTACCTTTTTAAAAACTATTGGTAAAAGAGCACAGCATTGTTGAGTTGGTTTAATAACTCGATTGTTAAAAATGTTTTTTTTATTTTATACATAATTGTTTTTACCAGAAAATAAAATAGTAGTTTTAGTTAGACTTTTTACACTATTGCTGTCTGACTTTGCTTTTTTCTCACACATAAAGTAGTGTCTTTATTTGTCATATAGACTCTACAGCACAGTGAAATTTCTTGGTGTATCCCATCTTAGAAAGTTGGGGTCAGAGCGCAGGGTCAGCTAGGACACAGCGTCCCTGGAGCAGGAAGGGTTAAGGGTCTTGCTCAAGTGCCCAATAGTAGCAGACTGGTGGCAGTGGGGCATGACCCTGCATCTTTCTGGTCTTCAAATCAACAACTTAGTGCCTTAACCATTTAAGCCACCACACCCACCACCCCCCAAAAAACATATTTTTTATCACTGTTTTTTTGGATCTAAAACTTGCCAATCATTAAGTTTTAAGCCCAGCACTTCCCCTTGTCCAACCACTGCACATGACATGACTGTCACGGCTGGAAATCAGATGTTTCTAAAAGTTAATTACAGAATAAATCAGGGTGTGTCATTGGATTAGACTGCTTGGAATTAATGCCTTTATTTACATGCTTTATCCCTTAGCCCATTATTAATCCTTCATTTTAAATATACTTAATAATAATAGTTTTACCATTCAGCAATTTTAGAACTTGACATGTTACTTAAAAATAATGCAAAACATCTTGTGCCATATAAAATCCTAGCAGATCTGAGCTTGTTTTTTCCCTTCGCTGTAAATGCTGTCATACAGTGCAGCCCGAGGGCTCCACTGTAATCTTGTTGTAGGTATATCACACCTCTCCCCTGTTCAGTCCCTCCTCCCCCTCATTCTTTTTCCTTAGTCTTAGTCACAGATTCAATTCTGCAAAATGTTATCTAAGGAGCCAGGTAATATTTCCAGATTTCCTTGCCAAGAAGCACATCATTTTGATAATAAAAAAAAAAACCTAAACCTTTAAAAATCATGCAAATGCAGATCAATAATGCAGCAGACAGACATTCAATGTGAAAAGGTCCGTTCTTGCTAAAACAGCAAATGTCTCTTTCACTACCAACACAAGCACAGTAGAGGCAGAAGTATTGAATTGAAATCTACATGAATAATTCATATTTAAACCTGTGCTAAGAGTCAGCAAAATGAAAAGGTTGTATGGTTCATTGTATTAATTAATATTTTATTTCATGTTTTAGTCTTGGGAATGTATTAATATTATGTATCGCCTTACATAAGTCACAGTTGAAAAGTGCTACTATGAAATCATTAATTAGATTAAAGATCCGTGTTGATATATACATAATTTAATACACTTGATGGTAGTCTAGATGTGGTGTCTGTCATGCATGTATAAACAACCATATTTAGATATGTTTTTTACATGGTTTTTTATTTAATAAATACATTTATAATATTACATTTTGGTTTAGAATCAGAAAGAAATTTAAAACAGATTAAGGCAAGTTTAGGCAAGTCAGGTCATCAGTGTTTAAAAGTTTTGCATATTTCTAGAGAGTTAGAAGCTAATGTGCAAGGTGATCTAAAACATAAAAGATGTTTGTGTGTGGGACATCGTTATCAGCGGCAATTTATCGTCGCTCTTTATACTAGAAGCCATTGTAGAACCGAACTTTGGAGCACTGCAGCTGAATTTCACTATGATGGTGTGCATTAAAAGGGATCTGTTAATTAGCTCAAGTAAAAAAACACTGACTCCTCTGTTTGTGAGCCTAAAGATTTATAACTCTAAGGGACTATGGAACCCTGTTCTCCACATCTGCATTTGGCTTAAATAGAGTCATAAATTTGACTCATAAAACATAGCCACATTGTAACAAGTGATAGCATTGCTTTGTGCTGTGTGTATATATGTGTGTGCAAGATAGTAAGTGAAACAAAGCATGAGAGACAGTCGGTAAAATTAAGTCCAAACTGGCCAAGCAAGGCAAACACTGCAAGGCAAAGAAAATCGTCAAAAAAAAGAGCGATAAAGCTGCTGTTATATACGACTCAAGTGACAAATAACAGTTGTCTTATCAGCTGTCATTTCATCAGGGTGCAGACAAACCAGGCAATTGATTGCTTTTTAACGCTGTGGAAATAGAGGGAAATAAATCAAACAAGGTTTCCCAGCTTTTAGTCAATAACCCAGATTATTTCTAACCCTTTTATGTGATGTATGTATTTATAACTAATAACTAAAAGAAATCAACAGGAGAGATTTAACAGCAACTGAACAGGTAGTCCGAACAGGTATTGAATAAACTCAGTGACTGGTAGAGCTGTTATAACATTTCTGGGATTATTACAGGCATCTATCAATCATATTAAAAGTATTAAAAGTCATATATCCTAGCAGTCACACTAAAACACTGATTCACATGTGGTCGCTTCAGAGAAGTGGCGCTTTAAAGGTTTAGCGGCTTTACGATACATGCGATTGGATTTCCGATTGCTCATGGCCAAAATCTGGAGTTAATTATGTTCCAAAACAACAAATTGACAGAAAAAACTGAATGTAGCACTATAGATCCAATCAGTTTGTACCACATTTGCATTACAATCACACTTGTTATTGAGGTTAAAGGTCCACTGCATGTGAAAAAATTGTCAGAATAGGTGAAACTGAGGTAATCGTTAATTTGCTACACAGAACATTTTTTGATAATGTATTATCTTTTCTATAAATACCATCATTTTCTATTAAATAAGCCTTGTGGATTGCTTGACATACAGTATGCGATATTGCACTTTCAGCCCCATTTCTCTTTAATTAGAAATGCAATAAATATATATATATATATATTATTGCAATTAAACATTATTGGGGAAGTAAAAAGGAAAGTGGTTCCCAAACTGGGGGGTGGAGTTATAATAACGGGGGCACGTAAAGTTAGCAGAATTTTATAGGATGCACCAAAATTTTGAAAAGAAAAACAGCTGCAATATGTGCTGAAAATATATGCCATGCCGCGCTGCCCACATTTACTTTGTCAGTGTATTAATGTGGATTAATGATCTCGAAATAAGGAAATTAATCTACATGTAACAACCAATTCAACGCTTGTAAAGGCAATGCATTTTAATCGAAAACACACTGACGTATGCATGCAAAAATCAATGCCCATGCATTGCCCTGTTTGTTTAATTGCAAGTGCAATGTGCAGTAAGACTTTTTGTATGAAGCAGACACAGAAGCAGAACGGATAGATGATAAGTCTGGGGGAGTTTAACTCGCATTTTGCAACAAAAATAAGCACAATTTTGTGTTGTACACTTATTGCACGCAACTGGCTGTTGAGTAATGAGTAACGGGGGCCTGTGCCCCAGTACAGCCTTATGTCTAGCAATGCCACTGCAATAAATACAGTTATATATATGCTTGTCGCCGTTGTTACAAACAGAATTTGTGTTAATTACCATTAATAAATTCTAATGTTTCAAATAAATCCTCCTGAAAGTGTCTTTATGTGTGTGTGTGTGTGTGTGTGTGTGTGTGTGTGGTAATGCCTAATTAAGCTGTGAAACAAGCTCATTTGATTCCGGTATCCTAGCTCACAGGTACGCTGGCAGGTTTGTAGGTGCACAGAATGGATATCCCTAAGTATACAGTGCCTTGAAAAAGTATTCACACGTCTTGAACTTTTTCCCATTATGTCACCTTGCAAACACAAACTTAAATGTATTTTATTGAGATTTTACTGCAAACCTACCAATACATGGTCGTCCACCCAAACTGACACACCTAGCATGGAAAGCACTGGTCAGAGAAGCATCCAAGAGGCCCACAGGAAAACTATAAGTTGTGTACTTCACAAATCTGACCTTTATGGAAGAGTGGCAAAAAGAAAGACATTTAAAGTTCCATTTGCAGTTTGTCACAAGCCATGTGGGGGACACAGCAAACATGTGGAAGAAGGTGCTCAGGTCAGATGAGACCAAAGTTGAAATTTTTGGCCTAAATGCTAAGCGTTATGTGTGGTGGAAAAGTATCACTGCTTATCACACTGAACACACCGCACCTCCCTATCCAATCTGGCTAAGCTTGAGCTATTTTGCAAAGAAAAAAGGGGCAAATATTTCAGTCTCTAGATGTGCAGCGCTGGTAGAGACATACCCCAAAAGACGCTGTAATTGCAGCGAAAGGTCGCTCTATAAAGTATTGACGCAGGGGGGCTGAATACAAATGCACACCACCCTTTTCAGATTTTTATTTGCTTAAAATTTTGAAAAGTGTAAGTTTGTTTTATCAAATCAAGTCTGAGATTGTTGTCAATAAATGCACAGGGTATAAAAGTGTGCTTTGGCTTAAGGCCAAATTTGGGTAGAAAACTAAACTTTTTTACAAGCTTAGCTTTATTAAGTTAATTTGAGTGAACCCCAATTTAAATAATACCAACACAACAGACCAACACAAAGTAGCACATAATTATGAATATCGTATATCATTTTCATTCCACTTCACAATCATGTGCTACTTTGTGTTGGTCTGTTACATAAAATCTCAATAAATCAATTTAAAATCATTCAAGTCTGTCATTTAAATTTGTGGCTGTAAGCTTTTTTACAAGCTAAGCTTGTGAAAAAGTTTAGTTTTCTACCCGAATTTGCCCTTATAAAAGCAAAGTACACTTTTATACCCTGTGTATTTATTGACAACAATCTCAGACTTGATTCAATAAAACAAACTTTTGTTTCCTTAAATACTGTCTTGTAGCAGCACATGCATGAAGGGTGATTAATTGCAAATTATTGTAAGCCGGGATGTGTTGTATGCATGAGACTTCCCTGTTGTTTTTAAATTATAATTATGGTTTAATTTTTATATAATTGCTCAAAACTAACAGTTAATTGACAAACTGCTTTATAAACAGTTAAATTTGAAGGACAAACAAGAACCAGAAGGGCAAATTGAAAAATGTATGAATAGTGGGTATCTTTATATATCACTCAGACTGTCTGTGCGTTTTTTGGTCAACATATTTGTTGCCTAAAGGTCAGTGTCAGAAACAAATATCAGACTGATATTAAACCTGCCTGCTTTTTTTATTTCATTCTGAATTGCTTTGAAAGCTCATTTAAAATCAAATGTGACTGCTTAGACAGAATTTTTATTGCCACTTTTATTTCTTTATTGTCTCTCATACGCAAGTGTTGACAGCTGTACTGTAAATCCGGTTGTATAAGAAGAATTTAATAAAGCTCACGTTGATTAATTTAGATTTAGAGTCAGTAAAAATAATTTCATAATGATTTTTTTGGAAGTGGTTTAACTGTATGTAATTGATTGCATTTACCCACTGATTAAGCAAAAAGCATTGATTTTTCCACTGAGAAAGCCCAGCAGTCAGAACCACATTCCAAAACTCCCATAATGCATTTCTGTATGCCTGTTTTACTGGCAGCAGTAGGCCAACCAGATCAATTCAATTTGCAAAATGAACAAGCGGTCAGTATCGGTTAGATAGCAGTCAGGTCGAAAAAAAGCATGGTGCTTTGCTAAAATTAGACCTTTCCCTTATGCTAATTGATTAGGGTCCACTGATGAGGGTGCAGTCGGCAGTCACACATTGTGATTTGTATATCTGTTCAGCAGTTATGGTGAGTTTCTTAAATTGTTTAATTTTAATTCAATTCAATTTTATTTGTATAGCGCTGTTTACATTCACAAAGCAGCTTTACACAATCAAAGATAATAATACAGTGTGAATAAAACAGAAATCAGTTTGTCCCTGATGAGCAAGCCGCAGGCGACAGTGGCAAGGAAAAACTTTCTGAAACAGAATAGAAAGAAACCTTGAGAGAAACTAGACTCAACAGAAAACCTATCCTCATTTGGGTGAAAAACAGATAGCAGAAATTATGCAGACACTGTGTGTGTAAGCAACTTAAATCATAAGTCCTCGAAGAACAGCTGGAACGACTTTCTAGCAAAGTGGAAATGTCCTCGGTCACCAGAGGTTTACGCACAAAGCTGACCAGTACTACTATTTCACTGACATTTTATTTGTCCCATTTCAATAGAGAAAACCTCAAGCTCTTTTTTTCTTTCGAGTATGCTAGCCTAGTAAGATTACACAGTGAGCTTTTTTTTCTGGGAGACTGGACAAGGCTGTTATGAGGAGGCGGATGCAACTGTCAAGCGACTTGTGTACTAATCAGAGTGTTTTTGGGTAGCCTCCAGCACAGTGAACAGCTCAAAGCCTGCATCTGCTCTCACTCCCAGCTGCTCACTCAGATCTTTTATGGTGTAAATGAAAGATTAATTCTCCCCATTCTTGATGAGCAAAAAGAAGCAGTCAGGCATATTAAATCACATGAACAAGTCCAGAGTATTCTGTATTTTTACAGCAAACTAACCAAATACCGTTAAAACCCTAGTATATTTAAGAAGTTTTTTCGACTTTACAGCTTTACAGTAACATGGCTCTCAGCAGGAGTGCGCCATGGATGTCATTTCAATTGCTATCGATAATCTTTATAAAAAAAGGTTTAATAGTTGATCAACGCGTCGACTAAAATTAAACTGAAAAGAGAAAAAGAAAAAAAAAAAAGTTTATGTTTAAGTTCACTCTTCCAAAACAGCCCAACACTTTATGTAAACTTGTAACTGTGACTGTAAAACAACCTCAGGAACACTAATTATTACAGTACAAATCACCACATTCTGTAAAAACAACATGTAGCGTTGCAATAATAGCTGCTGCAAAACCAATTGACATAAACTGATTTCAGTTTTTTGTCTATTTTACTATGACTGGCAAACCCTAACCCATAACCCTAACCCCTAACCCTAACCCTAGGTATTTAACATATGTTTATCAACTATTTGAAAGAAATCTACAATTCCTTTTACTGAACAAAATTAATTCAACATGCAATCTGGGTTAATTAAGCAATAGGTACATACCCTTGGCTCTGTGCAGAAATGATCAAATAAAAGTATTTTATTCCTAATGTATGCTTTAGAACGTCTCTTTATAATAATATTGTTGTCAAGATTTGGATATTAAATTAATAACACTCCTAAAGATTACTTAATCTATAATTTCACCATCCCTTTCAGGACAAGGCCAATCATATGCCTCCTTGATGGTATTGCATAATGGTTATATATCTCTATATATTTTAGTATTTGTCATGATGAATTACAAGATCAGACCTGACCAATCATAAACCTCCGTCATACGTCATAAGTACAGTCATTATTGTAGGGCTCTTTAGCTGCTAACAACCTACTGCTATTTTTCAGTAGTATGTTTTTGTGCATAGTTGATTCTCTTAGCCTTTTATTCATGACAGTAGGATTTTTTTTTAGCCACAATTCTTCAAAAAGACAATGTATCTGGGTCTTACTGGTTTTCACATGGTGTACCTGGGTTCCACTGGTTTCTGCCAGTTCTTTGGGAATTAAGAATGATGTGCCCATGTCAACCTACCTATGAAACTAATGATCATCAGCACCCACTAGTTTTAACTGGCTAGTCATTCACCCTGATCCTTCAAAATGTCAGCATTTGTTGGGGGGGGAGGAGGTGCAAGAAAACCTGTTAATTCAGAGGTTTACACTCAAATAATAATAAAGGAGGTTGCAATTTTTTTAATTATCCACTAGAGCCAATCTAATTAGTTCCTTAGCTAAGTATAAGGCAGCCGTTAGAGCAGAGTTGGCGTAGATACCCACCCGCAACATTCAACCTTTTCCCGCTCCCGTCCGCAAAAGCCAGCAGGAAAAGTTTTCTTTTCACTGCTTCTTCCCGATATGCTGTTATTGTTTCACTTGCTTCTCTTTTAAATACAACAAAAAAGGAATTAAAAATAAATGTTTTGATTTATTTACGTTTAATTCAGTGAGATGTGAAAATGTAGCACCTAAGATGTCATGCACTGCAGACATTTGGCCTCTGTTTGGGCCAAGTCTACATTCACCCGCATGACCATGTGAGAATTAATTCTGTAATTTTGTGCCTGTAAATTTTTATTTTGGTTGTCAGTGTTGCTTTAATGCAGTAGATAAATAATAGTTTGTATTTGTTTTTAGTAATTTAATTTTAAGATATTTTCATTTCCCAGCAATAATTTTTTTGCCCAAAGTTTACCCGAGTTGCGTCGGGTCCCACGTGGTGCTTCCACAGGAATGCAGTTCTCTAAGTTGGTGCAATCGAGTTTGAGAATAAAAATAAAATGGTGGCTTTTTAAGATTTATTAGGTTAATCAAAGTAAAACGGGTGAACCATTTGATTAAAAAAATTAGAGGAATGTCCTGGCAAGAACCACGGATGTGCTTTTCGAAAGAGGCTCAGCCATCACAATAAATAAGGTAAGCTGGTTATATATTTATTTTTCAATATAATTAATGCTATGCACGCTATATGCGGCAAATAATGTCATTGTAATGTTACATTTAGTATAGCATTTCCTTTTAGCACTCTTGGAGCAATAATTTAAACACAGGAAAATCTAACAGAATAATTTAATAACAATCTAAAAAAATTGCACCGCAGGAAAATTACTAAGGTGGACTAAAGTGAGTACTGTAATGTGCATTAAAATAGAATGATTTCAAATATAAGTGACAACAGAATCAGATGAAGGTGTAAAACAACATGAAGAGGTGTAGCGCACTACGTGTAACTGCAAAGTTGGCATTACTTGTAAAATCAGTACCCACACTAAAATCTGCATAGGTCACATACTTCTGTTGATTTCCTATGGCCTTGAATGTAGATTTCTGTATCTGTTTTTCCACTTTATTGATTTTCTGAATGACCCAAAGCTGTATAATTTGAAATGCAACCAAGCCTGAGTCAGTGCTCCACTTTCATTGCCATTCTAATGGCAGTTACTAAAAAACATCACAGACTCTCTTAGAAGTGGAACAGACCGCATTTACCGAGATAGAAATTTATTGCCGTTTATTGTCAATGTTTTAGCGTTTACAGAACTCTGGTGATTATGCTTCCTTGCTATACTGTATGTAGGATTTAAATAATAATCGTAAGCGAATATTCTTTTTTTTTAACCAAAGTAAAAACTGGAATGAACCTAGAATGAATAAATTAGGTTTTGTATTCGGGAGAAAGCAGAAGGAAGAGAATACAGTACGAGCTGTGAAGAGCCTGATTTTGAGACAAAAAGCACTTGGCTATGTCTGGACCTGCATAAGTAGTTTGCTTTTATTCCCCTCATGTCAGATGTCTCGTTTGTGACCCCTGCAACCTCGCTATTCCTACTGGCATGGTTACCAGGGAAACAGTGTAATGAAGAGAAAGGGTGGTGGAGAGGGTCTCTTAGG
The DNA here is from genome assembly GCA_005784505.1 of Bagarius yarrelli. NCBI lineage: Eukaryota > Metazoa > Chordata > Actinopteri > Siluriformes > Sisoridae > Bagarius > Bagarius yarrelli. The sequence continues at coordinate 1,412,707 of VCAZ01000042.1, forward strand.
TCTGCCGCCTCACTATTCTCATATTCGGCATGCCCGTCTGGTTTTGTAATGGCTAATCATAAACATAACGTATAGAGCGTAGAGTTATAATGCTGAGACAACCTGAATAGGAATGAGCTGACTCAACAAGAAACAACATTAAAGAATCAGAAATATATATCAAACTACTCCCTCTTCACCTGCGGAGCAGTTGCTTTACTTGAAAGTCCAGTTGCTGTCTGTGCTAGAACAGGAAATGTATGGTGTTTGTACATATGACTGTCCAATAACACACCAACTGCTACATTATCTTACACAGATGCAGTTTTACCCTAACAAGGGCACTTGCTTTTTACAAAATATGAGCAATGGACAACCCACCCAGTTTCACAAAAAAAAAAAAAAAAACCCTCCAGCATATGGGCTGCTCACCCATCTGTCCTTTTTTAGTTTAAACAGACAAAAAAATTCTGATTTGCACTGTAAAAAAAAAGCTCTAATCACTAACTCACTAATTTTACCTTGTTAAAAAGAACTTACATACAATACATTTACATCAACCCGTTTCAGTGCATGTTACTTTAAATGCTAATGAGTTAATTCAGCCCACCCCTTTGTTCTGTTGCCCCAAAACCATTTAAAAATGTATTTTACAAACTTTTAATCATTAACAGACACTGTTCTAAACTATCCAACAAGGCAAGCTTAATGTAGTGCTACCTTATGTTATCTTTACCGACAACACACAGTTTGTAATAAGACAATTCCCTTAATACATTGTACATTATAAATATGCAATTATGAGTTATCATCACGGCCACGCCAGGTTCCACGAACAATGAGCGCACACCCTTGACTGAGTATTAACCTGATACACCTGCACCTCATCAGTCCATCACAATCACTTACCCCAATTTTACATAAACGATTACCATCTGGTCTCATACATTTTAGACTCGCTACTGACTGGCCTGCCTGATTCTTCGGATCCCATCAGAAGCTTCAGCACTTGGCTTCAGATTATTTGTGTCTGCTCTTCACTCCTCCTTTATTGCCCCTAGTACCAAAGTTAACTTTTTCATCTGCTATTTGACTGACATTCAAAATCATAAATAAAGCAACCCGCTAAGCCTCATCAGTATTTCTGGCTTCTGTCTGGTTCCTCGTGACAATAATATAGAGAAGGTTGTACATGGAAAAAACAACATAACAGTGTTCTCTGAGAGTGTGCACGTCAGCTGCATTCATCGTGAAACTTGCTAATTTTAGCACATTATTTGAAAAGTTTTATACTCACTTTTTCTGGGCGAGGCGAAAGCAGGAACACACAGTTGGTATTAATCAATTTTTCAGAAGTAACTTTTTAGCAAAACCTGTTTTATACTGACCCTTGTTTATTACCCAAGCCAACATAAAGAGATCGTAAGCAAAATTCTGCTCCAAAAAAATGGAGGACAGTTTACTTCTCACTCAAGGACACTGGTTAAAAACCCCAACTACAGCGTATGACCTGCCTATTTTACAAAATACCAGCCCAAAATACGTTATTGAACTGGAAAACACTAAGTTTTATAAACTCCCACCTATTGTATCGAATAGCAGCCCAAATTTTATCAACCAGCCCAATGCAAATTTTTTCTGTCTGATGGGATCAAAAGAATCTGGCGTTACCGCTTGGGGCAGTCGTGGGTGTTTCCTTGGTTTGACAAAAACAGCCATCTTGATTTGAGAAAGGGGTTAAAATATAATGATAAAAATAACTGGATGGATCTTAATTAATATAGGGTTGTTGTGAAGGAGAAAAAAATAATAAACTGTGGACTGTTAACCCAAACCTGCCTCTGATCTGGGTCTCGAACCATGTCACAATGGATTATTAAAAATATATAAACTTCATGCATGAATCAGTTTTACGCTATACCAAAAAGTTAACAGTTTTTTGATTGGCTGTAAGTAACGGTCTACACTGTGTGAGGCGAGGTGGATTGCTTATCTATCTATCTATCTATCTATCTATCTATCTATCTATCTATCTATCTATCTATCTATCTGTCTATCTATCTATCTATGCATCCATCCATCTATCTATCTATCTATCTATCCATCCATCCATCCATCCATCCATCTATCTATCTATCTATCTATCTATGCATCCATCCATCCATTTATCTAACTAGTTCCACAGATGTTCTTAAAATGTTTACTCAATTTATCTCTTTAAAATATATTAGTTGGCACAAACTTTACTCCAACTTTAAACAGATTCTAATGCCTAAATTTGTGCTTATAGCCCAGTCATTAGTCATTCTGAAACATGAGAAAAGTAATTCTTTGTTTGTCATTTTAATAACATATATATGTTTATACTGACTTAATATAATATGTCTTATTAACCAAACCCAAGCAAGAATATTAGTACAACTTTTTTTTTTCTATTATGTTATTTAATAAGTTGAATTTTACAAAGTTTCTATCTCCTCAACCCCACCTCCAATAATTGCCCACCAGGGATATTTGTCTGCCCTCCCCTCTATGTTTGGCAAGAACTGGGCCTGCCCTCCAGGCAACTGATACGTTACGGTCATATAAGATAAAACAACATTTCTTCGGAACCGTACTGCTACACAGAACTACACAAAACAACAAAAATATATAAAACAAAGAACAAAACAGAGCAAAGGACTAGAGAAGAATTTGTCCTTACCACATAAAGTGCATGGTGTTTAACCAGCTGCAAACAGTGCAGGACAGGCAGTGCAAATAATTGATACACAAATACTTCAGGCATATACAGAAAATATCTCAGACCAGACTACAGACTAGACTGTGCCAGTGGAGTGAAAAAATGTGCAAAATGTGTGATAGCAGTATTGAAATTCATGTGAAGGACAGCATTAAAGAGTTTACGTAATTATCTGGTTAAACATAGATTTGTTTTAAATAAGTGGATTTGAGTGTGTGTGTGTGTGTGTGTGTTAATTTAAGACAATTCAGTTCTGGGTGATGAAGAGCCTGATGGCTTAAGGAAAAAAAAAATTAACCACGTGGTAGCGCAGTGGTTAAAGTGTTGGACTGCTATTTGGAATATTAGGGTTTGATTCACAGCACAACTAAGTTGCCACTGTTGGGCCCCTGAGCAAGGCCCTTAAACACCTAATTGGTCAGTTGTATGGAACAGATAAATGTAAGTCACTCTGGATAAGGACATCTGCCGAATCCCGTTAATGTAAATGTATATACTTAACTTCATGTTTTTTTTTAAATTAGCATATTTGCTTACTACAATACCTGTATTAGCCTTGATTACCACATAGATTAAAAACTACAGTACATACAATGGTAAGCTATGATGTAAAAATGTTGATGTTTTTATTGGTTATTTAGTTTAAATTTAATGTTTTTTTAATAATTAATTGTAATTTATTTTCCACAAAATTGCCCACAAAATTGCCTAAACCTTGCTTTGTTAAGGTTGAACTGGTGTATCCCACATTAAAAAAGGTCTGAGCCAGACATCATATAGTGCTAGCTTTTAGTTAAAAGAAGTCACATCTGATTTGTAACAAAGTATTTGGACAGAATCATCAGCCAATCAAAGTTTGACGTTCAGTGACAGCCCGCCGTTTGGGTTTAGCAAGGTGGCCAGCGCTACCCCAGAGTTCTTCTGGAATTTCTGGAGTATGAAAGTAAAACTTAATACGTAAATGATGGCCACAGTCGCCAGCAACGCTACTCTAGATCTTTTTGCTGATCTACTGAAAACACCTTTTCAAGGTGCCCTTTAAAAGAAATAATTGAGTTACACCGACAGTTGCTTAGCCTCAGTTAAAAAAGTACATACTGGTATTAGCTTTGTTTAAAAACAACATTCCTGTATATACTTATAATGCATGATAAAAATTTCTGGAACATATCTCCCGTTGACGTTAGGGGCACTAATTTAGGCTCGTATTTGAGAGAATTTTCTAAAAACCTATTGGATGAAATGCTTTGCTAGACTTGTTGGAAGCCCTACAACTGTTTCTTCCTTTTGGTCTATTCCATTTTTGACTTCATCTCAACTTAAATTCACTTTTACATTGCATTCGTGTTTAACATGGATATAGGCAAAAGCTTTTAAAGTAGAAGTTTGATGGTTTATTTTTAACAGCTTTCCTATTAGATGCCAGTGCTGTAGGAGTTGCGCTGATATGTGAAATGAGCAGGTCTGATGATAAATTGCTGTGAGAGCTGTGAAATTTGTTTTGTAAATTGTGTGGGTGGTTGCAGGAATAGAAGACACATTTTTTCATAAGAGGCTTCCATTCGACTGCTTCACTGAACAAATTTTATAACCATGCAACTCCATGAACTGTGCAACGTACTTTGGGAAAGCAATTAGCAATCGCTAGTTAGAATCACTATTATCTGGCAGGGAAATTCAGCACTCATTTATCAAGACTGTGTCTGTCTTCTGGGCATATGGGTAAACATTTATCAGCACATGTTGTTAAAGACCATGGTATTATTATATAGAAACACTGTGTTTCATTAATTCGCTTCAAGACTCACACCTGATGTAAAATAACCCACATAATAAGCTACACACCCCATAAACTTCTATAACCACTTGTTATATAATTATATAACATTTAATTTATATGAAATTAAACTTTGTACATAAATAAATAATTCTTTTTATTTTTGCTGACTTACACAGAATTTTTATTTTACCCTATTATTATTATTATTATTATTAACAATAAATAAGACGACAGAAGTGAAGATATATCTGTATATGATATGTATAAGCCATAAAATAGTTATATTTTCTAGTATAGTTATATATTAAAGGAAATATATTTTAATATTTAAATGTTAACAAGCATTATTTAATATCAAGCAGATTTATTTAACCAGGGAGCAAACAAAAAGATGCACTGGAGAACTATGCTGGAGATGAATGCTGGAAACAGTGCCTAAGAGACTAGTGACTAACAGAAGGGTGTTAAGCAAAGATATACTGAAAACTAGTACTTATCCTTGGCGTGAATGCAGACAGAGAACATAACGGAGTCCAGTAGCATGCGTGTAGACCAGACAATAAAGGAGTGAGAGAGTGCTGTTTATATAGAGTGCTCGTGAGTGACTGCTAAGTGGCTATGGGTGCAGGTGACTAGAATTCGGTTAATTGGGCATTGGCAGGAGCGGCCTCAACCTCTAGCTGCAGGTCAGTCAGGACAAGACTAATGGAACTCGACGAGGAGGCTGGGATGTCGGCTACCCACAACATCTCTTCCGGTCCATATCCCTCCCAGTCTACCAGGTATTTGAGTTGGCCGCCTCGATGCCACGTGTCACGATGCCAGAATGCGGTTGACCTGATAGATAAAGGTGTCAGCATCAACCTCTGGAGGGGGGGCACCCCAGACTCACCAGATCGTGTGGGAGAAAGAACAGAAGGTTTAGTAAAACCCTTGAGTAAAGAAACATTGTTAATTTGATTTTGGGTCCAATGTACCGAAGATTTAGCAGTTACAGCTGGGCAGTTGGAGATGGACTATATCTGATTTTGATCAAACTTTAGCAGATTGTTCAGTGTATGATGCTGATTGCATAGATGTGACTATTAGGAGTCAAATTTATAGCACTACCAACTGGCAGCAGAAAGTGTTTTAAATTCAGCGTCTTATCTTTATTCGAGTTACAATAAACTGCAACAGAATAGCATAAATAGCGTAAATCTATTATAAGATGCTTGATATCCTACATGCAGCCAAGAGAAACACTATGAAATAAAGAGAATAAACTGTTGGTAATACAGTCAATTAATACAATTTAATGAAACAAATATTAGAATTTCTATTAGTAAATGTACGCCAGCTTCTGATATTGTTTTTGCAGCAGAGAAGGACTTGCTGGCCCTGAATGCACACCAATGATTTGCATAAGCAATGTCTGAACAATGCTATTAAGGGACTAATTTTACCAGGCAACAGAAGAGGCATACAAAAACAAGTGAAAAAATATGGAAATCTTATTAAGTGCTTTACTTCCCTGAGAAAGAAAAACTGACCTGACCCATGATCACATTTATTTTCTTATCTCACACCTCTTAAATGCTGTTATTTGGTTCTTGATATAAAAAAAGTCACTGCTTTCCAGGTTCTATGCTTAAGCAATACCGGCAGTGACCTGATGCAGTCTTCACACTGCCTTTTCCCCTGGTACCCTGCCAGATGTCAATGCCAATCCAAAAGTTTGTTCTCAACTGCCTTTACCTATTCTTCTGTCTCTTTTCATTTTAAAAAAGTAATGTACACTAGACATCTGCATTCAGTACCAGAAGTACCAGACCAGTAATATTGAGACCTAGGATATTTTAATCTTTAGTACATCTGCCAGAAAGCAGACTGCATTCAATGGTCACTGAAACGTGACTGTAGATGCATATTATGTGACCTGTGCATATATGACCTATTTACACACATGCTGGTTATGTATTGCATTTAAGTTATTAAAGGGTATGTGGCAGTTGTAGGAAAGTAAATATTGTACAAAATTGTATGTAGAGAAATTAGTTAGCTTTAGAAATGCATAGAGACGAACAAATTGTTGTTAATCTTTGTTCTTTCGCTTTAGCATGCCTAACGTTTTATCGCAGTCGACATACATTTTTTAATTTTAATCAAATGAAAACTAAAAGATTTTCAAATCACACGAGCCGATATTTTGTTTACAATAGAACATAGAACAAACCTTTAAACTAAGAAATTTAACTTTCTATAAAAACTATCTATAAAGCATGAAATGTATTATTATTCCTTGATATGTTGCAAATTGTTTTTTTATCATTGCATTAAAAATAAACTATACTCATACTATAATAACTCCTAAAACCACATGGACGGTGAATTAAAAGCAGTCATGCCTGACTTTTGAATATCCTTTTTTATTTCATTCAAGCATTTATCTTTTAAACCCGCTTATTCCCTACTTTGGGGTCACAGAGATCTGCTAAAGCCTATCCTAGCTAAAGTCTCTAAAATGCAAAAGGCAGGCCACCACTTCCCATTTCCTATTTCTATTCTGTTGGATCCTTTAAAAAGATGTGGGGTCTTTTGACTAAAGAAAACGAAGCGACATATAGTCATTGCACTTTTACAGATTCATTTCAACAGTTGCATAATAGCGGGACAAAGATTATGCAAAGTAAGCATATAAACCGCATTACCTATTTGCTAATCAATAGTTACTGCAAATGCTGTAGTAAGGAGTCAAAGATTTTCAAAAAGATTTATGGTGGGAAAGCTGAAGAAACATCCTTTTTATTTTAGCCCTGATTAAGTGGTTCATTTGTGTAAGCCCTTACTCCTGAAGGAGAGCTGAACAGCTTCTCGTAATCACATTACTCGTTCTCCCCCATAGAGAGGCAAGCTGCTGTTAAGACTGTTGAATTTTCAGAGCACTATTGCCTGTCAGCAATAAAAAAATTTCATTATCACCTGGAAACCAATCTTCATGCCTCCCCACGGCATGGATAAGAGCAGGAACACAATGTAAAAAAATCATGTATACTTACAGTATCTTGGTTGATTCGGATGCAGTTTCAGAAATTTTATTTAAGGTGCTATACTTAGGCTAAGGACAATATTGCTAAGGATAGCAATAAGGACAATTGCCTTATACTAAGGCTGGTGTATGGGAAAATTAATGATAAAAGCCAAGTCTAGGAGTTCACTGCTGTGGTCCTCCAGAGAAAGTTCTTCTTGTTCAAGCATAATTAATCCAGATCCAGCCACCTCCCAGAAGTCTGACATAAATTCTACTAGGCAGAGAGAAAAGGAAGAAAAGAAAACGAAAGGTGTATTTTACAAAAATAACTAGCGCAAATAAACAGATTATCATTATTATCTGCACATATAAGTGTCCAGTGTGCAGCAAAACATTGTAACAAGTAATGTGCAAGTGCTTGGATTTGAACAGAGGGAGAAAATGTCTGCTGGGAATGAGTTCCAGAGTAGAGCAGCAGAACAGATAAAAGCTCTGCTCCCCATGGTGCTGAGATGGGCAGTGGGCACAGTAAGGTCGATGGAAGAGGATCTAAGGGAGCACGAGGATGTGGCGATGTTAAGAAGATGAGACAAATAAGGAGGGCTAAGTTATGGATGGATTTGAAAGTATAAAGAAGGATTTTTGAATTTAGTTCAGAATTTTCACAGAAGCCAATAAAGTGTCTGTATGACAGGGGTTATGCAATGAAACGAGGGGGCTTTGGTGATGAATTCTAAACCGGGTGAAGCTTATGGAGAGAGTTATGAGAGGGAACCAAAGAGGAAAGTATTACAATAATCAATACAGTAGGAAAATGCCCGCTGTAGAACAGATGAATAATGTTGCATAATTGGAAATATGCAGACAGGGTAATATTAGAGCGATTCCAGCATTATGGACGTGACAGTTGCAGTCAAAACTTGAAATATAAATTCTTAGGGAATGTATAAATTAACACTGAAAAATCTCTTCATACTAGTTCATTTATTAGAAAAACATCAGTTTATACACATTTTAAATTAGAAAAATTTGCTTGTCTTATGATAAATGTAAATGCCTTTATTTTGTCACATATACTTTGTCACAGCAGAGTGAATTTTGTCTCTTTGCATTTTCCATTTTAGGTCAGAGTGCAGGGTTAGGAATGATACAGCGCCCCTGGAAGGGTTAAGGGTCTTGCTCAAGAACCCAACACTGCTTGGCTGGCAGTGGTGGGGCTTGAACCCAGGTCAGATCAATAACTTAACCATTTGAGCCACCACTGCCCTAGGGATGTGACAAAAAAAAGGCTTGGGTTTTTGGAAGTCTACATACTTTGTAGAAATTCCAACAAACGATACCTTTTAAGACATTTGTAACAACTGAGACATTTTTAACTAAAATCCATCTTGGGTAACACTTTATAATAACTGCATTTTATAATGATTATAAATTAAGAATAATGCATTTCTAGCTGTAGTAATAAACAATACTTTATAAATAACAATTCACCTATTTACTAATGTTTAACTAAGAATTTAGAGCATGTGGTAATTATAAAGTGTTACCAAGATGGGTAGTGAGCTATCAAGGATAACGCCAGTCTCTTAACCAGAGGGGAGGGGGAGATGGTGGAGCAGTCAATTGTGAGGGAAAGCTGTCGACTTTGGATAGCAATAAAGACAATTGTTTTGTATGAAACAAGACAAAGTGTGACATATAAATGATCAGTCACTCGCAGTTCATCAGCAGGTTGTATGTCACACATATGCCAATACAGTTTTGTATTTGAAAGCAATACCGATAAACAATAATGTTCATTTTATTGCTTTATTAAGTAAGTATCAGTATCTGGTAGGTATGCATTGTCATGGTACAGCTATAACCATATTTGGAACAAAAGACAAATATAACATCTGGACCTGCTAATATGATAAAAATTTCAGCGCCATGTAAAGTAAAATTAGTAGTAAACAGTAGGACTATTTAACTGCATTTTTTTTCGGTTTTGTCTTCACCAGATAACAGCAGGCATGTATTAACACCGGTGATCTTGTACTACATTGTTCATTTTAATTTTGATAGTAATAATATAGCCCATGTGACCCAAATATGGTTCATGATTCTTTGTACCTAAGCACCTACACTGGGCTTCTAAAAATATCAATGTGCAGGAATAAGTGCATGCTGCTAATTAGAATTCACAGACTTGACTGGCATGACTCCACTTTGCGAAATGCAATTTCACTATTGCCGTCAAGGTCCTTTTCATCTCCTTTGACAGCCCATGACAGGGCATTTGTGGTTTAAGATTAGAGCCAAATGTCCAATAGCATTTAATTGCCCAGCTTTATGGCGGTTACAGAAAAGTAACAGCCACTCAGCAATCCTGTCCACATGATGAATTCGGCTGATAGCTGTTGGCTCAGCAGTAGTATAATGTCTATGTGTTGGGAGATTTATGAATAAGAGAGTTATGTGGGTTGTACTGTGGATACATTTCAGTAATGGATTCTTAATTTTAACTGTGACCTGAAAGACAATCGAAAAATTAAAGAACATAAATGTCCTTAATAAATGTCCTCAGACCAAGCAGAGGGAAAAGAGATCGAAGGCATCTAGCTTAGAAATACTTTGATTATTTCTACATAAAACTATATTTTAAATTAGTGTTTTGAGAGGTATAAAATAATTCTCCATGTCTTTAATTACAAAGACATTTACCTATTTACAAAAGGAAGGGTAATTATTAGAAACAGAGTGATAGCATGTGCATCTACCCAAAAGTGTCTCTTAAGTAAAAATAATTATTAGCAACTAAAAAATTAGAATTCATTATTAAAATTTAATTAAAGACCCCTATAAAATATGTGCCACAGTCTAAACAAATCTTTTACAGGTTCATTTATGGCAAAGAGGCATTGCATCATAAAAGACTGATCAAATATTTCAGTTTATATCTATATAGTTACCAATTTATATAGTTACATCAATTTATATCCATTTACTTTCCCATTTTAAATATTTTAAATGCTTTCTCACAATGCCAAATAAGTCTGGACCAAAAGAGGGAGACGGTGGAGCAGTCAATTGTTAATTGTTAGGGAAAGCTGTCGACTTTGGATAGCAATAAGGACAATTGTTTTGTATGAAACGAGAAAAAGTGTGACATGAAAATGATCAGTCACTCGCAGTTCATCAGCAGTTTGTATATCACACAAATGCCAATACATTTTTGTATTTGAAAGCAATACCGATAAACAATAATGTTAATTTTATTGCATATGACAGGGTACCAATAGATCAGCTGTGGTATTGTATGAGGAAGTCAGGATTAGCAGAGAAGTATGTCAGGGTGGTGCAGGATATGTATGAGAGGAGCAGGACAGTGGTGAGGTGTGCAGTAGGTCAGAGAGAGGAATTCAAAGTGGAGGTGGGACTGCATCTGGGATCAGCCCTTTCTTGTTTGCTGTGGTGATGGATCGGTTGAGAGACAAGGTCAGACATTAATCTTCTTGGACAATGATGTTTGCAGATGACATTGTAATCTGTAGTGAGAGCAGGGAGCGGGTGGAGGAAAAGACAGCTTGCAGAGCTGAATATGTTGAGGTTTTCTATGGGAGTAACGAGGTTGGACAGGATTAAGAACAAGTTCATTAGGGGGGCAGCTCATGTTGGATGTTTTGGGGGAAAAGTCAGGAAAGCCAGATTGAGGTGGTTTGGACATGTACAGAGGGGGATAGTAAATATATTGGTGGAAGAATGTTACAAATGAAGCTACCAGGCAGAAGACAAACAGGAAGACCAAAGAGGAGGTATATGGATGCGATAAACAAGGACATAAAATAAGTGTGTGTGTGAGTGAATAGGATTTAGAGAATAGGGTTAGGTGGAGACGGATGATTCGCTGTGGCAACCCCTAAAAGGGAACAGCCGAAAGGAGAAGAAGATAAAAAAAAATAGACTACAATCCTGTTTTAATTCTATGTGTTTGTTTTACACTTTATTGAGGTGTCAAAAAAACTTTAAATGAGGTGTTTTTGGTATTTTGTATAAATGCAGGACGTCCCAGTTTGCTGTTTAGTTAAGTGTTAAATGATAATAAAAATGTGCAGATGTTCATAATGTTTGTTTGTTCTTGAATGTGTTTGTTTGTGTTTACAGGATATTTGTCACTGCTTGCACAAAAGTGCATATGAAGAAAAATATTTAGACAATGTGTGAAATGTGGTTTACCAATAAGATCAAAGTGCCCATTGATCCAAAATGATTATTAATAAGGTTCAAATAGGTATCATTTTGACATGAACTGCTACATGTTTTTTTAGGTTGGTGCTGGAATTCTTGTATGTTGTAATATCAGTTCGTTTTGGTTCACACAGCATGCATAGCATTATGAAACTATTCTTTTTTGACATCTTGGAGACCATGTGTGATGATCTGCCTCCGATAACACACACAAGGCTTCCTTTGCTTCATCTTCCAGCTGAATGCACTCTAAACTTAGGCAGAAGATCTTGTAAAGCGGCTTCATGTCAGCAGAGCCATAATAGAAGACAATTTATTTTCAAAAATAAATATTAAGCTTTTAAGCATACAAATTAGGCAGCCAATATATGGTTTTTGTAATGGTTCATGATACAGTGCCTACCAGTGTAGGCAAGTAAGTTGTGAATGGTCTAAAAGCAAAGAAATTATATTAATAACTTGCCAGCTTGTGCTTGTATTACAGGGCCAGATCTCTTGAAGGAAGCAATTTGATTCAGATTTATTGAATTTGGCACATAGAATTTGGCACATAGACTGTGCTATTAAGATTGTGGAGCTTCCCCAGTCAGTGCAGGAAGGGATATTTAGGGCATAGTGGTATCCCAGTGGTTAAGGCATTTGACTGCTAACCAGAGGATTGTTGGTACAAAACCCAGTACCAACAAGTTACCACTGCTGGGAACCCGAGCAAAGCCTGAAACCACCAATTTCTCAGTTGTATAAATGAAATAAATGTAGGTCGCTGTCGATATGTACATCTGCCAAAGCTGTAAATGTACATTTTTAAAATCTTTTCCAGATCTCTTTTAAAATGCTTAGCATTTCTGGTGGGACTTTTCCCCTCTAAAGTATGTTAAAAGCTTTATAAATGCTTGTTACAAATAAATCATTTATTTATTCGTCTTCTATACCCGCCTATTTCCTAATTTGGGGTCACAGGGATCTGCTGGAGTCTATACCAGCCATCTATGAAAGAGCAAAAAGCAGAAGGGATACATCTTGGACAGGTCGCCAGTCCATCACAGGGCCCCACACTCACACCTATTGGCAATTTAGAATCACCAATCAACCTAGCATACATGATTTTGGACTGTGGGAGGAAACCAGAGTACCCGGAGTAAACTCATGAAGCGCGGGGAGAACAAGCTAACTCCACACATAAAGACCCCTGCCCAGGAATTAAATCCAAGGCACAGTGCTGTACATAAATCAATGCCTGTCAGTTTCTGATGAATTTTCCTAGCATCCCACTAGATTTTAGAGCATAACTGGGAGGATTTGCACGCTTAGTAATAACAGCATATGGAAAGTTCAACAGCATTGTAGGTTATTCCAAAGACATGCAGTGGGGTTGAATACTGAATACACTTGTTCTGTAATATTTAATACAGCCTTGTAAAACCGTAGATGAAAATCAACTATTCTGTTGCTGTGATTTTTGTGATTGTATATATATACTGCTCAAAAAAATAAAGGGAACACTAAAATAACACATCCTAGATCTGAATGAATGAAATATTCTTATTAAATACTTTGTTCTTTTCATAGTTGAATGTGCTGACAACAAAATCACACAAAAATTATCAATGAAAATCAAATGTATTAACCCATGGAGGTCTGGATTTGGAGTCACACTCAAAATTGAAGTGGAAAAACACACTACAGGCTGATCCAACTTTGATGTAATGTCCTTAAAACAAGTCAAAATGAGGCTCAGTAGTGTGTGTGGCCTCCACGTGCCTGTATGACCTCCCTACAACGCCTGGGCATGATGAGGTGGCGGATGGTCTCCTGAGGGATCTCCTCCCAGACCTGGACTAAAGCATGGCGTTGGTGGATGGAGCGAGACATGATGTCCCAGATGTGCTCAATTGGATTCAGGTCTGGGGAACGGGCGGGCCAGTCCATAGCATCAATGCCTTCGTCTTGCAGGAACTGCTGACACACTCCAGCCACATGAGGTCTAGCATTGTCTTGCATTAGGAGGAACCCAGGGGCAACCGCACCGGCATATGGTCTCACAAGGGGTCTGAGGATCTCATCTCGGTACCTAATGGCAGTCAGGCTACCTCTGGCGAACACATGGAGGGCTATGCGGCCCTCCAAAGAAATGCCACCCCACACCATTACTGACCCACTGCCAAACCGGTCCATGCTGGAGGATGTTGCAGGCAGCAGAACGTTCTCCACGGCGTCTCCAGACTCCCTGTCTGTCACGTGCTCAGTGTGAACCTGCTTTCATCTGTGAAGAGCACAGGGCGCCAGTGGCGAATTTGCCAATCTTGGTGTTCTCTGGCAAATGCCAAACGTCCTGCACGGTGTTGGGCTGTAAGCACGTCGGGCCCTCATACCACCCTCATGGAGTCTGTTTCTGACCGTTTGAGCAGACACATGCACATTTGTGGCCTGCTGAGGTCATTTTGCAGGGCTTTGGTAGTGCTCCTCCTGTTCCCCCCTTGCACAAAGGCGGAGGTAGCGGTCCTGCTGCTGGGTTATTGCCCTCCTACGGCCTCCTCCACATACTGGCCTGTCTCCTGGTAGCGCCTCCATGCTCTGGACACTACGCTAACAGACACAGCAAACCTTCTTGCCACACCTCGCATTGATGTGCCATCCTGGATGAGCTGCACTACCTGAGCCACTTGTGTGGGTTGTAGACTCCGTCTCATGCTACCACTAGTGTGAAAGCACCGCCAGCATTCAAAAGTGACCAAAACATCAGCCAGAAAAGCATAGGAACTGAGAAGTGGTCTGTGGTCACCACCTGCAGAACCACTCCTTTATTGGGGGTGTCTTGCTAATTGCCTATAATTTCCACCTGTTGTCTATTCCATTTGCACAACAGCATGTGAAACTGATTGTCAATCAGTGTTGCTTCCTAAGTGGGCAGTTTGATTTCACAGAAGTGAGATTGACTTGGTGTTACATTGTGTTGTTTAAGTGTTCCCTTTATTTTTTTGAGCAGTGTATATATATATATATATATACAAGATAGCGGAGGTGAGTAAAAAACGAGTTATATTTTTTTGAGTAGGTTTAACTGGCCTTACTTTGACTAAATTTACTTTAACTTCATTACATTTGATGCCATTCCATCATCATTATTATTAGATAATAATTATGAAAAATTCCATAATGTTACGTATAATAAGATTGTAAGTCTTGAAAACCGCTCATTTTTTAAGAAGCGCTCAGTTCAGAAAATAATGGCCAAAAGAGGGAAAAGCAGCGAGCATAACAGTGAAGACAGGCCACCCACTGCCTTACATTCAATCAATTTTTCACTCCGAGTGAAAAAAAGGACAGTTACATAATGTGATAGCTTCTATGTGCACCAAAACAAGTTGACATCAGTGTACAGAAAATCCAGCTCATGTTGCAGTAAATTTTATGATAATAGTAATATGTGGGTGAACTATGGGCACGTTAACTTAATTAAATTCACTATAAAATCTCAAACAATAACTTCTTTTCATTTTTTTTTTCACATGTATTTTATATATATTCTTTTGTTACTATTTCTTCAGAATTCAGGATTTTCTCTTTATTTTTATCATATCCTATCCAGTACCTACTAATCTTATCATTTTATATTTTATTATTCTTACTTCAAGTAATTTAAACATTAATACTTTTACTGCTACTTGAGTAATTATGTCTACTCACCTCTGACAGATTGCAACAGTTTAGCATTAAATACACATTTTGTGTCTCAATCCACTTGGCTATAACTCTGACCAGCCTTGACAGACACACAATATATAAACCTAATGTTGTAAAGCTGCTTACTTATAATGAATAATGAGATTTAAACATACATTTGCATTTATTTGTTTTTCTCGAGAAAGCTTTGGTTGTGCTGTTTTGCAGTGTTGGGCAAGTTACTTGGAAAATGTAGCAAGCTAAGCTAGAGCTACATGGTAAAAGTAGCTTATTACATCTAAACTAAACCAACTTTAAGCTCTGCGGGATTGCAGATTTTGTCATTATAATGTGGAAACACTTCAAATTCTTTTAAGTCACCTTTTATTTATATAGCGCTTTTTAACAGTAGAGATTGTGTCAAAGCAGAATCAAATCAAATAAGACAATACAGTAAAATACTGTTTAATTAAAATTTATAAATTAAGAGTTCCCAACTAAGCAACCTTGGGAGAAACCAGGTTCAGTCGGGGGGGTAAATTTTTCTCTAACCAGGCAAACCAGCAGGTTATTCCATGCTGCAGCAAATTTTCTGTGGTCTTGTCCAGATGGCCGTCTAAAAGACAAGGTTATCACCGGGAAACTGCCACTGGGGCTTATAGTCTCTAAGTGCTGATCTGCTAACTGGACTGGATAGGGACTGGATCTGTTGGTGACTCTGAGCTCAGAATACGAAGAAAAACAGACATATTAGTATAGATGCCATTCTACTCACGATAGAATAATAATTATTTATTGCTGTCTAACAATTCTTTAACGGATTTGGATAATAAAACCCAAAAAATAAGTCAAATCTTAACAAACATATTGTTTTTATTGGTGTTATTTGTTCGATCAGTGGATTAATTAAAATTTGATGAATTGCAAACCTCTGCTTTATTGCCATCAACAGTCATAATAGCATTTATTAGTATTCTCAGAAACTTTTTTAAATTTACAATTACCTTCTAAGGCATACAAATTAAAGTAAAATAAATGAAAGAAAATGCAAAATGCAGTTACGTGAAAATAAAATAAACCAACTTTTCGGAACATAAAAGTAATTGATGTATTTTTAGCAGCATTAAACCAGTGTAGAAGCTTATCTCACCTTAATCTCACTTTAAAACTGTAGATTTGAACAACTGGACTTGGTTAACCTGAATTGAATAAATCTCAATCTTATTTCAATTCAGCAGTGTAGACTTGTGTGACTGGACTGTTTGGCAGCTTTGAAGCTTGAAGGCCCAGGAGAGTTTTTGAAGGACGCGGTTATAGGAATTCAGTGCATAGTGCATACAGTAGGTCATAGATGTTGAGGCTTTCTATGGGAGTGACGAGGTTGGACAGGATTAGGAACAAGTTCATCAGGGGGACGGCTCATGTTAGATGTTTTGAGGAGAAAGTCAGGGAATCCAGATTGAGGTGGTTTGGACATGTACAGCAACTATATTGGTAGAAGGATGTTAGAAATGAAGCTACCAGGCAAAATGCAAATAGGAAGACCAAAGAGGAGGTATATGGATGCGATTAACGAGGACATGAAGTCAGTGGGTGTGAGTGAACAGGATGTGTAACTAGAAGCACATCCAAGGCCAGGAAGTAATTTCAACCCCTTGAAAACTTGATTTTAGTGTCTAATAAACAATCTTGTATAGAAGCCCCTTTTTTGGTTACAAATACAGAGTAAACATCACTACTCTTTATCAACATTTTATTCATGTATTAATGAGTATTTCTATGCACAAAATGTTTAAATATGCGACCGACAAGATGTTTGGCTACATAGAACTACAGAACGGATATAATATTATATTTTAAGACAGAGGAAGTGTTAGCGTAGTGGTTACATTTTTGGACTTCTAACTGGAAGATTGGGGTTCTATTCCCACCACCACCAAGTTGCCACTGCTGGACCCTTAAGCAAGGCCCTTAAACCCCCAATTGCTTAGTTGTATAAAAGGTATAAATGTATGTTGCTCTGGATAAGGGCGTCTGGCAAATGCTGTAAATTTAAATGTAAGACAGCAGTTTAGACCTGAGTGACTGGACTTTGTTTGACAGCTTTAAAGCATCCTGCTTCCGATTTTTATTTTGTGAATGATACCTTGACAGATGTGTGCGAAGTGCAGTCTACTTATTAAAGGAGCATAAACAATTCAAATAAAGACTGCCACTGAGGTTCTGGTTGACCACAGTAGGTCACAACTCATTGTTGTGTTATATTTGCAGACTTTACAGCACCATTTCATTGCACCGATTATAAAATGACACTTGAGGACATTACACATTTTAACTGATTTTACAATGTTTATTTGCATTTCTAATTTAATCATTCAATTTAGCCAGTACTTAACTTACAAATGAAACATATTAAATTTAATAAAATCCACAAACCCACAAAAGGCCTTTCTACAGTGTAAACTCATCTCAGTGTGCTGTATGTGTAAGTGCATTCAACGAGCAAAACAGAAACTAAACCCACCACTTAATAGCTTTGCTACTAAAATTGTATTTTATTCAAAAAACAATGCTATTATTACACTACTAAGAAATTTGGTTAAATTGGTAGCTGTGCTACTTGTAGCAATGCTACTGCCCAACAGTGACTGTTTGTAATGTCTCTTATCATCTCTGGATGATCTGTCAACTCAGTTGCTATTGGCTTGCCACTGCATTGCTATTAATTAAATCTGAATGAAACTGGAGTCTTTGGGGTCGTGTTGAGCTGCAAATTCATAACGTTCTAAATATATTCAGTTCATGTGAAATAAAGTTCCCGTATTTAGTGCAAAGGTTGTCTCCAGTCTGGTTGATTACAGCTACAGGCAGTAGCTGTAATCAAGTGTCAATTTTTACATTTAAAAATTATTTTAAACGTTTTAAAATGTAATAACTTAAATAATAAACCAAAAACATATTAGATGTTTGTTGCAATAACACTGTACAATAAAGCTCATATTCTTTGTTAATTAAGATCTGATTCAATATAACTAAAATAATGTCACGTATGTAACCCTTCTTTCCTAAAGAAGAAAAAAGAGACATCACAGCGGTGACCGACAAATGGGAAATTACACTAGGTAGACCAATTCTCCAGGAGAATTGAAACACAGCAATGAACATTGACTTCCGAATATTAGATCCAATAATCTACACTGTTTTTTTAACAATTTTTGTGAGTTGTTACACTGTTTGTAATCTAGCGTACCAGTATTAAGCTGATTTAAAGCACTTTTTACGTCACTCTGGATAAGAGCAACTGCTAAATTATAAATGCCGCTTAAAGTGTTTCTGTTTTTGTCTTTATACTTCACTGTATACTTGTATATACCCCGCTCAGTTAAAAAAAGGGGATGCTGTGAAAAACATATCCTCAATGGGGTGGAAATAATACACATATGGACTAACTCCACAGGACTGTTTGCATGTGGAAGTCTCTGGGTCACCCATACACAGTATGGGCAGCTGCACCATCTGCAGCAAGGACTGTGCCAAGGAAAAACATAGGCTTGAAGCTTTAACGTGGATGAATACACGTATGGGATACCTTCAGGGTCACTACATATAGACACAGCTTTAATGAATTCTGGATTTTAAAAAATTCCTGGAGTAAGCATTCTGCTAACGTGAGCTTGATAGGGTTAACAGGCCAAGTTGATGGCATCTACTTACCAGTGGGCCAGTCTATGCTCCAACACAGCCTTTCCTTTCTTCCAGTCTCAGCTCCTCTGAGGTCCTGAAGCTTTGCATCTGGCCCACGTATGCTAATTTTTTTTACGGCACTTGGCAGACGCCCTTTACCAGTCTTTTTATATACAATTAGGAAATTCGGGGGGCCTTGCTCAGGGACCAAGCGGTGGCAACTTGGTGGTGCTGGTAATCGAACCCCGATCTTCAAATTATCAGTCCAACACCATAACCACTGCACTACCACTACTCATAGTACTGTATGAATGGGGAAGAAAGAAGCTAGAGCTGGATCTGCCTTTTCTAGTTGCAGTGCTTGCAGGTTAACTATGTAGTCTCTAAAAGAATTGGTAGAAACCTTGGTCATAATTCACTGGTTACCCGCTTCCTTCTTGGGGTGAGGAGGCTCAGACCTGCATGGCAACTGAGATGTCCGTCTTGGGACCTGTTGGTAGTTCTGAGGGGGGGCCCCCCAGGTAGGGTCAAGTTGTTTCTTCACTCCCCATAGTGATACAGGCTCCCTGCCCTCTCTGGAGTAGACCAGGGAGGAGCAAACCTTTTATGCCCTATTAAAAGCCTGACTTACCATAGCTGAATGCTTGTACTTCTTGGTCAATGACTTTAACCTAATCATGATGTTTCGTCTTACAATACAAAGATGTGGTCATGCAGGAAGCATTACTATAGCGCATTATTCCCTAAGGTTACATACATAACCTCAGAGGTTTAATACTCAGTCTGCCCTCATTTACATTTACATTACATTACATTTGCCAGAGCGACTTACATTAATCTCTTTTTACATCGGAGCAATTGGGAATTGAGAGCTTTGCTCAGGGGCCCTGCTCAGGGTGGCTTGGTGATGCTAGGAATCGAACCCCGGTCTTTCTGGTATCACCTTACCACTAAGCCACCACTTCCCCATTTATGTTATTACTTCTTAAGCAAAACTGCTGGTTGCAAGTCTTTTCACATTGGTATAGCAAACAATAATCTAAGTGGTCTTAATTCATATGTTTGGTATTTTAGTACTGTTACTGTTTTTTTCACTAATTAATGTCTTGTGAAGTTTTGTAGTAATGTTGTGTCTGGTCATTTCGTCTCTGTCCGCTCATGCATTCAAGAGGTGTGAGTTTGGACAGTGAGGGTGGGATGTACACATTCAATGCTAACAGGCTTTAGCTACAGGAATTTTTTAAATTGTCAGACTGCACCTTTAACTGTTGGTTTTTAAAGGATAATTTTTAAAGAAGAGAAAAAAGGTAAGTCAAATTTTTCATGTCAGTTGATGAATGGTGTGGGAAAAGAGTGATAAGATCTACCTGCTGCAACAACACATAAGAAATAGGGTTTCCTCAGGGTTTACCTTCTTCTATTATTAAAGACCTGAATAACAAACAGAACTAGGAAATCAGATGCCAGAGCCCAGCTGAAATCCAGATGGAAGACTTTATAAGGCTATGTTATCATATTTTTGATCAGCAAAAAGTATGTTTCTGTGTCTGATTTATTAAACTTTACTCAGTTGGGTTTAATGGAAAAAAACCACACACAATTATCTGAAATGTTGTATGCTGTAGCATCATGATATCCGTTTACAGGAAGTAAAAGGCCCAGACCTGCACAAACTGAGATTCATCAAGACATGGTTTGCTAAAATTACTATTGAGTATCTTGCACTGGGCTGTGATCCTAATCTCAAGGAGCACATTATGAATAAACTATTACACAGACGGCACGCCAAACTTGTATCATTAATAATGATGGCAGGGTCCTTTCTGTGTGGAGTTTGCATGTTCTCCCCGTGCTTGCGTGGGTTTACTTCGGGTTCTCCGGTTTCCTCTAACAGTTTAAAAACATGTATGTTAGATTGATTGGTGATTCCAAATTGCACATAGGAGTGAGTGTGAGAGTGTGTGGTCCTGAGATGGACTGGTGACCTGTTCAGGGTGTACCCCTCCTGCCTTTTGTCTTTTCAGAGATGGCTTGAATAGACTTCAGCAGATCCCAGTGACCCCGACAAATTGGTGGTTTTTACAAAAGTTCTTGTTTTTGGCCTTCATATTTGGTTTTCAAATATGCTAAAATTTTATCAGACACATACACAAAAATATTTAATTGCAACATGTTATGTCTTATTCTGTACATAGCAGCTTTAAATCCAATCAGCAGCCAAATGAAATCAGTTGTAACACTTTCTTTTGGAAGTTTTTGTAGCAAATGCTGTCACTAATGTTACTGGCTATGTTCAAAATCTGGATATTATTATTTTTGCCTACTCACCTATTAATTTATTTTCTATCTGCTGGCGGACGGTGACAGCCATTGAAACTATACCTGAATATGTGTGCAGAGATAACAATATTCTCATTTAAGTATTATCAGTTAACTGACCTAGTGACCACAGTGCCACCCACAGTGGCCTTTATGCTTTTTTTAATGAATGGCTATATAAATTAAATACAATTAAATAAAATTGCACTTTTCTAGTATTATAAGGCCATTCTTTTATTATTTGAACTGCCTCTTTAAAAATCTGTAGTCCTTAAACTAAAGGATTGCTCTCACATTTGTCATTTTACATCAGGTAAGGGAAAAAATAGTGCAAATGTTCCCGCATCACCAACAGGCAATAGACACAATAGAGACATTACAGTTTCTTAGTTGCTTAATTGCTTGTGTCTTTGTTTTTTAAACAATATGACAGAAACCACTTTACTGAAAATTGAAAAACATTAAAGTAACAGTACACATCACATAATATGAAGCATTAATTAATTAATTAACTTGACTTGACTAACATACCTTAACTTGACATAACATGGCATAAACACTAGCATAAACATGAACATGAATAAATTTATCAGTGTGTTACAAACAATCATCCAAAGACACATGGCTACACAGGGGCTATATACAAACACAAGACTAACAAGGAACACATTTACTAAACAAACACTTGAATAAATAAGCAACACATGACCAAACAAACCAACAACAACAAGACACGAGGACAAGGGAAATCACATGACAGGAAGACAAGAGGAACAAGGATCACATGACAAAGACATAACAGGAAATAAACAAAGAACCAAGAACAATGACTCAAAAGATAAAGTCAAGTCAAATCAAGAGTCCCCAACTAAGCAAGCCAGAGACAGGAGCAATTAACCAAAACTCCACCAGTGACAGAATGGAGAAAAAACCTTGGGAGAAACCAGGCTCACTCAGGGGGTCAGTTCTCCTCTGACCAGACAAACCAGTAGGTTACCCATGCTGCAGAAAAGTTCCCATGGTCTTGTCCAGATAGCTATCTAAAAGACAAGATATTACTGAGAAACTGCCTTATTGTCTTTAAGTGTTGGCGGCGACGTGAGCTCGGAATAACTATAAATATATTGTGTGATTAAAACCTTACAGCTACAGTTTTACTCTGACCAACCAATCAGAGGACAGAAAAATGCTGATGTTATTGTAGACCAGCTACATGGCTCTGTAAGATTAAGTTAAAATCTGATTGGCTAAAGAAACAGTCAGCACTACTGATTCTGAAGGTCCTGGGCACATAGAGGCTAAAATCTGATTGGACAAAAAATCTAACATCCACATACACGTACTGGGAGCAGTGCAGCAAGAGAAACGCTACGAAATAAAAATAACAAACTGTTGGG
Source organism: Bagarius yarrelli (assembly GCA_005784505.1). Classification (NCBI taxonomy): domain Eukaryota; kingdom Metazoa; phylum Chordata; class Actinopteri; order Siluriformes; family Sisoridae; genus Bagarius; species Bagarius yarrelli. The sequence continues at coordinate 1,435,509 of VCAZ01000042.1, forward strand.
AATAAATTAATACAATTTCATAAAACAAATATTAGAATTTGGGTTGTAAATGTAGGTCAGTGCTCACCACTGTATTGTTCACAATTGTACGTTATATGATACTGCATGTTATAAGTTATATAACATATATAATAAAATAATACATTTTAAATTTCAAGCATGTAGGACAGTTTTAAAATATAAGTTCTCTTAGTCAGTTTTAACTAATATTCACGTTTTATATTTATCACTCTAGTCCTGAAAGAAGGCAGACACAAATACACATTTAAAAGGTTTCAGCGTCAGTATAATGCTTTCTAATGTGCAATTCATTGAAATATAACACACACACACACACTCTTACACACTGATACGATAAAATACATTTAAAACAGAATGATGTTGTATTTGATTTGATTACATTAATGTGGCCAGTGAGTTATGGGTGCAGGAAAATGAACAGTCTCCAGTGATCCTGAGCGACAGAACAATTTAGCAGGAACTAAATTGGAACTAATAAGAATAAAACACGTTCAAATCCATCTGCTCTGTAAGAAAGGAACTTGAAAAAAAGACAGGAAAACAAGAATTCATCTTCCTTCCTACAGACTCAACATATCTGTGTCAAGGTACTTTCAATTAAACATATGTCAGTAGGGGTTATAGAGTTGCGTCTTTGAAGATCACTCAACACTTCTTGTCGGAAATCTAATGTAAGCAAAGAGTGGTGAGAAAGCAAGGGAGCAAAAGAAACATGCTGTCAAGTATAAAATACAGTATAGACTATTTTTATACATTTTTATATATTTGAAAGTATACATTTTGTATTGGGCACTGTTAAAGGGAAATATACAACTAACTGCATAGTGTGCTTTAACATTCCACCCTGAAATTAATATATGAAATTAAATTCTCTTACTTATTGTATTTTGTATTTTTTTAGAGTTAAATTTACTTACATTTAATTTAGCTAATTTCTATGGATTTGAGCCGCACGCAAACAGAGCAATTTATAAAGAGCTGTTATATGTATTATACTGTACATGCATGCTTCAGGCTCTTTATCTACCCTGTTTACCCCTGCTTACCTCGATTTTGTATAAGCATAGTACTATACAGATAAATGTCCAATTTCAAACCAAATTTCTTCTCAGGAATCTGCACACAGAGTTTTGCCTGACACGATCATGATATTTTGGTGATGATTTATTGTCTAATTAATTAAAGTGATTATGACGATTTATTGCTTAACGCCTTTACAGATTAATTGTTTATCTTATGGCTTTGATAATTGTTTGCAGTATGTAATTAACCCACTTCATTTGAACACAGCCCTTGGGTGTAGCTGCCTATCATAATTGCTCCCCAGTTCGTGAGGGAGGCATCTGTCATAAGTGTTACATGATGACTGAGAGCTCCGCGTTCCAAACTTTGCACCAGGAACCAATGGTCCCTCCATATATAATGTTTAAAGGCATTGCCGCGAAACCTTGGTTTTGCAGAGTGAATTGCCCCTTAGGGGGAAACCCCTTGCTTCTGAGCTGTAGTGATCCCTTAATTAGCAGGCAAAACAGTGTCATGTTGGATGCTGCTGCTATGAGGCCCACAGGTCTGTGTAAGCTTGGCCTGCATTGAGACCGATTTCCAGATGACTCCCAAGTAGATAACGGTCTGAGCTGGAGAAACTAGGTTTTTCTTGTTTTTTTTAACTCCAGCCTCTGGATATGTATTAGCCAGTCATCTATGAAATTTAATATGCAGATGCCCTTAAGTTGCATTGGAACCAGCGCAGCATTCATGCACTTTGTGAACATACAGAGTGACAGAGAACGGCCGAGAGGCAGGACCCTGAGAAGTTGTGGCTCAGGGTTAAGGTGTTGGACTACAACCCGAAGATTGTGGGTTTGATTCCCACCTTCACTGGGCCCCAGAGCAAGGCTCTCAACCCCCCAATTGCTCAGTTGTATATAGGAGATAAATGTAAGTGGCTCTGGATAAGGGCGTCTGCCAAATGCTGTAAATTTAAATGTTAGAACTAGGGTTGTGTTGTGCATACATGAATGAAAATGGACTCCAATGTCGATTCTGGCATTTTCATGACAGATATTTTGTTGGGACTAAGTGGTTTTAAAGCAAGTTTGACAGGCTTGAATTATTGTAATTTTACATTTTATGTTCAAAAGAAACTAAACAGTTTAGTTAAGCCTAGAAACAAAACTAAAAATTGAAGCAAAACAATAATAGAAAAGCGATAATAAGTAAAAACAATAAGAATACTTTAATACAGGTGTTTTATTGTTTTGAGTGACATTACACATACAATTAGCTCAGCACTTACTGAACGCTAATGAAAAATGTTTGGAAAATCAACAACACATAATACAAACCTCAATAATGTTGCCTTGACACAATAGACCATAATGATTTACAAAATTATTTAGAGAATAACCAGTTTAATCATCACTATTGTCAGGCTGATATTGATATATATATAATTGGTGTATATGTTTTAATTGTGCCTTCCTGTGTGTTTTTAAGGTTGCTGAATAGCATGTGACAAAAATGCAAACATGTAATATTAAAAAATAAATTAAATGAAATAATTATTAACATTAATCCATTGATTTGTGCTATAATTCACTGTGTGCGAGACACCTAAATTGCATCCGCATGATCATGCAATGACTGAACACCGATATAAGACACCATGCTTTAAATGATCACTGAAGATCATTTAAAGCATGGAGTCTTATGGAAGAAGACGAAGGTCTAAAATTTCTTGTCTTGCTGCAGTAAATAAATCTTGTGCGTATGATCTGCAGGCTAAGTCACGTTCGATGGTACGGGTCTGATTGAATAAAGTGTGGCTGACTAATATAAGAGCCTGTTCCCTAGATCGAACCGCTTTAATTATATTTTCGTTACTATTGGTGATGTGTTAAAACCAGTGATGTGTCACACAAAATGGCCACTTGCTTTGCCAACTATTTTAAATACAGAAGAGAGACGGAATAATTTTGTATGTAAGGCAGAATCAAGCTCAGCCATACCTCAAATTGGGCAATCCCTCACAAACTGAATTGAGTGGGTGTAAATGGCACGTGTTAAAGTTATCACTCTGTATGTCAGCGATATAACATTCATAGATTTGTATTATATGTCCTTACTTTTCATAGTCTAACAGATGTATATCAAGTATAAACACATTTAGTCTTGTGATCTGAAACAATAGTGCATTGAAAAAGCCAGCACCTGAGCCTCACTAGTGGCAGCATGCGAAAGCTGATGAGGTTATTCTTTTCGGCTGTTGCTTTTCTTCTTCACAGAAATTGTAAGGGCTTATGCGCTAGCTAAAAAAATCGAAATGCATCACAGAACTCGGCTTAAATTTATTTTTTGCCTTGATAGCAAAAATAAATGATCCAATATTAAAGCCTACACATTTCTCAAAACACTCAAAAAGTAGGTAATATCTATTCCTTTGTCACGAATTGTACATACATTTATTTATTATGAGTATGAATTGTGGAATTGCTACGTATAATCAAGGACACAGGAAAAGAGCAGATCAAATGCCCTCTCCCTCTCCGTCTCTCTCTCTCTCTCTCTCTCTCTCTCTCTCTCTCTCTCTCTCTCTCTGAGCTGTTATACATTTAATGTCTGTTCCAGATTAAATAGGTATCTTGCCTAAATATGTGTGCAAACAATGCTGATATGTTACTCTATTGAATTAATATATTTGTAAATACGACTCAGTGCCTCACTAGCTACTAACCTTAGCCTATGCGTATACATCTATACTATAAAAGCATAGCCTTTTAAAAGTATTTTAAGAATAATTTTCAGAAGCCTTATACACTATGTACTGGCCCTGATTTCCTGCCAGTGCCAAAATCCAAAAGAATCATATTTTTGTATTGTTCATTTTTATGAATTACTTTATAATTTTGTTTCTTTTTATCTGTATGTTTTTTAGGCCAAAGCCATGATGTGTGGGTCCATAAATGCATTGTGTTCTCTGATGAGCCTGGCACTACTGTTCCTTAGTGTTACTGGCGAGCCAAAAAATAAGGAAGAAACTGTATGGACAGCTAGAATCAAGCGGCAAGTCGCAAATGGTGGTGGCAATACCAACAATCAGAGCCAACCCATGATCTTTAACCATGTGTACAACATTAATGTTCCACTAGAGTCATTGTGCTCAATGGATTTGGAGGCAAAGGGATCCACAGGAAGTGAAACAACTGAGGTGTATGAGGATCAATTAGTTGACTCAGATAGCCAGGTGACTTTCACCCACCGCATCAATATTCCTATGGCAGCATGTCCATGTCTGGCTTCAGCCATGCTGCAACAGCTAGTAAGTCGCATAGAGATGCTGGAGAGAGAAGTGTCACTGCTTAGAATACACTGTAGTGGAGCTTGCTGTGAAGATAACTTAGTCTCGGGTAAGTCCAAGATACATGTATGGCTTATTTTTATAAATAAAAGAAAATATATAAAATTTGATGATTGTTTTATCATAAAGACTTCAAATATATCTGGAAATGGTTGTTAAATTTGACTTTATTAACAAAATCCTAATTCTCTTTTGGATCAAAATGATCTATTTAAAATTGGTACCAAAGGAATAACAGGGTTTATGGAACTTTATTAATCAGACTCAATTTTATTGTTTGAAATTGAATTTAAGTCTTTAATAATTATTTTCAAATTAATAAAATTTCCATGTCTTAAAATAAACATCCCAATGACTCATATTGCGTCTATTACTATTACTGTGAAAATATTCATAACAGCACTTTTGTTTACAATATCACAATTTCTTAACTATTTTTATTCATTTTTTAATTCACTCCTCAATTTTTAACATGATTTTAATAACAAATCTGGCAATTATTAATGGCTGTTTAATTTTGTTGCCTAACATTGTAACCATGATAGTATCACATATACTAATTAAACACATAATAAACCTGAAAAAATATATACCCTTCACTTACTTATTGTATTTAAAAGAACTGTAATAAACACACTGAATCCAGAGCCGGTTGGAGAAACAAAACAAGGCTGTTGAGGCAGAAATATACCTTGGATAGAATGCTAACCCATCACATGGACTAAACAATTTCTATAAATATTTATACACTATTCAAACACAAGGAAAATTTGTTTAAAATCCACCCACCAGCAGATGTTTTACCAGCAGGTGAAGGTTAATCGGTAAACTCAGTGAAGAATATGTGACACTTCACACATATAGTAATTCTAATGAAAAAACAAAGTCTCATTACAATTAATTTTTAAAATAACATGTCCTGTTTTTAGTTTAAGTTCAAGAAGCTTTATTGTCATTGTAACTATATATAGCAGATGCAGTTCAAAGTGAAATGGAACAAAGTTTTTCCAGGACCCCATGGTGATTACATGAAACAACACAAAATTACACAAAACAACAAACAACAAAAAGAAACTTACTCGAAGAACAACATAAAATGCATGTGTGCAACATGGTGCAAACAGTGCAAATAACAGTACACACGTTATTCCATACAGTTCAATAGACAATACAAAAAAAACAATACAATACAAAAACACTCTGTACAGTTACATTAAATAACACAGACCAGATAAGTCATGTGCAAATAGAGAGAAAAATGTGCAAGTAGGTAAAGCAGCAAAAGGTTATTGTGCAAACCAGCATTAAATTGTCTGTGATTAAACAGAAATGTTTTGAAGGGGTACAAATTTTTAATTATTTAAAAATAGCATATCACATTTTTCTTTATTTTTTGTAGGTCCTTACTGCGGTGGACATGGCACTTTCAGCCTGGATGTTTGTGGCTGTGTCTGTGATGAAGGCTGGATGGGAAACAACTGCTCAGAACCACAATGTCTGGGGAACTGCTCTGGCCAGGGTGTGTGCATCGAAGGCGAGTGTATGTGTGACACTGGGTTCAGTGGAGAAAACTGCTCACAGCCTAGGTGCCCTGGCGACTGCTCAGGCCAGGGTGTATGTATTGCTGGAGAATGTGTGTGTGAGGAGGCCTTTACTGGAGATGATTGTTCTCTGAACAGATGCCTGAATGATTGCTCTGGGCAGGGTCTCTGCATCAATGGAACTTGTCAGTGCAGGTTGGGATTTCTGGGTAAAGACTGCTCACATATCTCTTGTGCTAAAAACTGCAGCCTCAAGGGAGAATGTAAGGCTGGGTTCTGTGTGTGCCAGGAAGGCTACATGGGAGACGAGTGTGCTTCAGGTGGGTGCTGTTTACCAAGCTTCCAGCTTTGAGAACAGTGAATATTTGTGTTTTCCTGAGTATGTATATATATTTAAAGAAAATGTGATTCGATTAAAAAAAATTTAAAATGTATAATAATAGCATCACTATGAACTTTAATTGGCATTCAAAGGTATACATTTTTCATTTAAATACCTCTTTAATCTAATCATAAAAAGGACTAATTGTTAAATATTTGTAGTGACAGTCTAAGACAAATTGCAATCATTTTAGATATTATTCAGTTTACTAAAGTTATAATTGATCAGTAAATGTTTTGACTGGTTGCAGTTCACATTTGTGTTTAGTACTAAAAGCAGCTATAACCCTCAATAAAAGCATTGATTGTAATCAACAAAAAAATAACCAAACCTTTTGTAGCAAAATTTAGCTACAAGGGATTGTAATTATTGCTTATCATTTGTTATACACTGTATATTTACAATGTATTATTATACACAATAAATATACACATTTACATTAAATTAGGGTCACCTATCACAGCTTTAGGTTACGATTGTCTAGTCTGTTCTCCAAAGGTTAAACAAAAACATATTCAAATTATTTAATAATAATTTCACTTGAAAGGGCTTAAACGCTTATCAGAGGTTTGGAAACTGTGAAGAATTACTCAGACAATTATTTATAAAACATTAGGAAATTTAATAAATGCAAGAAAAAATGGAAAACAAATAACTTTTAAGACACATTTAGACATGAGGGATATTATATAATAAGTAGAGACAGAAGAACGAGAGATAAACAAAGAGACTAGAGACATGGCAACATTATATCAAAGAACATTGTCAAACAATTAAAATTAACTTATCAACACAACTAACTTGCAAAAAACTTTGGTTTGTACAACCTGACGCAAAAACACTTCTTGATGTTTGCTGTAATGGCAGTTTTGTTAGTGCCTGCTGGGAATGGAGACGAGGGTTGCAGTCTAACTCGGCCACTAGGTGGACTGTCTTGTTGCTACACCTACTGTTGGTTGTTTGGCATCCCAACTTATACTCCTGCAACTCCAACTTACCATAAAACAGCTGGATTTCGGACTGCATGCATATTTCATATGTGCTGTTTTAAACATTATTTGAACAGTTTTTTTCAGTGGCAAAATAAGTGCTATCTATCAACAGTTGGCATCTAGCACTAACCTATATCGCAATTTATTTACAGTATCTCAATTCTCCTTTTATTTACAGTATCTAATTCTCCTTTTATTCTTCTTTCTTCTTTCACCTTCTTTCTTTCTTCCTTCTTTAAAAACATAGTTGCAGCATAGTTCCATGCTCACCTTAGTAAATATAATAATCTGTATGAATGTTTTGGTCAACTTTTTGCTCTAAAGATGGTATGGAAACCGCTTTCGTGAAAGTAATGGCTGCCGATGACGAGTCCTTAACTATTCTTGTTTTGATTGATCTGCAGTTTTTGACGCCATCTCAAACATCTTTACCTGCTTATCTGGTTTACGTCATATCTTTCTAAAAACTTTTAACCTTTCTTTTGTTAGTTGTGGTGTCCCCCAACGTTCTGGCCTAGGTCCTCTATAATTTCTAATGTATCTTCTCCCACTTGGCAAAATCTTTTCTAAATTTCATATTAAATTGTTAAATGTTAGGATGATAATTCACACCTCTATGTATCTAAACAAAAATGTGGATTACTTCTAATTCTCTTGAACTCAATAGCAGCAAGACTAAAGTACCCCTTATAGGTAATAACTCAATATAGGTAATGACTGTGGTTTTACTTTAAACATTGATAATTCTTATGGTCTTTTATTTAAAGCCCACATTAATAGCATAACCCGTTCTTGGTACTTTCATCGATTAACTCTCTTTTATTTGCCTTACCACATAAGCTTCTTCATAAACTCCAGTTAAACCAGAATTCTGCTCCTCGAATGATAACCTGCACAGTATCGATACAACACATTACACCACTACTTCAACAGATTTATTGCTTTCCCATTCATTTTGCATTGAATGATAAAATTATTCTTCTCACCTACAAAACTCTTTATAACCTTGCTCCACCTTACCTCAGCTCTACACTCTCCTGAACTCTTCACTTGGTCTCTTCCAAACATGCTTTGCTCGTTTAAAACCATAGGACATAAAGCCTTTAGCCATGCTGCTTCTCACTTCTGGAATTTTTTTTCCATCTGACATTTGTAGTTTAGACTTGTTAACAGAATTTATAGCCAAATCTAGCCACAGGGGTCACAAGCCAGTGACTTTGGTGCTAATCGCAAGCCTGGATAAATAGAGAGGGTTGTGGCAGAAAGAGTATTCCTAGAGGAGAGAAAGTTGTGATAGGTGCAGGATTTAATGGACATAGTAAGGGGGAACAGAGGTGATAAGGAAGTGTTGGGCAGGTTTGGAGTCAGGGAAAGAAACAGTGAAGGACAGATGGTAGTAGACTTTGCTATGAGGATGGAGATGGCTGTGGTATATACTTATTTCCAAAAGAGAAAGGGGCACATGGTGACTGTTAGGAGCGGAGGAAGGAGCACACAGGTAGGAGCACCTTCTGTAGATGAAGCGATCTGAAAGAGATTAGTGGTTGTAAAGTTGAGTGTAGCATAGAACAGTGGTGTGTAGGATGAAGATGTTGGTTTAGAAGAAGAGAATATCAAAGGTAGAGAAGAAAACTAAGTGGTGGAAGCTGAAAAAGGAAGAATAGTTAAAACAGGAGTTAAAACAGGCTCCGGGCAGTCAGTTAGTGTTTCTAGATAAATGGCAAACTATAGAAAAAGTGATCAGTGAGAAGGAAAGAAAGGCGCTAGGTGTGTCATATGGTAGGAGCCAAGAAAAAGTGGGACATGAAAAAGACTGAGGAAAGTAGACAGGAATTCAAGGATTTGCAGCACAGATTGAAGAGGGAAGTGGCTAAGGCCAAGCAGAAGGCGTATGATGAGTTGTACACTAGGTTAGACACTAGAGAAGGAAAGAAGGACTTGTACAGGTTAGCAAGGCACAGGGATCATGATAGGAAGGTTAGTGTTATTAAGAGTCGAGATGAAAAGGTGCTTACAAGTAAACAGATTGTACAGAGAAGATGGAAGGAGTACTTTAAAGTATAAATACATGAGGAAAATGAGAGGGAGAAAAGGGTAGAAGAGGTAAACAATGTGGAGCAGGAAGTTCAAAAGATTAGTACATACGAAGTTAGGATGGCTTTGAAGAGAATGAAAATAGGAAAGGCAGTTGGATCTGATGAGATACCGGTGTAGGTGTGGAAATGTCTAGGAGAGGCAGCAGTGGATTTTATTACTAGATCGTTTAACAGGATTTTAGTGAGTGAGAAGATGCCTAAGGATTGGAGGAGAAGTGTACTGGTGCCTGTCATTAAGAACCAGGGTGAAGTGCAGAGTTGCAACAACTACAAAGGCATAAAAGTGATGAGTCATACAATGAAGGTATGGGAAAGAGTATTAAAAGCTAGGTTAAGTAGATATTTGTGAGCACCAGTATGGCTTTATGCCCAGAACGGGCACCACAGATGCAATCTTTTCCCTGAGAATGCTGATGGAGAAGTACAGAGATGGTTGTAGGGAGCTGCATTGTTTTGTAGACCTGGTGAAGGACAGTGTACCAGGAGAAGAGCTGTGGTATTGTATGAGGAAGTCCGGAATAGCAACAAAGTATGTCAGGTTGGTGGAGGATATGTATTAGGGGAGCTGGGCAGTGGTGAGGTGTGCAGTAGTGCAGACAGATAGAGGTGTCACTTCCTTAGGGATCAGCTCTGAGACACTTCTTGTTTGCTGTGCCGATGGAAGTGGAGGTTTTCTTTGGAGAGAAGAGGAATGAAAGTAAGTCGTAGCAAGACAGAGTACATGTGTTTGAATAAAAAGGAGGGAAGTGAAACAGTAAGATTACAGGGTCAAGAGGTAAAGAAGGTACAGGAGGTCAACAGTCCTGAGCAATGAAGAGTGTGTAAAAGAGATAAAGAAGCGAGTACAGGCAGGTTAAAATGGGTAAAGAAACATGTCAGGAGTGATGTTTGACAGGAGAATATTAGCTAGAATCAAGGGAAAGGTGTAAAAAACAGTGGTGAGACCAGCTATGATGTATGGTTTAGAGACAGTGGCACTGAGGAAGAAACAGGTGGCAGAGCTGGAAGTAGCAGAACTAAAGATGTTGAGGTTTTCTTTGGAGGTGACGAGGTTGGACAGGATTAGAAATGAGTTCATCAGGGGAAGATATTTGGTTGTGATAAATGAGAACATGATGTTAGTGGGTGTAAGTGAAAAGGATGTGGGAAATAGAGTTAAATAAAGAAAAATGATTCGATGTTGCGACCCCTAAAAGGAAACAGCCGAATAGAGAAGAAGAACTGAATTCAAAGCCCAACTCAAAACTCACCTATTTAGAATAGCTTACACTACCTGATTAATGTCTGCACTCCAAATTCAACTTATTGTTTGTTAATCTAGGTAACTGCTGTTCCCCCCTGTCATGGTCGCAGGTTGAGTTTTCCTAAAGGACCGCCAGATGGCTGAAAGAGACTGTTTAGGTTTTTGAGTGCTAAAGGAACAAATGAAAGAATTACCTGTCATGTTATTCCTTCATTGTTCCTTTTTTGTCTTCATGTGTGGCTTGTTTTTCTTTAATAAAGACAGGTATAAATTTCCTTTTGTTTGATTCATTTCTTGTTGCAGTGACGTTAATGTTGTTTGTAATGTCAGCTTCTTTGTTTTCCTTCGGGAATTCAATGCTAATCGCTAAGGTCATTTCCTCGTCTTTCTTGGTTCCTGTGCTAACTGCTAAAACGAACTTAACTACCCCTAAAGTTTGCTGCTCTAGCATGTTATGCTAGTTTAGGTTCCATAGTTTCCCATTGCCATTCAAGTTTGCTTCTTTGTTTTTTTGCAAAATAAAGCCCTGTTGCATCAATCTCCTTGTCCTCCTGCTCCATTGCTCCATTACACCACAGACACGTTTCAGCCCATTATTCTATTTTGATATTGTTATTATTGTTTTTGTACTATTATTCTTCTGATGTATGGTAGACTTTAGTGATTTGTAAGGTCCCTTAAATAAAATGTATTAGCATTTTTACTATTATTAGTTACATTTGTATGTAGAAATCTCTTTTCTTTGTTTTACATGAAGAGGGTTCACTGAAATTTGTTGAAGACAAATAACCCAACAATTCAGTTATCTTCAGTGAAAAAAACTGTCCTTGTCCCATCTGGCAGTGTTTGATTTGGGGGAAAATTTTTTGGCCCACCATTGCTAAAATTATACTATTAGTTAAAGCACATCCTGCAATCCTCACAGATCTGTTTGTTTAAGGTAGACTAGGTCAGGGTGATTTGAAGGACAATAAGCCCCCAACTGCACTACATATACATGTAGCCAAGTGTAGTCAAGGTAATTGACCACACAGTTGGTTCCATCTGTCTTAAAGTATGCTTACAGGAAACTCATCTTGTTTTAAGCCATTTACGGAGAGGTAAGCAATAAGTACCTTTCATACATCTGACTGGATGTGCTCCTTGAACAGCGTGGAACTGTTCTGTTCTAGTTTTTATTTATTTCTTATAATCTGTTATAATTAATTATAATTTGTACTGAAGGTACATGTACAGAAAGTGCACACATAATATGTGAATAAATATTACATACTAATGCACCCTCTGTACATTATTCACTCTCACCTCTGAAATTATGAACATTATACCCTATTTATTACACTGCTATTTATTGTAAATAGGCGACTTATGCACTTCTTGTAAAACTGCATTTCATTGGCTCTGTACATGTACCTTGTGCAATGACAATAAAGTTGAATCTAATCTAATCTAATAATTTTAGATCAATTTACGTTTTTGTTATCTGGTCTGTTTGTCTACCAAGCAGACGCTGATATATCCAGAAGTTAACTAACTAAGTAACGAACTGGTCATAAACAAACATATTCAAATGTTTTCAAAATAACTTGGCTTGAATGGGCTTAGCGCTTATCATCGACTCACAAACCACACTTGAATTAGATAACATTAAATTAGAAACATTAAATTAGATAACACAGCCTAACATTCTGCTGTTGTTTTGTTGGGCTTCACAACTCAAACGCCTGCTTCTTTCTGCTTTCTGCAACTCAAACTTTGGTGACTTGTTGAATGGACTTAGGAGTTACACTGTGATATGTCCATATTCCTTACTCAGGGACTGGCGAAGATGTGGATTCTGGTGGGTGCTTTTTTTTGTTTTAAACTGACAGGGTCTGCATGGCATTGCTGATCTGTAAAAGTTGAATTCACTTTGAGAATAAGGGAGAAATAACGTCCCTTTTTTAAGTAACATCAGATAACATCATATAGGACATGTTGCAAGGTTTATTTAGATATCAAACGCAATATTGATAGTACATGTTACAATAAATGCTGTAATACTAAGACTACTTGAACTAAATATTTTTACACAATAATGTGGATATAGTTAACCTGGTATTTCCTCTTAATCATGGAATATTTGTAGTCTAATTTAACTTTTAATGAAGTATGAAACATGCATTATTAAACACTGATTGGTTACAAATTGTAAATTTTGAGCATTACATGAAAATAAACCATGTTCATAATATAAAAACATTTAAAACAACAGGGTAGGTTAAACTACATGAATATTGTCTATCTACCATTTTGAACATTAGTTAAGTTACATTTTGGCGCAGAAAACTCTAATCTTTGTTTTATAAATTCACTACAGGATGATTTTAATTAAATTTTTTGGCTTTAAGGTAGTTTAACCAATTCCTACCTTTCATCCAACAAATGCCAAGTTAATCAAATAAAGCTCCAACCATGCAGGACTGGGTCAAATCTGTGTCCGGTTGAGTGCTGCTAATTAACATTTTTCCATTGACCTGGAACAAAGATCATTTCCTATCAAAAGGGGTTATTTCAATCAGAGGGAATAATCACAGCTTACAGTCTAGGGAAGTTTTATGCTGTAACAGTTGTGATGTCAGTGTCTGGCCCCAACTAGCATTGCAGTCTACACTTCAGGTTCTTGTTAACTAGCATAGGGTGGCAAAAAATCAAGCTCCTTATTTAGTTTTGTACATCAGCCCCAAGGAGGTTTTATTAATGACTGGAAAGGGTTTATCTTTATCTTTTTTTCTAAATGTTGAAAAAGAGCGTATCCTGATTCATCCCGGTTAAATAACCTGCCCCCTTATAGAACCTAGGATTGACAAATCCATCTTTTCATTTACTTAAATCAGTTGAGTCCTAATTTATCTTGTTGGTAGCAACATCATAGAATACTAACATAAAAATTACACCATTCTGTTGATCTAAGTAGTTTTTAGATAATAACTGTAGAAACAAGTACCTGACTGGGTTTAGGAACTGATTGAAACTGGAATTGATTCATATGATTCATCAGTGATAATCAGTGGATCTATTAGTGCAGAGCGAAACTTTTGGATCAGAGAGACTTGTGTGTGACATTTATGACTCCACAGCATTTAGGGTAGAGAACTACAGGTGCAGTAGATGGACTGTCTTCTGGGTGGCGTATCTTAAAGATAGGAAAAAAACTTCTCAGCACAACGGCTTAAGCACAAGGGTTTTGGAGTGAGGTGGAGTGAAGGATAAGTAGGGCTAATTGGAAATTTCTAATGTGTTTTATATATTTAAAATATTTTAAAATGGCATGCAAATGTTCTGTTCTGTTCTGATGGAAATTTCTGATACATAAATTTATGAGTCAAAGCACTAATAAAACTTTAAAATTTGCCTCACCTTAGTTAAAAATGACTCTCAAAAAGCCATAGCTCAAATGAGTTAATTACCATCTAATTACAATCCCATGAAACTCAAATATTGTTAAATGCCAAATTTTGCATGGTGCTGTTTGGCTTTTTACAACAATACAAGAATCTTGCTAAATTATGAAATATTTTAAAAGTTTTCTTTTATAATTTGTCTTATAATCTGTATGTAGTGGAATGATAGATATGACCTGTATTATTAATTTAAAGGCAATTGCATTAAGGAACTGTTTTAGCTTCCTCTTTCTTTTCATCTGCACTCTTTTCTCATTTGTCATTTAAATAATATAAATAATTTAAATAATTTGTCATAATTAATTAAATAATATTAATATATTTACTTTATAAGTAATATATCACTTACTGTGATTTGCTGGCTTCATAAATGTAATTAAGCCTATGGCTATTAACAAATCTGTGCATATGGCGTACTCAGAATATCTTAAAGGCCTGTACACTATATTAGCAAAAGTTTGTGGACACCTTACCAGCACATCCACATAAGTGAGTTGAAAGCACACTGTCTTATGCCTTTACATTATTCCCTATGACAATGTCTCTTTGCACAAAGCCACTGAGCTTCCTGGTAAGACTGTTTATGCTAATGACAACCCAGTCCTTCTTAACCAACACTAATGTTGCTGAAACATTAAATCTGATTAAAAAATTTATATATCGTGGTAACGAGACTAGGTGACCTTTAGGATGTCACTATATTACTTGATTGCCAGTTATATTGATAAATACCAGTATTTTAAAAGAAATGTCAGATACTAGAATGAATGCAGAAAACAAGTTATAATTAATCACTGAATCTACCTTTCAAATTATGTTGGCAAATTTATTTACATTTTCAACAAAAATATGTACTACTTTTCCCAGACCCAGGATTTCCTGGGTCATAATTTGTTAAATTTTGCATTTTTTAATACCACTTGCCTTTTAATACCAGACCTTTGTTTATATACACACAGTTATACAGTAGTAATCACACTTCTTTATCCTTCCAACTTTGCAGTGTCACCACCTTTAAATTTGCAAGTGTGTAAAGTGACGGAGCATACTATTGACATAAAGTGGCAGGGGTCATCAGTTGCAACAGACTACTTGATCACTTATATTCCGACAAGCGTTGGTGGAGTACAGATGGAATTGAGAGTTCAAGGAAATGTGACTAACACCACCATCAGTAACCTGGAGCCAGGCCTGGAGTACAACATCAATGTGTACACAGTCATCGATGATGCCATCAGTGTGCCAGACAGCACAGTGGCCTCAACCTGTAAGTTCATTTTTTGTTTGTTAAAAGTATGATTTTGTTCATCAAATGACATTGAAAAGCAATAGAAAAAAATGCATTACTGACGCTGTTATTGTGCAAAGTTTAACATATATGTGTAGTTATACTGCTATTATTTTAGCAGTATCTTTCATTTTTATAATATTGCTAAACACTGTACATGTTTGATTTGCATTCTTGTAAAATTTGTATGAATTTGTTTACATGATTGACATATACGGGGGCAGCACAGTGGCTTATTGGTTAGCACGGTTGCGAGAAGGACCCAGGTTCAGTTCCCGGGCAGGGGCCTTTCTGTGTGGAGTTTGCATATTCTCCCCGTGCTTGTGTGGTATTATTCCGGGTTCTCCAGTTTCCTTCCACAGTCCAAAAACATGTATGTTTGGGTTGATTGGTGGTTCTAAATGTGTGTGTGGCCCTGTGATGGACTGGCGACCTGTCCAGGGTGTACCCCTCCTGCCTTCAGAGTCGGATGAGATAGAGTCCAGCGAATCCCTGTGACCCCGAATTAGGGAATAAGAGGGTATAGAAATAAATGAACGGTTGACATATAAAGTATAACTTAATGCAAAGCATGTTACCAGTCACTTGAACACATGAGCTTAAGTTTGGATAAGGTTCAGTTTAATACATCAATAAATAAATTAAAAAATCCAACCAAAAATCTTTTGATTTTACAATTATCCCTAATGAACGAAGCCCTGTAGAAACACACCATCCAATCCGGTTGCTAATCGATGATACAGTTAATTTTCCTCTTGTTACTATGATCTATGGTCAAATGTTGCTGATCAGAAATAATTGATACATTGGAAAGCCATAAATAGAAAGGAATCATGTTTAACAAAAAAAGCTTCAGGAGTATCAACCAAATCAAATGCGATATGAGAAGACTGGGTGAAGTATTATGCAGGGTATTTTTCTAACATGTACAGCCACATTTTTGCTGCATTTTTCTCCAAATAAACCATTAGCCTGCTTTGTCAGATGGATAAGATTTGATTTATGCCATATACTGGAAAGCAGTTTGGCATAATTTCCCAGCATCCATCACAGTGCCTGTCAACCTTATTCACATAACATGGAACTGCAACTGCCACCGAGTGCTACCGCTTCCCTCAGCAAATTAACATATTATTTGTCAAAAGTCAGCTGGGCTTTTTATCTAAAAATAAATTTTTGTAATAAAAACCTCCAAAAAAACCTTCTCTGCACTTCTTAGGACAATTAACTGATAATCATGTAAATGGGATCACTTTTAATGTAAGAGAGATTAGACCATTTTATGAGTTTGTTTTTATGACTGGTTGGTTATGCTTTTTCCAACATCTGTACCCATGGACTATATATGTGGTAAATTTACATACAGCAATTAGAGCACCAGAAAAATAGATCACTTTCAAATAATTTACAGTGGGGAAATTATAAGTGGAAAACAATATTTGATCTGATCCCCTTTTGTTTTTGTACGTTTGCCTTCTGACAATTAAATGATCTGTCTATAATTTTGGTAGGTTCATTTTTAACAGTAAGAGACAGAATCAAAAACATCCAGAGAAACACTTTTTTAAAAAGTTATATATAAGTTATTTAATAAGTATTTGATCCCCCTACCAAGCAGCAAGATTTCTGGCTTCCAGGTGTTGTTACCTGTATAAAAGTCACCTGTCCACAGCAGCAATTAATCAAATCAGATTTCAAACTCTCCAGCTAGGCCAATACCAAAAAGCTGTTTTAGGGACAAGATTGTAGACCTAAACAAGGCTGGAATAGGCTGGAAGACCAATTCCAAGCAGCTTAGTGAGTAGGGGACAACAGATGGCGCAAATATTCGCAAATCGAAGAAACACATAATAATTGTCAGTCTTCCTTTGGTCTTGGGCTCCATGCAAGATCTCACGTCATGCAGCGTCAATAATCATGAGAACGACGAGAAATCAGCCCAGAACTACATGGGAAGATCTTTTCAATGAGTCACCAAGTCACCAAGAAAACCATTGGTAACGCATAATGCCGTTAAATCCTGCAGTGCCCACAAGGTCCCCCTACAAGAAATGTCTGACAAGGATTTTGCCACGAAGTTCTAAGTCATGTTTTGCAAATGGGTCAAATACTTAAAATGCAAATCAATTTATATTTTTTCTGAAATGTTCTTTTCTGGATGTTTTTGTTGTTATTCTGTCTCTTACTGCTATAATAATTCTACCATTAAAATTTAATTGGGCAAATGTACAAAACCAGAAGGGGATCAAAAGTTTTTTTCCCTCAATGTACATGAAAGAATATTATAATTTATAATTTATTTTATTTATTTAAGTGTGTACTGTTTACAACAATGCTATTATCCCATTTTTTTAATTAAAAAAGTATTTTAACACCCTACATTCATATCATTTTAATAACATGATATAATATGTTATATATTTATTTCACTCATTCATGTTGTTTTAATAACATGATAATATGTATATTATATACCCTTCCTTCAAGAAAATAAACAATAGCAACAAACACACAGCCAGCAAGTAGAAATGGTAAGATATTTGCTATAGTACAAACAAAAGTAAATAATGCATTAGTCTGTGTCTTCCAGATCTTTCAAACCCTGATGGTCTGTTTTTTAAATCAATTATGGAAACATCAGTGGAGGTTCAGTGGAGACCCTTCGACTATTTGTTTGATGGTTGGGAAATAAGCTTTATTCCTATGGTAAGAGATCTTTTTTCCTCCCTGGTTTAAGTTATTCAGCATTTCATAATCAATTATATTTACATTTCAGTAACTCAGTAATGGGAGAATAAGGCTGTACCTTGTTGATCCCATGTCAACCTTTTAATCAGCAGTCCAACACTTTAACCACTGAGATACCACTTCCATAACCACTGAGCTACCACAATTACTAAGGGAAAGTGGTGGCTCAGTGAAGGTATTGGACTGCTAATTGGAAGATTGGGGTTTGATTCCTAACCCCAACAACTTCCCACTGCTGAGCCCCTGAACAAGGCCCTAACCCCTAATTGCTCAGTTGCATAAATAGAGATAAATGTAAGTCTTTATGAATGAGATTGTCTGTCAAATGCTGTAAATATAAATTAAAAGCATTTGGAATCTTTAATGCACTTTTAAGGATACCAAAAAGCTTCACCTGCTGATGGAATCTACGTTTTCTGGCCATAATTAGAACCCACTGTTAAAGTCATCAGCTGTGTTGCTGTGATCTTTTGTAAGCGAGTTGGGATACTAGAAACACGTGATTACAAAAGCTAGATTTGTGTGTGTTTGTGTGTGTTTATTTTCACCACAGAATAACAATGGAGGAATGACAACCCAGCTTCCCAGTACCATCACATCCTACAATCAGACTGGTCTAAGGCCTGGTGAGGAGTACACTGTGAATCTGGTGGCACTAAAAGACCAGGGAAGGAGCCAGCCTGCCACCGCCACTGTTACCACATGTAAGTTCATTAGCATTCAGTGACATGCTCCTGTTCTAATTTTTTAATGCTTTACATTTTTATGAATGTCGGTGTTTTTTTAAGCATTTTCTGTGTAATTGGCTGTAGATAATGCTTTTTTCCTGCTGAAATATTTTTATGTACTTACATAATCTTATCTACCATGTGTGTTAGGGTGACATTATACAAGTGCGTTCACTCAGGCAGCCTAAAACTATTATTATCAGCCCTGGGCTGAAATTATAAGAATTACAGAAAACCCACACTGCCCTATAAATTTAATTTATTTTTAATTTGCATTTATGATGTAATTAAGAACAGGACACAAAAATTTAAATTAAGCTATTAAAAACTTTGATGATTATTAACACAATTTTATCCCTATTCATTTTAAGGTCCAAAAACAATACATATTTATTTTAAATAATAATTTTTTAACCTTTTAATAATCTCTTTGTTTTTGTTAGTTTTTTTTATTTTAAAATGTGATTACTTTCTGTTACTTTTTTAGTCCTTTTTATATTTTATATAAAAAATATGAGCTCAGCATTATTTTTGTTACATTATTTTTATAATTTAACTAAAGTTTCTAAGGTGGCATTTTGGAAGCTTGAGGGAATGCATTTTTAAAGGTCATACTAGATTTACAAATTTCATTTTGTATAATTTCTTTACTTTATTTTGCTTCTTAATAAGCATTACTAAGCTAACCAATACACAAGGGAGCAAGCTAGGCAAGTACTTAGTATGCCTTTCCACAGGTATACTTAATCTAAAGAAATACATTATACTTATAGTTTACGTATAGTTATTGTTTGTTCTATATCTGAACTTCAGTATAATTAAATAACGGAACACCCAAAAATATTATTTAAAAAAAATAAAGTTTCATTGCATTTTCCATAAGTAATATGGAGTAATAAATAAATAAGTAATACATTTTTATTTTCCTGACTCTAACTAATGGGGAGATTATATCCTGGAGCGTTAATGAAATGGAATTAAGAGAAAGGCAGTGTGATAATTTGGGTAATGATTTAATATTTTGACAAAAAGCAGCAACACTGCTGCAGACCAAACCCACAGTTTTATAGCAACAATATTTCATGAAGACAGTGTGTTACAAACACAATCAAATTTTACTTTTTTGTTGTGGAATACTGAACATTATTCATTTTTGAATTTAAGGAATTTTACATTAGTTCTGGAACGCTGCTTAGTTGTTCATTTGGACAGTAGCATGAGAGGGTCATTACAGCCCCTTTTCGTCAACTGTTCAGTTATATCATGCTTTATCTCATGTCTACTAAATAAGAAAATGTTAATGTCAAGTTTTTCCTAGTAGTTCATTTTCAGCTATAGGTCTGCCGTTTAGTTACTGATTACCTTTGAAGGAACTTGCGCTATGTTGGAAGATATAAGCTATGCGGAACGCATGCTTTGCTCAATCTTATGCACCTTTAAAACTAATCCAATCTTAATTGGTGTCATGTCTGCGACCGAATATTCGAGCATCCACACGCAAACTGCTCTATCTTTTGTGTTCAACAGCAAAGTACTTAAGTAATTAAACTATTAGTTGTACTTTGTTCTAATTAACCATAAATCTTCTGAACTCTACATTACACCACTAGGACACTCTCTACACCTCATCACAAACAGTTCTGCCTCAATCTGTATATTCTGTTACCTTTTTTCTCCTTTCTCTGTATTAAAATAGTCTATTTATATGCACATTATAATGCTATCACACTATTTGTCTATAAAAATATATACGTCATGTACAATGTACATAATGCACACTTTTGCACTATGCATACAATGCACAATATGCACACCTACACTTTATTTGCTGTAAACACTTGCACATACTGCACATAATCCTCTTTGCACATACTCACATAGCCTTATTTATTAATGTACATATTTACATATTCATCTGCATTTGCACATTTACAGCATTTAGCAGACGCTCTTGTCCAGAGCGACGTACAAGAAGTGCTTTGAGTCACATCAAAAACAGCTCAATACTGATATAATAGTTCACAACAACAACAAAAACCTGTTGAATAGAGAAAGGTTTTTTGTTTTTTTTTGTTTTTTTAAATGGCAAGAGCAAGGTATTTTAAAAAAAAAAGGAGTTTTCAAACACCTCTTGAAGACAGCCCCCATCTGCTGTTCTGACATTGATGGGAAGTTCGTTCCACCACCTTGGTGCCAAAACAGAGAAAGGTCTTGAGGCAGACCTACCTCATGTCCTAGGGGATGGTGGAACAAGCCGAGCAGTGCTTGTGGATCTGAGAGAGCGTGGTGTGATGCGAGGAGTGATAAGTGTTTGTAGGTAGGAGGGTGCAGCTCCGTTTCTGGCTTTGTAGGCAAGCATCAGTGTTTTGAATCTGATGCGTGCAGCTACTGGGAGCCAATGGAGGGAGCGCAGCAGTGGAGTGGTGTGTGGGAACTTTGGTAGGTTAAAAACAACACATGCAGCTGCATTCTGAATCATCTGCAGAGGGCGAATTGCACTCAGAGGTAGGCCAGCCAGGAGCGAGTTGCAGTAGTCTAGTTTAGAAATTACAAGAGACTGCACAAGCAACTGGGTGGCCTGAGTGGTTAAGAAAGGTCGAACCCTCCAGATGTTATGCACGATAAACCTGCAGGAATGTGTTATGTTGGCAACATGTAAGGAAAAGGATAATTGATTGTCCATAGTTACCCCCAGGTTGTGAGCACTGGTTGAAGGGAAGATCTGTGAATTGTCCAGGGTGATTGCAAGATCCTGGCATGGAGATGAGTCAGCTGGGATAAAAAGTAGTTCAGTTTTGCAAGGGTTGAGTTTCAGCTGGTGAGCAGCCATCCATGATGAAATGTCTGCCAGGCAGTTTGAAATCCTTGCAGAAACCATGGTGTCTGATGGAGGAAAAGAAAAGACAAGTTGAGTGTCAGCAGCATAACAATGGTATGTGAACCCGTGTGAAGAAATAACTTTGCCAAGTGAGTGAGTATAGAGAGAGAAAAGAAGAGGACCACGTACTGAGCCTTGTGGGACACCAGTGGATTATAGACAGTGCGTTCAAGTACTTAAGAAAGAAAAGAGAGAAGGGATCTGTAGTTGGTGATGTCTGAGGGGTCCATCGCAGGCTTCTTCAGGATAGGAGTAACCCGTTCTCTCTTAAAAGATGTTGGTACCTGACCAGTAGATAAGGAGCTATTGATGATTGTAGAGATAAAAGGCAAAAGATCAGGAGAGATGGTCTTGAGCATTGCCGAGGGGATTGGGTCCAGTGGACAGGTGGTAGGATTGCAGGACAGGATGACTTGTTGAACCTCATCTGACCCTAAGGTAGAGAAATGAGACAGTAAAGGAGAAGACAAGTCATCAGTGGAAATTGTAAGGTTACCTGAAGAGGTGGTGAAGGTCTTGCAGATTTGCTTAGTCTTTTCATCATAGAAGGAAGCAAAGTCCTCTGCAGACAGAAAGGGTGGAGTAGGGGGAGCTGGAGGTATGAGTAGTGATGAGAAGATTTTGTGAAGCTTGCACTGGTCGTTAGCTGAAGCTTCAAGTTTTTCCTTGTAAAAGGTAGTCTTGGCAGAAGTCACATCCAAAGAGAACTTCGACAGAAGAGCATGGTAGGTGGCAAGATCAGTGTTGAGATGTGATTTCTTCCATCTTCTCTCTGCTGATCTCAGTTCTCTGCGGTTGCTGAGTAACGCATCCGTCAGCCAAGGAGCAGAACGCAAAGTCTTCCTAGGTTTGGTAGACAGAGGACAAAGAAAGTCTATGGTTGCGGAAAGTGATGACAAAAAAATGAGTCTAAGGGTAGAGAGGAAAAAGAGTCATGGTCAGGAAAGGAGGTAAGAGTGGTAGAAGCTACCAACAAAGGAGAGATAGAGTGAAAATTGAGACGGGTTAAAGAGAGGGTGTGGTAGTTAGTTTTAGGAAGACTAGGAATAGACAGATTAAATAATACCAAGTGATGATCAGAGGTGTGAAGAGGGGTAGACGACATGTCCGCGAGTGTGGAAGGACGTGTGAAAACCAAATCCAGGACATTTCCTCCCTTGTGTGTGGGAGAGCTGTTGAAGGTCAAGGA
Source organism: Bagarius yarrelli (assembly GCA_005784505.1). Classification (NCBI taxonomy): domain Eukaryota; kingdom Metazoa; phylum Chordata; class Actinopteri; order Siluriformes; family Sisoridae; genus Bagarius; species Bagarius yarrelli. Next base: position 1,458,415 of record VCAZ01000042.1, read on the forward strand.
GAAGGAGTCCATCAGAGGCAGAATGCAGGAGGAGTGGAGCTTGTCTGAAGGAAGGTTGAAGTCCCTGAGTACCATCAAGGGGATACCATCAGTTAGGAAGGCACTAAGAAGTGTATCCATCTCATCTAGGAAGTTTCCCAGAGGGCCAGGAGGGCAGTAGATGACGATGATCAGTATGTTGATTGGAGAAACGACTGAAACTGCATGAAACTCAAAGGAAGAAATAGTTAGATGGGACATAGGGAGAGGTGAGAAACACCATCTCCGAGACAACAAAATACCAGTGCCACCACCCCTGCCCGTTTCTCTAGGTGTATGAGAGAATGCATAGGCAGAGGATAGAGCAGCTGGAGTAGCGGAATTGTGTGGGGATATCCAGGTCTAAGTGAGCGCCAGGAAGTCCAGAGAGTAGAGAGGTAAAGCTGCGATGAAATCTGCTTTCTTCACAGCAGACTGCCAGTTCCAGAGCCCACCTACCACCACTGTTTGAGATTGAAACAACAGAGGGGGGTAGGTGAGGTTGCTGGAAGAGCTGCCTCTGTTTCGTGGGTGTCTACGCCTGGGCCTATGTGATGTGACAACAGGAATGGGTGTGCTGTACATGGCATATTTAAATCGGTGCTATTATTTATCTAAATAAATGCACAGTACTACTATTTGCACTTTTGATGCTAAATAGCATGTACTTGTACCTTGCAATGACAATAAAGTTGTATCTATATATCTAACTATGAATATTATAGGTTATTTGGGATTGCTTATAATGGCATTAAGTTTTGATTATCTGGTCTGTTTGTCCTCTAAACAGATGGTAAAATCATTGTTTGCCCTAGAATTTAAACTACCAGGACACAAATAAATATATTTCAATTGTTTATAATAATTTGTTATGTGAGGGCCGATACTTAAAATCAGACAACCTTCAGCAATTATTTTCAAAACAGATAAAATTTTGACCGTGCCGTGTCACATTCGGGTAACTAAAGTACAAACTTGTTGGGCTTACAAGGATTATAATAAAAAAGAGGAAAAAATGAAAGAGAGAGAGAGAGAGAGAGAGAGAGAAAGAAAGAAAAAGCTGCAAATTAGAGACATGGCAATGCTAAATCAGATTCTGTAACACAGCCTAACATATCACCATCAGAGAATTGAAATCACTTTTTAAAACAGGCTCAACTTAACAATATATTTAATTTAAATTTAATGGCTGCTTTGGTTTGCGTTTAGTAGAAAATCCCCAAACAGCATGTAGTACTCCACATCGGCGTGTATTATCTGGGTCGAGAGTGGCTCCCAGCTTGCCTTGGCACAGGTCTTTTTGTTATGGGCTGATTTTTATTCGCTGTTTTCCATATCTTATCAATTGTTAGCTGTATTTAATTGAATGTCTATGGTACAGCAACAACAACATTAACAATAATAATAATAATAATATGGTATACAGTAGAACATTCACTAATATGTGTAACAGGAGCAATGTCGTTCATATATGTGCTTTTAAAATAATGCGCTTGCAAACACAGGATCACTTTGGGGTCTCATTCTTTCTGTGGTGGGGATGATCAGCATGTTGTACTACATAACTAATGTATTATTTATATTTGTACTGTAAATAAAAGTGTTAGGCATGTTACTAAGAAGTAATTAGCTAAAGTTACTAGTTACTTCTCACAAAAATTAACCTTAAATAACTTGGATAAGCACTAAATTATATACAGTAAGGGGGGGAAAGATATTTGATCAATTGTTGATTTTGTATGTTTTCTTCCTAACAGTGAAACAAAAATAATCCAGAAAAAAAGTTATAAATGGATAATAAATATTTAACCCCCTCGCAAAACATGATTTAGTTGTTGGTGCTACTAAAGGTTTGGTTATTGTTGTTGACCACCAGGTTTGCAGACATCTCATAAAGGATTTTGGCTCACTCCTCTTTGCAAATCCTCTTTAAGTTATAAAGGTTTCGAGGCTGACGATTGGCTAGGCCACTCCAGGACCTTAAAGTGCCTCTTCTTAAGCCACTCCTTTGTTGCTTTGGCTGTGTATTTAAGATCACATTCATGAGCCATGTTCAATGCACTGGATGAGGGAAGGAGGTTCTTACCCAAGATATGAGGCTATATGGCCCTGTCTATCATCCCTTTAATGCGGTGATGTTGTCCTGTCCCTCTAGCAGCAAAACAACCTCAAAGCATAATGTCTGATTGTGGGGATGGTGTTCTTGGGGTCATAGGCAGCCTTCCTCCTACTCTAAACACAGCAGGTTGAGTTGGTGCCAAAAAGCTCGATTTAGGTATCAGCTGACCACAACACCTTTACCTAGTTCTCCTCTGAATCAATCAGGTGTTATTGGCAAACCTCTGACAGGCCTGCACATGTGCTTTCTTGAGCACAAGGAATTTACAGCCGCTGCAGGATTTTAGTCCTTTATAGCATAGTGTGTCACCAGTTGTTTCCTTGGTGATTATGGTCCCAGCTGCCTTGAAATAATTGACAAGATCCTTCTGGGATGAAGACCAAGCGAAGAAGACCATTCTAGATATATTAGAGATAAAATTATAAAACCCATAGATTAGGGAAAGGGAACAAAATAACATGTTATACTGTATAGTATATACTATCGAACAATATATATAGATGTTTAAATAGCCTTGTCAGCCCACTTGGATTATTAATAAGGAAGTGAAAGGTCCACCACACCATCCAGTCACTAGCAAGAAAAGGCTGTTCTTCGAAAATCAGCAATTGAGCAAAAAGGAGACATGTGACAAAAGCTACAAAGAGGCCCAGTATCAATTTAAAGAAAAAATTAAGTTCAACAGCTGCAAGTGAAAAAATGACCCACTCATCAACCATATCAAGAGCACTGCCTAATTCGAGCCTGTATAAGAGGAAGAATCCACTACTCAAAAAATATCATCTGAAGCAGGTCTAGATTTTGCCAAAATGCATGTAAGTGACGCAGATGGTTTTGTGGTCAGATGAGACAAAAATAGACCTAGACATACCATCTCTACAGTGACATATAGTAGTGGCGGCATCATGCTTGTTATCCGAAGACTGGGCATCTTGTTAGAATTAAATGATGAATGGCGAAAAATATAGAAAAATATCAGAAAAGACTATGCAAGTACCTGCATCAGTCTGCTATAAATACTGAAGCTTGGAAGTAAATTTACTTTTTAACAGGACCGGGCAACAGCAACACTAAATAAATGTCAACAGATAAATGTCCTACAGTGGCCCAGTCAATGTCCCGATCCTTATCCTATTGAGAATTTTTGGCATTATTGAAAATTGCAGTAGCACAACCAATCTGAACAAAGTCAGCCAATAAAAATAGGCCAAAATCTGTCAAAGCAGTTATTACAGCAAAAGGTGGCTCGAGCAAATATTAATATTAATATAAAATATAATATATTCATATGTGGTGCTTGAGCTTAATCTCACCTTGTACCCAAAATTTATTTACTGTATTTCATATATTCAAACACAATTGTAACCAGAAGCTTTTAATCAACATACTAATTAGCAAAGTTTCTAAGTTTATTACAGGTTTAACACAAATTTCCGGAGTGGCTTGTATGTGGATGACTTTTATCCTTTTGGTGGGCGTCATAATGCCCCATTGGGATATAACACCAATTAAGATTGGATTAGTTGCAAAGGTGCTTTGGAGTCACATATTCCTCATAGTGTCGATCTCATATCTCTCAATCTTATTTTTTATGGTTACCTGCATACCCTTTTTCTGTTCTACACGATAGTCTTTATTTTGGCTATGTTGATTTGTGATTCTTAGTGATTGATGGACCGACCCAGCTTATGGTCCGGGATGTTACAGACACAGTGGCATTTGTAGAATGGACTCTGCCCAGGGCCAAAGTGGATGAAATCATACTGCGATATGGAATATTGAGTTATGGTGAACCAAAGACCACATTTCATCTGGAGCCAACTCTAAGTCAGTACTCACTGCAAGTCTTAAGGCCAGGATCCAGATATGAGGTGTTGGTTAGCAGCTTTTACCAGGGCAGTGAAAGTAGAATCGCCTCTGTAGAGTTTATCACAGGTGAGCACACACTATGAAGCATATATTATAACAAATCATTTCATTTATTCATTCATTCATCTTCTATACCTGCTTATTATTTGCTGGAGCCTATTCCAGCCGTCTCTGAAAAGGCGAAAGGCAGGAGGGGTACACCATGGACAGGTCGCCAGTCCATTACAGGCTAACAAAGCATTTACCAGTTTAATATGAGGCTCATTATAAAAACTAGATAAAATGACAATGTCTGCATTCAAGATAAAGTAATGGTTTAATATTACTGATTTCTAAAATACTATGAATTCATATATTTCTAATAGCAAGCATCATTAGACATATACTGTATTGCATTTTAAGATTGTGCATCTGATGCCTGATGATCATCAATTTCCATTTTGATGATCCATTTTTTTTTTTACAGAGATTGATCCACCCAAGCACTTGCGTGTACTTTCTAAGACTTCCACATCTCTGGACCTGGAATGGGAAAACAGCAAAGCTTTTGTGGAGTATTACTGTGTTGTATACAGTACACTGGCTGGAGATCAGTACAATAAAGTCTTAATTCCACGTAGCAATGAAGCCACAACCAAGATCATTCTCACAAGTAAGCTCAGCACATCTTACTCTTTCACTAAGCTGCTCTATTCAGTTTTTATTTTATTGTTTGGTAATTTGAGAAATTTATAATTTATTGTCAACAAACACATGAATGAATAACATGAATTACAAAAGGGTGTCAAAAATCTGTCATTTTAATAAAATATAATGTATAAAGGTGATTTTAGTTCCTATCACATCAGGTCCAAGTCAAAAAGAGTCAAGACAGAGACAGGAAAAAAGTCTTTTTCACATGTGAAAAACATGTGAACACGACATACAGAAACATGAGTTCATAAATACAGACATATAAATCAACCCTATAAAGGACATACTGTATATTAAGGGCAATAAAAACATCACAAAAATTAAGCATTTGGTTTTTGCTATTTCATTTAAATGCTATTGAGGTTTGAATCATGTAATCCCGTGTCATAACATTTGAGATGCTTACTAAATTTGCAAACATTAAATGTCCACTATTCAAGGCAACTTTATGACATTTCATTGAAAGGTGTTCTTATGCATAATCAAAACAGAGAAAATCTCCAAAAAGTGATGAGGGTGCAGAATTGACAATACTTATAATATAAAATCCACTTGACTTTTATCAAAAATCTGAACAGGCATGGGCGCCTCTAACCGTGGGTCAATATAGCCTACAGTATATATATTATCTTATTACTTATGGCGGTTGTATTGTCCTATATCTTTCAGATTTAATTTCTAACCTTATAAAAAAAAAAAAAGATCTTATGATCAGAATAAAACATGCTTCTAATTTTCTGTAGTTGGCAGGGGCAACGTTAGCAATTTTTGGCCCTATAAAGAATATGAGGTTGGGCCTCTCTACCACACTCATTCTGTACTAAACATACTACATTACTGTTAGTACTGTTATTACTAATAAAACAAATCCTTGGAGGGCCCTAAAATGCATGGGCTTCACTGATGCTCCTGGTGGTTGGTAAACGACAGTGTGTTTGTGGCCTAAATAGAAAATAACTGCTATATGTCACAAGAGCAGCCCAGCATTTATCAGGTGACCAATGCCAATGCCCATTCTAGATAGATGGTGAATTAAACCAGTAATGTTATCATTTTCCAAATAAGCATTTTTAAGATGTGGCAGCACCGGGCACCTTCCTGATGTTTCCAGGGGGGTGCCTAGTCGGGTTTTGAGCCCTCTATTGTAGCCTACATGCACCACGTGGTGTTGACACAGTGGTGCGCCACCCAAATTTTAAAGCTGAATAGCCTGCATTTTCATGCTGCTTATTATTTGCAAAAGACAAATTTGAGAACCCAACCCCCGGAGGAAATTCATGGCTGCATTAAGGTTGGAGGAACTCCTTTCATAGATTGTCATTATGCTCTCAGAGGCTTTAGAGAGACTGGGACAGAGTGAAGGCAGATCCACGGGAATAGTCCTGGCTAGGCTCAAATAGGCTTGGACCCAGACCCCTCCTTGAAACGATCCTCTTGAAGACACAACAGACAGGGGCCTCCTCCTTAGAGTGCAGCCAGACTGTTCATCATTTGGTGCAGAGAAAGGCAGTCTCTGGCAGGAGTGTATCCATCCACCCTGAATGTTTAACTGTCAGCACCAGTGGCCTCCAAGATGGCCTCTCCTCTGGTCACGCACTTTCTTCGTGGTGTGAGGCTTAGACCTGTACAGCAACTGGTGTTCCCATTTTGGAATTTGGCAGTGACTTGGAAGGGACTTTATGCGTCTCAGTTTAAATCACTGAAGGAAGCTTTGATTAAACATTTGTTTAAACATCAAGACAGTTCTTCTCCTGGCAATTTGCTCGCTCTGTAGAATTGAAGACCTGCAAGCTCTGTCTACCTTGTCTGTCTGCCTGAATTTTGCACCAGGCATTTTTTCCCACTTTTGGAAAGGCTTAAAACCGGGTCCCACGGCCACCGCATACGACGCACCTGAACCAATGCAGGTCAGCTATGGCAAGGTCATGCATGTGTTTTTGAGTTTCTTCTACTACTTTGGAGAGGCCAACCAATACAGCAAATATGCCTCAAGAAACCCCTATCTTATTCTAAGTAAATTAAGCTAGAATACTAAAAGGGGACTACTGTGGGAAGTGGTAGCACAGTGGTTAAGGTGTTGGACTGATAATTGGAAGATCGCTGTTTTTATTCCCAGCATTGCCAAGCTACTCATGCTGGGCCCCTGAACAAGGCCCTTAACCCCTAATTGCTCATTTGTCCAAAAGAGATAAATGTAAATCGCTCTGGATAAGGGTGTTGGCCAAATGCTATAAATATAAATGTAATTGAAAGAACCACTTCCCCAACCAAGCTGTGAACCACAACACTTTGTGCTTTAAAGAGTTATAGCATTTAATTGCAACATATTGGCAGACAGTCAGTTTATGTTTAAGTCACTTTAGCCTGCTTAGTTTATGTTTCATTTATGTTCACGTTACAGACAATTTCCTTGTTATGACTTTGACGGCTGTTTTTGCAATTTGGTTTTGTTTGCTATCGACTGATTACTATTATGTACTGACCTTTACCTGTTTTGCTGTTTCCTACTCTGCCAGAAGATTTGGATTGTATATTATTTATTATCATAAACATTGTCTGTAAAATGGATCCCTCTCACTGGGAGCCATCACTTAAGCTTGCTACAATAGCTTGCCTTTATTTATTTGGGTAACTGTTTGCATTTTTTGGTGTTTGACTTCTTTTTTTGCTATTTTGTGAAATAATGTCCAATCTTGTCTGATGGATCACATCATGCTCCTGGTTCAATCTATATTATTTAGTTTCAATTTTCATTGATTATAAAGGCATGCATGTGGGTATGTGGATCTAGGTGTTTGAACAGAATGTTTACTTGTCTTCTTTGAAAGATAGGCACTTCAGTATCACAACAGAAATAACCATCTTGATCACACCCACACATTATCATGCTTACAGTTGAAGACAAAATTATTAGCCCCATAAAATATTTAGTTACTCTTCAAATAATTTCCGTTTAATGGAGAGAAGATATTTTTTCAACACAGCATTTTAAACATAACAGTTTTTTTAGGAAGCTTGTTTGTAATACAAATAGAAATTAAATTATAATAAAAAAAGTTTACAGATCATAATTATCAGCACTTTAATGTTAATAGTTAGTTGTGTATCCCTTTTGCTTTAGTCATTTGTTGTAGTTTTCATCAATTTTTAAGCAAGTCTTTTAAAGATTTGCAGCCCATTCCTCCCTAGCAAATCTGTCAAGTGCCTTGAGATTTGTTGGTCTTTTGGCATAAACTCTGGACTTTAGTGTGCTCCACTGACTTTCTATTGAATTTCACATTGCCTGATACAATGTATTTAACCCTTTTATTATGATGTATGCAGTTTATTGTAGCACATATGTATTAACCCCTAAAAGTTTCATCAATGTTTAATTGCGGTCATGCGATTATATAAAATGCTGTAATCAACATTCTGTGTAAAGGTCAAATTATGTCTTTTATGATATATTTGTATGGTTAGTCATAAAAACCCCTTGCACGAAATTCACTTAACAGTTAAACACACTGAAAATGGCTGACTACTATATCAAACATTACAGTTTACATATTAATACTTTAATTTAGTAAGCCAACATTAAAAATATATATTATTGAATTATAGATATTGTTGAATTATTATATCAATTATTGTACTCACAAATCTGTTTTTTCATGTTACCATTCTTAAACTGTGACTCAATCACTAATAGAGTTTCTTCTTAGATCTGCAACCAGGCACTGAATATGGCATTGGAATATCGGCTATTCTGGGTACAAACCAAAGCAAACCCGCCACAATGAATGCCAGGACAGGTAACCAGCTGGTGGTAACCAAAAGTCATCTACAGACATTATTTAATATTTTTGGCCTGATCATTTCTTAAATTTCACTCGTTCCACTTATTCCACTCGTTTATTTTTTTCACTTTTTTACAGGCCTGGATACACCCATAGACCTGATGGTCAATGACTCCACAGAAAACAGCATCACTTTAGTCTGGGGGTCTGTCCAGGGACCCATTGAGTATTACAAAGTGAGCTACACCTCAGCTAGTGGTGTGACCACTGAATTGACTGTACCCAGTGATGTTAACAGCACCACACTGAATGGCCTGCAGCCTGGTACTGAATACACAATCACAGTTATGGCTCAGAGAGGAAAACAACAAAGTGCCGCTGCCACAATTGATGCCTTTACAGGTACCAGTGTGGATATTTTACATACTAATTAGTTATTTTTAATTGCTATATTTGTAACCTAAAGTGTTAAGAATTTACTGATAACAAAAGACTATGGTTTCTTTTGCTCTACATTATTATAATATAATATTTTACAATTTTAGGGAAAATTTGAATCTTGTCACTTTAGATTTGATTTAAACTTATTTTTTATTACTAATTTTTCTTATTTATTTGACTTCTTGGTTTAGTATCTGACCCTTGAGGGTTTTTTTCTTAAACACATATTTAACACCAACACATTGATATTCATTTTACTTGCCAGTTTTCTTCTGTATAGACATTAGCTCAACTTTAGTTAATAATAAAAATGATAATAATAAAAATAATAAAATTTAATGCTTATTCTATTGAGGACAGTTTTTACCCCTTTTTCTATTTCATTTTAATTCCAGTGTCCAGTGAATGTTTGCGGCCATAGCTTTTCCATTATGCATCCTAACTAATATAGCAATTTTTCTCAACTTCTTGAGAATGTTTACAAAAATTAATTTTGCAAGATAACATAATTTTAATTATCTATTATTTGGTTACAGGTTTCCGTCCAGTGAGTCAGCTCTACTTTTCAGACGTCACAGCTGACTCTTTGGCTGTAGCCTGGGGTGCTCCAGCCCCACCTGCTGATAGTTTCAAGCTGCACTACTCTACAGATTATTCTGACGAGGAGTTTGAAGTTGTTTTAGATGGTTCGAGGACAAGGACGGTCCTTTCAGGTCTCCTGCCTTCCAGAAAATACATTGTTACTCTAGTTACCATGCATGGAGACACAGCTTCAGAGCCTGTTACAGGCACCATTGTCACAGGTACAGCAGCTTTAGCCCTTTAAGCAACAACCAATCCAACAAAATATTTTATAGTAAAAATGTGGCCCAATCCTGTTAAAAACAGGTTATTAAGTAAAAAGTAAAAGCTTGGACCAGGCAACAAAATTTTACCATTTAGTTTTAAAGTTTACCAGAGGGTCTGTTAGAACGCACAGAGAGTGCTTGTAAGGTTCAGCGGATTTATTCCACCAGGAATCAAAACAGAAGGTTACGCTGGATTATCACAGGCACTGGAGAAGTATGATGGAGATGGTGACTGAGGACTGTTTCTAAGAGACACGTGACAGACAGAAAGAGGATTAACTTAAGATATATATGGAAAACTAGTACTTAATAGTACATGAATAGATCTGGCAGTCTGGCAGCATAAATGTAGACAGTGAAGGAGTAGGAGAGTGCCCTTTAAATAGAGTGCTTGTGAGTGACTGTTAAGTAGTGTAGGTGATTAGAAATTGGGTAATTAAAAGTGTGCAGGGTTAGGATCTGGATGTGATAAGGACTTCAGAGAAATTTCTCTTTCACAGACCTACTCTGAGTTTTCAATCTTGTCCATATTTGCCATGTCTGTATTTTTCTTATTAATAAAATATTATGCAAAAAATTATACACATTTTAATAAATAAAAATCATAATCATGGAATCTGGAAAAAATTTGAAATCCCAGTACTGTATCTTAGATATTTTAAAATTTATTAGTTCTGCTGCATAAAGTTCCCTGGTTCGTATCCCCAGCAGGTGTTTTTCTGTGTGGAGTTTGCATGTTCGTCCCATGCTTGCGTTGGTTTACTCCGGGTTCTCCGTTTTTTTCCCACAGCCAAAAAACGTTAGATTGATTGGTGATTCTGAATTGCTTATATGAGTGTGTGAGTGTGTGTAGTTGTTTGTCTGCGATGAACTGGTGATCTGTCCAGGTTGAACCCCCTTCCTTTCGCTCAATGACTGGGATAGAAATGTTCTGAATAGTCATCTTAAACAGGATTCTGTTTAATTCTCTAGTTCCAGAAAGTTACCCGTGACCGAACATGGCACCAATCAGCTTGTTATTCTTTGACATTTCATAAACAGTACCTAAATAAACAGTAGTCTGATTCATTACCTGAGTATTTATCTAAATAATACTTAATTACTAGTAAAACTTTAATACTAATTTAATAATTTCCCAAATTATCTGTACTTAACACTGAAAGTCTCTCTCTGCCTCAGGTATGGACCCTCCTAGAGAGATCATGGTATCATACATCTCTGAAGATTCAGTAACCATAACATGGGCTCAGCCACTTACTCATTTTGATTACTACAAAATGTCTTACCAGTCTGCTAGAGGTATGATTACAAACAGTCTGACTGCATTTGAGTGTAGCAGTCCATGTCTGTTTACAAAGACAGTATGAGAATTGTTTTTTACTCATTACAGGTCAAGTGGACAATGTGGTAATTAACAAGGATGAGACAAACTATACTCTGACCAGACTTCATCCAGCAACAGAATATAAGATTAAGTTAAACAGTGTGCGTGGAAGCCAAGAAAGCAAAGTCATCAGCACTAGTGTATTTACAGGTATATTCACATGAATATTACATTTATTAATCTTTATTGATTATTAATACTGTAGAATACTAAACAGAGGAAATCTATTAACCTTAGCCAACTTACCTTTGCCTGTATTTTAGTCCCCTTTAGAACTATTTGCCAATTAAACAGTTTAACCAGGTAGCCCATCCTGACTCTTATCAAGTATGGCTTTTGTTAATTATGTGCTTCATTTTATTAGGAGCCTGCTTGACAGTAGTTTGTCTTTATGTATGCTAGATGTATATATACAGTATGCAGTATATAGTGACTATTTGAATGTCAGATAAATCATCAACAGCCACTAAAGATAACATAAAAAGCACTTTAAGACATCTGGGTTTGTATATACCTATATACCTATAAATGTGTAAAAAAATTTTCATGTATAATCTGCTTTAAGAAGGCTAGTTGCAGCTACCTGGACATTGCAAGCTGCTTCCTTTAGGTTCTATAAGGTTAACTCACTCCCAGTGAGATGAGTTTACATTTCCATTGGTTCTGTGGATTGTCTGTGATGTCTGTATGTGTGAATATCCAAGCAACTTTTCTCGAATGAATCTGCAACACTGTTAGTTAAAGGATTGCAATGATAGCTAGTTACATATATTTTCCAGGATTTGTACAAAGCCCACACTAACCCAAAACAAGACATAGTAAAAGAAATCAGATAAAAACAAAGAATGCATTATATTCTGTTTAGTCACGTCATCTCTTTTATAAACTACGTTAAACTACTTTTATAAACTAGTCTTTTTCACCTACAGCTATGGATATGCCAATGGAACTGATGGCCCTGAATGTCACTCCACAAGGAGCATTGTTGCGCTGGACTGCTCCCCTCTCTAATGTGGATAATTATGTACTTACCCTTACCCGTAGCCAAGGTAAGTAGAAATGCTGCAAATGTAAATGCTGCAAATGTAAATGAAATTTAAAAAAGAATAATAAAAAAAAGAGGGCAAAAAGAGTGGGCAAAAATGGAAGGGCACAGAGAGATTAAAAATAGAAAACGAATTTGGAAAAAAAAAAACGGAAAAATGGAATTAAAACAAATAGTAAGAGGGACATATGGGAAAATAGAGCAATAAAATTAAAAATATAATAAATGCATCTGTGCTATTTAAAGCCACAATAATACTGATTCTGAACTGCTTATTTGAATGTATATATTTTTTTTATTTTCCAAATGGTTTATTACACACAATTATTTTTATTTTTATTTAACTAAACAAAACTGGTGGCATGTAAGTAAAAATGGGACCTCATAGCTGTAGGATCTGCAGATTAGTCCTGATTATGTTCTCTGTGGAGTTTTTTTTAGGTGTCCATCGTATGCAAACTTTCCCACAAGTTGATATGAATTTTTAGGCTCTTAAAAAAAGTCTTTAATATACTTTAATAAAAAATTCAAGATAAACACTCATTTAAAAATAATTTAAAAATAATTTATTATTCATTCCCCGCTTCCCCCTCTGGCCTCGCTGAGTTCCTCGATTCCCTCTCTGGCCTCGCCTGGCTCCTAGCTTCCCCCTCTGACCCCGCTGTGCTCCTAGCTCCCCCCTCTGGCCTCATCGTGCTCCTCGCTTCCCCCTCTGGCCTCATCGTGCTCCTTGCTTCCCCTTCTGGACTCTGGCCCAGGGCCCCTTCATGATTCCCGCCTACCTTCATGGACCCCTCCCATCTCCCACCCCAGGTACAGACTAAGGCCCCAACCCCTAGGTTTTCCTAGTTCTAAGTATCTGCCGTAGTCTATGCTATATGTCTTATTTTATGTTTTGATTTAATTTATTCAATTGTTCCAGAATCAATGGATTTTCAGTCTCAACAAATAAAATATTTTTAGCATTTACTCAGTTAAATTTCAGTTTATTTTAAAATTTATAATTATTGTCACGGTCATGCCAGTTCCACACCCAGTCAGCATGCGCCCGCCTGAGTATTAACCAGAATCTTATTAGTCCATCACAATTACTCACCCTATTTATACACAAGCCTTTTACTCAGTTACTGTCTGGTCTCGTATGTTTCATCTTTGTTCCCAGAATTGCTAGTTAGCATCCTGCTGCTGCCCCGCTCGCCCGATTCTCCAGTTCTTGTCAAAAGCTCTAGATCCTGCTAACACCAAAGCTAACGCTCTAGTCCGATTCTGTCTGCCTTCCACAATCGTAATAAGGCAACCCGCTGGGTCTTATCATTATCTCTGACTCTGCCCTGGTTCCTTTGTAATAATTATATTGCAAAGATTCACACAGTAGAAAAATAATACACTCACACATTTCAGTTCAAACAACTTGTAAAAGTGGATGTCGCACTCGATGGGCCTTTTTAGATTTTAAAAACATGTCAGTTGACAAAATGGTGTCTTTACGTTTCCCCAAGGTGTGGGTGTAAAAATGCTTTACAATTATGCTAAATGTGCTAAACAAAAAATGTTTATAATTGAATTGATGAGTTTGTAAATGTGAGTGGAGAATATGCTCTTCATCTTGCCCAGCTTTTTCTAGGCTGAGCTCAATATCAGCCATTTCTAATAATAAATCAATATATAAACAAATTATTTGTTATATATATAAAAGTATTGTATAGTATAGAGTTATTCACAGATAATAAATATCTCTTCCTTCTTAATAGTGACAGCAGAAACATTTCTAGTGGAAGGTAACAAGCAGGAACATCAGCTGAGTCAACTTCTTCCAAGCACTCCCTACTCCATTGCTCTCTATGCCACCAAGGGCTCTTTGACCAGTGGCACTGTGATCACCAACTTCATCACCCGTGAGTCCTTTAGTAACTTTAACACATCATGTCCTAACACTACTAAAACTGTATATTATCAAATGCTTTTAGACACATTAAAACTTAATAGACTTGCTCTTTCTAAAAAAGAGCCAAATAAACATTCCCATGATATTCTGTAATATATTTACTGTTGCACAGGGGATTTTAAGATGTCAAATATGTAATTTTAGTGTTTATGACAGAGAATGTAGCATATGAGTATTTGCATATATTTGACATAAAAACATAAAACCAACATGTCTCTTTGATGGTATGTTGCCGCTCTTTAGCATTTCAGCTAGATATTATTATTGTAATGTATTGTTGTCGTAATATCAAAGGCTGTGGATATGAATATGTTTGTACTCAGCATTAATTTACAGGTTTCAGCTGGCTTTTTACCTGCCTTTATTGCCTTTTTAGCTGTCTTTATTTATTCATGGTTTGACTTGACCAAAAGAAGTCCATTTGGGTAAGAACCCACCCAATCAAATTTGGGCAGGAACCCGCGCAGAAGGCTTGCACTCAAATTTGGTCGCTTGCACTTGAGAAACAGATGAATCTTTGATAAATCAGACTGATCGATTAATTTTGCTTGTAAGCGTACTTTACTTATCTAGGATCTAGTTATTGGATTTTATTTATTAAAATTTGTATTTAAAATTTTTTAGATATCATGCATTCTTAAAATGCAGGCACAAAGGTAGTGTACCAAAACGTGACTCTCTTACAGAGAGTTTTGCCTCGAGTAAGTCAACGTGTGCAGATGGGATTGGAGGTTCTACTTTGGTGGGCATGTCTTCGTCGACCTGGGCTCCTTCTGAAGAATTCTTTTGTCCTTGTCCAAAGGACCTTTTCTATCCCCAGGGTGGCTAGGGTGAACTCCAGGGTGTCTAGTACTTCTGGTGATGTCTCATAGGAAAAGGACCACCACCAGCCTCTTCACCATTTTCACAGACATAAGCCTGTCTGACTGAAGCCAGCGGTGGGTAGTCAAGAGCAGGGTGATCATTTAAATGGGCAGATTGTACCATGTTTGTGTTAGGACAACTTTTAACAGGACCTGGCACCATTGATGGTACTTTTAGTGCATACCTGGTATGAAGGAAGGCTTTTACCATGATCGGGGCCTGATGATCCAGGCAAGATAACAATGCATAAATATCACCAATCCTCTTGATGGAGGAAATAGCGAGTAGGAATACCTTTCCATTGTCAGGTGTTTATCTCAAACAGCGGCTCATAAGGGTGGTCAGACAGTCTCCCAAGTACCATAGCCAGGTCCCATTACAGGAACCTTAGCCTCTTTGTTCTATAAAGAAACCTCTGAAGTCCTGGCTTACTCACTTCAGAACTCCCGGGAGCACTATGATCAGGGAAAGGGTGTACAGATGTAGCCTTGGCCATGTCATATGTCATATCTGTAGGGTTAGGTGTACCTGCCTCAGCAGATTTTATGCCTTTACACCAACAAAACTATAAAGAGAAGACAGACTCCACAGGAAGGCAACCCCAAAAACAGATTGTCAGACTAAACTTAAAGTGGGGGAAGTGGTGGCTTATGGTTGGGGTGTTGGAATACCAACCCGAAGATTCTGGGTTCGATTCCCAGCTCCACCAAGCTACTACTGTTGGACCCCTGAGCAAGGCTCTTAACCCTTAATTGCTCAGTTGCACAGATGAGATAAATGTAATTTGCTTTGGATAAGGGCGTCTGCCAAATGCTGTAAATGTAAAGTTACATTAGAGATTCCATTAAACAAAATCCCATAAAAAAACAGCAAGACAGATACTAATAATATATTTATTATACTTAGAGTGACCGAAAATATGTGGATTTCCTCAAGTTGGAGATTACTGTCTCCCGGTGTCACTGGCACACAAGAGAAAGGTCTGTATGTCACCTGATTTATCTGTTGAATAATACAAAAAGGACCTATGTTTCTTGGACTGAGCTTACTGCTGGGAAAACAAAATCCTGTAAACCATACACTTCATATTAACTGTATAAGAAAGGATACATTGTGCTTTGTATGAAAAAATCATATTTTTTTTCACAGCCATGGATGCCCCCCATAATCTGACTGCTAGTGAGGTCAACCACCGTAGTGCCCTCATCTCATGGCAACCACCTATTGCAGACATTGATAACTACATGCTGACTTATAAGTCAAGTGATGGAAGCCGCAAAGTGAGTAATGAATCGCTTTTACTTTTTTAATATATTCTTTTTTTCATATTTATGTCTTCTTCGTACTCTATTTGTACTGTTTAAGAATTATTTTAGACAATCATAATATTTTTACTAAATCTACAATTTAGAAATATATTTTGTCACAAATAACCACTTGTGATCTTTTTGTAACACTTTTGCAATCTTATTGTAAGGTATACAGGAAGCAGTACACTATTAGGCCAGCAGAAGGCAACCCTAGGACTTAAGTTTAGTTTTTTTGTTGGTATTAACTCGACCACGAAGCTCTGAAGGCCAAGCTGTTAGGGGAGGGCCCCACAAAGGTGGTGTCTATGGAGTGGATCCTTTATCCTTGGCCCCACAAAAGAGAAATAGACCCACTCCAAACAAAGAGTCTAGCCTGCCACCCATGCAAGATAAAGTATTTAATTGAGCCCACCAAATTTTCAGAAGTGAAACATCTGAATGGTAGGTGTACCAATTCAGCAGGCAAACTCTTCTACTTTAAAGCCATGCTGTTGTAATAGCTGCAGTATGTGGTTTTGCATTGTCCTGGTAAATAAACAAGGTCTTGCCTAAAATAGACACTTTCTGGTAGAAAAGCAACTGGTGCTCTAAACCTTTTAGCCTTTACTTATGCACCCTCAAGCAATCAAAGACGCTGGCTTTTAAACTAAACATTGATGAAAGTCTGAAAGGTCTCACTCCTCTTTAGCCTGGAGGACATAGCGTCTGTGATTTTTAACAAGATTGTCAAATTTTAAATGAGCCTTGGCCCACAGGACAAGACAGTGCTTCTGGTGCTTAGTTTAGTTTAGTTTAGCAGACAGTGGTTTCTGAAAAAATACCTGGACCCGAAGAACACAGGCATCCAAGGACTTCGGCTAAGGAACGTTGTTTTTTAAAGTATTCCACAATTGTTTCCCTGTGCTGCTGTTGTGAGTCTGTTTATGACAAGCTTAGCCAAGTCAAGTCAAGTCTATTCTAGTTAAGTTCATGTTTGTAGTTTTGTTTAGTGTTTATGCATAGTGTTCACTATTGTAAATAAACTGCACTTTTGGGTTCTAAACTATATTTGCCGCAGTGGAGTTCATTACAATATCCACAAACCAAATATGAGCCGAGCAGTTAGCCCTGTTTTCCACCTTCGTCAAGGCAGTCAATCCACCGAGAATTTATGTGCAAGCCACAACCCCTGCCAAGTTACAGCCTCAATTCAAGATGGCCGACAAGCCAGAACCTGTTTACCTCGAGCCTGCCAAGCCACAGCCTCAGTTAAAGATGGTTGCCATGCCTGAGATGGCTTACGCCAAGCCCGCCCTCCAGAGATGGCTCACGCCAAGCCCAGCATGCCCGAGATAGCTCACACCGAGCTCACCGCGCCAAGCCTGCCACGCCAGAAATGCCTCACAATGAGCCCGCGCCAAATAAATAATTATTTGTGCTCTTTTTTATAATTTATGCTCAACTGACATTTTCATCCAAAGTTTTTTATGCGATAGTCCAAAATATGTATAAAATATGAATGGAAACATGGCTTTTAAAATATCTGAGAAAGCAATGTTTACAACATAACAAGTGTACACTGTATCTGTTACAGCTTGTGAGCTCAGTTATATAACTTGTCCTTTTAGTGTTTTCTGTTGCAGAGATTTAACTAACTTATCTAACCGCATTAATTTCCTCATTTTGCAGCTGGCTCAGCACAACATGGTAAAATGACAACTGCAAAAACTACAGTAATGGAATACTTAAAAACCGGTAAAACGTTCTCTTATTGTCAGCAATAACATCTCTCAAAAATTACATATTTTAGCAGATGCCCTTATTCCCACTTGTAGCGACATACAGTGCTTTTAGCCTCATCATTAAGCATGGTAGTGCTACCAAACATGGAAAGAAATGATAAGACTGTATCAAAGAGCACAGTTGTTTATATATGTTGTGCTGCTGAAGAAGTGGTTTTTATTACATAAAAATAAATTATGTGTTTTTCAGTTTCTTTGATTGAAATATCTTTGTTGCTGTACATAAACTTTGTATTTTTTTTTTTTTAAAACATTCTGTCAGTTTCTCAGCTGCAAGATCAATGGCACAGTGTCCGGACACAAACTAATTATACTTACTTAAAACAGTTGGGTTAAAAATGACCCAACATATAACCCAATGGTGGGTTGATATAGCACCTACCTAATGTTGGGTTCAAATGACCCAACATTAGGTAGGTGCTATATTTTAACAAATAAATTGCGTTATGAAAAACTAATTTGTTAAATTATTATTTACTTTTTGTTTTAATAAAAACATACAAAATTGTTTTTTTAAATGTACATTAAAAATGTACTTTGTTTAAAGTGTTTTTGCAATTATTCCACATCTCCTACATTTTTAATGGCTTCCCGCACCTCTTATCTGCAAATCTGTCCATTTAAGTTTACAGGTTCCACTTCTTTAATGTTTTCCTTACAAACAAACCAATAATTTTCTGTTTAAACAAATTAGCTAATAAATAAACTCAACTAACAGTAATGGAATCTGTCACTAACTTACTAAAAAAGCAATGTAAAGACACAATGTGTAATGGGCCTTAACTTCTACTTGCCAGTAGTGAGGAGTCTCAGAAGTCTTTTAGAAGTAGGTTTAAACCTGTAAGCGCTAGAAAAAGTCTTGCAAACACGAGAGACATGGGAAGAGGGGGTTCGCCAGACAGCTCAGGCTCTGTGTACAGAGGAAAAACAGGTGACTGGTAAGGTTTAAGGAGTGAGACATGAGATGTGTGGTGTATGCGATACTGTGGCGGGAGTTTGATTCCATAGGTCATCAGATTGATCTGTCTGATCACTGGAAACAGGCCTATGTATCTGTGGAACAGCTTGGTAGATGTATTCTGATATCTCGCATAGAGAGCCATAGCTTTTGCCTAGGTCAGTAGGCTGAGGCAGGAATCCTTCAGGCATCTGCTCTTTGTTCTGACCGCCCTCTGAAGATAATGGTGCGCCATTTCCCAGACCCTCTCACTCTCCTGGAATCAGTGTGTCACCGCTGGAATGTCAGACGGCTTGCCCAAATAGTGAAACAGTGGTGGCTGGTAGCAGAGTACGCACTGGAATGGATTAAGACCTTTCTCTGTCTGACGCAGAGAGTTCTGGGCGTACTCGGCCCAGGAACAAAACCGGTTTCAGGAGTTCTGGTGGGTATGCCATAAGGTATGGAGGTATCGACTAGTCTTCTGAATTTTCCTCTCTGCTTTCTAGAGAAGAATGCACAAGGGTGGAGTTTAGGAGGTGTTCCCTGATGCTGGGATAGAAAGGGCATCCACTTTCATGATAAATGGCTTTTGAGGATTAGGATGAACCAGCAGTGGGGCTGAAATTAAAGCCTTTTGAAGGTGTTCCATGGCTTGTGTAGTTTAAGAGTTCCAGGCAAGACTCTTGGGCTTTTTCTTTAAAAGGTTTGTGAGTAATTCTAAAGTAAGTAGTTTCTAATGAAACGTCTATAAAATTTCTTAAAACCTAAGAACGTTGCAACTCTTTAACGGTAGTGGGGCGGGGCCAGGCTTAGCTGCCTTAGCTGCAGGTGTAGCAGGATTTAACTTGAGAGCTCTTTGGAATGCTGTAACAAGTTCTTGGAAAGCTGTCTGATTCATGATTGTTGGTTAGGTTTGGTCTTCTGTAACAGGAAGTAGACTCAATCAGATCACTTTTATTAAAAGAAATCTTGGACACACAAGAGATGGTCCTACTTCCTTAGTTAAGACCAGACAGCGAACTGAGGTGAGTTACTGGCTTTAAAAGGGAGAGTGGAGGTTAATTAGGAAATGAGGTGCAGGTGTGTGAGTGAGTGGTGAAGTAGGGTGGAGTCTGGTGTGTACCTTCTGTGACAGTTGTGCCGGTCGACTATTAAAATTCTAATTTTAACCCAACTGGTTATGTTGTTATACAAATAACACAAGATGTTAAACCTAGATATTGGGTACAGTGCATAACCCAATGATTTGGAGTGTACATTCAATATGTTTGATTGAAGATCAGATGAGGACAGATTATATTTTATTAAAACAAAATATCATTTCTTGTAAAAAATGTTGGGTAACTAAATAATAGTAACTTTTAATTAATTAGTTATATACTCCATGGTGTAAGTGTGTGGGTAATCATTTAATATTTACTGTTTTCTTGTTAATTTATTGCAGGAGCTTATTTTGGATGCTGAAGATACATGGATTCGTTTGGAGGGGCTGGCTGAGACAACAGATTACACAGTGAGATTGCAGGCAGCCCGAGGCCTTGAGACCAGTGCCATTGTCTCGACATCCTTCACAACCGGTACCTGACCCTCAATAAAACAAAATAGTGAATAAAATAATTAATACATAACATTATTCTGACACCCCTCATAATTTAGGCATCTCCTGGGGCACCTACACAAAGACAACTCAGTGGTTCAATGTTGTTTATTGGAAGCTTTAGTTCCTTAAATATGAGATTAATAGCAGTCTAAACAATGTGTCTGTACTTGGGTGTTTATGATTAAAGCATTATTAGGGATTTATTGCTATCTCCTTTTATAATAAGTCATATTAAGTTGACAGTTGTTAAGTTACAGTCCTCAACCATAGACATTACTTTTTTAACAATTTGTTTTGCTCAGGACACAGATTATTTGCGGTGCCACAGAACTGTGCTCAGCATTTGCTAAATGGTGAGCGGCTCAGTGGACTTTACACTATCTACATCAATCGTGACCCCAGTCAGGGTGTACAGGTCTATTGTGACATGACTACTGATGGTGGGGGCTGGATTGTAAGTGTTTTGGAAATGCTTTGAAAAGACAGATAAAATGTATTTTCTTGTATTGACATAAGAATTTGATTCAAACAGTTTAACAGTTTAGTCATTATTATCAGTATATTAAGCAGGTGTTTGTGATGTTTTTGATTTTTTTTTTTTTAGGTGTTTCAACGTCGCCAAAATGGCCTGACTGATTTTTCCAGAAAGTGGAGTGAATATAAAACTGGATTTGGGAATCTGGAGGATGAATTCTGGCTAGGTGAGATTATACCACCATTTTTAACAGTTCATCAGCTTAGTATATATTTTTGTCAGCAAAATTACACAATTACAAACAAGCTATATTAGCCAGTTGTCAATGCAGCTCAGTATGGGTACCCTGGAGTCACAAAAGAGCTAGGCCACATAAACAGAGAGATCTATGGCCACTCCCTTGCCCCAATCCAGGTCTGAGAGCAGGTCGGCTTGTTATGCCTGTAACACCGCCATAGCGTGCAGATACTAGGTGATAGATAGTCTGTTCTGCCCAGGGCATTGTCCTATATTTCTGCTTTGTCAGCAGTGTATTGTCCAATGTTTAATCTGGCCATTACAACCTCAACCTGCTACTTATATAGCAAGGACTGTGGTGGTGAGTCCTCAATATCCACACTCATGTCAATCTCCTTGGAGGAAGACACATGGAGCGTCTGACTTTCTCTCTGGAGGGAAGAAACCACAGAGCATGCTTCAGAGTCCTGACAGGCAGCTGAAGATATATCGTGTGATGACCAAGAGGGCCTGTAAAAAATGATTTGTCACACCGTGTGGTTTTATAACCAAACCTGTCAATAAATAAACTGCAGTTTCCATAAAATGTCTTATTGCATTTAATAAAGAAAAAAACACATGAGAAATGTTCTCCACCAGTAAATAAACACTATATACAGTCTTATGCAAAAGTTTAGGCACCCCTTGATAAATAACAGATTTTGGTGATTTTCTAATTGAAAAGATGTTAACACAGTCTCACTTGGAAATGAAAAAATGCACAATATTTTCAGCAAACATTGATGCATAGTTACTTTTTATGCCATAAATTGAACCAAAAAAAAAAAACAACAATTTTTTATGGAACTGTGCAAAAGTTTGGGCACCCTAAGAGTTCCAGAGTCTCAGATTCTTTTTACAAGGTTTCAGACCTTAATTAGCTCATTAGATCTGATGCATGGCAACAGCTGTCATTAGTAAATGCCAATTTCAAAGCTTTACAAATACTTTGACTCTTCAAACCTTGTGAACACACTTGCGGACACTCAACAACCATGGGTTCCTCTAAGCAGCTGTGTAAGACTCTGAAAATGAAAGTTATTAATGCCCACAATGCAGGAGAAGGCGACAAGAAGATAGCAAAGCGTTGTCAGCTTGCAGTTTCCACAGTGAGAATTGTAATTAAGAGATGGCAGTTCAGGTCAAGATGAGATCTGGTAGACCAAGAAAACTCTCGGAGAGAACTGCTCGTACGCTGGTCAGAAAGACAAATCCATCCCCCCATTTGACTGCAAAAAACTCAGATTCAGGAGTGGTGGTGCATCGTTCCACTGTGCAGCGATGCTTGCACAGACAAGACCTGGGGGCAGGGTGGCTCAAATGGTTAAGGTGCTGAGTTGTTAATCTGAAGACCAGAAACACCTGGGTTCAAGCCCCACCTCCGGCAAGTCAACCACTGTTGGGTCCTTGAGCAAGACCCTTAACCCCTCCTGCTCCAGGGGTGCTGTATCATAGCTGACCCTGTGCTCTGACCCCAACTTACTAAGATGGGATATGCAAAAAATGCATTTCATTGGCTCTGTACATGTACCTTACACAATGACAATGAATTGAATATACTTATACTTATACCTTCATGGAAGGAGTCAGCAGAAGGAAACCTTACCTGCGTCCCCATCATAAAATCCAACATCAGAAGTATGCAACAGAACATCTACAGAAGCCTGATGTGTTTTGGAAACAAGTGCTGTGGACTGATGAACTTAAAATAGAACTCTTTGGCCACAATCAGCAAAGGCATGTTGGAGAAAAAAAGGAGCAGCATTTCATGAAAAGAACACCTTGCCAACTATTAAGCATGGGGATGGATCTATCATGCTTTGGGGTTGTGTTTCAGCCAGTGGCACAGGAAACAACATTGCACGGGTGACGGGAAGAATGGATTCCACTAAATACCAGCAAATTCTGAAAGCAAACATCACACCATCTGTAAAAAAGCTGAAGCTGAAAAGAGGATGGCTTCTACAACAGGACAATGATCCTAAACATACCTCGAAATCCACTATGGAATACCTCAAGAGACACAAGCTGAAGGTTTTGGAATGGCCATCACAGTCCCCTGATTTAAACATCATTGAAAATTTGTGGGTAGATGCAAGACGACCAAAGGAAAGCGTTTGCAAGCTGTGATATCTGCCAGAGGAGGTGTTACTTGGTACTGATTATGTAGGGTGCCCAAACTTTTGCACAGTGCCATAAAAATGTTTTTGGGGTTTTTTTGTTCAATTTATGGCATAAAAAGTAACTATGAATCAATGTTTGCTGAAAACATTGTGCATTTTTTCCATTTCCAAGAGAGACTGTGTTAACATCTTTTCAATTAGAAAATCCCCAAAATCTGTTATTTATCAAGGGGTGCCTAAACTTTTGCATAAGACTGTAATAAGAAATACATGAGCTGTTATAAATCATCATAAATCATTAATTTAAATAAGAAGTATTGAAAAGTATTGTCTCTGTCTGTGAAAACATGACCAAAACCGGATGTATTTTTCAGCATTATTATCTCTTAAAACAAATCAATTAAACCTAATTTTTTTTTCATGCAGGTTTGGAGAATCTTCACAAGATTACAGCACAAGGGCGCTATGAGCTGCGCATTGACATGAGAAATGGCCAGGAGGCAGTATACGCCAACTACGAGCGTTTCTCTATTGGAGACTCTAGAAGCCTTTACAAACTAAGGATAGGGGAATACAATGGCACAGCTGGTAAGTGGAGGGCTTTTTTTACTTAAACAGGAAAAATACTGGAAAATGACCATACTGGGATTTTAGTGCATGTCATTTATAACCTCTTATGTTTAATCTCAAGTTCAAGTTGAAGAAGCTTTATTGTCATTTCAACCATGCAGTACACAGTGAAATGAAACAACATTTCTCCAGGATTCCATGATGCTACAGAAAACAAGACAGAATTACACAGAAGAGCCACATAACAGAAGAATAACACAAAGCTAAAGACTAAAGAGTTATTTGTTTTAGCAACATAAAGTGCATGAGTGCAAAACAGACAGTGCAAATAACAATACAAACATTACACCAGACAGTGCAAACAGACAATACAAACCAAACACTGTACAGTAACGTTAATAGATCCAACCAGATTTTAAGAGATATGCAGATAGAGAAAAAATTTGCAAGTAAGCAGCAAGATTATTGTGCATATAATTTGATGCAACATAAAATTATTTACGAAATTTATATTTTACATTTTATTTTTACTAGGTGACTCTCTGAGCTACCACCACGGTCGACCATTCTCCACTAAAGACAAGGATAATGACAACGCTGTGACTAACTGTGCACTTTCCTACAAAGGAGCCTGGTGGTATAAAAACTGCCACAGAGTCAACCTAAATGGCAAATATGGAGAATCCAGACACAGTCAGGTAAATGTCACATAAAATATCCCATCTTAATATGTTGATTAAACAGTTTTAACTCTTTTTTTCAAAAATAATGAAAAGGGCAGTTTATATTCATGGTTAGTGGTCTTTTTCATAGTTCTTTGCAACAATGTTATAACTATACAAGAAAAATAAGAAAGATCTAGATTTGATGCCAGCTCAAAAGTGATGCTGGAAAAATGTACCGGGGATATATTCTTGTACTCTTTATTGTGCTAATTGTTTTAATTTGTCACATGTATATGTTGGTGTAACATTGTAACTCTGTATTTAGTTGTATGTATGTTAAGTAGCCATATTAGTGTATGTTTATGACACCACCGGGTCTACCTGACCACCTAACATCTTATGATGTCACTATAATAACCAATCATGCAGTTCCTGTTACTGTTCTGAGCAATTTGACATGCCACATGCCCACATTGCTGTAAATTTTTATTTCTGTCAATTTCTGGGTGGGTATAGCCATGACATTACCTGACATCAAATGATGTCTCTATAATACCTGTCATGCACTTTTTATATGTCTCATGTTCATGCTGCATTTAGTTACACTTAATTTGTAAATGGGATTTTTTGGGAAATTTGAAGGCCCCTGTAGGAAAACTGAAATTCGGTCAATAGGAATTTAGGCCACTTTAAGCTTCTATATCAGGAATTCCAAATTTCTAATTGCTTATAATAATCATAGCACGTTTCACAAACAACTTTGCCAGCTTAGGTGCATGTTGATTCAAAGCTGTAAAAGGGTAGCATTTTACAATTTGGGTCTTTAATGATAATAATAATAATAAGAAGAAGAAGAAGAAGAAGAAAGTTTAAATAGCAAAACAAAATGTTAGCTCTTTCAAGCCAACACAATTATATTTTTTTAAGTTGTATTTCATGTTACTAGAGTATTTTTACAGAAGTAAATACAAAAGTAACTGAAATAGACAACCAGCAAACGAGTATATATTTACACAATATTGAAATTTGAAATCATGCAGGATTTTGCATGATTTAAGTCATTGTCATTTGTTAACATAGTAAAAAAAAAGAATGTAGATAATAGTATAACTCAAATCAGATAAACCAAATTGGCAAACAAAATTGAATTTTATAATATTTTTTGTCAAACAACTATAAGCTTGTCTACAACGTTAACTAGCAAACTACTAAAATTGGTGGATGTGATTCTGGATTAACATTTCATAACCATCTGATGTTATCAGTATGTGCTTAAACCAAAATGTAATATTGTAAATAAATTTATTGAATAAAAAACATAAAAAATACTTAAATGACATATGTAATGCATTACATGATTTACTAAACAATTACATACAAAATGTATGTGCAGTTTAGTTAATGTGTGAGCATTTCCCTTTACTGTGAAGAACCAGGCTGAGTAGAATTCAAATTGCAAAATGGGGCAAACAATACTTCGCAAAGAGTTCATACTATAGCTAGCATATAAAATTAGCAAACCAGTAGTGATACCAGAAGTGTTACCACAGAGCTAGTATTCTGGTGATGGCGCCCTCTGGTGATGGGGAGGTGGGACATTATACCTTCTCCTTGTATGCCTTCAGGCATTCTTTGATGATGACCTTGAGGTCTTGGTGCAGGCCGTTCAGAATAAGCATTGAAAATCCAAAGTAAGAGAAGGATCTAGAATGTCACATGCTTCTACCCACGACCTTTCCTCAGGGCTGTACCCCTCCCAATTCACTAATTCACCTTCTTCTGGAGTCAAGGATTTCGTGAACCTGGTAGGCAGGGGCCTTCTTTATTTTAATGGGGGTTGATGAACATCTGATGGTTCTCCAGACCGAGGGACCTTAGGGGTTGGTACCCCAAGACACATTAAAAACAAAGTTAAAACAAGGGAGGAGTGAGTCAATGAGTTTTGAGCATGCTCGGCCCATGGTAAAAATCATGGGCTTATCGTGTTTGTTCGGGGCTGCAATAAGACCGCAGGTATGGCTTCCTCTGTCTGTCGAAGCTTGGATAGTTTACCTTTTAGCAGAGCAGTGATAGGGGCCATGGTCAGGCTGTAATTTGTTATAAATCGACAATAGAAGTTGGCAAACCCTAGAACTCTTTCTAACTCTTTAATAGTTTTGGGTAGTGGCCACTCAGTCACTAACTCAACTTTGGTGTGGTCCATGGCCACCCCCTGTTGACTGATGCAGTAACTTAGGATCATGACAAGCTTGATGGAATTCACATGTTTCTGCCTTGATGAACAAATGATTGTCTCTGAGCTGGGTTAGCACCGTGCATACATCCTAAATGTGTTGGGACAGAGTATGTGTTATAGATGTGTCGTCAATATAAGCAATGACACACTGGTTAAGGAGGTCTCAGAAAATCTCATTAATGACAGATTGAAAGACTGTGGGGTGTTGGCGAGTCCATAAGACATTACTTGATACTTGAAGTGGCCTCTGGTCATAATAAATGCCAATTTCCATTCATCACCCTGTCAGATCCTTATTAAATTGTATGCACTACATAGATCGACCTTGGTAGAGGTGCAAGCCTTCTGCATCTGTTTAGGAGCAGAGGGTACAAGTAGCAGTGGGTAATGATATTTGACTGCTTTCAATCCGCAGTAATCATTGCAGGGCTTGAGACTTTCGTCTTTTTGTTCGTGGAGGGGCAGATGAAACCAGTAGCTAGAGCCTCCTCAATGTAGGTTTTTATAGCTTGACTTTCTGGCTGTGACAGACACCTGGCTTTTCAGTGTGATGATGTTCAATAATACTAGACAGCATTCGGAGAATACAGCTTTTATAATGTAAACACCAAGCCTAATGAGGGAAAAATGTAAATGAAAGATAGGCAAAAGATCGGTACACGGATAAACTTAAGAGATAAGCAAACAAACCAAAAACACTAGGACTAGAAATCGAAAACCAAAAACACTAGGACTAGAAATCGAAAACCAAAACACATAGCAGCAAGTCAAAACCAGGATACATAGACATGAAATAAATGCTCGGTATGTTTAACAAATAATATATCACCATATAAAGCTAGCAAACCGGAAGTGATACTGGAAGTGCTACCACAGAGCTAGTATTCCGGTGATGATGCCCTTCAGTGATGGGGAGGTGGAATCGTTACACAGTAAAATGTATTTAGGTGTGCACGAATGCAGGCATCGTTATTGACAGTTAATTATTGTTCTACAATCAATAAATTATCAGATTGATAAGATATTTTTCAGCATTAACTGTTTAATTATGCAGCATTTGTTTGTGAACAAAAAAGAGAAAGATTCAAAAAATGAATTGAGGCGAGTTTGGTTGGCACACCCTGATGACATCAGATGGTTGATTGAAATGTTGGTTCAGGATCAACAAAGAATTTTAATCCAAGATGGCATCCTACTTGGCAAAAGCACGTTCAGCACTAAAATTACAATAAAATTACGGGCATTGATATAACATTTTGGTAGCATTTAATTTCCATTACAACCAGTATTTAAATCTTACATTCCAAAATTAATATGGAACATTTCAAACATGACATTTTTTAAATATTTATCCTTTTTAGGGAATCAACTGGCACATGTGGAAGGGCCATGAATTCTCCATTCCATTTGTGGAGATGAAAATGAGACCTTATAATTACCGCAGCATCAGTGGCAAGCAAAGAAGGTCCTCTTCACATTAATCAGCAGATGTATTCCAGTATAATTAGCTGTTCCTATTTTTACATAAAAAGGAAATGCAAGGGTGTGTCAATTTTTAAATATCTTTTGAAGAATTGCATTTAGATAATAAGCTTTTTGGACTGTTTTCCTCTCTGTAAAAACACTTTTTTGATGGAAAGGAAAGATACCGGATGTTTCAGTGTTCCGGGAAAGGACATAAATGAAAACTACAAATATGACAGTGTTAAAATTAGAATCACTAGACGGAAAAAAGGAAATAAGAAAAAAGAAAAATAAAAGACATATTTTTATAACTGAAAGCATCTGTAAATTATGACTGTTTGATTGACATGCAAGATTTTAAGATTTAGTTTTTGATTTGAAATCATTTTAAAATACGTTTATTCATTTTGCTATTTGACAATAAGGTAACTTAAGACTTCCTAAAATTACATCAATAGATGAACTATAAGAGCTAAATGTGCTGCCTGGATATGCAGCCTAAATAGGACTAAAATATAACTAAATATAAAAACTAATTATACAGTTAGAAAAAAAAACTATTTGTAAAATTTATTTTATTATTGCTTTTATTTCTTTACTGCTTTATTTTGGTTAAGGTCAAGGTGAATCAGGAGCTTATGACAAGTATACTGTCTCACAATATAGTGCAGTTAGTGGTTTATAGTTCAGAACTGCTACTGTGGAGCTTTGAGTGATGTCCTTCACCCTATTTGCTCCAGAGTTGCCATATCATGGCACATTTTGATTCACACTTATTAACAAGATATGCTAAAAATTAACTTGCTGTCATCACTTTTTTCACATTTTTTCACACATGGCTTCAAAAATGACTACAAACGTGACTAATTTATGTAGCCAGTTCACCTAGTTTTATATTTTTTAAAACCAGTGAACCAAAGAACCCAAAGAAAATCCAGGGGTAATACAGGCAATTTTTTGTCTGTGCTTTAGGGGTTACAAAGGATTTAAAAGCATAAGTCTATTGCATTGTGCCGTATAAAACCCAATTAGAAACACCAAATACCTGAATATTTAAACTTTCTCCAAGCCGACAAAGTAGCGAGTCAACTGTTAACACCCTATGTTGTGTAAAAAAACATTTTAAATATTGAAGCTTTGTCTTTAAAGAAATTTACGGTATAAAAGTATTTGAGTATTTATTAATCTTTTAATATGATAAACCTGCTAAATCAGTGTCAGATATGGGCAGGCTTTATCTTTCCACAATGATCATCACATAAAGGTTTGGTTGAAATGTTTTGTAAATAAAATAAAAAATAGATTAGAAACTAAATATGTTCAACTAAAAAAATAAAAGGTATAGTAAAATACATGTGCTCAAAAATAAAAGTAAACATAATATTATTACTTTTTTTTCTCCAAAATATTCAAAAGCATTTTTAAATCAACTTTGTAATCATTTTGTATTGATTTTAATTGTATATATATATTTTTTTTTGGAAATTAGCCAACATTTCATTTCATTACATTTGAAAGCTGCATGTTTTAAAGCATTGATAGCATTTGTAAAATTCAAGTATTTTGAGTATTTCAAAAAAATGAATTTCATATAGGATTTTAAAATTAATCAGCTCACATCTTAATGGGCTTTGATACAGAAATGTCATCACCGTAGCTTTTAAGGCGTCCCAGACAATACAAGATTATTACAGCCAAATCACAACTCTTTTTTTTAAAACATCCACCCTTCGAAGGTGGTAATTTGAATGTGCATTATGTCTCGTTCTCGTTTAATTTCAATATTCACAGGAAAATAATCAGTTCAGTTTTGCAGAATTTAAAGAGTGTAATGTTAAAATGGTGATGGGTCAAAAGATTGTGTCAGAAAAACATACAAGATAAATTTCTAAAAACTTTGAAAAGTGTTTGCTACATCTTTTTGTTTGTTTTTTTATTTTCAGTGTGTGATAATTATTCTGTATTAAGTAAATTTGTCTAATTGCATGTTGAAATTGGTATTTGACAGGGCGAACAGTTAAAAGATTGGGGGTATAAAGATTGTTTTAATTTGCAAGTTAGCTCAACCTAACAGATTTTATTTTTCTTGATATGTACTTCTGTTTCTGCTGCACTTTTGTGTTCAGGGTATGAGATTGTACCACTCTATTAATTACAATTTCGAATTTAGCTTAAAATTTTAATTCTATTGAACTACATTTATATTAGAATATCTTTAAATATACTGTCATAAAATTATTCTAATTAAAATTGTTTGTGCATTTAAGATGGTAAAATGGTACATGATAAAAAAAAATATATTAAATCATACATTTATTGTTTTGTTTATAAATAAGTAAAATAAAGAAGAAACAGGTATATTAAAAATAACCTCCACATAACCACTGCAGAAGGAAAAAAATGCACAAAAATGCAAACATATAGCCTGAAATATAAACGTGGTAAATATTCATAAATTTGGCTTCACTTCCTCTTGTTTGGTTCCCTTTAGAATTGTTCTCCCCTTGTTATAAGTCTATAGGCATGTCACAGTAGCATCAAGTATAATATTAGCAACCTTTATAGAACTACCTTCACCTTTGTATTCCTTAATGTGTTTTGTCTAAAGAAGCAGATTTCAAAAATAGGAGGATAACAAAACTAAACTAGTTATTTAAAAATAGTTGATATTTAAAAATACTTGTCTTTATGGTGTGTCATTAAGAGACTACCACAACAGAATAATAAATGTTAAGATAAATGCTGCCTATTGCTAACAGAGGTGTTTCGACAACCCGATGAGCAGTGTTGCCAGACTGGGCAGGTTCTTGCTCAATTGGGCTGTGTGTGATCATGTGATCATCAAAAAGCACTTAGTTGTTTCATAAAATTTAGGCTGCTATTTTATTTGCTATTCTAGGGTGCAGTGGTGGCTCAAATGGTTAAGGCGCTGAGTTGTTAACCGAAAAGACAAGGGTTAAAATATCCATGCTGCGCATCAATAGTTTTTATTTTGGCCACATACAATGTCGGCAAACGACGGCAAAATACAATTTTTTATTTCTAAAAACATGTTGGACAACATGTTGGACATCACATTGTGAAGTAAGTTAATCCGGGAGCGAAATAATGTTAACTGCAGGCATGTTTTATACTGAACATAAGAGTTAGCACCCAAATGGAGTTTGGTCCATTTTTGATCCAAGTGGATTTTATAAGTATTGTGTGCTTCATCCTTAACACTTTTTTATGCATAGTAGTAACAAACTAAAATGAAATTTTATAAATGAACATTAGATGTTTTAGGGAGCATCTCTATAGTAGATTAAACTGGATTAAGTTTCAAACCTCAATAGCATTTAAATAAATGACAAACTAACAGTCATAATTAAATCATCTATAAAAATGTATAAAAAATCACTACAAATTGATTTGTAAACAAGATACAGCGTAATTTAAAGCTCAATCGCATTTGAAAAGAAAGACCATTTGATTTAATAATGTTCATTATAGTTTTATGGTTTTATGACTGTAAGTCGTTCTCCTCAAGTGCTATTAAGGTTTAAAACAGTCATATGTAACTTAACATTTAATGTTCACAAATGTTTGTTTTCATTACTCTTAAGAGATGTCCTTTATAACAGTGACTTTTAATGTCTGTATTTGTCTCTTCTTTTGTAAACGCTTATGTGAATAGTGAAATACCTATACATAAATAAAATGGCCTTATTTGATCCTTCAGTTACTCTGAACATACTTCTTAATTATTATAACTAATAATGCTTAACAATTATCTTGTAATAGAAAATATGCTTTCAATAGTAAATCACCCGGAGGATTCTTTTTTTCCTGTCTCTGTCTTGAATGTCTTAATTAATTAATTAGACTTGGACTTGACTTAGACTCGAACCTTTTTGGACTTGGTCTTGACTGGTCCTGGTCTTGGACTTGTCTTGGACTCAACAAAGGTGGATTTGACTAATGCCCTGTAAATAAATTATTAATACATATGAACAAATCATAGGTTTTTTTCCCATTTGTAATGCGATACGATTTCTTTTTCATACAATCTTAAAACACATTTTAAACATTTTAAAAATGTCTCCATACATAGAGAATTATTAAATTATCATGTATTTTCTTTCTTGAAATAACAGTAAACAGACTTATTTTTTTACTTTTTTAATAATTTACAATTAGTTGCAATTTATTTTTTACAATCCCTGTCTTTAAAGAAGAGGGTAAAGAGTTACAATTTGAGCATATTTATAAACATGTGATTTGACTTGCAGCTAGAACTACTGCCCAGGCTGCTGTTATAGAAAGTTATGTCAAAACCTATGACCAATCACCTAAGACTCATCACTCTTGTTAAGAAATGTAATAAAAATGAAACAGTTACAGATCTTTTTAAAGTACCTAAAGACCAAGACTAACTAAATGGGAGAGAACTACTGAAAAGAATAGAGAACGTTAGGGAAGCAATCAATGACAAAAGATATCTCACATTACAAACACATGACACGCATTTTCCTAAATGAGATTACATTGGGCATGCAAAGGGCAGAGCGATAGGGTTGGTGGGGGGGGGGATTTTCGGGGTCGGGCAAGGGGCATTGGGCCCACAGGGGGAGCGATAAACATGGTGTTTTTAAAAGGAGATGCAGGAAGCATGGCACAGGGAGAGCAAGGAATGAGGAGAGGTTATGAAAGGGTGAGAAACATGCCAGGGCCTTAAGGGAACAAAGAATACACAGAGGCCAAGGGGGGAGCAAGAAAACAAAAAATGCCAAATCTGATGTCCTTTGCTGAGCCAGGGGGCAAAGCAACAACATCTTTCTGCCAGGTCAGGAAGCAGAGCAATATCCTCTGAACAAGAGCAGCCAGTGGCATATGAGCACTCGAAATCCCCCACCATATCAGGGCGGAGCAGAGTGATGTCCTTCATCAAGCCTGGTGCAAAAGGATCTTCAGCTGGGTGCCGGCGCTCCAGTTCTCCAAGGGCAGGGGTAGAGCACTCCTCAGCAGTCTTCTTGAAATAACAGTAACAGGACTATTTTTTTTACTTTTTTAATAATTTACAATTAGTTGCAATTTATTTTTTACAATCCCTGTCTTTAAAGAAGAGGGTAAAGAGTTACAATTTGAGCATAATTATAAACTATGATTTTGACTTGCAGCTAGAAACTACTGCCCAGGCTGCTGTTAAGGAAAGTTATGTCAAAACCTATGACCAATAACCTAGGGACTCATCACTCTTGTCTAAGAAAGAAATGTAATAAAAATGAAACAGTTACAGATCTTTTTAAAGTACCTAAAGACCAAGACTAACTAAATGGGAGAGAACTACTGAAAAGAATAGAGAACGTTAGGGAAGCAATCAATGACAAAAGATATCTCACATTACAAACACATGACACGCATTTTCCTAAATGAGATTACATTGGGCATGCAAAGGGCAGAGCGATAGGGTTGGTGGGGGGGGGGATTTTCGGGGTCGGGCAAGGGGCATTGGGCCCACAGGGGGAGCGATAAACATGGCGTTTTTAAAAGGAGATGCAGGAAGCATGGCACAGGGAGAGCAAGGAATGAGGAGAGGTTATGAAAGGGTGAGAAACATGCCAGGGCCTTAAGGGAACAAAGAATACACAGAGGCCAAAGGGGGAGCAAGAAAAACAAAAATGCCAAATCTGATGTCCTTTGCTGAGCCAGGGGGCAAAGCAACATCTTCTGCCAGGTCAGGAAGCAGAGCAATATCCTCTACTGAGCCAGGGAGTAGAGCGAAATCCTCCACCATATCAGGGAGCAGAGTGATGTCCTTCATCGAGCCTGGTGCCAAAGTGATGTCTTCAGCTGTGCCAGGGTGCTCCAGGGTTCTCCATCAGGGCAGGGGGTAGAGCAACATCCTCTGCCAGGTCAGGGGGCACAGTGACATTCTCCACAAGGCATGAGCATTGTATGGGACAAAAAATTGGAGAGAGTGAAGTTATCCACTCCAGGCTGGTCCCCTTACTACGGGATCCTTAGGGATAATGAGGTTTGCTACGACAGGAGCTGGTGGGCACAATCTTAATTCATGACTTTTTAAAAAGAAGTGGAACTTTTATAAAACTAAAAGTTTTATGAAAGTTCCAGAAGCTCTAACGACTATAAACTGCACAAGCATTACCTCACTCACATGCAAGTTTTCAAATCTCAAATTTTTCCTTGTTTTTCAGCAAATTTCTTAAAATTCCAACTTATGTGCAACAATAAAAGCTTACTATAAAAGATCCCCAATAAACAAGGCAAAACAGAGCCATTACAATTTTAATAGCGATTGTTATATAGAAAAATCACCTTTGGCCCTCAAGTTGCATCTTGCGACACGTCATGTTCAAACAACCTGGTGGTTGATTACCCTTTTCCATTTAGTTGTGTTTATGACCCCAGTGTGACTATATATTTTCAGTTTATTATGGCCAAATATTTTTTTTCAATTTTGCTCCAAGAATATTTTCTTTTAACTTACTGACAATTCTCTCACATACTTTACAAAGTGGTAAACCATAACCCCTTGCAAAGACTCTTGCAAGAAGATAGCCCCTGCTAAAAATTGAACTGTTCTAATAATGTTATTATACCCTTCTCAGTATAATTTTGACCCCATTTTGACCCCATTTTTTTAATGTATTTCAGGCATCAATTCTTAAAACTACATACACACATTTAAAACATCATCTTTACAGCTATTTGCTGATAATTTGCATATTATGCACAGCAAGGCTGTAGACAAGACAGAGACAGGAGAAAAAAAATTAACCACAGAAACACTAGCGTAGGAAAAGAATGACTTACAGGCATTAAACCAACTAGAAAATTTTCAGCTAAATTGCACACGTTAAAAAAAACATATTTATTAAAATAAACTATAAAATCAAGTGGTTCAAATGCTATTCAGCTTTAAATTATTGCATATTTAGTGTACAAACCCATCTTTAGTGATTTCTTTTCATATGATTTTATAGTTGATTTTAATAGATTAAGGGTTATAGTGGACACCTAGCTGACAGTTGGTTTTATGACTGTAAGTCATTTATTTAAATGCTTTTGAGGTTTGAAGAATGCAATCCAGTATTGTAACTTCAGAGACGCTCCCTACTTTTCCAACTATCAAACGTCCACCGTTCAACTCTTTGCCATTTCACTAAAGTGTGTTAGGCTTTTGCATAATCAAAACAGAGGAAAACTTCTAAAAGGGATAAGGATGCAGCACACAACCGACAATACTTATATTCAAAAATCCACTTGACTTGTCAAATTTCTGGGAGCCCATGTGCGCCTCTGAATGTGGGTCAAATATATATAATATAAAAGACTCAATTGAAAACTTTTTTGACTCTTATATTTGGATTTGCAAATCGTCTGTGGTTCATAAAACCAAACTGCATTATGCTGCTATTTGCCTATATTGATGCGCAGTGCAAACACGCAGAGCCATATGACACAGGTGCAGAAGCAGAATATATCAGGCAACCAATGTTAATGCAGTTCTAAGTAGATTGTAAAGTAAACCTTTTCTGAACAAGCAGAAAAATACCAACAAGTACAAGACAAGTCAGAGAACACAGAAAAACTTCATGAGTCCGGACCTTGGTGTTTAAGAGCTCCCTTAGTAAAGCTGTTCAGGCTGCCAAAGCCTTATATCTTATATAGATATAATTATATATCTCTTTAGCCATATTAAAAGAGCAAAACTACCAACTAAAAACAAAATAGCTTGTTTTTCTTGGTTCTAGCTAGATATTGTTGAAGTTTTTGAAATAGCGCACAAAAACTTTTTTGGACTTTGTTACACTGACAGCATTAGGTAAACGCCCTTATCCAGAGCGACTTCCATTTTATTCATATAACTGAGCAATTAAGGGTTAAGGGTTTTTCTCAGGCACCCAGCAGTTGTGACTTGGTGGTACTGGGAATCAAACCCACAATCTTCCACTCAGCCAACTTTAGCCAATAAGTTACCACTTCAGTTTGGGTGTAAGTCCTCCTTTCTCATTTTTTACCCCTTTGTCTGCAGAAGGGTGCCTTAAAAAACGTTTTTTATTCGATCGGCAACAATATCTGGTGTAGTGGGTCTGGCAACTATAGCCGTCATTTACTTTTTATTGAGTTTCCCTTTCATTTTTTGGAAAGTCACAACAAACGCTAGGAGTAGCACTGGGCTTGGACTGTCACTAAAAGTCAAAATTTGATTGGCTGATGATTCTTTAAAAATACTTTTATATTTATAAATCATACGTGATGGGTTAAGGTGCTGGCACCCACATGCGCAAGTTGTTCCGCTCTGGCAACCCAGGTCCTTTCTGGTCCCACCTCTCTTTCTCTATTTCCCCACCTTATCCCTCTGTCCTATCAATGTGACATCTTTTAGAGGGTAGTGTTGGCCCCAGATGTTTTTGATGTAGAATATACCTCAACAATACTAACCTATAAGTAACCATTTTTACCCAATTTTATCTGTCTGCCCTGATGGCCCACCACTGGTACTATATAACTACTATAGTATAATATAATTACAATTACAGTACTTTGTTTAGCACAATACTTTAATGCAGCTATTTAAAAAACGTGACAGATTGCATTCTACATTCAATTAGGGGGAATTGTCTCATAATTTCTTTTCCATTATCCTTGTGACACTGGCTGCACTAGAATATCTTTATTTGCTCTTTTACTGGGTGAAAAAACTATAGTAAAAACTGTAGAAACTATAAAAACTATAGAACAAAATAGATATAAAGATACTAATGAGGACATTATCTATGAAATAAATCGATATGACTAAGATAAACACAGGATCATAATTAAATTACATTGGAAATTTATGTACATATATATTTGAAGGTGTATGTATTTTTCCTTTTTTGTGGCTTTCAAAAATGATGTACGTATATTTATATTTATATATATATATATATATATATATATTTACATTTATTTCACGTTTCCATTTACACCATTTAGCAGACAAAAAAAGAGTGCTTTGAGTCTTATCATTGAACAGCTCGTTAGACTGGTGGATTATAGAATTGTTCTAAAAATGCTTTTATCACTGGGTTAAATAACTGGCATATTTTCTTACTTATATGTCCATTTTTGCATATATTCTTATTTCTTTCTATTTATTCCTATTCAATGAATGAAATTTGGGGATCTGAAATACGAAGTGTAGCAGTGCTATTAACACTAGAGATTTGTTATTTTGAATTATCCTATTTCTGTTATGCAGTGAAACACCCATTTTAATATTAATATATTTATTTCTTTATTATAGGGTTATTTTCTCATCATGTCTAATGTAGCTTCTAATAGAGCAGATAAACTGAGAAAGTAGATAATAGGATGATACATGTCATAAATATTTTCCATTATGGCTCATGCTTTTTACTGAGAGAATGGATATTGCATGCACTGATGACAAATGTGATGTGCTACGAAGATGGAAAATAATGTAATAGTTAGAAAATTACAAATGAATAACCTTGGATAAGAAAGTGACTAATTAAATTAACACTTGTTTAACTTAAATGTGCTGTATTACTCCTTTTTAATACATTTTGTACTCATTAATAAAACATTATAAATCTGAAATTTGCTTTTTTTGCCTCTTCATTTGCAACATAATATTTCTCAGCTTTTATTTACATTTGAACAAAAATTGGCATGTCCAAAATCCAAAGTTCTATACCATTCCAAATAATCCAATCTGTTTAAAAGCATTCTAATTACCCCGATTCATTGGGAACAGCTGTTTTAATGAACTCAACAGGTAAACAACAGAAGCTCTCCGTTGTTGGTTTGTCGACAGTCAAGGCTAAGACAAAGGAGCTCACTGAGGACCTGCGGCTGCGCATTGTGGCTGCTCACGAGTCAGGAAAGGGCTATAAGACCATATCTAAATGTTTTAAAGTTCTAGTGGCTACAGTGCAAAGTATTATTAAAAAATACAAGATGTTCCGCACTGTGAAAAATCTCAGAGGACGTGGTCAGATGCCGAAAGTGACACCTGTGCTGGCCAGGAGGATAGTGAGAGAGGTAAAAAAGAATCCAAGGATCACCTCCAAGGCCATCCTAATAAATCTGCTGGGTTCCACGGACGCAGACCAAGGAGGACACCACTTCTCCAGATAACGCACACAAAAGCCCGCTTGGCCTGGTCTTCTGTTTTATGGTCAGATGAAACAATTGTTTGGCCACAATAATGTAGCCTTCATTTGGCGTAAAAAAGGAGAAGCCTTCAACCCTAAGAACACCATCAACACTGTCAAACATGGTGGTGGGAACCTAATGTTTTGGGGGTGTTTTTCAGCCAGTGGACCAGGGAACCTAATCACAGTAAACGGCACCATGAAAAAGGAGCAATACATCAAATTTCTCAACAACAACATCAGGCAGTCTGCAGAGAAACTTGGCCTTGGGCACCAGTGGACATTTCAGCACAACAACGACCCAAAACACACAGCAAATGGTGAAGAAATGGTTAGCAGACAAAAACATTAACGTTTTGCAGTGGCCCATGCAAAAAGCTGGTCAGCAATTATAGGAAGCGTTTGATTGCTGGA
Source organism: Bagarius yarrelli (assembly GCA_005784505.1). NCBI lineage: Eukaryota > Metazoa > Chordata > Actinopteri > Siluriformes > Sisoridae > Bagarius > Bagarius yarrelli. The sequence goes on from VCAZ01000042.1 coordinate 1,497,443, forward strand.
TTTTATATTAAAAAAATAATTAATTATTGAGAAGGGTATGAATAATTTTGGACATGCTACTTTTTGTTCAAATGTAAATAAAAGCTGAGAAATATTTTTTTCCACAATGACGCCTCTTCGTACATCGTCTTGTTATCTTTTGGGAGAAGCCTGTGTCATTTCCGGTCAAAAAAAACTTGCTGGTTGAATAAAAGTAACTTTAAGTCAGAATTTGCCAGGGGTATGAATAATTTCGGATAATACAGTATATATGAAATGATAAATTCTTGTAACTTGTCTTTACTTAAGTCATATACTGCTACTGTCACCTAATATATGTTTTTCCTCCGTTCTTGGTTTTTCGCATGATCTGCACAATAGATTGGTGCTTTTTTAATTTACAACTTATGCAGTGGTACATTAACTGTGAGATCTGTGAGCCAAAAATGTCTAAAAGTTTTGTTTTTCTTGTGGCCAATTGGGATGAATCTCTGTATATGAAAAGCGGGAGGGCTTATTTCGGTTTAAAAAATTTTCAGCTCTCTAGGCCTTACAGTTTGGGCTACACAAATTGTTTAAAAACAATTATTATTTAGGGAATAATAATAAAAGCAAAAAAACAAACAAACAACTAACAAAAAAACATGTTTAAACATCTAAGGACTCGGTCTGGAGTTACAGGCAAGGATATAAGCTCGCAAATTTGCGGAAGGAAGAGTGTGTTGAATCTTCAGGCAGCTAACCGAGTTGCAACCAATAGTGCTTTTCAAAAGCAAAAAAAACAACATTTTAACATACAGAAACATAATAATATATTGCTATAACAGAAACAAATATCAACCGAAGCTGTTTTTCTTCTATCTACATCTGTTTTTACAGTATTTATGTAGAAGATCTCCCTAGATCTGTGCCGGTAAAATAAAAATATAAATGCACCTTCAGGGTAAAGGCAGAACATCAGGTGGGCAGTCGGCCTGGATCGGTCTGGAGTGCCGTTGTCCCGCAGAACCGGAGTTATGTCTCTGTGTGTCCCCCAAAAGTTAAGCTCCAACCCTAATCAAACACACCTGAACACCACCCTGTTAAATAATATCAAAATCATACAACTCACAATTGCTAGTGTTTTTTTATTTTAATAAACTTGCATAAACGTTTGTGAAAATAATCCACTGCACATGCTTTCTGAGGTATTTTAAGTCAGAAATTCTGGTTACCCCTGTTAAAAACAAAGTAAGTTGCCCTAGAACAAGAGCAGTATAAAGTAAACTAACAAAAGTTTAATATTGGTCTGTGTCTGTGTGTCCAGACCTAAAGAATTTGGTCAAAACCTAACAGAGCAATTTGCATTAGGTAATAGGACTTGTAAAAACAGAGAAACCAGGAGTTAAGCTATGATGTAGAATTGGAGGATGCAGGTTTTCAAAGAGATAAAGTTAATCATCTAAATTTAAACAGACCACCGTAATATCAACTGTCAGTAAACTAAGGGCAACGTTTCTGTTTTAAAAGTCAGTTCCCAAAGGATATAACATACACGATGCTTTGATAGTTTGTCTCAGCATTGTTTTTGGCTGTCTAAAAAGAGTAAAGTGATGGGAATTTTTTATTCTAAAACCAGGACATTAATAAACAATGTAAAAGAAGTATACAGAAGTTGTAAATTGTACATGTAAAAGTTTTCATAACTTGTTAAAAAACAGAGTGCCAAGTTTTGAAATACCTATTAAAGTTCAATGTCTGACATGTCATTTTAGTTTTAACGCGTTTGGTGTTTGCTGCGTATGCCTAATTTTCTTTTTTTTTAAACTGTTCTAATCTCTTAAAGAACAATCAAAGAAGAAACAATTGTAGCTGAGAACCAGGAGTTAAAAACTTGCAAAGTAAAGTAACTAAACCGATTTTGGGAAGCAAAAAGTTATTTCTGCGAAAGGATGTCACTTGGAAAGCTACATCTCATCATGGGTTCAAGGTTCAAAAAGAGTGTCATGCTAAATAACCTTTTGGCAATTTAAATCAAAATTAGCCAGATATTGTACTGTGAGTAATTTTTAGAAATTTTTTTTTTTTTTTAAAAGTTCACCATTTAAAATTTAAGTAAAAAAGCTTAAGTAAAACTCAAAATGGGATTTTCTCTAAATTCTGTATGTAATACTTTAAATTACTAATTGCTAGGAAGATGATAGCAGTTCAAAAGTTCATGTCTTGTTTGTACTAAGCAGTTTTGAATAAGGGTCTTTTTAGTAGGCCATTAACACCGGGGACAATTTCTTAGCATGGGCAATTAACGACACAGTTATTTTTAATTATGTGCCCTTAATTCAAGGTTGCATATTTTAAAGTGTTTTCCCAAAAATAATCAGAGCTGTGTGCTTTTAGTTCAAAGAAAAAGGCTTGTTATTAACGACACCGATGACTTCCGTTAAAGGGGCTCTTTTTTTTTGAAACAGAAAACCATAGTAACAATGTGGCTGTTTTTTTTAAGAGGTGCAAGCTTTTCTAGAAAGCATATTCATTATTCCGAGAAAGGGATTCACTCCACCATCACAACCATTTAAAGAGGCTAAAAAAAAAACCATATGGCTTATTTAAAGTTCCAAAGTTCAAGTTCAAATGTCCAAAATAAAGATTTATATGGGAAGTTCAATTCAAAGCTTTCTAATTGTCATTTTTCTCTAACTTTTAACAAATTTTTGTTAAATTGTACACTTTTTCATCTAAATAAGAAGGCATAATGTCTGTCATAATTAAAAGCATTTAATTATTATAATGATTTTTTATGTATTTCTTTCAAAAAAAAGCTAATACATTTCAATGTTCCAAAAAAAAATGTCATGTTTAATGGCTTTCTTTTTCTACTAATAGTTTTTTCCATTTAGCCTGGCAAGCTTTTTTCTAAATGAACTCGAGAGGGCAATATTTGTATGTTTGTAACTGCGTCGAAAATAAGGGCGATGTGCGAATGCCCTTTTATAACCTTTGGCCTGAAGCACATGTGCCATTTATCTAATTGAAAAGCATTACGTTATGGGCAGGTGTCGTCAGCCACCAGAAAGTAATGCTAAAAACATGCGCCATGCCATTATAAGCTTTTTTTTTATTCAGAGTGTGTGTGTGGGTGTGTGTGTGTGTATGTGAGGTAATAATAGAAAATCTAAGAGAAAAGCTAAGCTAATATGGCAAGCATTAAAAGCAGTGTGTTTGTCTGTGTCTTCGTTTTATTATGGGCTCAAATAAACACTCACTGTGTGTTGTCTGTTTGGAGTGTTGAGTGGGCTGATTGCAAGCATTGTAAGCTGCTTCCTATGCGTGTGCACTCAAAGCTCAGGTCTTGCTGATGCTGTGGCACAGCAAGGCTAATGTCTTGCGGCACCCAAGTAGGTAACACTCGCTGGCTATCTGTTCCCGGCTGCAGCATAATCTTTGGATTGAAATTACCCAATAAGGTGCTTAAGATGCCTTGAGCTGGCATACAATGGCTATATTACAGGCATATCCGGCCAATTTGGAAAAAGACCTGGATGGCCACTAAGGCAATAGCCAGGGACTGTCGGCCGATCCATGGGTGGTACCAGAGTTATAGAAACTGTGGGCCTGGCCCCTGTGGGGCCGCAGTTCATAGCAGCCGGTCTCTTGGCCAAGGTCGTGGAGATCTGCAGGCTTTGTCCACCCTGCCTTTATGCCTGGACTTTGCCCCAGGCATAGTAAAATCCTTTGTCCTCCACCCTTCTGAAATCCAGACCAGGAAATGCTGAACCTTCATATATCCACACAATTTCCCCATGGAGCAGCCTCTAAACAGATGATGAGCAAATGGGTATTTACAACTATCGCTTTTGCGTATAAGGCTTTCTGACCTCCCAGTCCCTGAGGAGATTATGGTGTACTTTACCAGGGTTAGGACGGTTTCTCTAACAGACATTTAAAGAGAGGTAGGTTTACCCTCCCTGCACACTTTTATCCGATTTAATAACCTGGACCTGGCTTCTACTCCAGGATGCAGGGTCCTTGCATCCTAAAGTCCCACACACATGGGACAGTGACTCAGATGGCAATGTGGTTATCTTGTTCCCACGGCGTTCAATGCAGCTTAAGTTCTTGAAGGGAAATGACTCCAGGTTGCATATGTAAACATGATATACCCGCCGTTGCCTGCATGAAGAAGTCGAGCACATGTTTACAGAGCATTACTTCGTGCCCACCGATGTCACCAGCACATGACGTAATGCTTTAGATTAGACAGATTGCACATGTGCCTCTGCCCAAATGTTATAAAAGGGGGACGCAGTTTCTTATTTCTAAGGAAATCTTCAGACACTTTGTAAAGTAATTTGCCATAAATTGTAATTTGAACCTCATATAAGTGTAGCATGTGTAGCATGCGGTGAATTAGGAAAACAATGTAGCAACTACGCCACCTCAGAATTATTGGGAAATAACCTGACAAAATAGCACACAGGTACGATTTACTGAAGATAAGGCAGACGATGCAAGATAAAATACAAGAATTTCTTTATAAGAATAAAATAATGACCGCAATGGTATTGCAAGGAAACAAGACCATGCACTTAACCAAAATGTCATTAATCAAGAAGACAGAATAGAAAAAAAACAATTGAAACAATCAGTGTACAGGAACAAAGGCTTCCTAGATAAACAAGCTAATAGCACAGCACCAGGCTTGCACTAGAAAATAGGAGTGAGAATGCCTTCACACCAACGAGAAAAATCATACCCACAGGAATCAACAGCAACTGACACAGCAAAGATAGCACAGCACTAGTGACCACCCCTATAAGTTAGACTCGGAATCACTGTAATCCAAGGGTATACTAAGTAGCACCACTGACGTATCAATCAATTCAGTAGTGCGCTCAACACCCTGATGTCAATGCTGCTGGTGCAGTTGAGTTAATACATCATGCTTTAAAATTGTAGGTAAAATTAACTGCAGCATCTCTTCACCCCCATCAGGACGTGACACACGAGGATAAGACCGGAACCTTCTTTTTTAAAAGGCGGTCCCATTGACGGTGACGGAAGCAACAAACTCCATCCATTTAGAGAGACAGATTTAAGAGGTAAGAGGTTTGAGAGGTTCGAAGGTTCGACCCTGCAGGGCCCACCGGCCTCACTGTTGGAATAATAGTCCCTGGAAAAAAAAAAATGTTCTCGTTCTCGTACCTGACAGGTCTGATTCTGTAGAGAGAAAGCTCAGCGTCAGCATACCGGAGCTCTCAAACAACCAGGTTAGTAGCTCCTAATTTAGAACAATACCGGAGCCTCAAAGTCTTTTCAAAACCCACCAATTCCATTTCTGCTATATTAGCTGCGCTCAGTGGGCATCGCTCTCAATTAGCTGAAGTCAAGTGTACACCTGACTAAGGGGGTTATTGTCTGTAAACACAATACATTTCTGGCCCTAGCAGTTATTCCCTAATCTTTTCAGTCAGGGCCCACTTAAGCCTCACCACTTGCTTATTCCAATTTCCGTTCTATGGAATAATCATGTGAGCTACGAGGTGGTAATACCACCACGTCATCAAGTATGCAAAGATTGGTACATAAATAACACATCTCTGCTGGCATAAACAAAACCAAAGGGCAGGATGCACCTTGCCCCCCTGTTTCTAAGTGAGAGGACCGCCCCAAGTCCACTATGGCTGGTGACATATGGGCACAACTCTGAATGATCCGGCTGTTTATATGAAGCCCATTAACTGTGGAGCGGTGCTGAGGGGGTAAGCCTCTTCCTCCCCGTGCTGACTGAACTAATAAAGAGCTCCTGGGTTCGGATCAAAGCTTACCTGCATTCTCATATCTGTAGGCTATGTGCAGGGCCATTGTTGAACCCCTATATAAGCCACACTAAAGCGACCCATAATACCCCCTGAGATCGGCCGAAAAGCTCAAAACCGAGCGCAACTCCACCATAGCCATGAAGCATTATTTGGACACCATCATCGTGCAACTGCCGAATCTTGGCAGGATCAGTTGATACACCCTTGGCTGATTAAGTGGATACCCAAATACTTCACTTTCTTTTTAACAAAAAGGCTTGCTTAGCTTCACCTTAAGTCCTTACCGTTCTAACACCCATGAGGGCTATACCCTAGCCGCTTTCACCTGCTCCGAAATACAGATGGTGGTAACCACATCAAGATGAGTAACAGCAAACCACCACGTTCATTACCTCTTGAAACATCAGGCTATTAAAAGTCAGCAGAAGGCCTAAAAATTAACAATGATCCCAAAATGCTAACCGTTTAGCGCTCACTTACCTCGGAAGTGTACTCTTGCAAATTGACTCCAATCACCTTTCAACAATTGTTTACCAGAACACAATATGGTGTACACGCCTTTCCTTTGAATACTCACTAGGCTGTTTTAAAAATATCTCATAGTTAATTCTAGAACATACTTACTATTTTTTCTCCTGAGTCCCAAAATCCTTAGTTGACCACAACTACCAGGACTAAGGTACAGACCACAAGTCAAGCTTACCTGATCCAGCCTCCACAGCTGTAATTTATATGAGCCTTTACCATTATAACCTCTGATGTGGTTCTCAGGTGTCTCATTAGTTCTAAAGTGCTAACCCCAAATTGGTATGTGAGAAATAGCGGTCGGTCGCCTCCGCAGACTCGATAACTGCTCTTGATTAGTGGGCCCAACTACATTCTCAGCCACACCCACCTCGGCATTATTAACAAGCTAACAGGGAAAACTAACCAACTCCCAGTAATGCTGACCCAAAATAGCACCACAGGTAGCAAAGCTCCTGCAAGGCCTGTACACAACCGCCACAGGATTTTGCACTTAACCAAAATGTCATTAATCAAGAAGACAAAAAAAAACAATAATTCCACAGTATCTGATGACTCTGCTGTAGTAGGCTGTATTAGGAGAGGTCAAGACAATGATAGACAATTATGAGTATCTGGGTGTCCACATAGACAACAAGCTGGAATAGACCAAAAACACTGATGCACTGTATAAGAAAGCTCATTCATCTGTACTTCTTCAGAAGACTCTGGTTCTTTAATTGCTGCAGAACTGTGCTGCAGATGTTTTACCACTTGTTGGTAGCCAGCGCATCTCCTATGCTGTAGTGTGCTGGGGTAGCAGGGTAAAGACGGCTGATGCCAAAAGCCAAAACAAAAGCCAAAACTTATTATGAAAGCAAGCTCCATCAAGGGACTGAAGTCTCCGGCTAAGGTGTCAACACTTTACTCCCCGCATGTGACGCTGGAGTCCATCCGCTTTGGGAACTTACTCTTTTTTTCTCCTGAAGTTTTACTGGCTTCTGCCAGCATAATTTAACTGGCCTATTGTCGCCACGTATAAAAATTAGGCATATTTTTATATCGCCGCTCTAAGAGGGTAAATAAGGCAGAACAGGTGACAATATTTCAAAATCGGAAAGACTTTTCATACGGACCAACTGCTTTGACTCTTTTCTCTCAACACTGCACTGGCTCCCTATTAAACTACGAATAGATTTTAGAATCTTGGTAATTACTTATAAAGCCCTAAATGGTTTAGCACCTCGGTACCTGAGTGAGTTCCTATCCTATATAGTCCTCCACATCCGCTACACTCTCAGGACTCAGGCAATTTGATGATACCTAGAATAACTAAATCGACTGCAGGTGGCAGATCCTTCTCTTATCTAGCGCCTAAACTTTGGAATAACTTACCTTGCACCGTTCGGGAGGCAGACACACTCTGCCAGTTTAAAACTAGATTAAAAACACATCTCTCTAACCTGGCCCACACATACACACATTTTTATTATTCAAATTTGGAACCGGAAAACACCACCAATAACACATAATGTATCACCAGTCAAATTGCATCTGTGCTCACATATGTCTGCTCTTTGTTATTCTGAGCTCACCGTCACCACCATCACTTGGAGACAATAAGGCAGTTTCTCTTGTCTTCTAAGCGGCCATCCGGACAAGACCACAGAAACTTTTCTGCAGCACGGGTAACCTATTGGTTTATCTGGTCAGAGGAGAACTGACCCCCCGACTGAGCCTGGTTCTTCCAAGGTTTTTTTCTCCATTTTGTCACTGATGGAGTTTTGGTTCTTTGCCGCCGTCGCCTCTGGCTTGTTTAGTTGGGGACTCTAAATTTATGGATATCAATCACATGGACTGTTCTAATGAATGTTTAATATTGTTGTTTCTGAGGTATTTCTGTAAAGCTGCTTTGAAACAATCCTGATTGTTAAAAGCGCTATAGAAATAAAAATGACTTGACTTGACTTTGGAAACGGTTAGACAGTTTACATGCGCTCCTCTGCATAGGTGAAAAAAAATCTCAGGGCTCACCATCATCTTGCAGTTGGGGGGCATGAGGGAAGGCGCTAACGCGCGCTGGTGGTTTCCAGACCAAAGCTACTGCAAGACATGTTTAATTTCAATTCAATTACACTGCCTGGAGTCAGGAGGATGGAAAGAAGTGGAAGTTTCCGAAGCGTATGCATCACAATGTCAAGTAAACTTCAAAAGGGATTCCATCCTTGTCTGAGTGACACCAGTGACCATAAAGAATTGGAGCATCCAAAAGTTTTATATTTTTATACAATAATAAAACCAAAAAAGCACACAGTCACCGTCCGTCCATCCTAAGCAGCATCTCCAACCAGTAAAACTCCAACCAGAGTACTGAGTCAGGGTTAGGAAGGGAAGAAAGGGTGCAAGAAGCTACAGAAAAAGGGGAGATAGAGTGGAAATTTTTAAACGACATGGTTAACATCAGTTAATGCATTTATAATCAGCAGTCATAACATGTTTAAATGTCTTATATTAAAGTAGCTTTAACCACACTTTCAAAGACATTCATTCAGTGATTTTATTAATTAGACTCCATCAGTGCATGCTACTGACTAAATTAGCTTTCGTTAAGGTAATTAGTCTGTGTTTTCTTAATTATCCTTCTGCGCTTCTGTGAATGTTTAATTAGTGTGTTCAATAAAGACACAAGAATTTAGTTTGTCCTTGAGCCCATTGTGTTGCTGTAATGCTGTGATGTAGAGTATCAGAATACATTTTATGGCAAATATTGTTTTTTAGCCACTGTATTTGTAGATCTACATCCTGTATAGACCTTTTATTAATGGGGTCATATGTTTTTGTATTTATGTGGATAAAAGTATTGGATATTTTGTTTTTAGCCCCATGATTGATTTTTATTTTACCACAGACAGATTTCTAAAACAGTACTTCACAAAATATATGATAGCATTTTTTTTCACAATATAATGTGGAACTATAAATAGATATAAATCTTTTTTGTGTTTTCTTTTTATCTTAATTACTAAAATGTAAATTGAAATAAACTAATTTAATCATATTAAAATGATTATACTCAAAGTTTATAGTTCTATTTAATAAAATGTATCCATGGCACTTATCTTTAGACAGCATCCAACCGTACAAAGCGCTTTAGCACATACGGTAGGTAAGTGTAGGTAAGTGTATTATTTTCCCTATCAAAAATCAGAGGTGGGTAGTAACGAATTACATTCACTTTATTTTTACTTGAGTATATTTTTTTTGGTGACTTTTAATTATGTTTATTTAATGATGTGTTTTACTCACTTTTACTCAAGTACATTTTTAGTGAAAAAAACTCTAAACTCTGCAAACTTTTTCTTTGCTACTAGTAATAAATTTAAGATTTTTAAAAATAATTAGTTTATATAAATTCTTCGCAAGTATCACGAGACTTTGGAAAGGCTGCTTCGCGAGAAGATGCTACATAATTCCATGGAAGATGCAACAGAGGTAGACGCGTGTGTGTTATCGGAGGCAGATCATCATCAGTGTCTATGTTTTCAAGTTCAGTCTATGTTTTCTCTCCAAAATGTCAAAAAGTATTTTTTCATAATGTGTTGCCGATATCTAAAACATGAACATGAACAACTGTCCATTTAATATATTTTATATAATTAGAACAGAGAGACTCTGGAGGAGACGGATGTGAAAACTTACTTAAAATACTTGAGTAGTTTTTTATCGAATAATTTTTTTACTCTTCCTTTTTACTTTTTAATCTTAACAGTTTTTACTCGTAACTGTTAAGATTGTTACTTTTACTCTTACTTAAGTAAATTATGCCATAATTACTTACTTTTGGATACAGAGTTTGCATACTTTACCCACCCCTGTCAAAAATGTTAGAGTAGTTTATGCCAGTTTTCTGATTACATGAGCTCAAACTCAAGAGCCTTTTCTCAGTTTATTTTTATTTCCTCCATTGTGCAAACATGTACGTTGGCTGCTGTACTTTCCCTATAATGTAGTTCCTGTTCATGAGAATACACTGTGACCGTTATACTCTTTTAGCCCTCCCTCTCTGCTTCAGTGACATCAGGGAGTAGTTAAGTGTATAACCTATCCACAAGAATACAAGAGTGCAAAGCAATTGAGCTCATAAGACACAGAAGACTTTCTTCCTCTTTAGGCCTCCTCATAGCAAAAGGAAGCAACTGGATTAAACTTGCACAGTGGGTGGATGAATGACAAATCTTGCATGGTGTCAGCATCGGGCTGAATCTAAGGTGGGGGACGTATGCTGAAAAACCTCTGGACCATGTGTGTACAAATGTGGTAAGGTCTGACTTTTGTTGCTGTTTCTGGTGTTTAAAAGTAGTCTTAGACACCCCAATGTAAATGTTAAGAATAGCTTTCTCAGCTAACGTGTGTGTGTATATATATATATATATATATATATATATGTGTGTGTGTGTGTATGTAAGTGAATATAAGGGGACTAGGACTCATTCTTTTATATCCTCTGGCATTCATTTGAAAATGTGTGTTGTTTATAATTTATATTTTAATTTTCGAAATTTTTATATAATCTATATACAAAATAGAACACTATGAAGAGTTGATTATAAGGAATGTAAACTGGCCAATTGTAAATCAAGGGCAGTTACTGTAACTTAGTAACTCAAAGGACTTTTCCCTTTGTGTAAACATTGCCTTAATCGGTTTTTTTAAGTGCAGCAAATGATGTAATTGTTTTAGAATAAGGCTAGCCATTTATGTGCATAGCTCAAACGGCAAAGAACAGATGTTTTTGTTTTGTTTTTTCAGCAGAAGTGCCTAGACCTTTTTTGTGTGCGCAGAAAGTGGCGTTCATTGAATTATTTTGGTCTCTAGAAATCTGACATTAATTTAATATATTACATGTCTGTTTAACTACACTTACTTTTAAATACTGTAAATAACTGTACTAACTGTACTGTGGTGTGGCCTATACAGGTTTCCTGTTTACCAATAAAAAGAAACCTAAACTATTGAGTTATTATATAGAACATTTAGAAAAAATATATATATATGAATGATATATACATGAATAATTTCAAAACAGCAAAATTTCAGATAGAAATATGCTAATATACACTAGAAAAAAAAGTGATGTGTGATAACACAATTTTCATATTATAACACAAAAACAACATAGTTCGCCGTGACAACTTTAAGTAACTAAACTAGATCAGTCTGTAGCGCTTATTTTATATTTGCGCTATATATTTTATAGTCATATAGCAATGTGATGTTGCATACACATTACTATAGATGTACTAGTTAGTAATTAAATTATGTATAAATGATCCCATGTATAATATTTACATAATATGTAATACTTAAAATTATATTTTACTGTGTACTTCATCTGCTATAGTTGAAATGACAATAAAGCTGCTTGAACTATATATCAATATGCAATATACAATATGCAGTTTTGTTGCTAATTTAAGCAAATATCAATGAGATTACTAAGTAGTCATGCTATTAGCCTGCTTAATGTAAATATTAATCTGTTTGCACCATTTGCTTTTTGTTAGACTATTACTGCATAGGGCCTGGAAGTCATCCACCGACCCTCTCTCTCATCCAAAAAGGTCAGCATTCTATAAAAGAGGCAAGCAGAGGGGACAAAGCTACAGGCTAAAGCTTGATTTCTCATGTTTCTGAAATGTACACATAGACTGTCTCTACACACTAAAAATAACCAAATAAGCATTTGGTTTGTGTTCACAGTGGTCTGTGGTCATCTTCCATTCAATAATGCTAAAATTAGCTTACAGGAAAGAAAGAAAATCAGATAAGCAATATAAACTTCTGGTCATTTATTAAAAAGAATAACCCTGGTTTAATTTGCATATAAACAGCTAAGAGACCAGGATCTTGTTGAGACACAATAAAGATGATTGCTGATTTCTTTAATTCTTTGTGGACACTTGTGGTCACCAAACACAACGAGGGCATTTACAACACAGTGTGTGTTGTTGTGCTTCTTATGATCCCTTTAATTGTTCTCTGTACTTGCGTGGCTGTTTGCTGTCACTGCTGCTTGTCGCAGTGTAAAGGATGCCACTGTTGCTGTTGTAAAGATTTTGCCACGCCGACAGGGACGCAGGTTGATAAGAAAAAGAAGAAGAAGAGTCATGAAAAAGAGGACTTGTGGATTTCAGTTAAAACAGATGCTATGAATCCAAATAGACTGGCCCTTACCATTGTATAGCCAAGCCATAATCTGTTTTAAAGCATTCTTTGAATATGCCTAGCTAAAAATAGATAACATTACTCTATTGCCTGTATTAGAATACTGAAGAGTGGACGTGATTTTGCCAAGTAGGATGAACCTGGATAAAAATTTCAATCAACCACTCAAAACCATCTGATGTCATCTGTGTACATTGACCAAACCGGCCTCAATCCATTTGTTAACCAAAATGTAATATTATAAATGTATTTATTAAATAAAAAGCATGAAATACTGACCTATGGCATATATAACACATTACCCGCTGTACAGAACAATTACATGTACAACATGTATGTGCAGTTTAGGTAATGTGTAAACATTTCCCCTTGCCTTCGAAACCAAAATAAATGTGTGTGTGTGTGTGTGTGTGTGCAGTAAAATGTATTTGTGTGTGTTTGCGTGAATAAAAACATCAATTCATCGATTTTTCTTTTTTAAATTTATGTTAAATTTGATTTAATTAAATAATGTTTAACCCTGTTTTATAGTAAGAATGTTGCTCTATTGCGGTTCTGGAGGTTCACCGTTTCTGATCATTTTACATTTAATTGTTTATGATTTCCTGTCTAAATTCATTAATGTTTATTTTGGATCATTAAAATAAATACTGTCAAAATGTAATTATTCTAATAGAGTTTGCCTAATTTCATGCTGTGATCTAATATTAATCCAGGAATCGCCATTATTAACAAATCGTTCCAGGATCAAGGAATTACCATTATTACCAGTCTCAGCCAATATGCTTTTTTTCAGCATTTAATCAAATGGCAAGATTCAAAAATGGATTGCGGCGGGTTTGGTCGACACTCACTGATGAAATCAGATGGTTATGATTGGTTGATAAATATGTTACCATCCTACTTGGTAAAATCAGGTCCACTAATACTGATAAGAGTTCCATTTCATAACTTTAGTTTAGTCTCTTGACTAAAAGCTGCTAGACATTCCAACTGCCTTTCCTATGTACAATTAATAACTATGTGAATAGGATGGAAAGTTATCTTGCCTAGACTCAATCTTTCATACATTTTAAATTCATGTTTGTGCAATAAATGTAATCTTTCCTTTTTGTTTCTTAAAACAACACTGGTAGTTTTTTCTTGCCACCGTCACCCTCAGCTTGCTCTTCAGGGACAATCAGGGACAGACTGATTGCTGTTTAATTCGCAATTTATAATTTCTTTGATTGTGTAAAGCTGCTTTGTGACAATGACCATTTTAAAAACTGCTATACACATAAAATGTAAGAAAATTGAATTTAATTGCTGACAGAGCAAAGAAAAAATGGCATCTGGAACATTTAAGTGAAGCATCTATGTTAAGCAATAACATGTCTGTAAGAATAAATGCCCTATAAAAAGAAATTGTTAACAAATCTTTTAAGGAATGTTGCTGAAATAATGTTTATTCGCTTTGAACAAGTTGGTGTGAGGTTATGTTTTTGGTTATTCACACTGTTCCTTGGCTTTCTTTTTACTGTTGATGTATGCAAATGATGACAGTCATATGTGTAACCTAAATACATTTAAATAAAGTTTAATTTTTCTATTTCCTGTTTATATAATTTCTTTCATTAAATAACAACTCTGTTTTAATATGTTACTGTAAAATTTAACACGATGTTCTCAAATAACAATTCAGACATTCATAAATTCTGTTACCCAGTAACTCCAAATGCAGCTACGTTGTTCACTGCCATTTTGTCCGAACAAGAGCTATACACTTACATACAGCTAGACAGTCAGTGTGTGAACATTTCCAAACATGGAAACACCCTTAAACCACTTTTTTACACATGTGTGTAATGGAACAAACTGGGCAGTAAAGTAACTGCTTCTTTTACTTAAACAAGCAGTCCTTGTTTTGCCTCAATTCCTGCTTTTACAAGAGCGGGGCAAAACACGTTTTTTTTTGTTGCTAAAAGACAAGTAAGTAAGTCTGGTCCTATACTTTCCAAATTATTTCTAAATGATGTAGACTACACGTTTGTGAATGTTTACAGTATCGGGCAAGCTAAATAGAAAATGTAGTAAACTAAGCTTTGGGAAAACCAATGGGAAATGTAGCAAGCAAAGCTACAACAGCATGGCAACTTTTTTATTTTTTAAGATAAGTGGATGCTGCTCCATTTTTGGCTGTTTTGAATCTGATGCGTGCAGCCACAGAAAGCTGATGGAGGAAGTGCAGCTCTGGGGTGAAGATTTTGCATTCTGAAACATCTGCATCATTGCAGAACAGCCTGTTTTACTAAAGCAAAATCACCACATCAATACTGACACAAACCACTTTACAATACACTAAACTGTGTTTAGAACATTAAAAACAGACATAAGCACAACCTATCACCTTTATTCACTGTTGTTATTATTATAACAGCAATAATTAAAAACAGCAGCACAATAATAAATATGTACATATTGTTGCATAATCGTAACCTTTACAATTCATTCTTTCTTGATCTTCTGGTACAGGAGTCATTAATGAGACCAGTCAAATCTAATTTATGCAGAACATCATTTTTAATAGACATCACTGACAGGTAATTCAGTTTATTTTGCACAGGGAGGTTATCATGCTGGCACAGGGTTTTGGGCCTCTTAGTTCCAGTATATTGTATACACTGTAGCGTCATCCTAAACAACTGTGTGCTTTTAGCGTTGTGACTTCCAAACAGTGACTTCCAAACAGTGACTTCCATACGTTGGTAAGTGTGCTGGGTGAGGAGTCTCTATTGGCTATATAGTGTAAATTGCAGCACTGACCTTGTGTAATACATGTCTCATGGTAGAAAAATTCCCTGAAAAATTACTGATGACATGACGAGCTTTAGGGGAAGTTGCAGCATAGTGGTGTAGGTGTTGGACTGCTAAGTGGAAGATTTCCCAGTTGTATAAGAAAATGTAAGTTGCTCTTGATAAAGACGTGTGCCAAATGCCGTAAATTTACAAATGTTTACACCAAGGCACCAATGTTAGCCGATGCTACGGCAGTTCTTCTCCTTTGACTGGATAAACATTCAGCAGCATTAAAATATCCAGTCAATTTAGGGTCATATTGTTCTTTGACCTTTGACCTTTGTATTTTCAGTTTTTGTGCTCCGCTATCATACTTTATTGGACAACTTGCCGCTTTGCCGTTTAGCATGTTAATTTAAATGATTTAAATGATTTGACCAGCAGCTGATAGAACAGATCTGATCCAAACCTCAAATCTATTCAGTCATCAATTTTTTTTACTGTTTCTTATGGGCCAGTGAGAATCTTTTTTGTTCTTGCTTGGGTAATATTAGAATAATAAGAAAATTTGTCTGGCCATTGGGGGCTCTTGCACTAAATGGGGCCTCTAGGCTGTGAATATGTGTCATTAAATGAAGCTAGTTCGCCTAGATATAATTATATATATATATATATATATATATATATATATATATATATATATATATATATATATATAATATATACATATATCAGTATATATAGTCATGTCTACCAGGCCAGGGCAAAGGTGTCGCAGTTATTTATAATAAAATTGTACATATCACACTAAAACATGGACATCAGTTTAGCACTTTTGAAGTTTTGTATACAAATTTTTGGTATGTAGCCACAATAAAACAACATGATTACAAAGTTGATTCAATTAGTTGTTATTCACAGACCCGCAGGGTTGCCTCGAAGTTGTCTTTCTCCGCAAGTTGCCAAGTTGCTGCCGCTGCCTAGTCATCTCTATTATTAGCGGGGTGCGGATAGCGACACTGTGCTTTTGTGCCATATGGTATAAGGAGCTAGCATTGAGGGGATGCCCACGCCCAACATCTGGAATAGCAGGAATTATGTGGTTACATTGTGTGTGTGTGAGCAACTTAAATCATAAGTCCTTAAAGAACAGCTGGAACGTCTTTATGGCAGAGTGGGAGGTCCCTGGTCACCCTGGTGATGTATTATCCACTGGAGCAGGTCACAGGGAAGGTTTGACAGGTCCTGGGTGGAGATGGGGTCTGATTCACCGGCAGCTCCGTTGTGGCATATGTAGCTCAACAGTGAGAGAGAGAGAGAGAGAGAGAGAGAGAGAGAGAAAGAGGGAAGGGAAGACAAAAAAGAAGGAAAACAGTTAAGTGACAATGTAATCACACGATTTGGAGTGATTAAATGAATAATGTAGAGTGCAAGCATGGACTCCGGCAAAACTAACTAGGACAGCATAACTAAAAGGAGAACCAGAGGGAAACACAGACATGAGGGCTCCCTGATATGTTAAGCAACCAGCCGCTCTCATCATCAACACTGTGATCAATAAGAGAGGGGAAGACAGCATCTAAACATACCAGATCACCATAATACTCAACACCCATGAGTCCCCAAGATCAGTGAGGTAGGTACCCCTGGAGTGCCACCAATTGTCTTTTCACAAATGTTCACTACCAAGATAGATTTTAAAGCCTTTTTAGGTATCTTAGCAGCATATTTAGCAAATGAAATAAGAATGAAATAGCAAAAGGCTTGAATTAGTGGAATTAAATGTAGAAAAAGTTTATAAAAAGTATAAAAGCAAATGTGAAGCTAAAACTATTATCAAGAAAAATATTACTAAAGAATGGACGAAAATACAGATAATAAAGGAATGCGTTTATATAATATTAAAAATGATAAATACTAAAATAAGTATAAGTGGTAGAAATAAAAAAGAAGAGATCATAATACATACTTCATAACTGGAAATAATTAAACTGTCTATGTGGGAATTGTGGAGAAAAAGAAAGTGAAGCATGCAATATAAAAATGCACAAGATATGATGAATAAAGATATGAGCTGATATCATATTTAAACAAAAAATGTAAGGAAAAGAGTAAGAAATTATTCTAATAAAGACAGAGAACACGCAGCACCAGGAGAAATCTTGGGGAGAAGAATAGAACATTTGTATAGATATGTTTAATCGTGTATAAGAATGAGGAGGAAAAGGCAAAACAAGGAAGGAAATGATTAGAAATGAATCATGGGGGGGGTGCGTTCAGGATCCAATGCGACAGAGAAGAAAGAAGAAAGAGAAGCAACGGCGCTTTTAATCTTGACCGCTAGATGGCAGTAATGACGTTATAGCCCGACCGGACAGCAGCTAAAGAAGGAAATGTAACATGTCTGCTTGCAATATGCTACGGACTGGTTTGGGATTGTTTCAGTCCTCATTCCAACTTACTAAACAGGTACCGTGGATTTATGTGTTTAAAGTTTTATTATAAAACATTTACAAAAGAAAAACATTCAACTTACCTACATAAACCTTATAAAGCGTAACTGTCTGTACTACAGCCCGTATCCTAGGACATGCAGTGTACTGAATATAGTGTGGAGGTCATTTATATGTTTATATATTATATATAATTTCTCTTTGTGCACTGCTTGCGTTTAGTTTTATAGTAATTCTTTATCTTAGCAAGACATTTACCTATATAATAGTAATTTCAAGTAGTAATTTTATGTAAAAATAAAATGAATATGTATTATATTACTACTATATATATATATATATTAGATTACTACTATATAGGTAAATGTATTGCTATATAAAATATAATTCATTTAAGTACAAGTTAAAGTTTTGAAAAAATAAATGAGTAAATATTTTGTTGAAAAAAAAAACACTTTTTTTAATGATTTCAACTAGAAATGCACAATGAGGTAAATTTCAATGAGGTAAATTTACAGATATTCATATAAATAACAGATATTTACATAGAATATAGAAAATATATATATCTATATATATATCAGATATAAATCCTCCTCATAGCTGGTCCCAATTTTATTATAAATATCAGATAATCTGCAGAACAGAAACTGTAAGATACACTGATGAAACTGATATTTTAGAATCTCTATGTATAATAGCAAATCTCAGTGCTGAATCTTCCAATGTTTTCATTTTTAATTTATTGTAAATTTTGTTTAAACATTGAATTTAAAAAATGTTTAAATCAAATGCTTGTAATTAAAAGCTAAACACGTGTAGTTGTATCGAGAACCAGCCAATGCATTTACTGCCGATCTGACTAGAAGAGCTTAAGAAACCCACTCAATCTGGCAACCCTGGCTAAAGTAACCTGGAAAGCAGACGAATCTCCGATAAATCAGACTAATTAATTGATTTATTAGAAAGTGTACTTTATCAGATTTAATTATCGAATCTCATTTATTTATCTGAGCAATAAAAATGTCATTTTTTTACCGTTATCGAGGAATGACTGAAATCGCCGCTCATGCACACGAGTGACAATCACGCTGTGTGATTGATCAAAGCTCGGCAAATCGCAGAGACATCGCCAAGACTTGTGAAATATTTGGAGCCGTCTGCAATTCAAAATCCGGCAGTGTGAAATGGGTTCTGACTGAAAAATAAATCAGCGATGAACTACAGCTAATTATTCGGCTGCTGCGATATATTTTGGGATCTGTTTTTCTGTAAGGAGGCATTTAAAATAGCCACATGTATAATATATGTGTGTTTTGCTGTTGCCTCTTTTCTTCCTACAGCTGTTTGATTAGGTTTAACACCAGAACAAGTTTTTATTACAAAACATGGAGTCTGTATTAATAATCCTAAAAAATGTCACTTTATTTTCAGCAAAACAGGGCCACCAACCTCCAGGTTACCATACAAACAGTTAATTCTGGATTCTTGTGTGTTTTGGTCTCAATGTTCTTTTTATGCTTTTCAGGCATGCAGAAGTTCACTCGGGATCGTGGAGCAGGTCCGAGGTTATTACGTTGACTGGAGAATGCTGCGAGATGTAAAACGACGACAGATGGCGTATGAGTACGCAGACACGAGATTGCGAATCAATGCCATCAGAAAGAATGCGCTCTTACCTAAAGAGTTAAAGGTGCTGATCTGATTTGCATGGCACATCTATAATTTTCCAAAATTATATTTTTCACCCATGTATAACAGTATAACGTCCTGTGTGTTGCTGTTGCAGAATATCAGTAGTACCAACAACAGAAGCGAATGTTTTGAAACGGTATACATTTGGCTTTACTGTTAAATATTCTGCAGTTAGTAATAATTGGTCTTCACTTATTTTAGTGGGTTTTTTTCATAGGTTAAAATAGTTGTATTGAAAAAACAAAACCTACGCTCTTAAACTGTTTTTTTTTTTTGAGAGTGCTATATATCTGCTCTTGGACAAAAACTGACATCCACACCACTTTGTCTCTGCAGGAGGTAGCAGATAAAGAAATTGCAGCATTGCCCCGAGACAGCTGCCCTGTGCGAATCCGCAACAGGTGTGTGATTACATCGCGACCCCGAGGAGTGAAACGCCGCTGGCGTCTAAGCCGCATTGTCTTCAGACATCTAGCAGACCACAACCAGATGTCAGGCATACAGAGAGCAATATGGTGAAGACCTAAGAGTGGACAACTGGGTGTTACAGCTTGTGCTTTCATGCCAAACAGAAGCTCCACAGTAATATACAGAAATGCTCATGTCAATCTTATGTAATGTTTTTGAAAATATTGCTCTGTAAGGTGTCACAGTAATCTGCTATGCTATTGTGCACAATAAAGCTTATTCACTTCCATCCAATCAGGTGGCTGTTCTGACCAGTATTTTACTTATATACAATACAACAACACTGCATATAGACATAGCCAACATTACTAAACAAGTTAAAAATTTTATTTACAAACTTACGTCATCCCTGTCTGCCTTAATTGGTCACTAAAGGTGGTAAGAAAGTACTTTTCTGTACAAATAAAAAAAATCTATATCAAGAGAACAAATGCCGGGTTTATATGGAATCATCACTATATACAGCAAAATATATAGTGTCGTTGGCTTCTAGATGTTATCGAATAAATCAATTTAAATTCTAGCTGAATTTGAAGCTTTTCTAATGATTTAGTGCAGAATTATTCCTGCTACTGGTTTGGTTTATTGAATTGAACACTTTTATTGTTATTGTATTCCTTTGCATACAACAAAATTATCAGCACTGCTCATGCCTGGTGTTTATTTATTTAAACAAATCATATAACCACACAAAATAAATGTAAGGTACCATTTCATAATTTACACAATGAGTAACCTGAGTAAGTTTATACAAGTACAATGTAAGTGAAATGAGTGGCTGTAGTGTTTTAGTGACTAGATACAGTATTGCATATTAACACATAGTGTATATTAATGCACATATATATTAATATTAATAATAATAAAGTAAGTGAACTCAAACCACATGTAATACATTGTGCATTAAGATGCATTTTGGAACTAAACAGGTAATAAAACAATGCTTGAAGCTTATCACTGCTATGTAGTAATAAATCGTTAATTATTGATGCTTAGATCTTGATGTGTGGTATGATTTTCTGTGTAATGTTTAATACATGTACATGTACTATAACATGAAATCTGTGCCATCATTTTGAAATTGGGTCCTTGTGAGACCGAAGACGTGTGAAAATAAAATTCTAATACACTTTTCCTTGATTTTATCAGGGAAAATTAATTTGTGTCTATTGTGGTTGGGGTAATTTAATTTAATAATAACTAAAGGCCAGAATAATCCTGATTACTAATTTCATCTTTGACTTTCAGACAGGACAGGAGAACGAGAGTTGACAGGTGATTTTTTAGCTTACAGCACACAACAGCAGTAAAATGATGCATCTTAAACAAGTGGAATGTAAAATTAAAGTAAAATGAAATGTAAATGAAATTCCTATGCCCCCAGCTGCTTCACATGCATTAGTGCCCCTGTTCTATTGGTCAGTCAGTTTTGTGAATTACCCTGTAAGACAATGTTTGGGTAACCAAATGGGATCCAAATACTTTACTAACATTATGTGATTAACATCCTGGCTATTACAAATCTGCTCAGGAGCACAAACTCAATAGAATTAAAACTAATGATAGGATGCGTCAGGTCCGCTTTCGGGTTTGCCAGATCACTTTAGCCAAATACAGTTCTGTGAAGTTGCCCCCCCACACACACACACACCCACTAAATGCAAAATGACGCAAAATAGTCTTAATCCTCTTTGTGCTGCTTTAGTTTGTAGGGTTTGTAAATTCATTCAGCCCCCCCCACAGTCCAAACTCACCCAAGTATAATCTGATGCAGAACTAAAATAAAGCATGTTTCCTAATTACTTTTTTTACTTAATTATGCCTCAAAAATGTAAAACTTAGTAAATCAGAAATTATGTGAAATTTTGTAATACACACATTACCGCTAGAGAGAGATGATACTCATCATCAGTAGCTCAATCTTATCCTCCAGCCTTATTATCATCATTAGAAATTATCTAAAATTATGACAAAAATATTTGTCAAAATTTTCTAATTTTTTAAATTGTCAAACAATTTAATAGTTTTCTGTTTCTTTGTTTTGAAGTTAAAAGAAGTAAAGATTACTAAGGCCGCCTTTACACTGCATTAATCAATAACCCAATTTCACTTTTTTCCTCCAGTGTGGCACAGATCGGATATGACCCACAATTGTATGAGCAGGAAAAAAATGCACATGGATTCCGATATTTTCAGATTGGCTTTAGGCCTCATTTACATGTGGTAATAAATCAGATATGAATCTGTATTTCAGCGATTTAAGTGTTTCAGCGTCCATTTATGTAAACGGACAGATTGGATTTTCACCTGTCAAACGTCACTTAATAAGCGACACTAGCGCATTACATCAACTCAGGTGGACACCAAAACCAAAATATATATAGCTTAGCACAACAGTGTATTTTGATATTTATTTTTGTTCACTTAAAGCCTGTTTTATCTGTAAACCAATTTTAAAACATTAATGCACTATTTAAAAAGGCATTATTAATGCTAAATTCAGCCAGGCTGTAACAAGTGCATATGCTGCTATTCTCTTCAGGAAGTCTAGTCAGGTAAAAAAGATGAATAAATGAATGAATAAAACGAAACAAAGAACAGTTAAAATTGACTAAATACTTTTTAAAATTTAATTTAATTAATTTATAGTTGTATTTCATTGGAATAGTAAAAACTGTTTAGCATTATTTGACCTTTGATTATTTTGTTTCTGTAGTATTTAATGTTAAGCTATTAAATAAAATCTAAGAGTGACATATAGGCTATAAAATCTTTACACAATATCTTAGACATACTGTAATGAAACATGGCTGTAATTACATTTTAATTCAGTAGTAAGGGGAAAATATGAACGAACGAATGAATGAATGAATGAGTGAATGAATGAATGAATGAATGAAAATGCCTCGGGATAATTTATTTAGCTATAACCCCAGGGCGCTGCTAGCAGGTGGCGCTAACTTCCGGGAACTTTTAAGACGCTCCATGATCCGCCATTACTGAAGGTCCATAAAAATATTGCAGCGACTTTTATTTTGATATTGAACCGGAAGTGGAGCAGAGGAGCCGAATCTTTCTAGAACAGTGGGTCTGTGCTCGTGTACTGTTTAGTCTGGTGTATGTGAGACTGCTGGTTTTAGTGTAAATATTATAATCGAATAAAATCAGGAAAAAATATTATTACTGTAGGAAAAGATTTACTTTTAGAGCCATGGACCTTAACGAACAGGTAATAATTGTTATTATTCTTTAGCCATAAGTGCCTGAATTAACTGTATGGTTGTATGTGATGGCTGCAGTTGTGTTAAATATATTTTACAGTTGTAAAAGTGGGAGTTTTTTGCATCTAATTTTTTATAAATACAATAAACTAATCACATGCTTTTTATTGCAGACAATAATCTGTTTTATTTGATAATCAATAATTACTAGTGTATGAAAATGTAATTACAGCCATTCACTATTCACAGTGTATTAGAGAAACATTTTATAAACATTTCATAGGCTTTAAATAAATTTCAGTTTTAAAGATAATCATAAATGTCAACCTAGTTTTCCATTTAATAGTTTATAGAGCTTAACACTGAAATACTAGAGAAAAAAATTATCACATGTCAAACACTTATATATATATATATATATATATATCATAATATATATATATATATCTATATATATATATAGAGTATAAAAGGCAGGAACGGACAAAATAAACCCTAAAATATTATGTTATTAGATTTTAAAGACAACATTGCTGTATTTTAGGGCTGTCACGATTATTAAATAATCGTGCAATTGCGATTATTTGGCCTAACCGTGATCGTTTAATCCAACCGCATTTATTGCACACTTTTTTCGCCACTAGGGGGAGCTTTAGTAACTGCAGCACCCTACTTTTTACCAGAATAAGTGAGTGGAGCGGCGTGATTTTAAAGTCTGAGCGTCTGGGTTTTCTGACGCATCAAGCGCACCCCATCACCAGCGCAACTCATGTTATCAACCCATAATGCAACTGTACAAAGCATGAATCAATTTATACGTTGCTAAATAGATAAACACCACTGATATGACACAAAATATAAATTTCTTTAAATCATATTTATCTATAATAAAATATTTACAGTAGAGCGTTAATAAAGCACGAAGTGGAGCGATTATAAAAGTTCATTTTTTTTTTAAATGCTTAAATGTTTTTCGCTGAAATCATTACACAAAATCTGTAGGAGAATTTGCAAAACTGTGACCAGGGAGATAATTTACCTGTGGATTTTATCCCTGCAGGGTTTTTAATGTATTTATTAACTTTCTGTTTAGATCGCGGGACTCGAGAGTGATTTAAAAGAAGTAACGCGACTCCTGGATATGTGTGAAAGGAAACGTATGCAGGATGTCCTCTCAAAGGAGCGGAAAAATATCGAGAAAGAACTGACTCAGAAACTGCAACAAAGAGAACAGCAAGCAAAAAGCGACTCTGGAGACAAAACAAACACGACAGGCAGAGGGTACACAGTCAAAATAAACAATTATGGTGCGAATACTTACATGTTGTATTGTTGTCTGACCTCCTATTCTTACACAATATTACACCAGTCTTAATGCCTCTGTTAATCACAGTTTTCTATTATAGGTTGGGACCAGTCTGACACATATGTAAAAGTCTACATCACCCTAAAACAAGTGCATAAAATCCCTGCTGATAATGTTCAGGTCAACTTTACAGACAGGTATGTTACACACTCACTGATGCACACAAGTGAATAATAACTAATTAACTCTACAGAAGATTTACAGAAAAAAGTGCCCAGACAGCCAAACCAAGGCAACGCTGATCTTTGTGAAATCATACAATTAAAATAAATTCAGTGGATATTGTCCTAAAGCAGCTTCACACAGAATGCAGTAACAGAAAAACAATGAGCCATGAGCAGGCCGGTGGCCTCTGTGGCAAAGAAAAACTCCCTGAGATAAAGTAGAAAGAAACCTTGAGAGGACCCAGACTCAGGGGAACCCGTTCTCATCTGGGCGACACCGAATGTCTGTTAATTACAGCTTATTGTAATCAAATGTAATGTAAACTGTAGCCTTGGATCAGTGGAGCAGAGGGAGTCTCAGTCCATCCTAGCTAGCATAGTTTAGCCTAAACATAAAACAATAAACATGAACAGAACCAGAACAACATCAAACAAGAACATGAAAACCTTACAATAAGAAAGAGTGAGAGCATGAGCGAGGGTGAGCGTGAGTGAGTGAGCATGAGTGAGAGAGTGCGAGAGTAAGTAAATAAGAGAGAGAGTGAGTAAGTGAATGAGTAAGTGAGTGATAGAGAGCGAGAGTGTGTGAGTGAGTAAGAGAGAGAGCGTAAGTGAGTGAGTAAGAGAGAGAGCGTAAGTGAGTGAGTAAGAGAGAGAGCGTAAGTGAGTGAGTAAGTGAGAGGGTGTTAACGTGTTTACTCAGGCATGATGAGCTTGTTTATAAATGTGTTTCCTGTGATAAAACCACTAACAGCTGTTCTGGGATTCACAGGTCTTTCAATGTCCTGGTTAAAGATTTGGAGGGAAAAAATTATCAAATGACTGTCAACAACCTGTTGTACCCCATCGTAGCTGAGGAGAGCAGTAGAAAGGTGTGTGTCCGGTTGCCCAATACTGAGGAAAGTAAAGTTAGCAAAATTTAGACCATTGATGGGTTTGTAATGTTTTTTTTTTAATAGGTGAAAACAGACATGGTACTTGTTCTGTGCAAAAAGAAGACAACCAAAAAATGGGAGTGTTTTACACAGGTGGAGAAACAGTCTAAAGAGAAAGAGTAAGTATGGCGAGTATAGTACTAAAGTACTATATATATATATATATCTATATATATATATATATATATATATATATATATATATATATATATATATATATATATATATAGCTATATATATATATATATCTATATATATATATATATATATATATATATATATATAGATATATATATATATATATATATATATATATATATATATATATATATATATATATATATATATATATATATATATATATATATATTAGTGATGTTTAGTGAACAATAAATTGCCGTTTAATTCTTTATTAACAAAAGCTTTATTTATAAATTAATAACACTCAACAGATTAATGAATTAGATTATTAGATAATTAGATCTGTTAAAAGATTTCAAATAATCATACAGAATTACAGGCACTTCCTGTTGATGAGTAAAATACCTGGAGGTTCATTCATTTAATCTTATTGTAACATGTGATGATATTAATTAATATTAATAAAGAAATTTAATATTAATAAAGAAACTTAAAAATCTTTTTGGTTTATTTAACTCCGTGTCACACACATTCCTAAAGATTTTTACAAACAGAAAAAATAACATTTCTGCAATTTGGCAGACGTCCCTATTCAGAGCGACTTACATTTATTTTCATTATGCAACTAAGCGATTGGGGGTTAGGGGCTTTGCTCATGGGGCCCAGCAGTGGTAAATTAGTGGTGCTGGAAATCGAACCCAAAATGTTACCACCTCCAACATTTTATATTTATACACTTCACTGTACGTAACTAAAATAAAAAGGTGTATTGAACCGCCTACCTTTGACAAAAAAGACACATTGATGTCAGTATTCAGTTTGGATGGTTCACCAGAATAAAGTTTTTCATATTAGAACCAACTTGTATGGTTAAACAAATAAATATTATTTGTAACAACACATAAGATGGTTTTGCCATGAAAAGCTAAAACCTCTAAAGGTCTTAGGAAACTTTGGGATACATGGCACCATGAAGCATCTGAAAATGATGAATAACAGATTTTAATACACAATAATGTTTTTGCCAAGAAGATAACATAAGCTAGCTGGTAGTTTAATAACCACAGAATTTAGCTTTTATTATAGAGAATTAGGATCCTGAAAGATGGAGAGATGATGTGTAGTGTAGCATTATATCCCAGTTTCATTTCTGTAATTTTTAATGTCCCAAATTATAGAAGACTCGTGTAGGATATGGAAAGTTTTTTATTGGAATATGTTTAATGAAAGGCTTGGGGTGGTTTTTTTTTTTTTTTTTAATTCATTAACTTTTATACGTTAAATCACCACTAGAGGGCATGTTTATTAAGCTATTTGTTATGTTAATCAAGCGTCTCTTGTGGAAATTCCAAAAACCGACATCTGATTTAATTAATTTAATTTCTGTATTCATCCCTCAAAATAATAATCACATATGTTCTCCTCAGCAAACCCGCTTATGATGAGAATGCTGATCCTGGAGAGGGGTTGATGAATATGCTGAAAAAGATCTACTCGGAGGGTGATGATGAAATAAAGCGCACTATCAACAAGGCCTGGGCGGAGTCACAGGAAAAGAAAGCCAAAGGAGATGAATTTGACTTCTAAGTCTGTCTCTTGACCACCATTGAAATAAAACCCCCTCACACACACGTCATTCTGGTATAATTATTTGTTTAACAATCGTCTGTGGTGACAGTGACTTTAAATGCTTGTAGAACACAAATCTATAAATATGTTTAAATTGTCTGCATTTATTATCCTACCAAAAGTGTTTAAATCCATGTTATTGAATCCTACCAAGCTACGCTATCAATGATTGGATTTTAAAGACTCGGATTATAATAAAATAAAGAGTCAACAAAGGAAATCCTCTATTCCTGTCTTCCCTGGCTGTGCACCTACACATCGTCACATGACACCACAACATTAAAATAGTGTAGATTAGTGTACGTTTTATATGAAGAATTTATTGTAAGGTTTATTTTATTCATTTAATCTATATCATATTGGGGGAATTTGACATTATTCAAAATTTTAACATTTTGAAAAAGGAACACAATAGTTACTTTACCTGGTAATTACTTTTATAATGCTGGAACTCAGTTACATTTACAGCATTTGGTAGACACCCTTATCCAGAGCGACTTACATTTATCTCCTACAGCTGAGAAATTGGGGGTTAAGGGACTTGCTCAGGGACTTACAGTTGTGGCTTGGTGGTGCTGGTAATAAAACCCCAGTCTTTCTGGTATCAGTCCTAAACCTGGTTAAGGTGTTGGACTAGTAGTTTGAAGACCAGGGTTTAATTCGCAGCACCACCTGCTGGGCCCCTGAGCAAGGCCCTTAATTTCCCCTGAATTGCTCATTTGTATAACAGTTATACAACTGAGCAATTAACTACTAGTCCAACACCTTAACTACTGCCACAGTTACAATTTGTGAGTAGTAACTATAACTAATTACTTTTTTAAAGTAACTTGTCCAACACTGGTTGTATGAGTTTGTGCTTGCACTGTATCGGCTGTTTATGCAAGTTATTGTTGCCGATTGTTTGCCCCCTCGTCAGAGGCAGCATGCCCCTCTGTTGGTTATTCAATTCAATTCAGTTTTATTTGTAAAGCGCTTTTTACAATGGTGATTGTCACAAAGCAGCTTTACAATTGAAGAAATTATGAGATAAAATGAAACAGAAATCAGTTTGTCCCTGATGAGCAAGCCGGGGGCGACGGTGACAAGGAAAAACTCCCTGAGATGGAAATAGGAAGAAACCTTGAGAGGAACCAAACTCAACAGAGAACCCATCCTCATTTGGGTGAAAAACAAGTAGCAGGGATTATGTGGTTACATTGTGTGTGTGTGTGTGTGTGAGCAATTTAAATCGTAAGTCCTCGAAGAACAGCTGGAACATCTTTATGGCTAAGTCCTTGGTCACCCTGGTGATGTATCATCCGCTGGAGCAGGTCACAGGGAAGGGTCCAACAGGTCTGGCGTGGAGATGGGGTCTGGATCACCGGCAGCTCCGTTGTGGCATATGTAACTCAACAGTGAGAGAGTGAGAGAGAGAGAGAGAGAGAGAGAGGGAAAAGAAGACAAAAAAGAAGGAAAACAGTTAAGTGACAATGTAATCACATGGTTTGGAGTGATTAAATAAATATTTTATAGTGCAAGGATGGACTCCGGCAAGACTAACTAGGTCAGCATAACTAAAAGGAGAACCAGAGGGAAACACAGACATGAGGGCTCCCTGATATGTTAAGCAACCAGCCGCTCTCATCATCAACACTGTGATCAATAAGAGAGGGGAAGACAGCATCTAAACATACCAGATCACCATAATACTCAACACCCATGAGTCCCCCAGATCTGCTCCTTTATCTAAGGGAAATTAATACAAAAAGATTGATTAAATAAGTAAGTTTTTAACCTGGACTTAAACACTGAGACTGTGTCTGATTCCCGAACATACATAGGGAGGCTATTCCATCGCTTTGGGGCTCTGTAAGAAAAGGCTCTGCCCCCTGCTGTAGTTTTTATAATACTGACAGGCAGCCTGCATCCTTTGATCGAAGTAGGCGTGGCGGAACGTAAGACACTAGAAGTTCGCCGGACCATTTAGAGCTTTATAAGTTAAAAGTAGTATTTTAAAATCGATTTGGTGTCTCACTGGGAGCCAATGCAGTGCGGATAGGACCGGCGTGATGTGCTCATATCTTTTAGTTCTAGTGAGGACTCTCGCTGCTGCGTTCTGGACTAACTGAAGTTTATTAATGCACCTAGTTGAACATCCAGACAGTAAAGCGTTACAGTAATCCAGCCTGGATGTGATAAACGCATGAACTAATTTTTCGGCATCATTAAGTGACAAGATATTTCTTATTTTAACGCTATCCTGGTAATATTGTCGACATGGGCTTCAAATGAGAGATTGGAGTCTAAAATCACACCCAGATCTTTTACTGAGCACTTGGTGAAACAGAAAGACTGTTAAGGTGTGATCAGGAAGCTTACTTTTAGCTACCTGTGGTCCTAGAACCAGAACCTCCGTCTTGTCAGGGTTAAGCAAGAGGAAATTACATAACATCCAATTCCTTATTTTCTTCACA
Source organism: Bagarius yarrelli (assembly GCA_005784505.1). Classification (NCBI taxonomy): domain Eukaryota; kingdom Metazoa; phylum Chordata; class Actinopteri; order Siluriformes; family Sisoridae; genus Bagarius; species Bagarius yarrelli. Next base: position 1,527,255 of record VCAZ01000042.1, read on the forward strand.
CATTGCTCAATTTTATTAAACTGGCCTTTCACGTCAGGCCTTGATGAGACGTATAACTGTGTGTCATCAGCGCAACAGTGGAAACTGATATCATGCTTACGAATTGTTTCCCAGAGGCAGCATGTAAAGAGAGAAAAGAAGTGAGCCTAAAACCGAGCCCTGTGGAACACCATACTTTACAAGGGAGCAGGCAGAATAATCACCATTTAAATCAACAAACTGGTAACGATCGGTTAAATAGGACCTAAGCCAGTCTAAATATGAATATAGCTGCTGCGCTACTACCTTCTCTAGGATTTTGGAGATAAACGGAAGGTTAGATATCGGCCTGTAGTTCGACAGCTCATTGTGGTCGAGGTCAGGTTTCTTAATTAAAGGTTTAATAACTGCTAATTTAAAAGATTTCGGAACATACCCACTGCTGAGTGAAGAGTTAACTATTTTCAACGGGTTCTGATACTGCCGGAACAATTTGCTTAAGAAAATGTGTTGGTATAGGATCTAATACACAAGTTGACGATTTGGTGGAAGAGATGAGTGTGAATAGGTTAATTTTCTAAGTTCTGATCTGATGCGGTTAGTTGTTCATCAGAATCATTCGAAAGGTCTGGTTTTAAAGCGTGAATTTTCTAAATTTTCTATTATCAAAAAATCCAATGACAGAAGACAATTCTGGAAGATAATTAATAAAGCTCTGAGCAGAAGTTGATGTAAGTGTACGTTTAAAGCGGTAGCGCGGCGCTACATGTGCATTATTAGTATGACGCATTTTAAATGATATAAGATGGTGATCAGAAATAATTTCGCACTGAGGAATTGTTACTATATTACTTATACTTATTCCGAAAGATAATATTAAATCTAATGTGTGACCTGCTTTATGAGTGGGTCCTATTACACACTGATTTACTCCCACTCGAGTCGAGTAAGGACATAAATGCTGTTCTCAGCAGGTCGTCTGAGTTTTCAAAATGAATATTAATGTCTCCAACAATTAATGCTTTATCAATGGAGACAACCAGCTTAGACAGGAAATCTGCAAATTCATTAAGAAATTCGGAGTACGGTCCTGGGGGTCTGTAAATAAGAACTAGAGAAATCGATTGACTCTGCTTATTATTTGTCTCTGCAGATGTAAGGTTACTGTAGAGAGCTTCGAATGAATTAAAATTTGATCCATGTTTCTGTACGATAGTTAGATTATTATTATAAATAACTGCGATGCCTCCTCCTCTACCATTTGGGCGAGGCTGATGTATGTAGCTGAATGCTGGAGGACTAGCTTCATTTAATGCTACATACTCATTCGGTTTAGTCCATGTTTCTGTTAAACACAAAATGTCAAACTCCAGATCTGAGATCATTTCATTAACCATAAGTGCTTTAGAAGTAAGAGATCTAATGTTTAACAACCCTAGCTTCAGATCAGAGGTGCAGGCTGTGTGTTCAGTATTCTCTGAATTACGAATATCTATATTAATTAAATTACTGAAGCGAACTTTTGGGGTTTTTCTGTATTGTTGTATATTGTTTAGCTCGGGGAACAGACACAGTCTCAATATTATGAACCCTGAGTGATGACTCTGTGCAGCTAGCAGACGGTCGGATTAGCCTGTTGGTCTGCTGCTTGGCCTGGGCTCTGGGTAGTCAACGATCAACTAGTCCTATTCTAAGACTATGAGCTATGTTGCAAGAAAGGAGAGCGGCTCCTTCCCGAGTGGGATGGACACCGTCCCGTCCTAACAGGCCAGTTTTGCCCTCAAAAATTTTCCAATTGTCAATGTAGCCCACACTGTTTTCGGAGCACCACCTGGACATCAAGTGGTTCAGTGACCATATATCGTTTGCACCAGCATGAACCACTATCTTTGAAAACCTAAGTTGGCCTACAGCCCTAAGATTATCTGCTTATGATTATCTGGTTATAGCCTGGTGCTGACTTTGCATTCTGGTGAGCTCAATCTGGGACAAACTTTCACTGTTACACTAACACGTCTGTTCCTTATTATTCCGAGCTCACCGTCGCCGCCATCACTTGGAGACAATAAGGCAATTTCTCAATGATCTCTTGTCTTCCAAACAGTCATCAGCACAAGACCACAGAAACGTTTCTGCAGCATGAAATAACCTACTGGTTTATCTGGTCAGAGGAGAACTGACCCCCCGACTAAACCTGGTTTCTCGCAAGGTTTTTTTCTCCATTTTGTCACCGATGGAGTTTTGGTTCCTTACCGCCGTCGCCTCTGAGTGTTTAATATTGTCTTTTCTGATGTATTTCTGTAAAGCTGCTTTGAAACAATCCAGATTGTTAAAAGCGCTATAGAAATAGAGGTGACTTGATCTGACTTGTTAAAGAACAATCTTTCATTCTTACTGTATTATCTGTGTAAAGCTGCTTTGATAATGTTCAGTGTCAAAAGAGCTATACAGCTGTGGCCAAAGTCAGTGTCAGGCTTTTGGAATGCTTAGTTGCACATTTGATGGGTTTAACAGGAAGAGATAAGTGTTTAACGTGAATAACCCATAATTTAGCTTGGAAATACACATCTGTAGGCAGGACTTTACCGTTACACTTTGGTGACTCCCAGATGAGTTCCACCAAAGTTTTTCTTCTAATATCATTACAGGGATTGTTTTGCCACTGTTGCCTTGAGCTTGCTCATTAGGAAAAAGATTCGTTACATTATTATATTCTTGTTAAATAGATTTAAGCCAATATTTATCGTTTATTGGTGAAAGTGCAATACAAATAAAACTAAACAGAATACAAAATATAACTGTTGACATTTAAATTCAACATTTAACAACGAGAGATGGAGCGTTAAAATCCTATAGAAGTCTTGACTGAGGATATACAGGGAGAAAAATACGCTGTATGTTTGACTGAACTCGAACCCTGAAACCTACGAGTATTTTAACAAAACGGGTGGTTTTATTGTTGATATGAAAAAGACACACTTTGTTACCCCAAAAACTATTTAGTTGGAAAAAAACCTCAGAATTCGCATGAAAAGCAGTGTTGCAGCACTTCATTTATTAAAAAAACCATTTAATTTAAAATAAAAAGAAATGGAGCAAACATTTATTCCTTAAGTCTTATAATAATGTTACACAACAGTACCAACAAAAAAACGGATTCAGTGTCTCAGTGAAACAAAATAGTTTTTACATGAAAGTGAAGCTATTATTTTAAAACATAGTTCCACAAACCCTGGCAGACATTAAATAAAAGTGTAAAAGAACAGGAGTTTTAGAAAAAGAAAACAATAACCCAACAAAATATCTGTTGGATCAGTGTATAAAAAGCAGCATGACTGTTAACTTTGGCTTAAGTTAGGTTTGATCATGTATTTATTAGGCTATAATTAGAAAAAATACTGGTGCTAGATTAGCACTCTAGACTGCATGAAGGGCTAAAGCTAAAACACACATAAAACACTATATGGCAAAACAACAACAACAACAAAAATATGCAGATCCTCCTGACCACCAATCTTCACCAAATTGCTACAGAATTGAAAGTAAAAAACATTAAAGAAGGTTTTTGAGAGTGGAAATGCTAATGATACGCCATAGAATGTGCCATCTTGAACACAAGTCAAGGTTAATTAAGACGTGGATTAAACTAGCATATGTCCCTAAAAGTGTGTACAAAATGATTGATAAATGTACTTCTGTATTATTATTTAGTGACACTTTTTTGATTGGTTGTAAAGCTGGTAAGATCGCCCCCACCCCACCCCGCCCCCCTTCTAGACAATAGCCAGCCAACTGAGCTAAACAAATCAACAATAAACAAATGCCTAAAAATATATCAAATATGAGTGATATTCAGTGCATAAAACTGCCTTCTTTTCTTTGCCGACATTAGCAAGAACTGCAAACCTTTTATGTGCTTTAATGGCACCTTTTTCTTTAAAAACAGCTCTATTATCTCATATATACATATCCTTAACCTCCTATCTTGGTTAGTAAATACTATTTTTTGAAAAACATATTTAAAAATGATTCAAACTCAACAAACGAAGCAAAATGGATGGTCCATATTTTAACTGTACAAACCTTATGTAAGACACATAACATCTATTGTAAGCAGACATTCCTTGCATAAGATTTATGTAGTAGTCGTAGAACAAGACCACTGCATCAACAAAAGTCTGGTGCCAATGATCCTGAGACTGGGACTGAGCAGTCTGATCAGCAGCTGCTGTTTTTAAACTCTCCATTCTCAGTGATGGACAGTTTGGTAGGGTTAGTGGGCGAGAGGCCGTTGCGAAGGTTGTGCATGCTGTAGCGCTCTTTCACCTGGGTAAGGGCACTCATAAGGCGTGAGTTAGCTGCATCAAGGGAGCTGATCCTCTTTTCCTGTAGAACACACAGAGATGTAAATTAGGACTTAAACTCTGGAATAATTTACCCAACACTGTTGTGGAGGCAGACACACACTGTAGGTTTAAAACTAGACCCACCTGGCTTAAATATAGCACACACATTGTCACTATCCAAATCCGTATAAGGAATGTACGGCTGCAATAATCAGGTCAACCGGAACCGGGAAAACCATCAATCTTCTCTATTCTCTGTTTCCTTTCAGGGGTCTCCACAGCGAATCATCTGTCTTTACCTACCCCTATTCTCTACATCCTCTTCACTCACACCCACTAGCTTCATGTCCTTGTTTATCGTATCCATATACCTCCTCTTTGATCTTCCTCTTTGCCTTCTGCCTGGTAGCTTCATTTATAACTTTTATAAATTTATATATCTTCCTACCAATATGTTCACATGTCCAACCGGAAAAACCACCAATAACACACAATATATTTGTATATCATAAGTAGAATGACATCTACACTAATACGGCTGTTTCTTTCCCATTCCGAGCTCACCGTCGCCACCAGCTCCAGTCTGGATCCATTCCAGTTAGTGGATCAGCACTTAGAGACAATAAGCCCCAGAGACAGTTTCCCAGTGATGACCTTGTCTTCCAGACGGCCATCCAGACAAAAACCACAGAAACTTTACTGCAGCATGGAATAACTCTGGATTGGCTGCTCACAGGAGAACTGACCCCCTGACTGAGCCTGGATTTTTTTCTCCATTCAGTCACTGATGGAGTTTTGGTTTCTTGCCACTGTCGCCTCTGGCTGGCTTAGTTTGGCTCTTTATTTACAGACAGTAATTAAATTGAACAGTGTTTTAAGTGAGTGTTCACTGTATTGTCTTATTTGATTTGATTTTGTAATAAATAAAGGGGACTCGACTGTTCCTACAGTCACCATATAAACTTTGTTTATATTTCTTTCAATCACAGAAAGGATGTTTGGCCACAGCCTTGATGCAATTATTAAATGAACTATAATCTAAAATAAACATATTTTGCAGACAAAATCAACTTAATAAAAATACACAATAAAATGATTTTCCAACCAAAAGCACAGGATTGTCACAGGGTTTGTATAATATAGTAGTGCATTTAATAAAAGAGATATAAAGTGTATTACGTTGATACTTTAATACTAACACTATTATTTCACATGCTTTCTGTTATGTTGGATTGAAAGAGCGAACATATTATTTTGCTATATAAGGACCCCATCAGCTAGAATTATGGGGAAAGTTTACAAGACAGGGGTGAGACCCGCTGTGATGTACAGTCTAGAGACAGTGGTGCTGAGGAAGGCAGGTGGCAGAGCTGAAGATGTTGAGGTTTTCTTTGGAAGGGACGAGGTTGGACAGGATTAGGAACCAGTTCATCAGGGGGGACGGCTCATGTTAGATGTTTTGGGGAGAAAGTCAGGAAAGCCAGATTGAGGTGGTTTGGACATGTACAGAGGAGGTATAGTGAATATATTGGTAGGAGGATGTTAGAAATGAAGCTACCAGGCAGAAGGTAAAGAGGAAGAGCAAAGAGGAGGTTTATGGATGTGATAAACGAGGACATGAAGTTAGTGTGTGTGAGTGAAGAGGATGTAGAGAATAGGGTTAGGTGGAGACGGATGATTCGCTGTGGCGACCCCTAAAAGGGAACAGCCGAAAGGAGGAGAGAGAGAGAGAGAGAGAGAGAGAGAGAGGGATGGATGGATGCATGGATAGATGATAATAATAAAAGGAACTTACAGCTATATTAGTGATTTTGCTTAACTAGTACTTAAAGATCCGTCAAGCGATTGGATAGGACACCCTGAACCTTAACGGTTAAACTGCACTATATTATTGACGTCAACACATATTTTACATATGAAACAATATTTTATGTTTTTTATTGAAATTTTTTTTTTATTGAAAAATGAATAAAACACACGTTTGTAGTTAAAACTGCCAGTTGTTTTTTCATTTGAGGAGCAATAAGAAAATATCAATGAGATAGCCCTCTTTAATTTTCATCTTTATTGCCCTATAAAGCACTAAATAAAATTTACAGGGCAATAGAACCTGAGTAATCCACCATGCCTACTTTGACCAAAAACATTGCTGGTGGATACTACAGCAGAGAAACCAGCTGTCAAAGCCCCACCATTACAAAACATTACATTACATTAGTGATGTTTGGGTCAATTATTTCAGCAGACACTTAAATTTATATCGACTCAGATTTTATTGATCGCTTTTTCCTAATTGGAATGTTTGAATGTTGTCACCTCGTCCATAATTATGTGCTTATTCAAGTTGTTAATAGTAGTGTGCTTTATTTCTCAGGGCACCCTGATGTCTGTGTTACCTTCTGGTTCTTTAATATGCAGTATTGTACAGGCCCCTGCTTAAATTCTACACACACACACACACACTGTTATAAACGTCATAATTTCTAGCCAATGCCAAATGAGCTCACACAGTAGCATGTACTTCTCTCTCTGTCTCTCTTAAAGATTTTATTGTGAATTAATCCACACGAAAATATTTCCTTTCCTGGATATCCTAATTCATCTAAAGTGCTCATTTTTAGATCTCAGGGAATTTTTTTTATTTACAATTTATATCCGGAATGTAAGACAAGTCCGTAAAGCTGCTTCGACATTAAAAAAAAAATACTACTAAACTGCAAACCAAAGTCTGTTGCCCTTTTTAAGCTGTCACCCTACGTCGTTCTAGTTTTTAATGCAGGAAATCCTTGGACATATTGAGTTGTGAAGTTGTAGACAGGCAGAGGTGTTTTAAACTACACTTTTATCACTGCCAACCAACCCAGAATGTAATGCACTGCTAATGTGGGAAGTGGTGGCTCAGTGGTTAAAGTGTCAAATTGATACAAGAAAGACCAGGGTTCTATTCACAGCACCCCCAATCCACCACTGTGGAGCCCTGAGCAAGGCCCTTAACCCCCAATTGTTTAGTTGTATACTGCTCCAGGGGCGCTGTATCATAACTGACCCTGAGCTCTGACTCCAACTTACTAAGATAGGATATGCGAAAACACTGCATTTCTGCATCACTGCGTCTGGTAAATGTAAAGCCACAGCTCCTTGATAGTCCTGCATTTTAGTGGGAAACATCTTAGGTCTTTCTAGCCACAGACAAATTTTACCACAATAATCCAAATTTTGCACAGCTTGTATTTATGATTCAGAATTATAACATTAGCACATAAGAACACCAATCAGGGAAGCTAAAGAAACTGGTGAAAATTATCCCTAGGTTTTTGTTTGCCTTACTGTACCTGTGCATCGATGATCTTCTGCTTTGCATCTATAACAGCCTGCATCTCAGCATGGTCTCTCTTCAGCTCCTCCTCTACTGACATTAACCTGTTGTCCCAAAAAAAACCAATATGTCATAGGCAACAAGCAGATGTATGGCTGCGGGTGCTAATAAATTCATTCTGTCATAAAAAACATGACAAAACCTTAACATCACAGACCTGCAGATAATGCTCTTCATCTGACTGTCCTTCTCTTCTTGTTGCCGCCGCAAGCGTTCCTCACTGTCCTCCAGGCGAGTCTTGTATTCCAGCAGCAGTCTCTGCATTTGCTGCTCTTGTGCTGCAAGCCGCTGTTCATATTCTTCTAATCGACGTCCAGACACACATAGTCGTTCTTTCAGCTGTGTGATCTCTTGCTCGTACTGACGATGTGTTACGAATAGTAAGAAGGAAAAGTAAATATTAAATATAACATATCAGAACTTTTTTCCTATCTTTTTTTAAAGAGTTTTTTCTAATGCTTTGGTAGGTACCTTCTCCACATGCTTGCTTTCCTTCTTGCTTTGAGCATCCTCCTCGTCCTCCTCATACTGGCCATTATTTAGCACCCATGCTGCCGTCCGCTCAACAGGAGACATGGTGACTGACTCGACAGGAGAGTGCACCTGCACAACAGCGTATAAATACATACACACACACACACACACACACACACACACACACACACACAGGAATCCACATAAGGAATTTGCTAAAAAATGCATTGATTTTGTTTGGGCAATTTTACTGGAATTAGGGCCAAACATTATAATACTGCCCTCTCCCACACACACACACACGCACACATGCACACACACACACAAAGTAAGATCAATATGCATTACCTGTCTGTTAGTTCTGTTGACAGGAATAGGTCCGTCTCGTGAGCATATCGATTGTTGTCTGGAGCTAGCGTCACTTTGCTGCTGTGGGTCTGTATTGACACTGCTGCTGCTGCGTAGTGAGGTGGTATGTGGCAAAGAGTGTGATACACCTCCATTTGACCTACTTTGCTGTTCCACTTTTACAATATGTGCTGTCCCTGCTGCACCACTTGGTCTGGCTACAGCAATCACCTGTGGCCCTGATTGAACATCAACTAGGGTTGTATGCCAGCAGTGAGAGAGTGCTTCTTCCTTTTTCTCAAGGCTGGTGGTCAGGTTTCTGGGTGCAGTGGCAGGACTGGTACTGTGTGAGCTCGCTGTGCTCAGGTTCTCTGAACTGGAGTGGGCGTGAAGGGGCGCATGAGCTGCGCGCAGGGCATGCATGTTGCTTAGCTGGTATATGGGGTTCTGAAAGCAAAGTGGCTGCAGACTGCGCTGGTGATTTAAGGACAGCTGCAAAGGCCGACGGACTTGTGGTGCACTCTGAGGTAAGTTTTCCCTTAGTGTGACTACTTTGGCCTGCTGTTGCTGTGGATGGTGGTGATAAGGTTGGGAAATAAGAGGAGATATTGGGCTGATGGATGCTTGAGAACCTACACGGCCTATTTTAGGTGGAGCTTCATGAAGATGGTGCGAGTCCTGTAGGTCCATAAGGGAGATGCTGCGGCCATTCGGGAGAAGGCTTTCTCGTTCCTTGTCGGTAGAACTCATGCTGTGCAGGGATGGCTGCTGGCACAGTATGGTAGGCTTTCTTTGTGACTGAAGCTGATGTTCTTGCAGTGGAGATTGGGCATTTGAAATTTCACTGTGGAAAAATTAAAAATAAGGAAAAACATATCTTACAGAACAACATCTGTTCAGCTGCTATGTGAGCTCTTGAAAGCAATTGTGAATTTTTCGAGCTAGTAACTCCAACGTGCTTACCCATTGTTTGGGTCCTCAAATATTCTCTGCAGTCCTGATGATACGCTATTGCTGAGGTTTTGGGCGGAGCTGTGGTCTTGGAAATGTCTCCGCTGCTGCTGGATTGGTGTGGGGCTGGACAGTGAACATGTGATGTCAGCCAGAATACGTGGCAAAGGCCCCAGTTTGGCCACCGTCGCCTGCAGGAAGGAATTGTCACCCTGGTTGATGCGGGTTTTTTTTCAGCCCAAAAGAGTTAAGGAACGAGATGGCCAACAGACCACAATGGCCATCATGCATTAGTGGTGGCACAGAAGAGTCATGGAGACACATTGCATCAGATGGAAAGATGGGGGGAGCAAACCGAAGAAGGTGAAAAACAGAACAAAAGATGGGAAAGAGAAAAAGAGATTTTGAATTAAAAATAAATAGAAAAAAAAATACATGCTTGCAAATGATGGAGCCATTGCAAAACAAATTAAATGGTGGGACTGAAAGGTCAACAGTGCATGCATTAAGGCCAAATATAAAGTCTGTGATACAGGAAGGGCCATCAAAAAATTGACAAGCATAAACATAATTAGGCTATGAGGTAAAGGCCCAGGACCTGCAGGGGTTAGCTGGGGATAGAGGATTGGGGTCAATTATTGTACTACCCATTATGATGTGGGTAACATCAGTACATGGACAAGCAACATACTGTTTTCTGTTTTGTATGCAAGTATGAACACAAAACAAGTAAAAACAAAACTGGTATGAAAAAAAATAAAATAAGTTCCATCAACTATCAGCTGGCATAAAGCCCAATCATAAGCGGCTGCAACAATGAAATAATAACCTTAATACAAAAAAAGGTTCAAATTATAAGAATAACTATGACCCGAGTCAATCTTTTTATTTATTTTATTATTTTTTTTAAAATAATAATAATGTTTTGTACCTTGTCTAGTTGAGACACCACCTCCCAGAGCAAGGCATGTAGCAAAGACAACTCACGGCCCAAGTCAATGTATCCCTCAAAGCCTGGTGTGCTGGATATGGTTTCAAGGTTGGAAATCTCCAACAGGAAGCAGGTCATGCCTGACCACTCATGCTCCAGAAAATCATTCATAAAAGCCATGTACTCCTCTTTGTTGCCAAACCTGAACAGACATGACACAGTAAAAGCTGTGTTTAATCATCCATAGACCTCCACTTGGATTACATACATTATTTAAGTAAATAATGAATATTAATTATATCTCCATGGTCAGATGTTATATATCTATTAGAACATCTGAAACCCTAGACATATTATTCTAAATCAAGTCATGCAAAACATTTATTTATTCCAAGTGACAGTCTGCTTGCATACTTGGTGAAGTTAGCGAGGTTCTGGATGACTTTAGCGATGAGGGTGAGCGTGCGTGACGTGCGGTCATCAGGATATTCCTGCATGAGATTGAAAAGCGATGGGGACATGATGGCTGGACAGAGAAAGCGCAGAAACAATGAGGCACTGATAAGTCGCTGGCTGATGTCCTGCTTTCCCCGTGCATGGCATTGTTGCTTCCATGAAGAAAACACCTCCTTGAGCTCACGTGGAAAAACACTAAATAAGAGAAAACAGTCAAAATATAAAAGAGTCAAAGAAAGGAAAAGCACGGGGCTTTTATAGTTATAGTGTCTTATCTGTTTATAGTTAGTGGTCTTATCTGTTTATAGTTAGTGTCTTATCTGTTCAATTTATATTGGGTTTTGTTTATGAAAAAAATGAAAAATAAATTAATTAATTAACTTAATTTTAAATTATTGAGGATCTGAGCAGGAAAGATGGCATCATTAAAGGTCTATTGTCAAAACGTATGACAATATCAGTGAACTTGGTAAATAAAAGTTTGGCATGAACACATTAACTAAAATAATATTAAGGGCCAAACTAAAGTAGCTAAACTAATTAGAAACTTTTCTCATGGAGACAAAATGTTTAAACATATATACAGTTAGGATACAGTTAGGATTGTTGAATTAAAATTACCAGTAGGAGTTGATGATCTTGCAGAGGGCTAGCTCACAACACATTTTTAAGTTGCTTTGGTGTTCAGGCAACTCACTGCTGGGACACTTTGATGGGTCCACCTCACAGTTCTCGTCTGACTCGTATAGAGCTTTAATAAACTCTCCTTAAAAGGGGAAACAAAACGGGTTATGTACTCATAGATACATATCAGATCAGATATTTATGTTGCGTCAATCCACCAATGTCATTATTTGTGGTTAAGAGTATTTCTCAGAAGTTGAGCATTGGCAGCTTAGTGCTCAAAGAAACTGAGGTCATGACCTCCTAAATAGCATTTCAACACCTCAACCACTTAGCTACCACTAACTTTTTTTAATATTAACTATATTTAACCCTTTTAACTTCTGTAAAATACTTGTAAAAAAGCAAAACAAGCAAGTTTACTGCTCCGAACCACTGGAGGGTGAAATTTCAACACCGTAACAGCTTATCTGCAGAAACACACATACCCGCTCAACAGTAATTCTTAGGACTTTAACCGAACACTTAGCTACACATAAGTCTATTCATCAATAGTGGTGGTTGGTTGGTTAATTCATTAGTTGGTTATAAGGATTTTATTTTGAATTAATGTTAGTTTAACTTGCCCGACAATCACATCCACGTACAGGCCTGGTTCTTGCCAACCACAGAAGGCGGGGCAGACAGATATTATAATTATTTTAAGAGTTTCTGCCAAAAAAATATATATATTTAAGTAATTTTTTTTGAAGAGAGAAATTAAGTAAGCATTAAAAAAAATCTGTGGAACCAGCTGATGTGTGTTGCGGTTGATCAGGGCTTTGTACACCATTTCTTCAAACGTCTTAACACAGAGCCCACAGAGCATACCACTGACCAAATTTTGACTGGGTGGGCAAGACAGACATTTGAGCGGGCTCAGCCCACCCCTGCCCATGCCTAGAGCCGAGCGCTCAGGGTATTACTAGCATGGCAGAATTGAAGTAGGGTGGATTATTCTTTTAATTTGATGACAGTTACTGATGTGGTGGGCTTCATGCACTTGCATTTACAGGTCAGTGTGTAATACACATCAATGCAACAGAAGTAACATTGGAAACTATCAGCAGCCTTACTGGATGTCTACTCTGCTGGCTGTATTTTCTGTTTGCTCAATAAAGTTTACAACAGAATTACACATTTTGTATTGACTGTGCATGTGCAAAATCCTGTAGGTTCTGTGCAGGTAACATGATTAGTTTGTCTCCCAAGTCTTCGAGCTCAAGTCTTTTGTTTATCACATGACAGGCTTATAGGCTTAGGCTATGAGTAAAAGACCATGCTTAGCGGTGGATTTATATTTTTTATCTAGATGTTAAAGAGGGTTAGTGAGTGATGGTGACAGCAGTGTATTATAGTTTCTGTAGGGAAAAATCTGTCTACATCAGGTAGATTTACTAACCCCCCCCATCTCCGACGTTACATCTCTGACAGTGGTGACAATGAATGACACTAACACTAAGTCTCACCTCCAGGAGCACTACTTCTCTCCACTTTACATTTCAACTCTGAGAAAAACAGGTTTTCTGCCCTCTCTAAGGGGCAAAACTGCGTTGTTTACTGAAGTGTCCACTTAGAAACCTGAAAAAGCTAAAATTAGCTAGGCTTTTAAGGACTCAAGCAGCACTGGTCCGGTGTATACTAAGAGCCACAGTGCCAGATGTGGATAATCTTACAGCAAGCCTAGGGTTCTCAAAGGCAGTTTTTTAATGTAAAAGTGGTACATGCTTTAATGCATAAATTAGCGGGGTTCAATGTTCAATAAAGTAATGTTCTCTAGCGCCATTCACCAAATTTTAGTAAACTAAGTACCATTACTGCTAATTATAGTGACTGTGATCTAAAATCTTTAATCTAAATCTTATATCCATCTTTTCTCGTTGAAAATTATTATTAATCAGGGAGTTTATGTAATGTTTAACAAAAAGGCAAATTAAACCAAATGAGTATGTAGCATCAAATAATGCTAATCTGCAAACCTTAGACATAAATTTAGGCGTACGCAGGGTTAATCTGCATTTCTGTTAAACATAGTAATAATTAGTAATAATTATCAACAAGTTTAGAAGAGGGATTTACCTCTTCTAACCTAGACATATGTATAACACAAGTTCTTTACACATACATACATATATACACATACACATACATATATATGTATATATACTATGTAAATTAACTGTACTATGATGTTTTCTTTAAAATAATAAATTTCTTTCAACTTGTAAACCTACAGTCAAGTAAAAAAGCAAAAAAAGTACACTCTCTTTAAATTATATGGTTGTTACTTATCAGGTCATAATAACTGACTCCTGATATTGTTTACCTCTAAAATGACACATCAAACAACTTTGGGATTATTTTAATAATTTAATATATATATATAATCTAACTTTCTCATCATTATGTTATCTCATTGTAATCTGAATTTAAGGCTTGTGTATCTCTAGCTCAAGCATTAATTTACAAAACTAATTAAATAAAGATAAAAATAAAACTGCAGTGACTAAGATAATTACAATCCGGACTTTTTATCGATCAATATATTGAGAAAAGCAACACCTAGTAAATAGTAATCTGGTGGCTTGCTTTCTTCTTGTTTACAACTCTTTTTTTTAATTTGCTTACATTCAAATTGACTCTGGTTTTGCATTTTAGCTCGCATTTAATATCCGTGTGCAAAAAGTGGCCTGTCTAGACTTTGGGCACATTCCAGATACAACTTCTCTAGAAAAACATCAGCATTCAAGGTGCGAAAAATCAGCTTTTGCACCACTCTGAAAACATCAAACCGAACATTCAGATAATCGTGAAAGATGCGTGGATCTGAGTCTGTTTTAAAGGACAAGTATTTGTCTATAAAAATAAGAAAAATGAGTGCCAATAGTACCGCATTACATTTAGTACACTAACTGTTCAAATCCGTTATGTAATGATCTGTTGAAATGCTCATGTCTGAGGAACGTCTAAGTAAATAATGGAGTGTGGAAACGGAGAAATAAAAATATTTTCTTTATTTGGCACAATTAAGAAGTTAAAAGAAAACAAAACTATTTTTAATTATAAGTTTTAAGTGTTACTCCATCAGCCCAGTTTACTTTATAAGGCTCGATTACGGCCAGCCTTGTTAAGGTTAAACTTCATGTGAGTAGCAATTTACAGTAATGCGAAATAGGTTCAAATTTTAAGCCGCCATTATAGAAATTCTGGAAAGATAAAAAAGTACGTTATTGGAATAAATCAATCTAAAAATATTAAACCATTTATAAGGACACCAATGACAGCTATTTTTTACCATAAAGAGAAAATACCGGAAAAATGTTTAGTGACTGTCCTTCTACACATTTACACTGCAGATCTTGATGCCCATTTCCGATTTTGTGACTATATCTGATTATTTTGATGACGCGATTACATCATGTTTTAAAAATGGCCTGTATCCGATATCTGCATTTACACTACACAGCAAAACATCCCAAGGTAGACCGGAAAAGGAAGGGAAAGCGGCTGTGATAATCAATGGACGGAGAAGAAATGATTATTCAGTATTTTGCTTTCACTTATATTTAAAGGTCAGAAAAACAAAATCTTTTTAGGCGAAGAAGAGCCTGGGAGAATGTAGCATTGATTGCTAAGTTCTAAAAATCTTATTTAATTATTTTTAAATAGTGTGTAACCTTTTTTAAAAGATGTTAACAGATTTTAAGTAAACAAACATAATAAATATGGAAATACACAGTTGTGCTAAATTAAATATATCGTTGTTGGTGTCCACCTAAGTTGACGTCATGTGCCACCGTTCGACCGGCATTGACAGGTAAAAATCTGAGCTGTCTGCTTACATGGCAGACACTAATGCACGTGTCCGATTCATATATCCGATTCATATATCCGATTTATTTCCACATACGCATGAGGCCTGAAACCAATTTTGCAAATATTGGATTCCATGTGATTTTTCCTGCTTACACAATCGTTGGTTGTATCTGATCTGATCAGGAAAAAAAATCTAAATTGGGCCACTTGCTATATGCAGTGTAAAGGCGGTTTAAGAGTACATAAAACCATGTACTCTTGTGAAATTAAAATAATCATTTAAATCCATTGAGACTTGGAATAAAATAAGGTTCTGCAGGACTCGGTTGATAATTCTACTTTTAAAAGCAATGAGAAATATGGCACTGTTTGGGGAGTTTGCCATTAGTTTAAACAGCCAACACAACTCTTCAGATGCTCACATGTTCCTTACCTAGGGCATCATGCAGGTACTTCTGACCTACAAGTTTGAGGTACTCTTCTATGGCTTTGGTGGCTAGAGTGTTCTCTCGAAAGATCAACACGTCATGATCTGCACACCGATCCACCTCGGACATGACCAGGTCTGTCAGAAAGTCCTGAAGCAAAGTTACAAGGAATGATATGATGAAGAATAACAATAAAGGAATGTTTTAAGTGATTAACATTTCTGTTATGAAGCCCAGTGCAAAACAGTCGCTGGAGAGAATAGAGATGTGCATGTACCTTTGCTCGGCCAGTGCTATGCAGTATATGCACAAGCGCATTGGCCATCTCCTCCTTGTTCCTCACACTGATCACAGGCTCAAGCACTGAGCACAACATGATGTAGTTGTTGGTGACAAATTCTGCAAATTCCTTGTAAAGCTCCATGGGCAGGATTGCAACGCTTTGAAAACGGCACTTGATACGAATAGAGGGACCTCCACCTTTCGTTTTGCTGCTGGTAGGTGTGCTGACTGGGTACCACTTTTCCACAAACTGTCTTCCATTTACGGCTTGTACAGGGATGTTCACCAGTCCAACATAGTTGCTCTTATCTTTTCTTTTTTTCTTGTCCGAATCCCGGTATACATGCACAGTTATGCTGTTGATAGCAGGCAGACCACCAAACTCAAAGTGCTCACCCCAGAATAGGCAATCTGAGCGCACCTTGCTGGTGGTGCGTGCGTACAGCACATCATCTAGGCACAGCTCACAGAAATATCTCTTTTTTGGTGGCACGTCTTTGGCCTCAATGATCCAAAGTCGCAGCACATTTTCTGCACGTCGGCAGTTGTCCTAAGAATAATTTATGTGTAACAGAAAGCGTTTAACACAAAAAAACATGATCTGCTTTTGATTTAAAACAGTACACAACAGTAAACAACAGTAACACATGGTATAACTTTTAACTTAACACAATTTAGAGATAAAAATAGAATTAAAATACATACACAAAAAGTAGATAGAACCTAAAAGCGGCAGGTACCTTATTTGGTTGCACAGTTCTTCTGATATTCTCAATCCATTTGTCTCTCTCAGAAGCTGATGAGCAGCTAAAACACTTACTGCCCCCTGAGTAGATCACCTATACAAGGGGGTAATAAATAATGCATACGATTTCTTCGGATAGAAATCAAAGTTAAGAAATCCGAAAATGTTGTCAGGCCATCCAAAAATTAGTCACGCCACATAAAGTGACATAAGATAAATAATAGCCATCTGTTGTTAGAATATTTTTTTTTTTTTAAAGTAGGCGTTAATTTAGACTTTTAACATAAAAAATTAATCAGTATACATGATAATATTCATATTATAAACTGAGACTGTACCTCAAAACAGAACTCCTGTCCCAGCACACTGCTGTGAATAGGTTTAATGTACACATCCTCCTCCATGCTGAGGTCTAGCGCCTCCACAGCACTGCTCGGACTGAGCAAAGACTCACGGGAACATGACTCTTTCAGCTTGGGCAGACCTTGTGATCTATAGCAATTATAAAACATGTTCAACCGGTTTTCCTAAAATTAACTAAATAAATATCTGGCTGGATTAATGGCAGAGCCTATTATTAGTTTAATCCTATTATGCAATTCTCATATCTGATCCTGATTCGCATTCTAAGACAGAAAAATAATTTTGTTTAAAGATTACAGATGCTTTTTCATCTACAGCAATAAAAAAAAAAAAATCACATGACTTTAGGAGGGAAAAAAAGAAAGTCCTCCGCCAGGAACACAAATATTTTCAACATACCTGATTACTAAACAATTTCAAATGCTTTACCAATCTCTATTAAACAGTCACACAGCTGAAAATTCAGGTAATAAAGCGGTTTCCTCAGGAGAAGAAAGCTAATACCTACAAAATGCAACTAAAAATCCACTTGAGGGAGTCTCCCCAGAGCATATCAGTTGCTCATAGTCTGTAGTTTGTGGAATCCACCATCTTCTTTACAGAAATAAACGTCTTTATGCTGGTTGCTTTATAGGAGTTGAACCCTACAGTGCGGCAGCAGATGACTAGGCTTCACCATTCTGCTGAGCAGCAGATGATAAACATGGAAAATGCACCTGAAGCTCAGGAGAATGTCACTATGGCAATGGCACTAAGAGGAGTGTTGCCCGAGAAGTCTAAAATTAGCTATGGGCACAAACATCCCAAACAATGCTGTCTTGAATAGATAACCACAAACACACATTTAGATTTGTATTAAAATAGTTTTTTTCTAAAAACTAAAAGCGTGATAGGTCATTTGAGTTGCAAATTTATTCCCTTCATTAACGAGGTTTAATGTGTATACACCAATCAGGCATACCATTTTGACCAACTGCCTAATATGATGTTGGTCTCCATTTTGCTACAAAAACAGCCTTGACCTTTCAAGGCATGAACACCTCTAGACTCATGAAGGTGTGCTGTGGTATCTGGCACCAAGATGTTAGCAGATCCTTTAAGTCCTGTAAGTTGTAAGGTGGGATAGTACTTGTTTGTCCAGCACATCCCACTGATGCTCGACTGGATTGAGATCTGGGGAATTTGGAGGCCAAATCAATAGTTTAAACAAACTGTTGTGCTCCTTAAACTATTTCTGAGCCATTTTGCTTCATGGCAAGGCATATTATACGCTGAAAAAGCAATCCATCAAGCAACGCCATTTCTATGAATAGGTATGCGTTGTCTCCAACAATGTCTTGCATATTGCCCCTATCGGCTTGCTTTCTTCCCGTAGTGCATCCTGGTGCCATGGTTTTTCCAGGTAAGTGTCACACACGCACCTGGCCATGCACATTTTTTTTTTTTTTTTAATGTGATTCTTCAGACCAGACTATCTTCTTCCATTGCTCCGTTGTCCAG
Organism: Bagarius yarrelli; assembly: GCA_005784505.1. Taxonomy (NCBI): domain Eukaryota; kingdom Metazoa; phylum Chordata; class Actinopteri; order Siluriformes; family Sisoridae; genus Bagarius; species Bagarius yarrelli. The sequence continues at coordinate 1,545,913 of VCAZ01000042.1, forward strand.
TTCTGATGCTCACCTGCCTATTGTTGGCAGGGGTCAGTATGAGCACCTTGACTGGTCTGTGGCTCTGCAACCCCCTTATGCAACAAACTACGATGCACTGTGTATTTTGACACCTTTAGAACTAAGAACTAACATTACTTCTGCAGCAATTTGAGCTACAGTAGCTAGTCTGTTGGCCTGGACCAAATGGGCCAGCCCTCGATCCTTGTGTGCATCAATAAGCCATGGCCACCCATGACCCCGTCACCAGGTGCACCACTGTCTCTCCCTTGGACAAATACTTTTGCCAAATACTGAATATTACATACTGGAAACACCCCACAACAGCTGCAGCTTTAAAGATGCCCTAGTCAGCCAGCTGTCACAGTTTGGCTCTTGACAAACTTACTCAAATCCTCTTACTTTGAGGACAAAATGCTCGAATGCTGCATAATATCACCCACTCACTAACAGGCCATAATAAAGAGAGTCACTAGTATTACTCCCTGCAACTGTCAGTGTAACAAATGTTAAGCCTGATCGGTGTATTATAATATGTACAACAGCTTCAATGGCTGAAGTACGCTATAGTACATTTCCCTTAACTGCATTGTTGGACATAAAACATCAAAGATCATAAACAAATTATTACTATTAACAGCAAGCTAATGAAATGCTGCACCTGTCCTCAGTAGGCCGCAGTGATGGGAGCCGGAAGCTTGAGTTCCGATCCAGTTTGGTCTGGCTCTTTGTCCTCTTGATTGACCCTTTGAGTCGCTTACTGAAAAAACCCTGAGAGGGAGTGAAAGAAAGGGAAAACAGAGAAAGAAAATAGTTAGTAAAATATTATAAAGGTAAACATAAGTACAACTACAAGTTAGCAGCTATTGTTGCTGTTTATACTTAAAAACACAAAACACATTGCAAGTGCTGAGAAGCTTCTGATAAGAAATGATGCAGAAGAAATGCAAACAATGTTAACTTATTTCATTTCGCCTCAGTTCATCACTGAACTGGTACATTTTAACTTAAGCTACACCCTTGCTTAATATTAGCCTTCACCTTACTCTAACTATAATACCTGACATTGCTTTCCATGCACCTTATTTTATTGTGACATCTACCTGATACTGCAAGCATTTCTGTGTATTTATGATAAATTCATAAATACATTTATGGCATTCGGTAGAGCCCCCTATGTAGAGCAACTGACACTTATCTCATTGTTACAACCGAGCAATTAGGGGTTAGAGGCCTTGCTCAGGGGCTCAGCAGTGGTAACTTGGTGGTGCTGGAAATCGAACCCACAGTCTTCTGGGCTACGGTAATTTATTACAAGCTGGTGGACTGACCTAACGTAATTTATTACTAGGTGGTGGACTGAAGTACAATAATTTATTACTGGGCGGTTGTCCTGCAGTTCTTACTAGGTTCAAGAAAATATGATCATATACTCCAACTTTATAACCCATACACCGGCTACCTGTTATGTTTTGTATTGACTACAAATGATTGCTATTTACATATAATGGTTTTGCACCCATATATTTAACCAGTCTTTTAACGCTCTGCAATCTTTCACACCTTTATTGGACTGTGATATTCTGGGGACTTCTAGAAGTCTCGATTTCACAAAAATCAAGACTTCTAGAAGTCCCCAGAATATCACAGTCCACTAAAGGCTGTACTATATTTACATACAGTGAGAGAAAAATAGTTTGATACCCAGTTGATTTTGTACATTTGCTCACTGACAAAGAAATGATCAGTCCATAGTTTTAATGGTGAAATATGCATTTCAAAAAAGTTATTAAAATGATTTCCATTTTCATAAGTGAAATAAGCATTTGATCTATTAATCAACAAGATTTCTGCCCCCTTACGTGTCTTTTTTACAAGTAACAAACTCGTTTGCTGTATATATAAAAAAAAAAAAGCCTGTCCACAGAAGAAATCTATCAGATTCCAAACTCTCCAAAGGCAAAGCTCAAAGAGCTGTCCAATGATGTCAGGGACAAGATTGTACCTACGCAAGGCTGGAATGGGCTACAAGACCATCACCAAGCACCTTGGTAAAGAGGTGGTGCAGTTTATAGTGAATAACTGTCAGTCTCTCTTGGTCTGGGGCTCGATGCAAGATCTCACCTCGTGAAATTTTAATGATCATAAGAATAGTGAAAAAACAGCCCAGAAATACACTGGAGGATCTTGTCAATTATCTCAAGGCAACTGGGGACATAGCCACCAAGAAAACAATTGGTAACACACTTCGCCATGAAGGACTTAAATCCTGAAGCACCCGCAAGGTCACCTTGCTCAAAAAAGCACATGTACAGACCGTCTGAAGTCTGCCAATAAAAATCTGAATGTTTTAGAGGACAACTAGGTAAAAGTGTTGTGGTCAAAATTAAGCTTTTTGGCATCGACTCAACTCGCTGTGCTTGGATGAGGAGGAATGCTGCATACGGCCCCAAGAACACTATCCCCACTGTTAAACATGGAAGTGGAAACATTATGCTTTGGGAGAGTTTTGCTGTTAGTGGGTCAACTTTAACGCATCAAAGCGACGATGGACATTTAAGATCCTGAAATTGTCTAGCCAGTCTCCAGTCCTTAATCCCATAAAGGTCAAGTTGCCAATCGTCAGCCTTAAAACCTTAATGACTTGGTAAAGAATTGCAAAGAGGAGTGGGACAAATTCCATCCTGAGATCTGTGCAAACCTGGTGGCCGACTACAAGAACCGTCTGACCTCCGTCTGTGATTGCCAACAAAGGTTTTGCTCAGTACTAGTCATGTTTTGCGAAGGGGTAAAATACTTGTTTCACTCATTGAAATGCAAATCAATTTTTTTATTTTGATTTTGTTATTCTGTATCTCACTGTTAGAATAAACCTACCATTGGAATTAAAGACTGATCATTTCTTTGTCAGTGGGCAAACATACAAAATCAGCAGCAGCTCAAATACTTATAATACACTGCATAACCTAATAATACAACCCATAACCACGCTCACTAGTACATTTGACCAAATGCACATTATCATTGTGTGCTTAATATCATTATGAACAGAAGCTACGCTAATTCCTCTCTCCTTGTTTCTCTTTTATTCCACCCGTCCCGAGACACTGAGTTGTCTCGATTCTACGAGATTGTATTTGACCATAGAAAGGACATGTGTATAATGTTTTATAATCACACTCTCTGGTGTCTCACAACTGAGGATGAGTTCCCTCTCAAGTCTCATACTGTCTAAGGGAGTTTTCCCTGCTATATGTACATTTGTTCAGTTTATACAAGTATAATAATATTCGTTAACTTTGTTCTCTATAGTTCTTATGTTCAGAATTTTCAAACCAACACTGCTGATATTTCCACAACAGTTACTACTTAAATGCTAAAATCTTGTTCCAAACTGTACTGGCTTGAATTTAGCAAGTGATACTCCATCATAGATTATCTCGGTCGTATTCAGTTAAAAACTCGATGCATCTATCCAGTTGCTGATGTTACTTACTGGCACTTTAAACGGTGAGTTGGATCCATCAACTGAGATGTTCTTCTCTGAGCTTCCAAGGCCAGAGATGCTCCTCCGTCTGGGGGAGCGATCTGAGGATACTTCTGGAAACGAATAGGGAAAAAATAATTAGAAATATTAGACAAAGGAAAAATGAAAACAGAAGTATATGCAGAGGACAGTGGTGTCTCTTTCCAACAGGCACAAACACAAAACTTGTCATCAGGGTCGGCGGTAGGGGGGTTTTGTGCCCTTATAATAATTACAGTTATTACAGAATTACAGTTAATTGGTGTTTTTTGTTATGAAAATAAACCTGTTTCTTGGATTGGTTGCTTCTCATAAGTCATTATGTCATTATGCAAATTAATGCGTAAGCAGATTTAAGCTTTTAGTTGTTTTTTAAGTAAATGCTTTATTTCATTTCTGTAAGCTTACAGGTAACTCTTAACTATAAGCAGGTTACCACAGCATATAATTGTCATTCTGGTTTTGTTTTTTGCTGCAGCATCATTGTGGTAATATCGATTAGTTTCACTTTCCAGGAAATGAGCCGACAGACTGGACCAATTGTATGAGTGTGTGTTTGCACTGTATCAGTTATTTTTATGCCTTGTTTTTGCAAGTTATTGTTGCTGATTGTGTTCCCCCTTATTGGAAGCTGTGTGCCCCCCGTGTTAGTTATGGTCTGGTGCTGGCTCTGCTGGTCATGTCTTCTTTCTACTGTCTTTCTATTCTATTGAGGCAAAGTGTACTTTCTCTTGTGGCAGAGAATTAAGGAATCTAAAAACTAAAAAATGTCACTGGTTTCATTGGTGTGTGTCTACCAGAAAAAGTATAGCAAAGCACAAAAATTTAACACTCGTTAACATTTACAAATTATAAATCCACAATATGCATCTACAGACCAGAAGGGTTTGGGCGGACTGGCAAACCAATGCTGGGACATCTTATTATCTCTGGTCTGATACAGAAATATTACTTATGAGGTAAAATTGATATTTGTTATTTATTCATACACGTACAAATCACATCTTCAGTTAATTAAAACAGAACACAATGACCGGCACAACCTTATTTATTGAACCAAATTTATTTTTTAAAAAAAAAGAAAAAGACAAGACTGATAAATTTTATTGTTTTTTGCAAATATTCACTTATTTTTAAATTGATCCCTGCAACACAGTCACTGGTATTGTGTAACATCACATCACCTTTCCTTCTAACAACACTTAAGCGTTTGCGAGCTGAGGATACCAATTGTTGAAGCTTTGTAGGTGGAATTCTTTCCTATTCTTTCTTGATGTATGGGTTCAGTTGCTCAAAGGTTTCAGGTCCACGCTGTCGTAATTTGCACTTTATAATGTGCCATAAATTTCCAATAGGAGACAGGTCCAACATCTTAACCATTAGGCTACCACCTCCACACACATGGACAGACTAAATGTATAAGTATTTTATTTTATTTTATTTCCGTCAGTTTTTGCTGTGGGTCAATTTTATTTTTTGTGTTTAAGCACTTGTCCTCAAAATGAACTGAAATGGCAAGTTTTTTATCAATTGCATTCTCAATTTGGGTGTATGAAGATAGAAAAAAACAGTAACACTAATACAATCAGTGCCTCTAAGGATAATGGGAATAAAACCATGTACACAGAACACAGACTGCGTACTTTTATTTTCAATACAGTTTCTATCAAAAAACAATCGAATGGTTTCGAGTTGTGGTTCGCACACAAGACTTATTATACACAACAGTAACGCTTACAGTATATGTTGATGTTTGTCCAAGAAAAATACTTAGGGAACTGCATGACTGCATAAAGCTCCTAAAATGCAAAAAGAACTTTCATGTAAGAAAACATTTGTACCTACAAGACTCTTTCCATGAATGTCGTCTAGGAGAAAACGTATAAATACACAAGTATCTACACATTAATCAACGCACATTCCCTGTTAAAATAGTATTCACTGAAATGATATTTTCTTTCAGCGCCCATTCCACATATATGCTGTTTACAATTCCAGTACCCAGAACTTCTCGGGTCACATGTCTCCACAACATATCTTATTTAACACCAGCAACTGGCTCAAGTAAAGACATGACCACTAGTTATTTATAATTTTACTAGCTGATGCTATAGACCTAAATTACTTCCAGGAAGCCAGCATGGCCCAGAGATGTTTTACATGATCATTGTGTTGATGGTTTAAGAACAATAAATAAATTACCTTGTAATACATAAAAAAACGGGAAACAGTTTAAGAAGAAAAATGCTGGACAGCGTACACAGAACACAAAGCCACCAACTATAGATATACAGCAGCTACCAAGACCTTGCAGTGTTGCTCACTTATTTCATTAAAAAGAACTACAAGTTATATTCTTATAAACAAGACTAGAAAATGGTCTGGATACACAAAGCAACAGCTTAACACCAACGCCGAACTGTCCTGAATACATGCTTCTAGCTACATCTTTAAAGAGGTTAATAGCAGCAAAACCTTTTTTGGAAACAGCTGTTCTCTGTATGTGTGTCAAGGATGCAGAGGGACACAACCTACATCTGCACTAGTTCCCCTGCAGCAAGTCACGATCACCAGATCCAGCTTAGTAAACTGGAAGAAATCAGTGCTGATTTAAAGCCCCAATTAGCGTCCCAATGGAAAAATTAGCCCACAGGTGGGTGTTTAGTTATCACCTTCGCCCCCTGGGCGCACAAAGTTTGCAGGCTATCCCTGTACTGCATGTACTGTATCTCCCATATGCTCCATTTTTTATTTATGAGTCCAAATAAATGGATGCTGACAAGCTAATTTTCTTTTCTTTTGCATATAAAGTCAGATGAATAAGAGGAAATTGGCAGCGTGCATCAGTCAGCACTATTTACTTTGCAAAACTGTTCATATTCCCTCTCTTTCACTTAAAGTGTCTGCTGTAACATTTAAAGCGTCTCCAGACTCTGCAGAGAACTCCCCCCTGTAGACAGCTACCAGAAAGGGGAAAAGCTATATGACTCAGCAATAACTATAACTATTACTCTCTGTGCCATTGAATAAAAGGGGCGGCTCTAAAGTTAGGTCAGTGACGCAGTAGCAAGTACACCTTCCACTGCATGACCCAACAAATTAATAAGCAACTAGCGCTAAACAGAAAAGCAGGCATACTCATTATTACCGATCTGCTATATTACATAAGAAAAGAAAGACAGGGAAAGAAAGCGAGAGTATAAGAGAGATACCTCTATCACAGCTGTTGCCCATCACCTGCTCAGTAAATGTACCAGGTCAGCGCTGCACTAGCCAGAACATAATCATAGCTGTGGAGTTTTCGTCCTAAATTTCCATCATTCCACTAGACTGTGTGAGTAGCCGCTTCAGAGCCTCTGCTTTTTTTGCCTCTTCTCAGGCATGCATGTCCTATATCTCCTCTCTTGCCATTTCTAGATCTCCATGTTTCTCTCTTGCCTCCCAAATGAAGACTTACATGAAGATCCTCTTCGTTCTGTCTCAGCTGGAGTTCCAGTATTTAAGCCACTGGCCTCTGCTCGTTTTGCTTTTTGGCCCAGAGCTTTGAAGGTTTTACCGCATTTATCTAATCAATCGCTGTAACCCAACTCCCCTGGTCCTTTCAGCAGAACTGTGAGCTTCTCCTTTCTCTCTGCTAACACGGGCTTTTTCCCACCCTCTCTTTATACTTTTACGTCAGAGTCTTGTTGCAGAAGCACCCCCCCACACACACACAGACACACACACAGAAACACACACAGAAACATTGTTGGATAAAATTAATTGCAATTCATGTGCATTCCACATCACGGATGATAGTTTTGAAGGGCGATCAGGTTATAAAGGGTATTTAGAAGAGAGATAGCGATATGTCATAATGTACTGTTATAAGAAAGTATGTTTTTAAGGGAAATGGAACTGTGCAATAAGAACTAGAAAAAGGAAATGGCGTAATAATAGCTAGTAATAGCGTCGCAGTATAATGTAATGATACGTAAATTAGGTTTTAAGGGGAACTGGCACATTAAACCAACAGAAAAAGTCACAAGCAAAACTATAGTGATAGAAATAAACATAGTGGGGTATAAATAGGGGAGAGATACAGGGGGCAGTCAGAGGAACCTAGAGAAAACAGAAGAAAGACTGACTAGCAATCTTCGACCAGCACGTGGAAGTGTTAAACACTAAATTACACAGTAATCATTTTAGCCGTATCAGGGTGCAGTGTGCTGCGGAGAGACCTCGCAAAGCGGAAAACTGAATTTTAACGAATTTTGATCAATCCTATTAAATATACAGAGGTACAAGTAGTATTTTAGCTCAGCCAGCCTTAACCCAGCCTTCGCATTTTTGGTGACCTTTGTTGTGGGAAGAAGGCTTGCAGGAGTCATGTGAACGTTGTTGGGCTGCAATGAAGAGGATTACTCAACTTTTCTCAAACCACATCTTAAGACTCTTTTTTCTACATTTTGGCATTGACATTTGGAGGACAACCCACCCCGTTGTGACAATATGTGCACAAACACAAACACAAACGCAAACGCTCACACATGCAATCCTCCGAAGAATTCGCATTTGAACAAAATAATAAGTTCCTGCTGCCAACAGACACAAATCTGAGGCTTGACATACAAAAAAAAGCCCAGTTAAAACTAGACCACAGTTGTGTTAATCATAATGATCATTACAGGCTGGTTGAACGTATACAAGTTTAGTAGCAGTAACATTAGCAGAGGTTATAGAAAAGTAGCAGTAATATTAGCAGAAGAAACTTCTGGCAATACCAGCAGCATTCATAATGAAGCAATATATTAGGAACAGCTCAGTAAAGACACCAAAGCACCTGTACAAGTTTTTAAAGCATGTCCTTCACATACTTCAGGGGGGTAGTGGTGGTTTAAATGGTTAAGATGTTAGGTTGTTGAATGGAAGACCAGGAAGACCTTGTTTAAGCCCCACAACCACCAGTCAGCAACCGTTGGGGCCCTGAGCAAGACCCCTAACCCTTCCTGCTCCAGGGGCACTGTATCATAGCTGACTCTTGAGCCCTGACCCCAACTTTCTAAGATGGGATATGTAAAGAAACAAATTTCACTGTGCTGCAGATTATATTTGACAAATGAAGGCCTTGAGAATATAGCGTTATAAAATAATATAATTATGGGTTAACTGCTTAGATTCTTAGTAAACCTGTTAACGTTAACAGTTCCCTCAACAGTGGACACTTGCGTGATATCCTCATTGCTTAAAGGAACAGCGGCCAAAGCAAATGTGTAAAAATTCTTAAATATAGGTTCTCTTACAGTGACAATTAGAGAACCTAGGCTGCTCTTAAGCCTACATTTCATCTGCGTGGAGCGCTCATTTGTAATTACAGTAGGTGGCCATCCAAAGCAAGTATTGTTGTTGTGTGTGGCGCCGCGGTAAGGCCACAACTTCAAGTCAGTTGCATGTTGGGTTGCAACCTCTAGGGGGAGTTATAATATCAGGAGCACAGAAAAGCTAGTGTGAATTCAACAGATATCTATAGAGGTGCACCAAAATTTAAACAGAGAAAAATGGCTGAAACTATAGGTACTGCCGCGCCGCATAGCCTGGCAGCGTTCAGCACGCAGGTTTTGGTCAACCCTCTAGCCGTCTTTACTGCGACGTGTGTGCTTCGCTTAATATTCCACTCTTGTTCTGTTGACTTTCTTATGGCCCAAACGAACGCTTTACTTGTGTACCGCACACGTCCAGCAGAAAAGCTCATTTGAAAACATTCTACACTGAAAAGAATGTAGAGGCTGCAGACTTAATGCTTCTACTTAAAAAGTGACTTTATTTTATGTTTTTAGCGAGTTGTTGCACACTGATTTTGTGTTAATGGCCATTAATAAATTACAAGGTTTCAAATAAATCCACCTGAAAGGTGACACAAGGACTGAAAGGGGCTCAAAGAACTTTACTACCTAAAGAAAAATTTCAACCCTCAATATGATGTCTAAGAAGACATGATTTTTAGACATTTTTCTCATTTAAGAATTGCTTTTGGAGAATATAATAAAGTAGGTCTGACCCTAAAATTCAGATACAACAGTATGTTAGAGTTTCAAAAATCTTTGTTAGCATCATTAATAGTGCAAATGGTGGCACAGTTGTTAAGGTGTTGATTGCCAATTAAAAAAAAAATCAGGGTTCGATTCCCAACATCACTAAGTTGCCCCTGTTGGGCCCCTGGGCAAGGCCCTTAACCCCCAATTGCTTAGTTAAGTGTCTGTGGATAAATACTGTAAATGGAACAGGGCAATATGTGGATTGGATCACGTCCTCGCTTTTGGCGTTAAGTGTACATACAGTTTTGTATAATAGCATTTTATACAGTTATAAGTTGTTTAAACTGAAATGTGTGTTGGCAGTGTGTGTACACAACCACCCAATAATGATAAAGATCAACCCAGTGTTTTTATTGATAATCGTGTTAAATCATTTTCCCTTTTTTCAGTCAAAGGCTGTTTTTGTGATGTCACATAGACCAAAGCCACTCCCACGATTGATAATTAAAACTGCCACTTTAGCACAGACCCGCCCCGAACAGTGTTGCCCGATTGGGTGTGTTGATTATGTCAGACGTAAAATATATGTAAAATATGCATTAAACTCTACTTAATAAGTCATTAAAATTATAATCCAAAGCAATGTGAAGCAGATGTTGTTGCATCCAAACACAGGGGTGGAGTGAAGAAAGCTGATTAGCATTTAAAGCAACATGCACTGAAACGGGTCACCGTGAAAAGAGCTGGTTTAGACTAGGTAAAATGAGTGGGGTTTTTAGTCTACTAATGCGATTGTTTTATTATTTTTTTAAACCCTTTTTAACCCTGAAGAATCATATGAACTTATTGAAAAAATGTGCATGGGGTGACCCCTTTAAGTGTCCAGGGCAGGAATAAGATAAAAGTTAAAGCATTAGAGTTTTTAGGATGAGTTCAAATGTATGGAAATTACCTTAAATTTGAGAGTAGAAACACGCTGGGTAGCTGTAACGTTCTGTATAAAAGGCATAATTCAGCCATCCTTTAATTTTATAACGCAGCCCTCATTGAATTTTGCCAAGTAGAATCTTGTTCTTAATCTTGTTTCTTCTTCCGTCTAGTAAGTATAGTAAAATTGTCTTTAATCCAAGCGAAACATTGGATTACCACACTCACAGTTTACCCTCTGAAAAGGATGTTTGTTTTTGAGAATACATGGATAATTTTAAAATCACTACACACTAATGCCTTTTTATTCATAGATGTGAAACCAAATAGCAAAAACAAATCTGATGATTAGGAAGGGCTACTCGGAACCTCAAAAAACCCACCAAAACATATAATAATAATTTTCTGTGTTCAGAAAAAAATACCGGCACTTAAATTAGTTAAAATCATATCAAGGTAAACGCAAAAAACATACTCAAGGATCTAAAAAGATCTAAACAAAATCTCATAATTACAGTTAACAATGCAGCCCCTGTACAAGAATACGCACATTGTTAAAATGTTGTAAGTCTTGTTGGCTATATGGTGCTTAAATTGCCTAACTAGGCAATTGGAAAACTCACCTATAAACTCCATGTTAGTCCATCATTCGCATGTATCCGTCAGAACCAAAAACATCCAAGTAACTGGACAATTTAGGAAGCCACTGTCTTTCTGCTCTTTTTCCGTCTTTAACCCTACACTGGAATGCAGTAAAGCCTGCATACCGGATCAGTCAAACCCACAGGCGTTTGTCCAACTCGAGCCAAACAATAGCAGCGTTGACATGTGAACCAGCAAAACCAGCAGTGTGTTAAACATGCGGATGCAGGCAACAGCTCAGTAAAGTAGAACTGCAACAATCCACCCGAACAGATTTAACCGCAAGCTGAAATCCTAAATAGTTACTCACTCCACAACCCCACACATTTCTGACCTGTGGCAATTTAGTTCAGGAAAACATGCCAAAAAAACACCAACCAAAACCAAAACTTGTGGGTTTTTTTTACTTGGGTTTTGTTTGACCAGTCAGTGAGCGTCGCCCGTGTATGATGGCCAAATAAAATGAATGCCTGGAACTTTTTTCTCTGTCAAAAAGTGTTTTTCGGGTACTGCTTGGAGGTGGAAGAACAGCCAACTTGTATAAAGGGTCTAGGAAGGCAATACATCAAATCTGAACTCCCATCTACGGGGGCACCACCCACTCTTCGTTTAAGGTCAGTCAAGGTAACTCTGTCTTTATATAAAAAGGTGCAAAATTCGTTTAGCGCTGCTGAAATAAATATTATTTGGCAAGCTACCCAGGCAAATAATATGGCTAAATGTCTAGTTGACATCAACTTGTTTCCTCCCTCACATTACTTTTTGCTTAAGGTTATCATACCGTCAGAATCTTAAACCAGTCCAAGCCTATACAGGACCACTCTGTATTTTAGATTTTTTGGAATTTGTAATGCAATTTTAGTAAAATTTCTCCTTTTATTTTATTTTAAACAGGAGTACACTGTATTATTTCATTCCCATTATTTAACAATTTAGCTTATTTATCAATTGAGTTTTTTTTTTTTAATCCAGAAAGAGAAGTCCAATCGCTGTCGAGTTGACAGATTTCATCAGTAAAATACACGTTTGTGTACATTTTATCGTATCTATAAATTGTTAGCCTACTGTGCTAAATATCGTTCGGGTACGGAGTGAATCACTAACATTGTTGTTTTTGGGTAATGGAAAAGCCTCATGCTTTGCATAAAATGTTTTTTTTTTCATAATGATACAGAACACAAATACTCTGAATGTCGAAATGTGTCCTTAAAGCTGTCGTTAAAGGTCTAAGCAGTCTCAGCCATTAGCACGATTCCAATTCTGGTGCGAAGAGCCAAGCTAAAATCTGCTTCTGTTAAATTTTTACTTCTAACGTTTGTTAAATACGTTTAGATATAGAAAATATGAATAACCCATAACTAAAAAAATTGTAGATAAGATAAAGAAAAATAACAGAAGTTATCATGCAAACAAGTGATTGTCTGAAGCATTTTACAAGCATTTTATAAACTAAAAAAAATACATTTTAAACGCTTGTATTGTAGTAAGAATAAATCGAAACGTTAGCTGGGTTAATTTGAGCCATTCTGCTGGGACTTAATGAAATATTTTGCACCTAAAATTTACTAATGATGCTGTAAGTGTGGGAGGGGCAGGTGGGAGTGTTACTACCAGATAAACTGAAGGAAAGACCATGTAGATTTTAAATAACTAACGTTAATAACAAAATGTTCGCTGTATTTGTTCGTTAATTTTACAAATACAAAAGTAATATAGTTTTTATACATAGCATAAAGGTGATCCGCAATATACTGCCTCACAGCTGTACGTTTACGCGCCTTTTTAATAGACATATAGGGGAAAATTGCGTTAAATCTTTGTTATCAAAGCTCCTAAAACTACACACTGGCTGCTGTGATTTATACCTTTGCAACAACACCCACATTTCACAGCTGGTACGCCTATAAAAAAGAAAATCACTTATCACTTTAAAAATACTTGTCTGGTAGTGTTAATATTATATTCTAGTAATTGTATTTGTATTATTTGTATTTTTATCTCAAAGACTTTTTTTTATGATATTTTATGCTTGACTTCTGTGGCTAGGAAAATAAAAGCACAACAGTCAGATATCACAAGTAGCTAAACATTGTTTAACTTATGACTAAAAGAAATCTTTTACAATGCACATGTTGTTAAAGATACAATTTTTAATAATGGGGTGGTTCTAGTCAGGCACAGTATTTTATATTTATAGTATGTTTACAGTATGTTATATTACAACATAAGGAAATTATATAATATAAGCAGTTGCGCTGTATCGCTCTCTCAAAAATATACATTTTTATACATCCATTTCCTTGTGTGCAATCTTGTGCTGCCACCTGTTGGTGTGTCTCAAAACATTTTGATACCCCCTTGTATATTATAATGCACATCAAATAAGGCTACTTTCTAGGTAAAAGGGTAAGTAGTACCACAGTGTTTGAGTTGTTGGATTGCTAATTAGAAAATCAGGGTTCTATTCCCAGGACCACAAAGTTACCACTGTTGGGCCCCGGAGGAAGGCCCTCAACTGCTCCAATTGCTCAGTTGTATAAGAGAAATAAATCTAAGTTGCTCTGGATAAGGATGTCTGCCAAAATGCCATAAATGTAAAATAATAAAAATAGATGTGATAATAATTAAATGACAAATGATAGACATTATCCTGCAAACACACACACTTGTATTTACCTGCTCTTATACTATATGTATGAATCAGTCCTTAAAAACACACTAGTTGATCAAAATATTTCATTACACAACTAGTTATTTTCCCTCCTTTTATCAGGAGGCCTTCCACACTAATGAATAGCCACAGAAATCCATTCTTTTCTCTCAGTTCGGGTGACTCATTGTTGAACAGCACATACATTAACATCTAAATAACCCTCTCCACTCTGGGTTGACCTAAAAGGGTCAAAGGGAATGAATGGCACTCGTTCAAGGCATTTTTGCAGCCATTGCTCTCGCCCACAAAGCCCAGTGTCCTGCTTTTCACCCACATGGTGAGTGGACACAGTCTGGCATGCACACTCCATCCGTCCAGAGAGAATAAAAGAGGGAAAGAAGGGAGAGGGACAGAGACTAACAATGTCTGACAGAAAATTAAATATATATTTTTCAAATTCTAAAACCCTCCCCTTCTTGCCCACAGTAAACAGAGAGTGTGGCAAATAATCTATTGTAATAACTTTATTACAGATTATATAAAATAATATTTGCAAATAAATAGTTTTGCACAATAAAACTTAACAACCTGCCCAAAAAATTCTTGCATAATTCGTAAATATCTTAAGGTGTCTCACCCAACATGCATGCTCCCTCTGGTGGATACTCTGGGAACTGTCCTTCAGAGGGCACACTGACTGTTCTTCTCAGGCTGCGGCTCTTCGATGATGAAGATGCGGGGCTTTCATGTACCTCTGCGGGTATCTGGGTAAAGGTCAGAGGTCATTTAAAAGAGGTCACATGGGATGTGAACTTTTACAATCATAGCACAAAAAGGCAATTCAATGGTAGCTAATAACAAGCTAGCTATTCAGGTCCGTTAGAAAGGACACTGCCATTTTTGTGATCTTAGCTAACTATTTTCTTTTCCATCAGTTTTTTTTCAATCATTTTATTTAATCTAGAATGTTAAAGTGCTCAGTAAAGTAATTAATACTTAATTAATCTGTAGCGGTAAATTAATGCCACTGGTTTTTTTTTTACTCCTGACTGAGGAGATCAATTAAAACAGGACAAACCAGAGCGCTGCCTTAAAGGAAATGGCCTCAATCAAATGATTCCTGAGAAAAAGCACTGCCTTAACTAACAGGAAAACAGTGTGTGGGTTGTCCCGTTCTCTTTATACCCCTTTATCCTTTCAGTAGGGGAGGAAAGGAGTTACAAAGAACGAAGAAAAAAAGTTCTCACTTCTTCCTCGCGGTTGAGCAAGATGAGCTGATTGTCAGTCAGGATGCAGTATTTCTTTTCCCAGAAGCTGGGCTCCGTGAAGGGTGACTGGCCACAGGAGAAGCGGTGGCTTGGTGTCCCTTTTACATCTGCACACGGGGAAAAGAAGAGGCCTCTTAAAAAACAGATACGCAGTACCAGGGAAGGGCAGGAAACAAAAATACTGAAAACAGATTCTGAAACACGGAATAGGGTTTAACTGAAAACAACCCATTTACGACCTTCGTTATGATAGAAAAAAAATATATTAGTATGTATTAAAATATTTACAATTGAAAACTATTCTTTTCGGCCAGTTTTTGGCCAGAGTGACTTTCACGCTTATTTTCCAAATCAAATTTCACTTATATGGCGATTTTAACAATAAACAGCTTTATACAGAACAGTTGAAAAGTGTAAATTTGACCTTTATCAGCAATCCGGTGGCGACTGTGGCAAAGAAAAACTCCATAAGGAAGAAACCTTCAGAGGGACCAGACTTAAGAGGGAACCCATCCTCATTATGATAACACTGCACATCTGTTATTTACAGCTTATGGTAATGGTCACCAAATGTAATGTAAACTGTAGCCTTGGGTCAGTGGAGTGGATTGAGTCTCCATCCATCCTCGAAGCGCCTCAAATTCAAGGAAAGGGGCAGAAAACCTAGTGCGTCAGATTTAAATTGTTCCGTAAATAGTACTCAGTACACTCAGTATCTAGAGATGTGCAAATAATAAACACAACACAAAAGCAATGTTTATTGCTACAGATCTACAAAATCTCTCAACATTTACAGCATTTGGCAAACGTGGCTTACATTTATTTTATTAAAACAATTAAGCGATTAAGGGCCTTGACCAGGGGGTCCAGTAGTGGTCACTTGGTAACCCACCATTTTCTGGGTTGGCATTCCAACACTTAAACCACTGCAGTACAATGTTCCGCCCATACACACATTTTACTGCATGTTTAGTGTTGCCAATTTTTACTTACAAAAACAAGGTACGTCTGCCTCACAGGGGCATTGGGGCTATTACGACAACGGGCCTGATGGAGTGCAATAAATAAAAAAATAAGACTGATACCAGTGGACAACACAGTAAACCATATTTGATTAAAATCAGTGTGAACAGATTCACTCAGCCTCTTATTACAAGCCAACAACCTTCTCTAGTGGCCATTTTTGTTATACAGATCTATAACGACTGAAAGTCAGACAACATAAAGACTTTATAGCTCCTATGAATTAAAAAAAGGATGTAAGAACCATATTTTATTAACTTATTAAATAAACAGATCCATACTGTACTGAACTATAGATTAACACTCAAAATTAACACATAAAAAAATTATTTACGTAAACTGAAACATTTCTAAATTAAAGTAATACATCATCTCCTCTATTATTGTTATTGGAATTTTTATTAGTTTATTTATTTCGTTTTTATATATTCCTTCGATAATTTAACAGTTTTGAAGGATGCAACATGCTTTATGCACACACACTTTCGCATTCAAAGTCAGCCAGCTCAGTCACCTCCGGCATGCGTAGCGTCAATAGCAACTATTCCATGTTATTGAGATGAATAAAGTAAGATAATCACTAATAATAATAAATTAACGAACTGGCTACAATTTTAGCTCCCAAGTTATAGAATATTGTAGCTTGTGCAGATACAAAGCTGCCATTGTACCTGTGCAATAGGATAGCAGAAGCAGCTGAGCTAGCTGTGATTTTAGCGGAAGTATGTCATCGCTCTGTATGCATAAAATCCATTGTCTAGATTAGTTAAGCATAACATAGTTGTGTAAATTCTTTACACAAGTATTTTATTTTATTAAATAAGTATTAAATGGCCAGCACTACAGTGCTACAGTGGGTTAAGACGCCGGCACATACATATGGCACTGTTGTGTTCCGGACGAGTTGGGTTCGACTCCAGTTCCCCCTCCTCACCTCTATCCTATCAAAGGCAACGAGATGCGCTGAAAAATAGTTTTATAAAAAAGAATAAAATGTCTCTCTCTCTTCTATCGGTTATTAAATGCATGCTTATTTGTATAACCGTACACCATAAAACTATTTTTTAAAAATCTTTCTGAGAGCAACAAGCTTCAATTTCAGAGTCGTTGTAAATAAATGCACCGTTAGACTCTGACAGCTTGGCCGCTGTTTGGCTTGACAACATGTCAGTTGTAGTAGTAAAAAACTCCGCCTGCATTTCTGTCTAGTTCCTGGTAACCTGGCTAAAATATATGTGGCATTGCATGCTGTATGCGTATCCAGTGTATTTATCAAAGCATTAAACCAAAACGTTTTGTATCACCGAGCATCATATTTTTTGCCATGAACTCTGATATGGCCTGAGTAATTCCCATGTGCCGTTTGGTTAGTGATTCCTGTGGGGTGTTATTTGGATTGCTGGGCACACGGTGGTTGGAATTATAGCCATGTAAATATTGTCCATGGCTTTTTAGTGTTATGTTATGCAGCGTTCACACTACACTGATTTGCACTTGCAGAGAAGTTTTGCGAACTCGCCAAAACTCGGAATGACCAGAATCGGAGGCAAATTGCTGCTTGTGTATGCAAATCACAGTGTAAAGTACCAAAGATGAGATCTCAGGGAATCGCTGAGGCTAGAAAAATATTTGGCGAGATAATTATCTGAACCTGTCAACCATTTAAAACCATTGTCTGGTTCCTCTTAAGGTTTCTTCCTCTTTCCATCTCAGGAAGTTTTTCCTTGCCACCGTCGCCCCCGGCTTGCTCATCAGGGACAAACTGATTTCTGTTTCATTGTCATCTTATATTTTCTTCGATTGTGTAAAGCTGCTTTGTGACAATGACCATTGTAAAAAGCGCTTTACAAATAAAACTGAATTAAAGTGTGAAACAAGCTCTGATTGAAAAATACTCCAGCGACGACTTGCGTAAAGTTTGGGGAAGAGTGATAGAACACTATCAGCCAGCATGGCTTCAGTTCCTCTTTTTTTACTCTTTTTCACAGACTATTTGTATAAGGAACTTTTTGCAGGCTACCATGTTAATAACATTTTCAGATCTCACGTGTTATTTCCTAATAATTTCTCGTGAGAGTTTGATTGTGAAACGTAGTTTGCGGAGCAGACAGAGTTGTTGGTGATGCTTTTTATGGTAAAGTCATGTCGTGTGTAAACTCCTGTCCCTTAAGCTGTCATGCCTGTGAACACATCAGCAACTAAATGTTACCGAAGATAGTTGTGCTGTGCGAAAACAACAGTGATCTGACGACTATAGATAGATGATAGATAGATAGATAGATAGATAGATAGATAGATAGATAGATAGATAGATAGATAGATAGATAGATAGATAGATAGATAGATAGATAGATAGATAGATAGATAGATAGATAGTTAATGTACTGAATGTTGATTTTATTAAATAAAACTTGGTTACGTAGCATGAAGGATGAGTCACTTGTAACCATTGCCAAATTTCTGTCTAGTGTAGCATACTGAGATTGTACAGCCCAGATTCGGGAAAAGTTTTTTTTAAATTTGAATCAAATAAAAAGTGAAAGACTTAAAACCACATAAGCCAATATTTTATTCACAATAACACATAAATAAACATAAATGCTTACGCTGAGAAATTGTACACTTTCATCCACTAAAATGAGCTCATTTACAATTTGATGCTTGTTATAGAGGTCTCAAAATAGATTTAGCAAGTATTGACATCAGGTCTGTAACATGATTATCTATAAAAGGGATGTCTCTCCTCCAATTTGTGAAAAAGGTTGTGGAAGACAATCTTTCTGAATCTTTTGATGATGTTATGCACTGTAGATGATGAGATCTGATGAGATGAATGCCTTTGCTATTTGACTTTAAGGAAACAACAGGTAATCGGGGTTAGGGCAAGCAAACACAGGTAAGCAAGGAAAACATATACAGATAAACTGTGTTTGCAAGACATACATAGGGTCGTGCATAGGGTCATGTGTTTTAACATATTAAATCATCCTAAATTTTAGATTTCAATAATGCGTCCTGTTTTGAATCAATACCACACAGCATTTGACTGTATTTTTGATTTGTGCAGCATTCATCTCACCCGCATTTTGTCAAAGCACATTTTATTCTTTCTCTGATTGGGTAATAGTCGCTGCTATCATCCGTTTGATTGGTGTAATACAGTCAGGTTCAGGCCAGGGCCAATAAGAGTCAAAGGGGGCGAGTCGATTTGGGACGATAGCAAACGCAAATCCAGATTCGTGTTCAGCTCAGAAAGTTTCAGACACAAGCAACTGCAAAATCACAGACGGGAATTAAATACATAGCTGGAAAGTGTAAACGGAAATTAGTATAAAGCCAATTGAACAATTTTTTTGCGAGTGTTCTCTGTCACACAACATTTTTCAGTGCTAGAGCTTACAGACATTAGGGCACCGTCTCACAATTCCCTATACCATTTTTCTAATCGCCTGAATAATTTTTGGATTATTTACATTAGATTGCATAGGCTGCGTACTTTAGGGCTCTACGTTACTATTTTGCCCAAAACGCTGGTGTTACGGCGGTGAAAGGTTTTGTAGAACAGACCAAACGGTTGTTGCACATATATTAAACACAAGTAATGCAGTTCATGACTTTTACTTGCTGAAATGGGCACAGAGCACAAACTGCACAAACCTTAACCATTTTCTTTTTAGACTAAGCTATTCATTTATTTGTAAAAATGTAACCGTGCAGAAAACGTGTCCCTCAACGTTACACATGAGCAGAATGACTAAATAAAGACTCAGGGTTGTATCTCTACATTTCTTTTTTTTTGTTTCCCCTTACTATTATTTGCCGAGTTCTTACAACTGCATTAAATTACATTACTAATTGTCTAATGAGGAAGCCGGTGGCGACTGTGGCAGGTAAAAACCCCTCCAGATGAAATAAGGAAGGAACATTGAGAGGAACCAGCCTCAACAGGGCGTTATAACTAAGTCAGGTCACCTTTATTTATATAGCGCTTTTAACAATCGAGATTTACAGACTCTCATTAAACAATATTAAACACTTACTTAAGACAATATTAGACACTTACTAAAAGACTCAATTTAATTAATATCTATAATTCAAAACTCCCCAACTAAGCAAGCCAGAGGCGCCAGCGGCAAGGAACCGAAACTTCCTAACCCGGTGACAAAATAGAGAAAAAAACCCATGGGAGAAACCAGGCTTAGTAAGGGTTTAGTTTCAAACATACTCTTGATTAGGATTTTTTTTAAATTTACTATCCAAGTATTCTTTCCTACTTTGACTGTCTTTACTATCAAATGTCCAACATCAAAACTAATAAAATAACAAAAAACTGAAAGATGAGAAGAGAAAGGCGTGTCCAAACTTTTGACTTGTAGTATAATATAGTATATATATATATATATATATATATATATATATATATATATATATATATATATATATATATATATATATATATATCCCTGCTGAAAGTCACCCTGGTAAATCTTAGAGCTTTCCCAGGCTCTTGATGAGGCCCCAGTATGGCCTATGTGTGTCCTACTCGGAATGCATGTCAAAATGTCATAGTTGGGGCGAGGCTGTGCCACCTGTCCAGGATGGCGTTTCACAGGGCAGAATTTCTTTGGCCTGTTAACCTCTTAGGATCCATGCAGATCAGAAAGTTTAACCACAATGTTCTTACATGTCCACCAGGAAACACAGTGGGACATTACAAATTATTAATTACCACTAAAGGGCAAGACATTTATTTTTCATTAAATAACCCTGGTGCCATTGATACTTAGCAAATAAATGAAAACCCGCAGCACTGCACCCCAAATAATCACTTTTTCACAGCAATCAGCTTAATCTCCTAACAACACACTTAGGGTTAGAGTTATTTTTCCAGTACGACATAAGAATGTCTGTAGCCCCTTATTGTCACAACTTTAAGCTTGGTTGAAACTAGACATCTGAAGTCATTATTAATGTGCTATAGCAACATAGCAAAAAAGTTCTAAATTAATATCCACAATAAGATTTCTTCCATCCCATGTTGAAATTAACTATAAGTGTAAATTTTCAAATACAAATTTTTGTGAATCCTTATTTTCCGTTTACCAGTCAAAATGTCACAAGATGCTACATGGACTCAAAGGCAATAAAGTACTACCGCTAACATCTCAGTGAGCTTCCACCATCATACCGCCACAAGTATACTGGCAGCTATTTAGCTGCGCAGGATAACCATCGCTAAGTACAATTGTGGAAAACACACAAATCTGTTACAATCTAATAAAACTGCAGTTTTTAAAAATGAGAATAGATGAATTGTTGTGGATCTGAAGACCAGGAATACTTGGGTTCAAGCCCCACCGACAGCCAACCACTTAAGCAAGTGGTCCTTAAGCAAGACTCCTAGATGGGATATGCAAAAAAAGGATTTCACTGTGCTGTAAAGTATTTGCAACAAATAAAAGCATTTACATTTACATTAAAAATTGTAAGAGCTCAAATTGGAGCTAATTTTAATTGTTTATAATTATCCTTGATTATCTCACTTTACTTATCTCAAAAATAAGAGCCACAGAATATGCAGAGGTTTGGATACGGAAGAGTGTGTGAATAATGCCGATTCTGCTCAGTTTGCAATCTGTCCCTTTGTGTTTTCTCAACAACTCTAACATGCAACCGACAACACACACAATAACAACAGCCATTTTGGCTGTTGGAAGGGGTGTGAAGAGATCTCGTGACACAAGATTAGACTGATCTCGTGGGAATGTAACGACAGAAGCCAAATTCAATTCGTGTGTGGCAACATTTTGGTTTACTGATGGGAATAAGGAACTGTGAAAGAATGACTGACATGCCAAAGGCAATATGCAAACACTGGAAGAAATGAATACCGCACACCTACAATAGCGATGCTAACACGATCTGCATCGCATGATAACAGACTGCGTGTAATATAAGTGTGGCTGCGCGCGAGGCGGGATTTGAGCCACACATCAAATACACACACAACAAACCTTGCTACACAGGCTGGACTTGGTGTTGCGCATGTTGCTCGTTTGCTCAGCCGGGTAAGACGTGTGGCTGGGGTTGTTTTCCCCGCCAAAATTCAACAGCTAACGCGGTATTGAGGTCCGAGCAGAAGCTGCTACAACTGCCACCATACAAATTAATAACGTGGCAAAAAAAGTTTGTGGCAAAGTTTTTATCAGTACCAGTTGGATTTAACATGCATTTTGTGTTTTTAGTTAAATTAAAGACTATTTAAAGATTTTCCCTGTATTTCATCATTGAGAATTTCTTTTAAAAAGTCTAAAAATCTAGTCTCGTCTTGTTCTCGTGAACCCAGTCTCGTGTCTCGTCTTGTCTCAGGGGATAAGTGTCTAGTCACACCCCTTAATTATCACACATCTGTATGTGTATATTAATAAGAACTGCTCTGCCAGCCAAACCACACAATTTTAGAACTGTTAGAATTGTAGCGCTGACTCATGTAGAGTCTCCAAAAGACATTTTTGAAAGGTCAAGAAATAAATGCTTTTTTAAGTGGAAAAAAAAACAAAAAAACATTGTAAAAGCTTTTATTTCAAGAAAAATGGCTATTTAAATGACACTGTATATCACATAATACTGCACATCACTGCACAAGGGTGATGTCAAAAAGTTTTCAGACATGCCAAAAGATGGCAGCACAAGGCTATCTGATGACATGCCTCGAGTGTCATGTTCATGTGTATAACGCAGTTTTGACATAAGGTTTATCCTGTCACTCGGTGATATCGACTCTGTGTAGTGAAGTGATGCTATACTCCACACAGTAATGACAAACGCACACAAGTAAATAATAACACTGCACGCATTTATTCTGCACATCTGCTTATGTACCTACACACCACCAATAACCGTAGAGATCCTTTGATTGGCCAATACTTCCATCCACCAAACCCTCACTGGCTAGGCAGTGGTTAGCTTTTTCCACCTTGCTCTGCCAGTAATGCACTCTCTGGAGATTTCAGGTGTTCATGCCTGTGATTGGAGAAAAGAACCGGAGGGGACGCTTATTTTGTTCAAAAGAGTTTCATTTATGGATTAGACATGACTTTTCAATTTTGGAATACAGATTAGACTGAATATTTAATCCCAAACTGGTATTATTAGCAATTAAACAAAGCATTTTGGAGAACAGACACTTATTTTGAAATGTATGCCGGTGTTTCTTTAAGTCGTCCAAGCTGATCAGAACAATAGGCAATGCAACACAAGTATTACCGTTTACGTCATTAATGTAGAATGGGCTGGTCCTTCAGCATTTTATTTAACCCCTTCCTCTCTGGTGTTGATTTTAAAAAGGTTCGGAGCATGAACCTTTAGAGTCTTAGCTTATAAATAAGGCGTAGATTATGATAGCTTGTTGATTGTTTTTATAAGAAAAATGTAATAAAATGTACAGACATGCCTAAACACGGTAATACTATCTATGTACAACCTGGCAGCCACAAGGCAGATTTAAGTAAAAATAAAAAAATCCCTATCATTAAATAACTATCATTTCATCCTAAAGCTTTAATGTCACAAATGTGCAAGTGGTCTTCCACAAATAAACATTCTTCATATTTCTGAGCAAGTATAAAAACAGTAACTTAACCTCATTTAGTCCCCAGATTTGGCCTACCCATTTGGTTTTCACCACTTTGCTTCGCTAAATTCCCACAGTATTTGCCAAGTGTGGACACACACGCGGGCACGTACAAACACAAGTACCCACACAGGCGTGCACAAAGAAAACATACGCACAAAGACAGACACACACAGAGGAGAACAGAAGATGCTTTGTCTTGTTTGGTCGGCATGACAACCTAAAAACACAAACAGCTCATCCAATGACAATGCTCTCACTTTACCAGAGTGAAGTGTTCTCTGGGTGGGGTATCAAAAGTGTAATAATGCACTGAGCCGATTGGATCGCCGTGTTATGTCAGTCACTGCCTGCTGCTGTCAACAGTTACAAACATATTAGTTACACACAGATGTTAAAGGATGATTCAAATACTTTTTATTAGAAAATTGGAATTATGACACTTCTTTTCACCATTTAAGACAATCATCCTTCAGCACCTAATTAGGAAGCTGAGCCTGCTGGGCCGGAATAACTGCATCCTGCACTTTCTGACTTCGGATAGGAGGCAGCATCTCCAGCACCACCACATTGAGAACTGGGGGCTACACATAATTAAGTTGTTCACATTGTTAATGACACGACTGTCTGCAAGAATGACAAGTCATCAGCCTGGTGTAGAGCCAACAACCTGTCGCTAAATGTTGACAAAAATAAGAAGATCGTTGTTGACTTCATAAGAGCACAGAGTGACTATTCTCTGCTGAACATAGACGAATCCTCCAGAGATTGTAGAGAGCACCAATTTCCTTAATGTCCGTCTGGTGAGAAACCTCACCTAATATCGGTCAACACTATCTTTATCAGCAAAAAAGCTCAGCAGCTCCTCTACTTCCTGTAAAGGTTAAGAAAAGCCAAACTCCCACCCCCATTCTGACTATGTTCTACAGTGGGACTATCAAGAACATTTTGAGCAGCT
Organism: Bagarius yarrelli; assembly: GCA_005784505.1. Taxonomy (NCBI): domain Eukaryota; kingdom Metazoa; phylum Chordata; class Actinopteri; order Siluriformes; family Sisoridae; genus Bagarius; species Bagarius yarrelli. The sequence goes on from VCAZ01000042.1 coordinate 1,570,557, forward strand.
GCATCACCGCCTGATTTGGGAACTTCACTGTTTCGGAATGCAAGGCCCTGCAGCAGATAGTGAGAACAGCTGAGAAAATCATCTGAGTCTTTGAGGATATGTACACCACACGCTGCATCCGCAGAGTCAACAACATTGTGGACGACACCCCACACCCCTCACATTCACATTTTACCCCTCTGCCATCCGGAAAAAGGTACCGTAGCATTTAGATCCTCACAACAGAATGCACAACATTTTCTTACCTTAAGCCACCAGGCTTCCTAACACCCAGAAATGAACTACCTCAAACAAAACATGACCTTTTTTTCCGTAAACAAGCTCTTTTTGAAATAAGGTAGGTGTCTAAGGTCTAAGGCAGGTAGATATACTACATTATCAGTAGTTATGCACGTCTATTCCTCCCTCTTGAATAAACACTCTTAGGAAAGTATGCAGACAGCGAGTCTTTAGTTAGAAGTCATGGTGGCGCAAAAGCTTTAACTCCTACTGGTCACATTTATGCTATAAAAATCATACACCAAATCAATCTGCTGACATTTGATTAAAATCAAACAAAATGTGCAGAAGTTATCAGACACTTCCTATTTTTTCATTTCTCGCTATAATTCTCGAGATATCAGTGCCACTAGTGGGCTTAGGACCTAATAATAATAATAATAATAATAATAATAATAATGATAATAATCCTTAAAAGAACAAAAGGGCCATGTGCTCCTACTGGCTTAGACCCTAATAATAGCAATAATTATTTACAGTAGAGCATTAGTTAGGCAAAGTGAGTAAGGAGTAATGCCATGTTTACCCCAAATGCAAATTGAATTAATTTTATTATTAGATAACATACAAAGTCAATGCAAACCTAGGACTACAGGCGAATTTTGCAATTTGCAAATGACGCGAAATGTCAATGCCATTTTTCTGATACGCTTAGTGGCGTTTGTGGTTAAGGCTTTGGCCCATGAATGCTGCTTGCAGATATATTTTAAGTGCCCATTGGAAGCAACATGCACTTTTACAAGTTGTTTACACTGAAATGTGTGTTGACAGTGTGTGTACACAACTACTCTCTAATGATAAAGATCCACCCAGTGTTTGGAGCATGTAGGGGGGCAGAGTGACCACAGAACGACCTTTAATTTTTTCCTCATTTTTTTACCACACTAAAGAAGCACAAATTAAATTGTGAACAGCACGAACCAGCACAAATAATCAGGACTATTTTACACTGTTTTAAATTGGATAGGGGCCCACTTCACTGAGGTACCCGTTAAGCATTCATACTCACATTTTTAACAGCAAACTGATTCTGAATGTCTGAACACAGGATATGTTCACAACCTGACGTCGTTTTTTGTTATGTATATTTCCCATCAGAACTTATCACCCCAAAAGACACAGTGTACTGGATTAATACATGAAGAGTTGTGTTAACGACACCTTTTTCGACAAATAGGTGTTTTGAGGAGACGAACCAGGTAGTTCTGCATAAGCACTCTGTCCTTTGAAATCAAAGAATCACAATAAGAATTGCATTTGTGTAGCATCTTGTAACATCACATCCTATTTTAGTTCCAAATAAATATCTTTGGTCCTTGTTGTTTTATACTAATCAAAACTCGCCAAAGTTAGCTTGGAATCGGCTTGAGACCCATCTTTTTTAGTGGTCTTGTTTGGCTTTGTGGTGATCGTCAGGGTTCACATGGTACCCTTTACACCTACTCAAATGAACTGCACTAACCGAGCAATCGCACCAGAGTTCGTTTTAATCAAACCAACTGTAACAAGTGTGAACACACCCCAAGAAAGCCATATTCACCACCTGCCACAATACAGTCTCTGATTTATTTTTTTTTAAACAGAAATGTGTGTATTTTTGAAAGCAGTCAAAAAGGCAACAGCCACAGGGACAGTTATGTTCTTGAAGAAACTAGCAAAATGCCGAAAAAAGAAAAATGCAGTTGGACTAAAAAGAAAGTTTTAATATTTCATTAGTTCGTTTTACGTGCAAATTACATGTATCCTATTTTTTCAGAATATCATTTTATCCAACATCATTTGATTGCTGAAGCATTTCTGACATACAGAGCATTTCTAGTACTCTGAAAGCCCATAGGAGCTGCTACGTCTGGACTGTAGCAATTAACACCTTGTTACGGCTGCACTACAAACCAGGTCCACAGAGGCTGGGTGCGAAAGTGGCCATTAAACACCTGCACCCCTAAGCATTATTTTTAGTTATTTTATTTATGTGGTAATGTCCTTTTCAAAAACAAAATACTGCCATATCTTTGACGTGCTTTTCTATTTGAAACTATGTCATTGGCAGCAGCTGCGACTGAGCTAGCTTGCTAGAAATTTTTATTGTTTTGCATTAAAGTACGCACAGGCATATCGCAACTAACATAACATACGTACCAGATATTTAAACCTAAAACTAGGACCATTCATGACTATTAATTAATTTACATATTTATTGCAAACTATTCACCGCATGCACATTTGTAATATTTTGTTAATTTGATGGCATAATTAGATGCACACACTCCGGTATTTAATATATGATTTAGGTAAGTAATACCGCAGGACGTTTCTCCTAATATGAACACAACAGGGAAAGTGACTGTTTTCTACCACAGTATACATTCTGTAAGTGTTGTTGTATTCATTTGTATTGGTTTCTGCACAAGCCTCTCTTTCACACACTTGTGAGAGACTGTGCGAGCCTCATCTGGCACCACATTATCAGTTGCAAAACATTTCTACAAAATCCGGTCCCTGGTTGGTCACACGGTGAGGAAAAAAAAAAAATGGATCCCCTGCTGATTTTGTACGTTTTTAAACATCATTGAGCGACCTTACATCTGACTTGGATCGGATATGGATTCTAATTACAGAATGAATAAACATTATGTTTGAGATGTAGACCTTGCAACGCACCGCGATAGAAAACTGTAAAGCATGTTAAAAATTAGTAACAGTCTATATACTGAATGTAAAACAAACTTATTTACTGTTCTATTCCTGACTTAGTTACTGTTCTATTCCTGACTTAGTTCAAGCTTTTTGCAACAGTCGCATCAAGCTGTTGTGATATAGACACAGTGGCATGCTAAACACTTCCACACCATATATACTTTCAAAACAAACACCAAAAACCGCTTAGCCAAACGTTTCACATGCTGGGAACGCTATCCTAACATCTAAATATAAACTTATAAATGCTTAAGAATTCCTTACATCTTTGTGAATAGCTCAATGCTTTGTTCAGCTTTTCAGAGATCATTCACTCTTCTCAGTGGATAACCCCTGACCTACTTCCAGTGTGCGTGAATTCTGCAGTTTAAAATTTAGAACATTGAAAGTTCAGGATTTCTACTTTATCTTAAAAATCAAAACATTTTTTGCCTTTATTAATAGGACAGATGAATAATGGGGGAGATAGAGAGAAAGGTGGAACCGGAAAGGTTCCGAACCGGAGTCGAACCCGGGTCACTGGAGCACAACAACTTGCGCATGTGGGTGTCAGCGCCTCAACCTACTACACTACGGTTGCCGAACGAAGTTGTATTTTTTTTAAAGGATATTTACAGTCTGACATCTAGAATACAAATGTCTGTAAAAATTGTGTTAAATGTCAAATGTTCAATATTCAAGTTTTTTTAAAATCCAATTTAAAGCCATGTTAAATGCCACATCATATTTAGTTGTATTAAATGACACCTGTCAATAATTTAAATTTACACAATTGAAATTCATATAGATTTATCATTATTATCATTTAAAACCGAGTTAAACTGATTACTCAGCTATGCCATCTGAGTAATAATCTCCTTTAGCTGAGCTCTGGCTTAAGCTCTGGCTAAAACAGGCCCGGAAGTCAGGTAAATAGCAACTCTTAATGCAGTCATTAGATTTGTCTATGGTAAGACTGGCCAAATCATAATTCTATATCTATAGATAGGGAAAATTTAGTTGTTTGTTATAATTATGATTCAGGTCATTTCTTAGGCAAGAATGTTTTTGAATCTATATTTCAGATGCAGAAAATAAAATTGCAACTACTATACAATCACTACCATAACTTTGATGGCCTGTAACAAGTCGCATGGCTAAACAGGTAGCAGTTATAGTGCTCACACAAACATCAGCAAATTACACCATGTGTTTTTCCAATTAACAAAGGGAAACCAAGGCCAAGTATGTGGAAGTATATTTTTAAACAACTCAAGGGATTAAAAAATTTGTTTCCTAACGCAACCAAGGGAAATCCTGAAACCCCGCCAATGAAAAGGTCATTAGACCTAAACAGTGACGGTAAGGGTGGGGGTTGACGGGGAAGACACAATGTTGTTTGCACACAATGCAAAGCTAAAACAGTAAAGCGTGTTCCATATTTTCTAAAGAAAAGGAATCAGATACAGTGTAAAACAACGCCAAAATATACGACATAGTTTGAACTTTAAAAGAGACAGTCATTTTGAGGGAACTGCAGAAAGAGCCTTTATTATTCCGAAACAAATTAGTTGATGAGCTTTAGTGCGCTGTATTGTCTCTCTGGTCAAAACAATAGATTGCGATGGGAAAAGGATGTGCAAAACAAGAAACGGTAAGGGTGTGTAAGTTTACAACTGCAGAGCTCTGTTCTAAATCTGTTAACGTACAGACAAGAGGACTCCACAAGACCAGCAAGACATGTGACCGTCATTTCACTAGAACAGAGCACACAGTTGCCTAGTAAAATATTCACACAGCTAGACAACCTGCCTTTTTCCACTTTACCTCAAATACAAAGGCACCAGATTTGTATTTATATTGTACTGGTGTCGCTTTAAGACAAAAAATGGATTTGCAATCAAATTAAAAGTGCTATAATAAAGTGATCCCTTGACTTAAATTATAGGGCTGTCTATATCCTTTTATTTTTGGTGTAATCTGGCAGCAATGTAGGACTTCTACATACCTACAATACCAGCGAACACGGAAAAACTAGTTATATGGAACAGTTTTACATAATTTAATTACAAAATAAATGTAACAGTATCTTACTGCAGTTACCGAGAAAAATGTACTTATAAAAATGTTAAAGATTACAAATAGGGTTATAGATAAATAGTTTCTTCAAAATCCTAGCATATGTTGGATGATATTAATGTGGTGTTGCTTTGCCGGTGTTTGATTTGCAAGACTTCTTAAAGCTGTGCTATTGTGATGCTTTTGATTGGTTCTCTGCTTTGGATTTAAATATGAAATGTAATTTTTTGTAATAACAGTGTTCTAACATTTCCAATATTAGCAGGACAATTGGTAACAAGTGATGGTATGTAGAAATAGAGTATCTAAAAAATGTTTCCTTTGCAAGCAAGTAAAGTATTATCAGTCAGTTTAACGACAATGCTTCTCAAAGCAAAACTGCAATGAAGTTTAGGCGAGAGAAGAAAATGTGGTTGATTAAATTTATTTTTATAAAATTGATTCTGCATCAAATTTGTGAAACAATTATGAATAAATATTATTTTTGACTTTTGGATTTTTCAAGTATAATTTTTCTTTATAAATTAAATTTGACTCCTGCTGCTGATCTAAATTGTGATGCGATATAGCGCCTCATCGCATTTTTTTCCTGTTTTGTTGTTGTCCATTTAAAGCAACTGATGCAGAATTGCTGCTAATTTACAAGTGAAAATAAAATGCGCTCTGTCTTTTATAACCGCACCCTGAGTATCTGGTTAATACTCAGACAAGGGTGTGTGCTGGTTAGGTGTGAAACCTGGCAAGGCCATCACAATAATTTATAATTGCACATTTTCAGTGAACGATGCATTAAGGTAATTGTCTTATTACAAATTGTCTACGTTGTCGGTAAAGATAACATGGTTAACCTACATTAAGTTGATATTTATAATGGTGTCGGTGTCAACATTCACTGAAACGGGTCACTGAGCAGAGCTGATTTTGACAAGGTAAAATAAGTGTTTCTTTACACTACTAATGAAAATATTTCTTCTTCCTTTTATTTGTTCCCTTTTATGGGTCGCCACAACGAATCATCTGTCTCCACCTAATTTCTAACATCCTTCTACCAATATATTCACTATCCCTCCTCTGTACATGTCCAAACCACCTCAATCTGGCTTCCCTGACTTTCTCCCCGAAACATCTAACACAGACCGTCCCCCTGATGAACTCAATCCTAATCCTATCCAATCTCATCACTTCCAAAGAAAACCTCAACATCTTCAGCTCTGCTACTTCAGGTGCCACTGTCTCTAAACCATATATCATAGCTAGTCTGACCACTGTCTTTAAATCATACATCATAGCCTCCACCTCTCCAATTTTTCCTCCATCTGCTTCCTGCTCTCATTACAGATCACAACATCATCTGCAAACATCATTGTCCAAGGAGATTTCTATCTGTCAACCGATCCACCAACACAGCAAACAAAAAGGGGCTTGGAGATGGGGTCTGGATCACTGGCAGCTTCGTTGTGGCATATGTAGCTCGACAGTGAAAGAGAGAGACCCTTCCCTGTTCCAGTTAATGATTACATCACCAGAGTGACCAAGGTCATCCCACTCTGCCATAAAGATCTTCCAGCTGTTCTTTAAGGACTGATTTAAGTTGCTCACACACACACACAACATAACCACATATTTCCTACTACCTGTTTTTTACCCAAATGAGGATGGGTTCTCTGTTGAGTCTGCTTCCTTTCAAGGTTTCTTCCTATTTTAATTTTAGGGAGTATTTCCTTGCCACCGTCACCCCCGGCTTGCTCATCGGGGACAAACTGATTTCTGTCAAAACTGTCTCATTTTCATCTTATAATTTCTTCGATTGTGTAAAGCTGCTCTTTGACAACCAGCATTGTAAAAAGCGCTTTACAAATAAAACTGAATTGAACTGAATTGAATTGAATTGAAAATACACTGCTCAAAAAAATAAAGGGAACACTAAAATAACCCATCCTAGATCTGAATGAATGAAATATTCTTATTAAATACTTCGTTCTTTACATAGTTGAATGTGCTGACAACAAAATCACCCAAAAATTATCAATGAAAATCAAATTTATTAACCCCTGGAGGTCTGGATTTGGAGTCACACTCAAAATTGAAGTGGAAAAACACACTACAGGCTTATCCAACTTTGATGTAATGTCCTTAAAACAAGTCAAAATGAGGCTCAGTAGTGTGTGTGGCCTCCACGTGCCTGTATGACCTCCCTACAATGCCTGGGCATGCTCCTGATGAGGTAGCGGATGGTCTCCTGAGGGATCTCCTCCCAGACCTGGACTAAAGCATCCGCCAACTCCTGGACAGTCTGTGGTGCAACGTGGCGTTGGTGGATGGAGCGAGACATGATGTCCCAATTGGATTCAGGTCTGGGGAACGGGCGGGCCAGTACATAGCATCAATGCCTTCATCTTGCAGGAACTGCTGACACACTCCAGCCACATGAGGTCTAGCATTGTCTTGCATTAGGAGGAACCCAGGGGCAATCTGGGTTATCTAGCAATAGAACCCGCCACTGAACGGGTAATTCGCTTCGCCTTTTTAGAATTCCGGTGGACGCTTTGCTATTTGCTCAAGGGTCGTTTGAGTGGAACTGGTAGTGGACCCGGCCAGAAGAGAAGTTTGAGTGGAATCACATAATATACTTCCTCATGTTAGTCATGTTCCAGAAATATTCGAAAACTTTGCTCACAGTCTGGCTCTTATAAATAACACCTTTGCTAACTCGCATCTATAAGTGCTAATTATTTCTCCAGACCAGCACTGTGGCTTAAGTGTGGCTGGATAAACTTAGTTATCGCAATATGTGCATATGCAATAGTCACTCTAGGATGTACAATGTCAAATTGGGATTCTAGTCGACTGCACCACAGTTTAGAACGCGTGTGATTTGTGGGTTAATTGCAAATTTTAATAACCAATAACATATCAAGTCACCTTTATTTATAAAGTGCTTTTAACAATAAAGATTGTGTCAAAGCAGCGTCACAAAATCAAATAAGACAATACACACTAAAATATTTGTATTCGTAAATTGAAAGTCCCCAAATAAGCAATACAGAGGCGAGAGCAGCAGGAAACAAGACAAATAAAATAAATAAATAAATATTAACTGTACTAAAGAGTGTGATTTTACATTTGATTATTTAATTTCTGTATCTGAATCTCCAGAAAACATCATTTCAATTTCTTTGTTCTTCTGTATTAAGCTATGCTTATAATTTGTGTATTATAGTTTACACAGATACTAAGAAGCAGTTAAAAATAGCAGCAAAATTCATCTCATTCTTTAAAAAAAAGAAAACCATTACTGTCGAATGACTATGTAACTTCCCATGAGTCACTCTGAAACACGAGGCAGGATGTGGACCGGGCATTTGTTTGACGTGAAAAAGGGGACACACACAAAAGAGGAGGAGCTAAAGAACTACCAGACAGCCTGGTGTTATTTCAGCTCTGGAATTCAATGACTAGCCAACTGGTGCCGGCCCACTGAGGTCATAGACAGAATGGGCATCTTACATCATAGCCTCCAATCCTGGATTATGACCCTCCCATTGAACAAAGGAGCTGACGGGATTTCAAGAGTGGAAGGAGATACGATGGGAAAAAGATGGATAGACAGGGCAGAAGTTCTCACTGTCACACAATACGAAAATATTCCACCCCATTGTTTGCTTAACTTCCACTATAAAGACTAAACAAACACATTTGAGCTGAAAACACTGAACCCAACGAATGGATATACTGTGTGTGTAATTTATGTCGCTAATCCGTTAGCAAAAAAACAAAGACATTAAATATAAAATGCCATCCTGAGATTTACATATCCACCAAAGAGTAAGAGAACCTTCTTTTATTTCTTTACGAATAGTTTTCTATAGTTCAGCACTGGTAGAACTGCAGTTATAGCAATACGCGGATCTGAAATGACGCCATATAAGGAAGCAGGTTGGTAAAAAGCCGATCTTTCTGATATAAATATGCCTCGTTTTCTTTTTTAAAATCAGTATATTTATTTATTATTATTTCCACAGCAGAAGTAAACATTATGTCCCAGACAGACCACTTAAACTAAGATTATGGCCAGACCTCCAGCCGTTGTACTGAAAACCAGGCAGAAAAATGCCAATAATAAAGCAATAAAGATAAAAAACACAAAATAGCAATGACGAATACACAGAGAAAAAAAGTAACAGAAAACACTGTTAAATACCTCAACGTAACGTTTAGATTATTAGATGCCTTGTTTTTCTCGAGTGGGTGAAAACTTTGAAACCAAAGATGAAACCAAGGGCATTTACGGGTAAACAGAACAGAACAACATGACACACAAAACCAACGTCAGGCTTTAACAATGAAATATCATTATAAATAACTGTACAAATAATACAATGACTTTTTACACAGTTTTGGAATAATGACTTTATTTATGATATATATTTTTAAGACTAACGGTTAAGTGGTAGTGCAGTGATTAAGGTGTTTATCCACTAATTGAAATATAGGGGTTCGATTCCCAGCACCAACAAGTTGCCACCGCTGGGCCCCTGATCAAGGCCCTTAAACCCCAATTGCTCAGTTGTAGAAAAAGAGATAAATGTAGGGCGCTCTGGTTAAGGGTGTCTACCAGATGCTGTAAACGTAGACTGCTGCAGATGTTTTAGATTTCTTAATAACAAATGATTTTTGATCAAGAATCCGCTGATATTTAATGGATTAAAATCAAATGTAAATAATAGGTGACTAAATATATATAAACTAAAATAACACGTGAGGAGACTGAGAGATTCGTCCACCCATCCATCCCTCCATCCACCCATCCCATCCACCCATCCATCCATCCATCCACCCACCCATCCATACCCATCCACCCACCCCTCCACCCACCCATCCATCCATCCATCCCACCATCATCCACCATCCACCCACCATCCATCCACCCACCCATCCATCCATCCATCCATCCATCCATCCATCCACCCATCCATCCACCCATCCACCCATCCACCATCCACCCACCCTCCATCCATCCATCCATCCATCCACCCATCCATCCATCCATCCATCCACCCATCCATCCACCCATCCATCCATCCATCCATCCATCCACCCATCCATTCATGTGGTTACATAAATAAAAAAATAAAGCAATAATTCCCACAACTTGAACACTGCACTTTTTTAATGCCACTGTCTTTCTTAATCATAACACACACACACACACACACACACACAATAAGCCTGTCAAACACATTATTAACATGTGATCTAAAAGCAGAAATCATTATGCATTATTTACATTCACAACAATTGGTAGACGTCCTTATCCAGAGCTACTTACATTTATCTCTTTTATACAACTGAGCAATTAGGGGTTAAGGGCCTTGATCAGGGGCCCCAACAGTGGTGGATTGGTGGTTTCTGGTATCAGTCCAGCACCTTAACCACTAAGCCACCACTTCCCCCCATTATGACACTACAGACCAACCAGAAAGGTAAAAAGTCTATATCTTTATAAGGATTTTATAGCATTAAACCAACAAATGTTGATTTATTTACTGTGGGGTTTTTTTTATATTTTAATGAACACAAGTTTTGCTTTGTACTTCCGTTTCATGAAAAGGTCAAAAAGAAATCACGGAAAAACACTAAGCGGACCTGGAACAGTGATTTATCCGTGGATTTAACTTACCGTAAACGCGCATCCATCCCTGTTGTTGGCAAAAGGAGTCACTTAAAATACCGTCGAGCAGCTGATCTACCGAAAAACCCGTTCCTGTTCCCGTAACCGAGTCCACGTCTCCGGTCAGCGAGTCGCTCTCCATGCTGGATACCGTTCCGCTCCCGGGGAACCTTCACAATGGCCACTCCGTCCTGACGCTAAACTGGCGGTTTAAAGGCTTCCTAAAGTGATAAACCAACACCGTCTCAACTAACGTCATCACCAGTTGACGTTTATTTACCATAGAGAAGTAACGAAGCTAGCGGTTAGCTAGGCTCTGTGTGTGTGTGTGTGTGTGTGTGTGTGCGTGTGTGTGTGCGCGCGCGCCTATCCGGTTAAAAGTTAGTTTCAGGTTGGAGATTCGCGCAGGCTCCAGCGGCGTCTTACTTAGGGACCGTCGATAAATTACCAATCGAGTGATACAGAATAGACTTTTGAACACGTTCATGCATATATGAGTAAAAAAGTATAGATAAACAATTACATTATACCTTTGTTATGCACTGAGCAATTGGGGGTTAAATGGTGGCGCTGGGAATTGAACCCACAACCTTTGGGTTGGTAATCCAACACCTTTAACATTCTGTGTTTTTTTTCTATTTTACATTAATATTTTCAACTAAAAAAGAATATTATTATCTATTATCTATTTTTTATCTTTGCAGGGAATTGTGAGATTTTGGGGCTCTTAACATGCTCCAAAAACTTTGCACACAATTTGGGCTCTTCGACAATCAGGGCCGGGCAGAGTTTCACTTTTAAAGTACAGTCAACCACATTTATACACATATATATCTTTCGTGCTGACAGTCAGTGCTTTGGCCAACAGAAAGTGAGCTTCTCGAGGGTTTATAAAAAGCACATGCTGTGGAATTTGCGATTCTCCTTCTAGAATTATTAACTAATTGCCACCAAACTGCAACACCTCCATCTTAGAACATTAGGAATGCAAAAGTGCAAAGGAATGTTTGATATCTCGAACAGTTTGGCTGTGGCGAGGCAATGAATTATGGCGAGACATGAGAACCAGGGACTGATTTTGATCAAACTTCAGCAGATCAGATAGATGTGACTATTAGGCGTCAAAGATATAGCGCCATCAAGTTGATGGCAGCAGGAAGTGCTGTTTTAATTCAGTTTACTTTAAACTTTATTAGAATAATAGCAAGACATGGCAAGTGTATGACGACTTTTTCATTCATTCATCTTTTATATCATTCTTCTTCTATTTTATTTCCTAATTCGGGGTCACAGGGATCTGCTGGAGTCTCTCAGACATCTCTGAAAGGGCAGAGGGGTACACCCTGGACAGGTCACCAGCCCATCACAGGGCCACACACAGGCTTACACTCACTCCTTTATAAACATCATTTTTGTGAGGCTCTGTATAGCACAACTTTTGAGCTACAGTCACCCGAATACATATACATATAGATCTCACCAGGCCAAACAAGGGTTATGCAGACAGTCAGCGCTCCTCCCAACAGGAAGTGAGCTTCGTAGGGGTATGTGAAAACCACATGCTGTAGATTTTACGATACACCCCTCTGGGATTTTCAATCGATTGACACAAAACTCAGTCAACATAACCTCAAGATATTAGGAATGCAAAATAAATTTATTCATTCATTCATCTTCTTTAGCCGCTTATTTCTATTTATTTGGGGTCACAGGGATCTGCTGGAGCCTATCTCAGCTTTCTTAGGAGGGGTACATCTTGTACAGGTCACCAGTCCATCACAGGGCCACACACACACTCACACTCACACCTATGAGCAATTTAAAATCACCAATCAGCCTAACATACATGTTTTTGGACTGTGGGAGGGAACCAGAGGACCCGGAGGGATGCAATGTTTTATATCTTAAACAGCAAAAAAAATGTGATCAGCCTGTGTAAGCCGCCATGTTGGCTATTTGTCCTGCTTATAGACATATAACACATAGAAGTCTTCTTACAGAGGAAAAGGCTTTTCTGTGTTTAACCCCATTTTTTTTAGTTGTCTTGAGCGTCAGGTCAGTACATATGGAACCAGGTTCTACTTGAAATTCTGGAATAAATAAAAAATGTGCATATTAATACCAACAATGATAAAAAGGAACAAATCAGCAAATACACATTACACTGGGAACCTCCATTCTGTATTTTTACAGCTCCAAAATGATGCGAGTATTTACAGTTATATATACTCCAAAACAGACAATAACCAACATAACTAATATGTGTGTGATATGGTACAACAACAGTGCATCAAATATTTGTTATAAAGTATAAAGTAAATTGTAATAATACAGTAGTATAAATATTTAAATAATTATGGATAATGTTTAATAAAATAAGTACCAAAAAATAAAGTAATGAACAGTACAATAATATAATAATAATAATAGCAATAATAATATGTAAATAAATAACAAATGGCATGTTTAATACCAGTTGCAGAATACACATACTAATAAAATCAAGTGTTAAATGAATACATATATAACAGCATAAAGATAATCTATTGATAAAAGCAAATGGTTATTGATAATAATAATAATAATAATAGATTAGAATATAATCACATATAGAATGTAGATAGTATGGAATATTAATTGCAAACCAGACGATTGTGGGTTTAAATCCCAGCATGCCACTGCTGGGCCCCTGAGCATGGCCCTTAACCCCCCTCGCCCCTCCCATTTGCTGGTTTGTATAAATGAGATAAATATAAGTTGCTTTGAATAAAAGTGTCTGCTAACTGACAGAAACGCAAGTAATGAATAGAACAATATTAAGTAGCCGCACACAAATCAGGCTTTTTCTCAAGTCCAGTTAATGACGATAAAAAATTTTCCCGGATCAAGATGGTGATAACGTTCAGGTAGGATCCAGCAGCCAATGGGGAATCTACGTATTTATATCATTATTTATATGCTATATTTTGCTTGCCAGGTTATCACACAGGTCACATGACCTTTTTCCATATGGAAATATACGCTGTTCTTAATTTCTGTAGTATTGAGCGGTGATCTGAAACTGACAGGTGAAGTCAGATTGTTTCTATATGCTGGTAAACTGGTGAACCAGGTAAAGTGTATGTTATTCTTACATTCCTATTCTATTTGTTTGGACTCTTTTTGTCCAATGTTATCATTTGAAAAAGGGTCAGGACAAGAAAAAAATCACCTTATTATCTAAGATATTTTTGTAAGCTTTAAAAATAAATAAAATAAAAAATAAATTGAATTAAAAATGTTATACATTTTATCTCATGTTTTGGGCTGTTATATTGTTCTGTTCAGCTTAATATTTCTGAATAACTATAAATAGTGAAAAGATCGAGCTATTTGTAAAAAATAATAATAATAATAAAGTATTCACACATTAGTCATTTTAATTTTGCTCCACAAGTCTGTTTTTATTTTAATTGTTGACTCGCTGTAATGTGTTGAATGCAGGAATTTCTGCATTATTTGATTAGTAATTTATTGACGGTCCCTAAGTAAGACGCCGCTGGAACCAGTACTAATATCTGTTGAATATCCAACCCGAAACTAACTTCAATACGGTCGATTTCACGCCGATGTGAATAAACTAACCCTGAACCCGACTTTCTCCGTGTCTGAACGTTAAATAAACGTTCTCCGTTCCTTTTATCCTTTTTATGTGTTAATTAACTTAAGATAAAAGGTTGTTTAGTATATTGAGCAGCTTGGGTTACACTGGCAGTGACATTGATCAACATTAGTATAAATATTAATTCAGTGAAAAAAACATTGTTAGCAAACGTCATTATTCGATCTCTGATTTGTTCAGATACAATTCTGACCCTAATTTACGCATTTTCTAGCAAAGATTTTAGCTCAATTGATCGCATATAAATGACATTAAAGCACTCCTGCTGCTTCAGTCAGCATTAAGAATCCACATTACAGGGTTTTTTTCTCGTCGATACAATTTTATTTCGGTCCATGTGGCTATTTTTGAAACGGCCGAGGTGTAACATCACACCACAATTTGATGTTATTCACACCCGTGACATCCGGAACAGGCTGCTGCTTCTTCTTCTTCTTCTTCTAGTTCTTTTACCTCTTCTTCTTCTGTTTTACGGCGGTTTGTATCCAGCGTTTGGTGAATTACCTCCACCTGCTGATCCGGAGTGTGAATCAGAAAATAGTTTTACAGACTGAATCACTCTTATACATATCCACAGGTACACCCCTCACCCCTGACCTAAATGTATAATAATAATAATGTGTTGGATTAGTGTCATACACAAAAGACCGGCGTTCGATTCCCAGCACCACCAAGCCACCACTGTTGGACCTCTGAGCGAGGCCTTTTACCCCCAATTGCTCAGTTGTATAAAAGTAATAAATGTAAGTCGCTCTGGACTTTGGATAAGGACGTCTGCCAGACGCTGTTAATGTTATGTCATAATAATAGAAATAATAATCTAGTCTGTGATTTATGTTTTGTGCTTAATACCACTTTCCGGAATAGTCGTCACATCACCTGTATATAAAGTGTGTATATTGTTGTAATAAGCTAGTTTGATGCTATTATATACTAATTTATATAAGTGCTAGTGACGCTGGTTACATATGCTTAGTCACTAAAATCTGTAATGTGTGTGTTAAATAGTGAAAATGAATGGGCAGGACTACAGAAAAAGAAAAAGACAAATATAAAGAGGAAAAGACAAATATAATTTACTTTGCATTTATTACAAAAAAACTTGCATCAAAAAACTTCAATTTTAACAAAAACAATCCTATGGCACCTATAGTATTAGCTAAAATAAAATAAATGAATGACCAACTTTGCCAAATTTTGCTCCCATTCATGCGATTTGAATGATGCTTTACAATCTTTTCTGCTTCTCCACTAGCCATCATTAACTGATTAACACGACAGATTACTTACTGGCAGTAATATCTTCTATTTATGCCTTTTATTCTGCAATCTTTAAAATAAAAAAATAAATTGGCAAGTTAAAAAGCAGCAATTAATCCACGGGCCAAGTGTGAGCCGAACCATGGGTTGTGGATCAGCTATGATTTGTTGCACCCCGAATTATTACATTACATTACATTAAATTCTGTCTGTATTAATTTTAATGATCCAACATAACCCTTAATAAATTTAGTGAATCATAAACAATCACTAATGAACAACTGAGTGTAAAATGTTCTGAAATGGTGAACCTGTAGAACCGCAACATTCTTACTATAAAACCGGGTTTATGATTATTCAATTAAATCACAGACTTTTGAAAATGAACAAGAACGAGATTTTTTAAACAATAAATCAAAAAAGTAAATCTATAAATTGACTTTTTATTCATGAACACACAACTAAATACATTTTACTGCACACACACCCATATTTGGTTCTGAAGGTGAGGGAAATGTTCACACATTAACTAAACCGCACATGCTTGTTGTATGTAATGTATGTACAGTAATGTAATGTATAGAGATGTCATTTAATTGTTTATTTTTAATGCAATAAACACATTTATAATATTACATTTTAATTTACATGAAGGACGAGATAAAAAAATGGATCGAGGCGGGTTTTGTCGACACACACTGACGACATAATTTGGTTATGAATCATGGATCAACATTTTAATGATGTGACGTCACTCCAGAATACAAACATGCTCTATAGTATAGTTCCACCTAACAAGGAAAAAAGGATGAATTTTTCCTCTTTTTTCCCACTGTAAGCATTCTACATTGTTTTGGATGGATATACAATCCTTAATAAAAGTTAAAACGAGCTATAAATGTGCTCATGAATGTATTTAATGTTATGTTATACTTTGTTTTTGCTGGTTTAAACAAAAATATGTGCTTTATTACTCAATAACTGATCATTACTGCAAGATTTTTATATTCACAAAGCCAAATGGACTGAAACCAAACTCTGCATCCAACACCTCAAAACGGTACTTCAAGCAATCGCTGGCTCATTAAGGTATGTGCAAAACAAGAAAGCAATAAGAACTTCTTACTGAATATCATTTACCGATGGACTAAATGGCATTAGCTTTTATATTATTTTGTAAATTCTACTTTTATTTAAATAAAGAATCTGCTGGAAAAAACCCCAGTATAGTCCCACCCCTGACAGTGATTGACAGGTTTCAGTGTGAGGCTTGTTTGCAATAAACTTCCAAAAAAACTAAAATAACGAAAAAACACCTTTTTCTGAAGTCTGCAATTTAAATTTGGAAATTTTGAATTAATGACGAGTTTCATTTCACAAGGATGAATATAATGTGGCATTAAAAATAGTTTTAAATTAAGAGTTTTTAGACAATATAATGTGAATTTTTCTTAATAGATTCTTGTAAATGAGCAACCAGAGGGGGGCAGTGGTGGCTCAAATGGCTAAAGTGCTGCGTTGTTAATCTGAAGACCACAAACACCTGGGTTTAAGCACCCACCAGCTGCAAGTCAACCACTGTTGGGTCCTTGAGCAAGACCCTTAACCCTTCCTGCTCCAGGGGCGCTGTATGGCAAGCCCTAAAACTATTTTTGTTGTTTGTCGCCCTCTACAGATTAGGATAAAACCACCAGTAACAGGGTAACGTGACAATACATAATTATTCTTTATTCTTATCCCTAAAAATAATTTTAAATTATAAATGGTTATAAATAGGTGTAATGTATGTTAAGCTGTATTTAATGAACAGCTTGCACATACACAATCAAACAACATTTAATTCAGTGGTTATTAAATCAGTTAAATAATTGGCCATGGAACAGTCAGATAGCGGGTTCTAAGTCTTAAGAACATTTATTTTGCGCATGCAGAGGGATTAGTCTTGTGACTGGGCGGCAGAGCCGGCTTTAGGCATGGGCAGGGGTGACAGCAGTCTACAAATAGGTTTTTATTTTCTTTAGTTTAATTTGTGATCTGAAAGATTCTAACTTCTGGGATGTCTGGATGCTGCAGTCTCCAGTCTCTCATCTGCCCACCTGTTTGCTGACAGTAGAGCGGCCGTGCCACCTCTTGGCTTTGTTTTTTTTGGCTATGATTTCATAACAAGTCTTTTCAGAGTTGGCTGCACTTTACACACAATGTTCACTGTGCTTATACATTACATCAGGGGTCACCAAAGTCGGTCTTGGTGGACTGGTGTCCTGCAGAGTTTAGCTCCAATTTTCCTTAACACATCTGCTTGTAAGTTTCAATTATGTCTAGCAAGATCTTGATTGGCCAGTTCAGGTGTGTTTGATTAGGGTTAGAGCTGTCCAGGACCAGGTGTTTGGTGAGCTCCGCATTACACGATAATATACATACCTGGTAATGGGTCTCTCTTTGTCTTTTTTTTGTCTGCTTCTCTTTGACAAGGTATAAAAGTTCAATTTTAATTTAATTTAAGACATTGTCTTAAAGCAGCTTCACACAGAATGCAGTAACAATTAAAGGTGTATGTTTGTTTCTAATAAGCAAGCCGACAGCAACTGTGTCAAGGAAAAACTCCCTGAGGTGAAGTAGGAAAAAACCTTGAGAGGAACCAGATTCAGGGGGGAACCCATCCTTATCTACTGACCTATTGATCATCTTCATGATCAAAAGTAATATAAACTGTAGCCTTGGGTCAGCGGAGCAGAGTAAGTCCCAGTCCATCCTCAAAGCTCCTCGACATCAAGGAAAGGGGCAGAAACCTGTTCACAAAGCTGTTGCTCCCAAGTCCCAGTAATCCTGGCCACACCTTCAGATCTTGCTGATCCAGATCATTCTGATGCCCTACCTTTGGTTGTCTAATCGCTGCTTGTGACACAAGATCCTGCGAGATCCACTTTTAAGTCGTTTGTGTTGCAACATTGGCTACATTTACCCTATAGGTTTCCGATTTGGTAACTAGAATAAATTATTTGATGACCCGCAATAAGCAATGGACGGAAATGAAATGATTATTCAGTATGTTGCTTTCACTTTATATTTAAAGGATGGCAAAGCAACGCTTTCTTTAGCAGAGAACCGCTATAAGAGAAAAAGAGCTGTGTGTGTGTGTGTGTGCAGCTTACGGTACAGAAAAAAAACTTTAATCATGGACTGTTAAAACATTTGTTACTGTAAACACAATTAATAAATATCAAAATACACAGTTGTGCTTAGTTATTATATCTCTGTTGGTGTCCACCTCATTTGACGCCATGCGCCCTCATCGCATATTCAACACATACAAATGAGGCCTGAATCTAAAAATATCAAAATACGTGTGCTTTTTTCCTGCTTACACTAACATCAGTCAAATCCGATCTGCCACATTGGAGGACAAAATTGGAATTGATACGTGCAGTGTAAATGCAGCTATTTTGGTTTCCTGGTGAAAATAAAAAGCGGTGAATGAATGTTAGAAAAGACAAAGACAATATGCAAACATCATAAGAAATTAATACAGTAGTTCCTGATAACACGATCTGCATCGCTATTGTAACAGACAATGCGCGTAATATGAATGTGACTGTGCGCGAGGTGGGATTTGAGCCGCACATCAAATAAAGTCTAAAAATCGAAAAGTCTCTTTCTCGTGAACCCAGTCTCGTGTCTTGTCTTGTCTCATGGGATAAGTGTCTTGTCACACCCGTAGTAGTTATTATGCACAACTGACATTTATATGGCTTTCAAATGAGCTTTAAAGAAGGTGTTTTAAGTTAAAAGGTAACAAGATCCGTCCATTTCCATTATTTTCCCATCATTTTCATTTACACTTTAATCCCTTGTAAATTCCTAACAAATGCTAAGGGGAAGCACTGGGCACGTCGCCAAACCCAGCGAGCATGCTGCCACTAAATGTCAAAATAATGATTGGCTAATGATTCTGTTGCTAATACTTTAAAAGCTCCTGGTCACAATGCTGTTTGAAATTAACATTTGATGACAAGCCATTTTTTATAATATCACACTCCACTGTCACCCAGATAAGGAGAAGCAACCGTTTCTTCTTAACATCATCTCTAGGGTTTTTTCTTGCCACCATTGCTTGTATGTAACCAGAGTTTCAAAAGGAGAAAACAAACCCCTACCATACATGTGAGCTTTATCTTTAGGCTATTCACTAACACCTCTTTGTTCGGGTGCCTTTTAAAGGTTATATTTCAATACTAACTAAAATTGGATTTGTCCCACAGGTGCTTTAGAAACATTTCCCCTAGTGTTCTTTAATGCAGCATCTCGTCCCACTCTCTGAGAATTAAGGTGTTGGACATAGGAGCATAAGTTTAAGTCCCAGCACCACCAAACTGCCACTGCCTGGCCCCTGGGCAAGGCCCTTAACTCTCAAACGCTCAATTGCATAAAAAATGAGATGAATGAAAGCTGCTCTGGATAAAAGGAGTCAAATACCAGAAATGCAAATATAGCTTGAGAGCTTGAAGCTTAAGGTGTCAACACATCAACTAAATATACACTATGGAGGCAGGATTTTTCTCCTAATTAATAACTAAAATAAAACATAACTTTAAATATAAATCAAATACACAGAAACAGTAAATAATGAATGCAGGAAACAATGAATTTTATTAATTAACTGATAAATGACAATATAAGTCAGTTGATAAGTAAGTGCTGTGTCACTGTACAGTATTGTACAAAGCTCTGATAAAAATAATTACAAAACAATGCATAAAGTTAAAGTATTTGTAAAGTAGTTGTTAGTATTTATAAATAAACAGTTTTTGAATCTAAAAGTCTACAGCTCACATCCCTTAATATAGTGTACAGAGTTACAGTAATTACAGCTCATCTTATCATGAGAAATAAAAATACATTAAATGCAGACATTTTTGTGTAATTTAATAGAATCTAAAATTAGAGAAGTTTATGTATTCTTATTGCTATAGAAATAAAAAAAATCCTATAATAGTTATAGAAAGAGATTTAATGGTAAATATTATGCTTTTATACATTAGTTTTGTTTTCTTTTATCTTGTGAAACACCGCACTATCTGGCACTTTTCTCCATTTCACTGTAAAGTTCCCAATCATCCCGCTGTCCTTCAGTTTCTGATTGATCTGAAGAACATAATAGAACTTTTAATAATAAATAATGCAGGATTAAGACTCTTTTGTAAAAATGATACAGAAGCTAAATACAAAACAGTGTCAGTGCAGTATTTATAGAGAGTTTGATGAATTCTGGGAAATGAATTTTACATTTTAAGTCTTAAGTGGAGGATAAGACTTACCTTGGCCAAGATAATCATGTTCTCTGCAGGATCATTCACATCCTCACTGGACTGGACCTTCACTCTAACAATTTGTTGTCCTGTGATTACTAAATGCAGAAACAAACCAATAGGGATACACCGTTAAACTAAGCTTCTGAGTTCATTTACCTAAGAATGGAAAACTGAATAAAAAGTTTAAATTTACCTCTGTAACAGAAAAAAGGCATAAGATCTGAGCACAATGTATCAGCAACCTGACCATTACTTAAAAAACCACAGTCTTCGTTTAACAGAACATTATCAGGTTTTCCAGCCATCCAGCTGAGGGTAGAAAAAAAGGTATGATCTGTCCACTTCCAGCTGTCCCTGAACAGACCAATCCAAGTTAAGATACCAGTGTACAGACCTAATAAAACCGCCGTTTCGGCTGCATCTCTTGAGCTGGCCAGGTCTGTGTAATATTGTCGACAGTAAGCCTGAGCACTGTGCCATGTCATTCTGTTAGAATTATAAATGTACCTCTGATTGCCAGTGTACCTGTCTGTGAGGATAAAAAAACACACAATAAAATGTAAGCTTTAAGCAGAGAAATGTTATACTCTCGTTTTAATAATCTAGCAAATAAATGGTATAAAAAAATCTATAAACTATGAAATAATTTTGAAAAATCTACAAAATTGCTGACGGTACAGAAAAAACATGATAGACTGTTATTTGTTCTTTATTTCTTTGAGCATGTTTTTAAAAAAAACACACAAGCAGTTTAGAATTTCCATTACAATTAAAATGTAGATTCTTACTATCAAAACAGATAGAGTGGTAAAGCATAGTACATGACTCATCAGCCCATCCTATGTCAGTTAACACAACACATGTCTGAGATCCTAATCTGTTGTTGGGTTGCTCTAAAAACCAAAACGTCTCATCTCCCAGTGGCTCATTTTCCATGGACCAGCGCCAGCTGTTGACATCATTATACAGTCCAATCCATGCACTGGAACTGAACTGTTGCCTCTGTACATTCTGAAGTAGGATCATTTCTTCAGTGTTTTTGACAATAGCCAGGTCAGTGTATTCGGCTTTGCAGTAAGCCTGAGCATCACTCCAGTTTTTCACCTGCTGGATAAGATAGTACTTGCGAGGGACAGACAGGACAGGAGGGAAGTATCCTGGGCATACATTTGGAAATATTTCACAAATATTAGCTTCATCATATCCGTTCCTTTTTTTAATTTAATTAATTCTAAATGTTTCCTACTTTTTACTTTTTTATCTTTGTCTCAGCTTTATTTTTTGGTGCATAACATAACATGTTACATTTTATTGATTATTATAAATTAGCAGACCCAATGAGCTGTACACTCACCTGTGAATAACAGGAGTATGATCAGACACTGCTCCATCACTGATGGGTTGTGGATAAACTCTGTAATTAAAATCTCTCAGCAGTTCTGATGATCAGAAAAACTGATATCTGTGAGTCACATATCAATACATACATCTATCTATCTATCTATCTATCTATCTATCTATCTATCTATCTATCTATTAATAAAAAATATTAACAAGCATTCAGTAGCCATTAAACATATGATCCTAACAGACCAATAAAAATACACTCATACAACATTGTATTTTAAGCAAAAAAACAACGCACCTGTACAACGTAAACCGTTTGCGGTCTTTTTTTTTTTTTTTTTTAAAAAAAAAAAAAAAACGACCTCTTTAAAAAAAACCCACACAAATACATACAGCTCTATTTGTGTGTTCAGAAGTGTAACTGGTCACTGTTGTTCTGTGATACTTCTGCACTATGCCTGATGGGTTGGTTCAGTTTGCACATAATTTGATTTAGTTAGCAAATAATTTGCATTCCTCACCAAAATTTTGAGCACTTTTTGTTAGCAACCGTTCAACAAAAAAAAAAAAAAAAAAAAAAAAAAAAACCCAAAACAAAACACAAAAAAGAATTTGGTGAATATTTTCATAGACCCTGTTGGTTATTCCATAAAATTACTTAAACAGTTGATGAAAAATGCGTATGTTATGTATTGGTATAAAGTATATGGAAATAGAAAATTTATCCGTTTGATAACCTTTTCAGGAATTGAGTATAATTCTTTGTATATATATTTGTAGCAATGTCCTTATTTATAGGTAATTTTAACACCAGTATTATTGCTTTAATTGAGCACAACTTCATGTAACAGTACTTAAACTTGCCTACAAATTTTCAGTACTCTTTTTGCCACTGTTTAGGAATATTTACCACTTGCAGGTGTGTAACAATCAGTGGAAAAGGGTTTTTCTTTACATTGAATATAAACAGATTTAACTTTTAAATATTTTAATCCCACATTATCGAATGTAAAAAGGTAGGAAATAATTTAAGAGAATATTGAAACATACCTGGGATGTGAAGGAGGTGAACTGCTGTAGCTGTGATAAACTGTCATTGGATCTAAGTGTCAGAGATGTTCTGTGGTATCTAATAAAGCAACACTGCTATATATCCCTCTCAAAGCTTAATAATGCTGCAAATCAGCACCTCTAACTTTTCCTACTTTACAATGCAGATTACATGTAAATCCAGGACATACAGGTCATGAATAAACAAGTAAAGGACATTGGGTGGTGTTCAAGATGTGAAAAAAGGTTTAGAGAAGATTTTGAATGTATGATTCATACAGAACAAAAACCAGCCCAATTATAACCAATGCAAGTTTGCCTATGACTAGAAACAGTACTGTCCACAGAAACACACACAGATTACGGTAGCTGTATTCTATAAATATCCTGACAACAGAACTCAGCTTTATGAACTGTGTCTTGATGATTTTGGTTTATATAACAGATTTTTTCAGTTGATTATGATTATTATACGGTCTTCTCCTGAGGGCTGTACATCAGGTACTCTAGTGTGCCACCACAACCTTTGGATTTTAGGATTTCTCTTAGAGAGTACGCCCATCCATCTTTCAAAATCATAGAAAGAGGGGGTTCGTCAGTCAGTCCAGGCTCTGTGGAGGTAGGAAGAACAGGTGGGTGATAATATTTTAGGAGTGAGAAATGGAATGTGCGGTAAATTCTAAACCAGTGTGTGGCAAAAGGAACCTCCGAAGCTTCCCCTGACTAGGGGAATAGTAGTGGCTGGTGGCCGAGTATGCATTGGAATGGGGTTAAATCAATGGTGGGTTGCAGAAGGGAGTTGTAAGGGTGCTTGGCCAAGGCAAGGAATCTGCTCCAGGAATTCTGCAGGCTATGGCAAAAGGTACGGAGTTAGCGGCTTATCTCTTGGATTTTCTGTTTCGCTAGTCTGTTGCTTTGTGGGTGGTATCATAAGGATAAACTGGGAACAGGGAGAGGAAGTGACATAGGGTTTTAGACACAACACATTCCCAGCATCCTCTTAAATAACTATTTTTTGCCATTCCTGGTCACCAGAAGCAGTGAGAAGGTTTGGTTGGCCCCAGAGGTGCGCACTGAATGCATGAGTCTGTTTTTTTACTGCAGGGAACTTAGGTGTGGTTGGGAGACACCCTGGCGAAGTGCGTCAGAGACACTAGCAGCTACTATGTCGTTGCTTATATCCCAATGGATGGGGCTGACAATCAGGTCTGCGTGGATGGTGCATAGGTGATGCATAGGTTCTGGATTCTTTGGTGATTCGCCTGGGGGAAAGAATCTCAAGTGCATCAGCTTTAGTGTTTTTTGTTGCAGCATCGACTTCCATTACGAATGATTTCTGTTGATCATGTGGCGCCAGGAGTTGCGAAAACAAAGCCTCATCAAAATGTTTTATAAAAGAGATGAATGCATAGAGATTGGAAATCTTGCTGAAAAAAGTCAGGCTCAGTCTATGAATAAGTCTATGAGCAGTCTCTGGCTTGAGCAGGCTAAGCATCAGCAGTCTCTGGCTCAGCAGGGTTTAGCTCGGCAGGCACGGCATAATCAGTCTCTGGCTCGGTAGCCACAGAGTGAGCAGTTTCTGGCTCGGCAGTCTCTTAAGGCATACGTACTTTGGGGGCCCCGAAAAATTTGTAGTAATAGTACTAGCAGTAGGTTTGGTGGGAGCTGTTGTAGAGGCTAACATAATAAACAAAGACACATACACACACACTAGCTGTCATGTTTACACTTAGAGACTCTTATATAACAAAAAAGGCAGACTGCTGATAGAAACCACTCATTAATAGAATACCATGCGAGTGCTGTACTGAGTAATAGAATAGCTGATAGCTAACCTGTATGTTAAATGTATTTATAACATTCAACATACACGTTAGCATACTTTGTCATGACTAAGAGTTGTAGAATTAGGATTGGGAACAAGTTTGTTAGGGGGACGGCTCATGTTAGATGTTTTGGGAAGAAAGTCAGGGAAGACAGACTGAGGTGGTTTGGACATGTACAGAGGAGGTATAGTGAATATATTGGTAGGAGGATGTTAGAAATGAAACTACCAGGCAGAAGGCAAAGAGGAAGAGCAAAGAGGAGGTATATGGATGTGATAAACGAGGACATGAAGTTAGTGGGTGTGAGTGAAGAGGATGCAGAGAATAGGGTTAGGTGGAGACAGATGATTCGCTGTGGAGACCCCTGAAAAAGGGAACAGTCGAAGGAAAAAAAGGCATGTGTGTAGTTTAACTGTGTGACACTGCAATTAAAGATTTTGAATCATTTATCTATTTTAAGTGTTATAAAAATTTTAACTTAAACAGACTGGAAGCATTTACATTTATGTTTGGCAGCTAATCTTACCCAGAGTGACTTTAAAAAAGTATAACATTCAGACAAAGAAATGGTGTGTGTGTGTGTGTGTGTAGAAGCTCAATGTGGGTATTTCGGTATCATTATTTTAAAATAATGAATATCCTCATTGAGAAGCATTGTAATCATCCATGAGTATAGTACTGTTGAGGAATATTGACCTATATTAAAACCTATATTACCTGTAACATCAAATTAACACCAGTGCAGGTCTAAGCCCACTGCAGCTGACCAAAGGGTACAAAGGGAATATTTTAGGTAAAAGCCCTAGTGGGTCCCCATTTGACCAGGAACAAGGAAAGGCAACAAAAGTAGTTATTCTTACATAGGTGTTCTTTCTTTCACTACCCTCATTGGCAGTGCCTGAGGCAGGGGTCACCAGACTCGGTGCTGGAAGGTTTGGCTCCAAGCAAAACACCCCTGCCTGTACGTTTCAAATATATCTAGCAAGACCTTGATTAGCTTATTTAAGAGTATTTGATTAGGGTTGAAGCCAAACTTCTATAGCTAAGTTTTGCAAAAAACAGCCCCATGCTGTCTCTAATGTGTGTGTATAGATAAAGGTTAGGAGGATGAAAAATGGTTCTGAAAGACTGGTAAGCACCGGTATTTATATGTATATATACACAACCCGAATTCCAGAAAAGTTGTGATGGTTTTTAAATTTAAATAAAATGTGAACTAAAAGTAAGACGTTTAAATCCCATTAGCTAATATTTAAATAGAGACATTTTACACTTTTATTCACTTAATAAGCTTATTAAAAAAATTGATGCCTGCAATAAAAAAGTAATAAATTTAAAAAACATTTAGCAACTAATAATGTTAATTGACATCAGGTCTGTGACATGATTAGCTATAAAAGGGATGTCTGAGAGAGGCAGAATCTCTCAGAAGTAAAGATGGGCAGAGGCTCTCCAATCTATTAAAGACTACGTAGAAAGATTGTGGAATACTTTAAAAACAATGTTAATTGCAAAGGCTTTGCAAACCACATCATATACAGTAATAACTTAACAAAATTTTTTTTAAATATTCAGAGAATCTAGAGAAATCTCTGCGTATGGGACAAGATTTTTGTTGGCTGCCAGTGGTCTTTGGGCCCTCAGGTGACACTGCATCATTCATCTGCATTATTCTGTGATTGACTTTACTAAATAGGCCCAGAAATGCTTCCAGAAACCACTGCTGGTAAACAAAATCTGCAGTGCCATTTGCAGATGACAACTAAGAAAAGGAAGCTATATGTAAACATGGTCCAGAAGCACTATCGTGTCCTATAGGCCACGTGTCCTATGGAGAAATAAACTTATTTAAAGTGGAGAAGTGTTGTATGGTCAGACGAGTCCATATATGACATTCTTGTTGGAAATCATGAATGCTGTTTGGTAGTCTGTGGGTGACTGACATTTACACTCACCCCTCTTTATAATGGATTATTTAACAAGGAATAGTGTTAGGTTTCTTTGTGATCTTTTAGGCAAATTAGCTCATACAAAGTGCTTCGTCCCTTTGTCCTACTTTACATTACTTTATTATTTAAAGCAAATCAGAATCAAAACAGCATTTGCATGGGTTTACTCCCGGCACTTCGGTTTCCTTCCAAAATCAGTAAAATAAAACATCCCAACTTTTCCATAATTTGGGTTGAATCTAGTGAACTACTATCATTTCGATTAAAAAAACTGGGCTGCACAGCAAGCATAGACTCCACTGGAAAAGGTTTGACATATTCATGTGATAAAATTGGATTCTACATATCGACACCATGTTCACTAGTCCCGACCTTAAAAGTATAGTGTACATTTCATAGCTTGGTTCAGTCAGTTTTACAGTTACATGTAGGACTAGAACTAGAACTGAGTTATATTTAAATAAACAACGGTGATGAGATCTATTCCTCATTATCACACAAAGCGATGACATACTTTCGCTAAAACCTTAGCCAGTTCACCTGGAGTATCATACTGCACAGATAGACTGGCAGCTTTGTAGCTGCACTGAATGAACATTCCTTACTACAATCTTTGAAAATAATCTAATCTTTTTTCAATCTAATAAAACTGCAATTTTTAAAAAGACTGTATGTGTGAGGAAGATGTCTGAGAGGGATTCATGTTGCAGTAAAAGGCTTCATTAGAAGTTTTGCATTAATCTAAAAACTTGGTCAAAAAACAGGCAACGGTCGGTACACGAAGAGCAGAATAAATCCAGGCAAACAAATCCACCTCGCCAGGCAGTAGACGGAAACCAAAAACAGAGCAAAGTTCAGAAAACCAGGCAGACATGAACATAAACATGAACATAAACATGAACATAAACATAAACATAAACATGGGAAGCCTGCTCGGTAAGGTTGTCAATACTTTGCAATGTGAGTTAATTCTGCTAAGTTGCTAGCGGAAGTGACGCGATGTACTCAGGCGAGAGTGACCTCTGGTGGTGGGAGACCGAAATCGTTACAGTATGAGTACAGCAACAATGTTTCAAAACGGTACTATCGGCATATAACATGGAAAATATAACTACTAAACAATTTGTGGGAACAGATTATTTTACTTTTAATTATCACTGATTATCTCACTTAACTCATCTCAGCAGGAAACAGAACACGTGTAAATGTAGAGAGAAAACAGAACACGCTTTCTGTATATCCCTAATGCTTAGCATAAAGATTTAAATATTGATTAATATAACAACACACTCATGTTATTCACGGCATATAAAACAAAATATGTATTCACATGTGACGATTAATAGAAACTTGATCTGACAAACAGAACCTTTCTTATAAACCAGCCTGCTTTAAACCTGCAGGAAACTTTACCCTTACGATTCAGCTGTTGAAAACTGAGATTGACAATGGCATTAGGAAATTTGTATATAACTGACAAATAATAGTAGACAGACCGAAACAGACACACTATCAATAAAGTTACTTTGCTGCACTAGTGTTAGCTAGCAAGCATGTAAAAAATGTAGCTTGAACATATATAGCTTATAGCTGGAAGCCCTTCTGGTTCGAAACGAGATCCGCTATTTAATTTTCAGTTAATACACACATTTTTATTATTAATATCCGTTAAAGGATTATCAGGCTGCAATAATCAGGTCAACCACCATCACTTGGAGACAGTAAGGCAGTTTCTCTTGTCTTCTAAGCGGCCATCCGGACAAGACCACAGAAACTTTGCTGCAGCACGGGTAACCTATTGGTTTATCTGGTCAGAGGAGAACTGACCCCCCCGACTGAGCCTGGTTCTTCCAAGGTTTTTTTCTCCATTTTGTCACAGATGGAGTTTTGGTTCTTTGCCGCCGTCGCCTCTGGCTTGTTTAGTTGGGGACTCTAAATTTATGGATATCAATCACATGGACTGTTCTAATGAATGTTTAATATTGTTGTTTCTGAGGTATTTCTGTAAAGCTGCTTTGAAACAATCCTGATCCTTGACTTCAAATATGGGATTCCGCTACCCTATGTGTAATGGTGCTGGCGACTGTTATTTTCTTTTTGACTTCCCTGGAAATTCCTGACAAACACTAGGGGTAGTTCTCAGCACGTCGCCAGATCCAGAGGGTAGGCAGTCACTGAACATCACAATTTGATTCTGTCGCTAATACTTCTGTTGCTAGTCTTTCAAAATAAGGCTGGCACTACCTGTAGAGCTGCCCCAGGTAGGATATTTCAGTTCAACCTCAACTAAACTAATCATAGGTAATTTGGTGGACGTTACACAAATAAAAATTACAAAATAAATAACATTTTGTTTTTTATTTTGTCAGCAGGGAAAGCCCTGGTGGCCCACCACCATACAATACCTTTGTGAAGCAGGGTGTTAAGCACAGGAAGTACAGTAAATATGAATATACAGTAGTGTATGTATTGGGTGTAGGGAAGAAATTTGTACTCATGAATTGTTACAATCCATGTAGATGACTACAATTAAACCAGCTTGAAAAAATAGAGGAGCCTAAAGTAAAAAAAAAGGTAATTGATGGGCAGGTGATAGAAGAGCTATTAGAAGAGAAAATGTTTATATGTTGGAACTAAATTAAAGTAGAATGAACAGTACATATTGTAAAAAATCAAGAAGGATAAGGGGGAGGCGGGTGGGGGGTATTTGAGGAGGCTGATTGGGAAATATTTCATAAGGCAGGTAAAAAATGTCCAAATCAGATAACATATAATATAAAATACTCAATACAAATAAAGTAAGACAAGGTGTAACAGCAGCATTAGAATCTATATTAAAAAGTTAATGTGATATACATTTAATTACATTTAATTTCTTATTTATCCAGCAATTGGGGTTAATGGCCTTATTCCCTGGCAGGGGTTTGATTTCTGAGCAGGCGTCTTTCTGTGTGGAGTTTGCATGTTCTCCCTGTGCTTGCGTGGGTTTACTCCAGGTTCTCCGGTTTCCTCGTACTGGTGATTCTAAATTGGTGACCTGTCCAGGGTGCATCCCTCCGGTCTATTGCCCTAACAGAGACGGCTGGGATAGACTCCAGCAGATACCCATTAGGGAATAAGCGGGAATAGAAGATAAATGAATAAATGAATGAACGAATGAAGTTTAATAAAGTTAAGGATAGATGATAGGAATGTGGTGTATGGCTCAGCGGCCGAATCTCCACTTCCGAGACTTGATATAATGCAAGCTAATAAATCGAGATTATGCTTAGGGGCAGTAAAAACATCGCCGGTGTGTGCGCGGTTGATGCAGGAGAAATGGCACTGAAAATTCTATGTAAACAACTGCTTGTAAATTAGTGGATGGACCTAAAGAGAGGACAAGTAGTGATATGTTTGCAATTTCTGAATTAGAACAGGTCTGATCAAAAAATAAGCTGGAGGACATAAACTGGAGCAGGCTCGCAGGAGAATCATCCAGAAGGTGGCGGTAATACAACGCTTTTGGATGCAAGCCGCCGGTAAACCTTCAAAGAAGAAGAGACAATTACCAGCTTTCTGATTGGACAGAAGGCTCAACGCTCCAGCTAAGTCTTTATGGTGATATTCCAGTTTAAATGGCACATTTATTCATGTCCCAGATAAATCGGTGTTTAATAGGTCCTGTTTAGTGGCAAAATCCTTTTAATAAACGATGTCCAAACTATCCGAATATTTACTATCAGATGATCACGTGACCGGAAGTGAACCCGGCTCTAGTAAGGGTAGTTTCTCTTGTAATCGGATAGTTTTGGTTAACTCAACTTTTCCCTCATTAGTATAAGTTTATTAAAAAGGTTCAAATGACGAGTGTGTGAAACTTTACAGCGTGTCTGGGTGTAACTGGTGAGCGGTGTGTTGGCTTTTAAACTAGCGGGCGATGACAAAGAGTTAGCAGCTGACTGATGCTAACGTTAGCCATAGTGTTTTAGTGGGAAGTTTGTCAGCGAGTCAAACGCACACACACACACTTACACACACACACTGTACTACGTCACTGTAAGCCCCAGGGTTGTGTAATACAATATCCTGGTGTATTTCCAGTCATGAGCCGTGCGTGAAACATCTCGGTGGTCATTTCTTCTGCTGTTCTGGTCCAGCTCTTCCTCTTCCTCACGACTGTACATGAAAACATCATTTTCCGGGAAAAACAAGTAGGTGAAATCATTTGAGGTAGGAAAAAAAATGCATGAATAATGCACCACAATTTTTTTTTTCCCCTGGAGCTGCACCGTGAAACTCGTTTTAAATATAAACATGGCTAGCCTGCTGCTTGACCTTTGACCTTTTAGAATACTGACTCTGATCACAGTAATACGAATTTCTGCTGAAGGAAGTTCTACCAGACTCTTCCTGATGTCTCTGATGCCCAAACGTAGTTGTATTTCGTTTATTTATTTAATGTTTGTTTTTTTGTTTTGTATTTCTTGCTCTAGTGGCGTTCAGGAGAGAGCGGAGTATCCGAGACATGTACGAGCAGCGGTTCCATCCTGACAGAGCTGTAAGAGTTCGCTCTCTTCGTTCCTACAGTTTATTATTTTACTCTGCATAACCGGTTTAGTGTAAATGCCCGTTAGTATAGTGGTATCACGATCACACACACTTGAGAAGTTAATTTCAGTGTAAACGTCCCAGCATATATGATATCCAGTTTTCTGCAGCTCATCCAATGGGACAAAAGTTCTCTTAAACACGTGGACAAACCAATTCCACCTCATTCTTACCTGTCTATTCATAACACACTTTGGCATTTGGCCACTTTATAAATAAAATATCCCAATAATGTGACTTATGTATTTGTCTCCATGTGCTGTGAGTGAAAGCGAGACATCTTTCATAGCAGTGTAACAATGAGAATGAGAAACTTTAAGTTAGTGAGATGTTCAGTGGGCCTGAATTTATTTTCTTAATGAAGTACGACTCTGTGGGGAAGTGATAGTGGCTGCTAATTGGAAGATTTGGTTCGATTCCCAGCACCACTAAGTTGCCACTGCTGGGCCCCTTGAGCAAGGCCCTTAATGCCAAATGCTCAGTTGTATTAATGAGATAAATGTAGGTTGCACTGGATAAGGATGTCCACCAAATGCCGTAAATGTTTTAGATGGAGGCTGGTAATATGATTGATAATCTGACTGATGCAGGAGATGTATGGTGACCTTGACTTCAGCCGTTTTTTTTGTGTCAGGCTCCTTACCCGAGAGGAGGTGGAGGAGAAAGGCGGTCCTTTGGACGTCCTGATGATGACTATGCTCGTAACTTTGACTATGACTCTACTCGTTTCTACCCAAACGGAGGTCCCCGAAACTATCACGGCGATGACAAGAAAGGCTTCCACGGTGACAGCCACTACTCTTTCTCGAATGAATCCAGAGGAGGTCCAGCTAATCGCAGGGTAAGAGCAAAAGTTAAAGTTGCCCTGCCTAAACCAAGCAGAGAAATTCAACTACAGAATAACTTTATTCACATCTGTTCCACCACGTTAATGTTTAGAGAAGATGTTTACTGTAGATATTTGATAAAAGCTGCGTTTCTCCTCTATCCCAAAACAGGACGACTACAACTATTACAGAGGCCCTAAAGATGATCCACATTCTGGACGCCAGTCGGATTTCAGGTATTTACAGTGTTTCGATGATAAAGCTTCTACACTATATGGCCATAAGTATTGGAACATTTAGATTTTTATTCCTCTTCTAATCCCCTCCATTTTTGCTGCATGTATTTTATTAGACTGTGTCATGTGACTGTGGCGATTTGATCATTCAGCTTCAATAGTATTATTAAGATTAGACACTAATGTTGAGGTGAGGAGGTCTGGGGTGCAGTCGGAGGTTCCAGTTCATCCCAAAGATGTTTAGTTTTAAGGGGTTGGATCAGAATCAGGACTTTGGGCGGGACATGCGAGTTCTTCCACTCTAATCAGAACACAGCATGTCTTTATAGAGATCGGGGGTTTTGTGCACAGGGACTTTGTCATGCTGGAACAGGGTTTGAGTCTATTAGTTCCTGTGAAGGGTGACTGAAATGCAAAGGTTAACATTAAACATCCCAGCATATATGGATATACAGTCTTCTGCAGCTCAACCAAGGGGCCAAAAGTTTTTCTAAAAACTTGGACAAACCGGCCTTGTTCTAACCTGTCTATTAATAACACACTTTGGCCTTTGGGTAATTTTCCAGTGTTAAAAAAAGTTTGCAAGCTCCTCCCCTTGTTTTTTTCTATGTATGTCTCACTAAATATCCTAATAATGTGATTAATATTAATATGTATTGGTCTTATTATCTTATGTATCTTGATTTATTGAACATTTCACCTTGATCAGGTTTAATAAAAATTTCTTTCTTAGTTTTTGCAAAATTGTTTATTTTTGCCCCTGTAGCTCCTCCTGTTCCTCAGTTTGACCTCTCTGCCATGTCGCCTCAGCACCACTAATTAGACCAGGCAGTCACGCAATTTTACATCTTTCTCAATTTCGATTTTGATTACTTTTCGATTTATTGTCCAGCCCTAAAAAAAACCCAAAAAAAACATTTCAGACATGCGTGTGTGTGGTTTGGGGAAGATAAAAAAACAACTTGTCTTTGTGAGAAAAAAACAAATGTTATGGCCATATAGTGTTTGATAATGATTCTTAAGATATTTTGTATTTTGTCAGTGTCACAAGTAATTGATTTTTTTTGTCTTGTTTGTTTATATCCGGAAATCCAGCTTAATCTTTGACTGAAATCTATTAATCTGTCCTCAGTGGGTGCATTTTTAGAGCTTCCTAATGATTTTCTTTGACATGGTGTGAAATTCCCTGTGCATTAAAGCAGGATACAGACTGACAGTGCAGCTGTGTATGAGCTCCAAACACACTGGAGTTCTCACCTGAACGTATGGACTGAAGGTGTTTGTAGGAGCTGTAATTGAGTTTAGTCTTTATAGTAACTGCAGCCAGTGAATCGCTCATTTAGGTTCAGGATTTTACCTCGTTTTGTAATTGTGTTCATTTTTAAACACCCATGAGTGCTTTAATGTCTTAGCAAAATATTTTTCTCACTTCGTCTAATTTGTCAGCTATCTTAATCAGACATCTGACGGTTATTTTTAACATGTCACGGCTGAATTTCTCCTTCTTTAAAGGGTGAAAAAACCATTCGCTAAAGCAGTTCATGCAGTCATCTGAACCAATCAACCAATCATGTGGTGGTATTTTAGCAAACCCAAGAATTAGAAAATTGTATAGTGGTGGAATAGTCATACCCGTAACCCAGCTTATTTTACTCAAGGTTCAATTACAGACTGTCGGTCTACATCAGCTTTACCCCAGCCATCCTCCACAAAGACCTTCATTTCTGGATAATAACCGTTGCAGGGTTTTCTGAACAACCTTAAACAATCCTTTAAAATTGTTCAAGTTATTAAACACAGTTTAATCATTACATATGGTAATGTAAGTTTTTTAAGGGACTGGTTTTAATGCAGTATTTCAGAGTTCTACATGCAGAGATAAATTCGGCCTGTAGGTGGCAGTGTTCTCTGTTCCTCTGATACGGCTGGAATTCCATCCTGAATCAGGAAGCTGTTGTTAATAATAAATCACAAAGGTTTTAATCAGTGATGCACAATATTAATTAAACTGAAACTTTTAGCCAATCTGGGTGAAAATGATGTCATTTTTATTGTGCCGATGAATGAACGAAATCCATCAAAGTATCCGGGATTTATCCACTGTCTGAGTCTCTGCAGCCAGGGTTGCTCGGTTCCTGCCCAGGTTTTCCAGATTGGCCGCCCGTTTTTGCCCAGGGTTGCCAAATTGGTCTAATTTTGATTTATTTTGTCCCCCCAAGGAGCAAACCAGCGGTAATGGCAACACATCCTCATCTGTTTAACATCAAAAAGTGGGATTATAAATTGTTAGGTGAAACTTCTCATGATTTCTGAGTTCCTTACAGATTTAACACTAATTCTGTCAAAGCCATCCAATGTCCAAGTGCTTCTAATCACAGCATTATAGCAGTATAATATTCTGTGGTCATCAGAAAGAGGGAGGCAATTAGCAGCAACAGCAACCCTGCTGTATATTTAAAAAAAATTAACTTGGCAAAATTAGTCAACTATTTTAGATTATAAGATTGAGGCGGATTTTACATGCTTTCTTCCAGCCAGTCTTTTTAATTGCAAACCAGTAAACAGTCACTCCATTCCATCTCTAGAACAATACTTGTGTGTAGAGTATTTTAATAAAATATAATGCCTAACAGTGAGCCAGTTGGGTCACAATTGACCGCTGCCTGTGCAGTGTTTCCCCCTTTACTCACGATTCACAGGTAAAGAGCAGTTGTAAGGTGTTGGTGTGCAAATGTGGAATTTTTAGGGTTACAGTTGGAAAACCTGGCAGGAACTGTGGACATCCGACACCATAACCAAAACCTGACACTGGATATACTTCGCAGTTTAGTTTAGTGTGTACAACTGCACAATATATGGGCTTCAGCATCACCGTCGCAGTG
This sequence comes from Bagarius yarrelli, assembly GCA_005784505.1. Classification (NCBI taxonomy): domain Eukaryota; kingdom Metazoa; phylum Chordata; class Actinopteri; order Siluriformes; family Sisoridae; genus Bagarius; species Bagarius yarrelli. The sequence continues at coordinate 1,606,199 of VCAZ01000042.1, forward strand.
TGTGCAATAGCAATAGTCCCATTTCAGGACGTGCAGTGATACAAGTGTGGATTATATTTGCACAAGAACTAACTAAAAAGTTTAATAATCGAGTTTAGTATTTGCTTATTTGTTTTAAGTTCTGTTACTGTGTAGACATTGCACACAAGTTTAAAGCATTCAGGCACAAGAAACAATCACTTTTGTAGCTTTAACAAGGATTAATTGTGTTTAGTTCATACATTGAAGACTAAACAGTCTGATTTTAACTTTGATTATTTTATTTCTGTGTCTGAATCTCCAGTAAAACATAAAGCACTGTTTATTTCATTTGTATCTTTGTTCTGTTTTATTTATCTGTATTATATGTTTCTTAGATTTACTCCCTTATAATAAATTCTTATATTCTATTCTATAGATATATAATGTATATGTGGGGGAAGTGGTGGCGCAGTGGTTAAGTTGTTGGACTACCAACTTGAAGAAGTGGGTTCAATTCCCAGCACCACCAAGCCACCACTGCTGGGCCCCTGAGCAAGGCCCTTAATCCCCAATTGCTCAGTTCTATAACAGGAAATAATGTAAGTCGCTCTGAATAAGGGCGTCTGCCAAATGCTGTAAATATATATTTTATATGTTATTTATATATTAGAAACACTGTAGTAACAGTTGCAATATGTTGTGACAAACATTTCACCTGTCCCATAAAAACATAATGCAAATATGTCCACCACATTGCAGATGTTCTCTGCTGGATTCTGGGACTGAGTTCCACTGTAGAACACTGAATTCATTATCATAGTCAACAAACTTGTGTTTTTTTTTTTTACATTGTGCTGGTTTATTGCAATCATGCACAGACTTGGCAACAACTCAAATCATCTGTGGCATCGATTGATGTCTGATTAGCGTTAAGCCCAAAGTGTGAAAACTAATTCCATATATAACGCCACCTCCAGCACTCGGGACTATGTAGTGCTATGTAGTAAATCTGACTAGGTCAGATAATCATCAGAGCAGATGATGTGGAGCATTTTGGTTGAGTTTGTGTCCACTGTAGCCTCCAATTCCTTAGCTTGGCTGACTGGCGTGAAACCTGATGCACTTTTGATTCACTTAAAGGTGTATTGTGTTGTGTTTTCTGACATGCTGACCAATAAGGTCAATTCTCTTTAATCTCTCCCATCAACGAGGTCTCTTTATCCCTAGATCTGCAGCCCACTTGGTAGTTATTGATTGATTGATTGATTGATGGAAGTGTGTTTAAAATTGCTCACTAGATGCCGAGAAAAGAAAGCTGGGCAAAGCTTTCTTTAAGCATCAGTGGAAGGATTGTGTCCTTAATCATGGAGATTGAGATGCATTATAAGCCCTTAGTCATAAATTATTTTACCTCATTATATCTTTTCATCTCACAGAGTCTCTGGTCGAGTTGCCTCCTCTCACCCTGCTCCCAGATCCCTCTCAGCACTGGGGTCCAACCCTGGAGACGACACAGTAATCCAGGCCTTTATGAACTTGGACAGAGGGTATGCATGTGCTCTATTACATCTTAGTCCACTACTGCAAACTGTCTGTTCTGCTATATCCCGAAGGTGCTTTGTTGGATAGATACGCTGAATGTACATAGAACGGGGCAGCACGGTGGCTTAGTGGTTAGCATTGTTGCCTATTAGCAAAAAGGTCCTGGGTTCGATTTTCTGTGTGGAGTTTGCATGTTCTCGGCGTGCTTGTGTGGGTTTACTCCGGGTACTCCGGTTTCCTCCCACAGTCTAAAAACATGTATGTTGGGTTAATTGGTGATTCTAAATTGCCCAAAGGGGTCAGTGTGTGTGGCCGTGCGATGGACTGGTGATCTGTCCAGCGTGTACCTTTCCTGCCTTTCACCCTTTCAGTGACAGCTGGGATAGACTCCAGCAGATCCCCGTCACCCCGGATTAGGGAATAAGCGGGTATAGAAGATAAATGAATATTCATAGAACATTCTCAAAAAAACGAGGTAGAGGTAGATGGGCTACAACAGCCAAACCCACATTCCATTCCATTCCAGTTGTGTGATGTTGTCTTTGGCTTCAGGGTTTGATTTAGAGATGCTTTTCTGCTTACCCAACGTAAAGATTTACTCTAGTTACCAATTATTTATGTTACTATTGTCTTCCTGTGTTCCTGGATCAGTCTGGCTCTTTTTATTTACCGCTTTTTATCATCAGACATTTCCTGGAGACCCTGAACAGGCATACTCGATACAGTGCACATACAGTATGTATTTGTATAAGAATGTCTGTACATCTGCATATTCGTGCAATTCACTATTCAATCATTGCAGAAAAAAGCTTTAAAGAAACCTTTTCAGTACGGCATTGTTAACAATTTTACAGTTTTTTAAAATATTTTAATTTTTAAATATATTTTAATTTTATTTTAGTGGCTTAAATGGTTAAGGTGCTGAGTTGCTGATCTGAAGACCAGAAACACCTGGGTTCAAGCCCCACCACCAGCAAGTCAACCACTGTTGGGTCCTTGAGCAAGACCCTTAACCCTTCCTGCTCCAGGGGCGCTGTATCATAGCTGACCCTGCGCTCTGACCCCCAACTTACTAAGATGGGATATGCGAAAAAAGCATTTCATTGGCTCTGTACACGTACCTTACACAATGACATTGAAGTTGAATATTTATTTATTTTATTTTATGATCTAATTTAAGGGCATGCAATAGCACAATTAAGCCAGTGTGGTGCTGTAGTGCAAGCCTCCACATGCAGTCATATAGAAGAAGAAGCTTCTCCATTGTATTTGTATATTGCTGTTTGTAGAGATGAACATGGTAGCTTCAGGCTCCTGGAAATGTTTCTGATTAATTTTTCTATGGTATTGAGTCCACAGGTTAGACCTTTTAATTATCTTCAGAATTGAGTGTTTTTAGGCTTACAGGCATTGCATTATTTTTTTGGCTCACAGTGTGTTGGTCTTTCAGAAGTTTACACTGCCACATTTCCTTTATCAAAACTTAAATTATTTGTCTGTAAACAGAAGCGTATTTAATATGTACTAAATAAATCGCCCAAAATATCATTGGCTAATATGTGTTAAGAAAAAATATAAATAGTTTTAAATACTATTGTGTGCAGTTTGTTTGCTTTTTTACGTACAAATCTCAAATCTTTATTGAAATGTGTTGTACCATGTAACTGCTCTTCATAGGGTTATTTTTCTGGTAGTGTATAATAATATGAGCTGAAGGATCTATTCAGGAGGTCTGCTAAAAAGTTTCGTTGTGATACTTTTGGGTACTAATCTCATCAACAGTCTGATAAACATAAACACGTGCTTCTTCTCCCCACAGGGAAGACAGGGAGGGTCTGAGGCGGAAAGCACCCTTTCCTTCAGTCCAGGACTGCTCCCCTACTCGACAGGACGTGTCTCCTTCACATCACAGCCGCTCCGGTTCCAGCATCAGTAGCAGAAGCTACTCTCCTGACCGGGGCAAGAGTCACATGTACCAGATCCCTTTGGGAAAGAGTATGCTCTAACTTCTCTCTTTAGATCGATTAAGTGGGACGAGTCATATAACTAGTGAAATTAGGATATGAGAAGCAACCTTAACAAATACATCCATGGAAACATTGATGGTGTCCATGAGAATCTTATAAATGTTTGTGCAATTCTAATCATTAGTTTTTACAATCTATTTATTTTATTTGTTCAGGCAGAACCCCAGCTCCCGCGGTCAGTGTGTCCAGAGATGGATCACCACACAGTTCTGTGTCAGCATCTAAAGTAAGAAGGTCACTAATACCTTTGGGCTTCCATTGTTATTGGGACTGCGTTGGGTCGACACCATTTATGTTGGCAAAACATCCAGGGGGAAGTGACATAATGTTCAGGCTTTAGTCAGTAAATAGATTTTTTGTGTGTGTTAAACCAGAAATTTAAGGTTTTGCACTTACTGGAGGCTCAAACAAACAGAAACTCAAACAAAATGTATGTGCAGATCAATATTCCAAGTTGGAGCTTAAAGGAACTGATGGTTTTTAAATATTTAAACTTTATCCTGCACTTTACACAACTCTTAAATTCGGACATCTTTCATGCATCTTTCACCCTGGCGGCCATTAGGGATGGGCATTCGATTTCATTTTTATAATAGAAAACAGTCAACTTTTGGATTATTTAGTACTTTTTACTATGGATAGGTTAGACCGTCACACTCAATGTACAGGGACTGGTTAAATTTGCATTAACGGTAAAATCCTTACTAAATTATTCCAAGAGGAACCAACTCAAAAAGACACTTTATTTACATTTACAGCACTTGGCAGACGTCCTTATCCAGAGCTACTTACACTCATTTACACTTACACACTACTTGCATGTATTTTATACAACTGAGCAATTGGGATTTGAGGGTCTTGCTCAGGGACTTAACAGTGGGAACTTGGTGGTGCTGGGAATCGAACCCTGATCCTCCAATTAGCAGTCCACTTAGCTACCACTTCCCCACTTATTCAAACGTAAAATGAAACAGATTTATGTTTCTATACATAAACAGCTGGGGGGGAGTGGTAGCTCAGTGGTTAGTATGTTGGACTGGTGGGTTTGATTTCCAGGACCACCATGCTGCCACAAGCGGGCCCCCGAGCAAGGCCCCTAACCCTCGGCTGCTCAGATGGATAAAAATTATTTTTAGTACATTTGGATAAAGGTTTCTGCTAGATGTTATAAATGTAAATTAGGTGTTACATGTGTGTGTCCGTTTTAACCCCTTAACGGTCCAATGTCCTGCCCACGAGACATTCTGTCCAATTGTGTAAAAGTGTGCTAATGGGGACCGGGTCAGCTGCTAGCCAATGAGTTTCTAAAAACACTTGTATGCAGCGCCATTGGGTATAATCAACCTAAGAAGTGTGAAGTTTGTCCCAGTCCTCACCAAATGTGGACTATGATGTCAAAATAAAAGTTCTTTTGCCATTACAGAGAATAAAAAGAATTAGAAAGCCCACATTTAAAAACTGCACTATTTATTGTTTTAAACATTGCTGTGGACTTTAGACAGTGCTAGTTTAGACATTTTTATGATTTGACAGCAGGTTAAATGCAGTAATATCTTTTTCAATAAATAAAATTAATTAATTTATTAATTCCTCTATATGCTCAATAGGAAGAAATCCCAGTGATGGAACATCAGTCAGATGAACCTCTGGCTCCTACAGATGAAGTCACTACAATAGCGGATGACTTCCAAGACCGGCGATCTCAAGCTATTGCAGCCAAAGCCAGAGAAATAGAGAAGGTTGGACTGAATCTCTTTATCATTTGTGATGAGTTTATGAGTTAATCCATTTAGTGAGTCAAATTAACAAGACTAAATTTACTATACAGAATTGAGTGGAAAAAAAGGTCACACGGTCTTCACTGTTCTTGGTTGATTGGAATTAAGCTTTGATGATCTGTTCTAGGGTGGGTTTTTTCACTAGGGTTGTAAGGATTGGGTTAAATTGGTGTTTCTGTCAGCTGGTTAATGATTTTGTTGCCTGTTTTGTATTTGGTACAGAAGTTTGCATGGAGTTTAGCCGTACTTCTAGATGCAAACTCCAGTGTTTGTGCATTTGATTACGCAATTCTTTCAACAATCTGTATTGAATTTTTTACGTTCAGGTGTACCGCCAGGACTGTGAGACGTTTGGGATGGTTGTGAAAATGCTTGTGGCCAAGGACCCAAGTCTAGAGAAGCACCTGCAGAACCCTTTAAAAGAAAACCTCAGTGAGATACGGGAACGATGTCTGGAGGACCTGCGACACTTTATCTCAGAACTGGACGAGGCAGTCCGGCAGACGGAGCCTACGGTCTGAGCTGGCAGCATGGCACCCCCGTCGTTCCGAGTGCACTGCCGCATGCTGTCCAGATGTGTATGATTCTGGAACATTTATTTAAAAAAGATTTTCTTACATTTAGTTAGATTTTGTGAACTGCACCAAGCTAGTTAATCACAGAGAATCGAGTGACCAATCAGCATTGTGAATAAATGCTAATTATATTGATGCAGTATTAAGTCATAAAACTAGGTTAAATTGCTTAATCTATTTTTTTGTTGGTACCATACTGCCCATAATTTGTGATTTAGTGAGAACTTTTGTTCATGGAAGTTTCCAGTATTTTGTTTCTCTTGTCATCAATAAAAGATGCCATATTCTAACTTTTGACTCAATTGGATGTTTTCTATGATTTTGTTGTACGTTCATGAATTTCTAGCAAAGAGACTGATATATACTTAAAACCAGCTGCAACAAAGAAAGAAACTTTTCAAATTATTAAAATAAAACAATTATCAATCGGGAAGTAAATAAATAAATTCAATGTAGGACAAAAAATTGTTAGAGTAAAAAGAGGCACTTGTTCAACTTTGTGTTTAAATGTTACTGTATTCATTTGATGCGCTAAAGACGTAGCCTAACAACCGCCTGGTTAATCCAGGGATTTCAAGACTTGGGGTCATAAAATGATCACATGATCTCCTTTTTTCGGTTATTTGTTTTACATCTTATTATTACAAATATCACTTTTACTTTCATAAGAAGGTGATTGGCTACAGCCTTCCATCTCCCCAGGAACGGGACACCTGCAGGAACCAGAGACGTGCAATAAAAATCACAGCCGGTCACACACGCTCTCTTAACCCCTCCCCCAAAAGGACCAGGACCTCATGTTATTAAGACAGTTTCTTCCCCACTGCAGTCAGTCTGAATAGTGCCCCCCTCCCCCCCAAAAACCCTCTTAGATGGTCGCTTCCTGTTCATAGCCCAATCCCATTATTTAGCATTTAATTTAGCTGTGTTTATATCTGTAAATAGTATATGTTTATTTTTGGCCTTATTTATTTTGTATTTTTTTAATTCTGAATCTGCACCCAACACCAAGCCAAATTCCTCGTGCTGAACTGCCCTGTACTGCACCTGGGTGAGTGTTTTGACAGTTTGTGAGGTTTGAGTCTGAACTTGTAGTTACTAAACGCATGAGCGAGACCTTTAACCATTTTCAGCTGTACAAATGTCTTTATCTTAGAAATTTACTTAAAAAATATTTTAAAGTTGAGAGAGAGAGAGAGAGAGAGAGAGAGAGAGAGAAATTCAGACAAAAATACAGCCCAATGAAACACCATTTTCCCCCCAGTGTTTTGTCAGTGGATGGAGTGTGAGTGTTTGCAGAGTCTGAGATGGACGTCAGAGAAGAGACTCGGTTATATGACATGAAGGTCACACACCGTACGCAAACACAGGAAACGGAACACTTCTGCCTGCCAAAACATACAGTACATCTTTAGATACTGACTACAAACATAAACCTGAGGATGTGTAAATGGGTTTCTTTCTTAAAGACCGCTTTTTCCTCACACTGTACAGCATCACTAAGAGAGTGTGTGTGTGTGTGTGTATATGTGTGTGTCTGTATTCCAGAATTTACGCTGTGGTATTTTATCAGCGGTGTGTGATTAGATGTGTGATGTTGCCTGGACACACTCACGGTAAGAGCTCAGTGCTCAGACCCTCAGCCCCACACACACACACATAACTCTACACCATAAAAGGAGCTGTACCCTGGATGTCTCCAGACACACACACACATACACACACAAACACTTACACATTTCTTAACTTTCCTTCCATCCTCTTTTTTAAATTAATTTCTTACAGCATTACTGACTGCAGCGTGGATTTTTCTATGTCACCGTGCGGCACTGATCGGCGTCTTATTAAAAACATCTAAGAGGAGAGAAAACGGAAGGTAAGTTTAATAAACCGTCATGTAATGTCACTGCACATTTCTGAGAAAAAAGTGAATCGTCCTGAGGTAACGAGGGGATCGGTGATAAAGTGGTTAAATGATAGCCAATGATACACTGAGAGGAACTCATTCGGTTTCGTATGCGTGGATGTGAAAGAGGGAAGTGCATTCATCCTTTTAATAACCTGACCCTGTTTCGTGCCACTCTGATAAAAGTGTTGCAATGAATTAGTAATGTTTGTTTTTACTCGTTTAATAGTTCATGTTTCTAATTTGTGTTTTCTAATTTGTGATTTGTATTTCTAATCTAGCACAGTAACATTACAGACATCTACAAACATATTTCATATTAAGAATCAAACAATTAACAGCAGTATAAACCGACACAGTTTACCAACAGTTACACGCTTTCTTTTCTTGGCCCTGTTAGCACAGACATGGTAATGGGGTTCATTGTTAAAGTGCAGGATCTGTTATTGCTGTGTGTGAACTCCTCCTCTTCTCTGGCTGTAGTAATGAGCAGTAAAACAGTCATCTGTGTTAAATCAGTATTACTTAATCCCTAAATTCCACTGGTTCGTTTTTAACGTTGATGGGCAGAGGTGGGCTGAGCCCACCTAAACGTCTGTCTTGCCCACCCAATTAAAATTTAGTAAAATCAGCGGTATACAAATACGTTTTTATTTTATTTTGTTCGATCTATCTATCTATCTATCTATCTATCTATCTATCTATCTATCTATCTATCTATCTATCTATCTATCTATCTATCTATCTATCTATCTATCTATCTATCTATCTATCTATCTATCTATCGCCTGATTAGAGTGCTGAAAATAACCCTTCGTTTTAAAAACATATTTGTGCTTACATGTACAGCAATATTTTTGCTTTTCCATCATTTAACTAGCTGAATTTTACAGAGTATTTATCTCCTTATACAAAAATTGCCCACATGGGATATCTGTCTGCCCGTCCTTCTATGGTTAGCAAGAACCGCAATCTTCCAGATCTACATGAAAAAGGGTTTAGCGTGTGGCGAGAGTAGCATCAGACGCAGTCCTCGATGAGTCTTTAAAAGAACTTTATCAGTACAGACATGAACGGCTGCTAATATTAGTGGTGCTGAAGTGAAAGTATGTCTAGACCAGGTAACTCTCACTGGGACCTGGTGGCATCGTGACATCTGCTTCTGTAGCATATTAAAGCCTGTAGTCCAGATCACATTCGACTGCTGTTGTGTTTCTGATGCTGACGTTAGATGCTTAATTTTTCACTGAATAAATTTAATAATGTTTTTAGTTCGGAATGTTTTAAAAAGCAACACCAGATTTTACAGGACTGTGAAAAAGTTTTATTTATATCAATTTACAAAATGTACAAACATTTATCATCAGTATTTGCTTTGACTTCCCTTTGGCTTAAATTCCTACACATGCAAACTTACTACACTACACTACACTACACTACACTACACTACACTACACAATTTTGTTGAATTAGCTTTAAGTAATTAATGATTAAATAATTATAGCAGGCAGGTGCTACTGATCAGAAATTTTTTTAATGAAAATACAGTCGTTAACTGAAATAGAAACAGCCGCTCCCACTCTCACTTGTGGGAGAGAGGCTGTGGTGAGGTTGTGGAAGATAGGTTTATATCACAGGTCAAACACCATTGACAAAGACTTAGCACAGCAACACATCATCATAATATCCTGCATCAGCAAGCTTTTTCTCAGGCTAAGATTTCGAAGCAGTCTTGCGGTTATAGGATGTGGTGTTCGAACACAAATAAGTCGTAAACGCAGAAACGTAACGTAACAGATGAAGGACACATCACGTTCACTTCCCTTTGACATCAGAAATTCAACAATTTCATTAACAAAAAAACACCTGGCAAAAAGCGACTTGGATAAAGGAGGAGGCGGGTGTTTGCCTGAAAGCTGGAAAGGAATAAGTGTCTACAGGCAACAGAGAAACGGAGGTGGAGGTTTCTTCGCAAGCTTTATTTCTACAAATGGAGCTGAAGATTCGTTCAGGATTATTAATGACCTGATTTATAAGAAATATAAACAGATAATGATCTATGATGCAACACCAACAGTGAGGCGTATAATTGGCCCCTAGATGAATTCTGCAGCAGGACAACCACCCCAAACAGACAGTCAAGAATCATCTACAGGGTAAAGAGGAACAAGGAGTCCAGGAGGTGATTGGTGACCCTCACAGTCTGAAATTAAACAAAGAGGCAGATGGATTGGAGGCAGTCGACATCAACAGGTTAGTTTTCCAAGATAGTTGGAACTAACTACCTTCTGAGTTCCTTCAAAAACTGTGTGTAGGCCTGCCTAGAAAAGAAATAATGCTGATTTGCAGGAAAAGGCTGGTCACACCGAATATTCATTAAATGTAGATTTTTTTTCCCTGGTTATTTACATTTCATTTTGTTACTTGGATGAAAAAAATATTGACACTTCTTAATTTCAGTTCTTGATGTCACACCTGCCTAAAACCTTTAAACAAAACTTTTACGTATTCATAGACACATGTATATTTGTATATGGGCTATAACTTACAGTGTGCTGATTCATTTTAAAAATAATATAAAAACAATATATTAGGGCCCAATCCTATTTCTACCCCTTTCTCCTACAAACACCCCCCCCCCCCCACCCCCCACCCCCCCCCGTTACACACGTTTGTCTATAGCACTGGGGTGTCTCAGTTGTCTTTTGGTTTAAGTTGTAGGGGAAGGTAAGGGGCAGGTATACCTTCAAATAAAGATTTTTCTCAGAATCACACTTCAGGGGTATGAGTAATTTCCCATAATACATTAGCTACAGCGGCAACATGACTGTTCAAGCAACCAATAAGATTTACAATTAAGTAATTTATTGGAATTAATAAGGAATTTAAACGACCAAAAATGATTTGTTCTATTATGTTCAATGCTGTGTTCATATTTTATTGTCAAGTTTCTTCAAAGTTCACTAACGCTCGTTACACTGCTGTACGATAGTCCCACAGCATATTTCTGATAACGTTACCTGATGACAGAATATCCTGTCAGAAATAAAAGTCTAGTGACAGGGAATTAGGTTTTTACTGCACCTATAATGACTTGTGCTGGTGTAATAGTGGTGTCCTATTTCCTAGGGGAATATTTTCATCCCTACCCCTCGTCACTCTGTTTCAAGGGCCAAGTCCATCACTGCCTTAGTCCATCACTGCTGACAGACAATCTGTGTTTAGGAAAACTGAGCGTTCACTTGCACCGGCTTCTTCCACCAAAAGAAACAGTGACCTTAGAAGAAGCTGAAGCATCTCTGTGTTTATACTATCAAAAGAAACTGTGCTGACTGAATGAACTGTGTAGTATTTGTTATTTAGTATACTGGCATTAGATAAACATTCATGAACTGAGCAACGAAAAGTAAACTTAAGCATTCATTCCTAAAACAATACTTTACATTTCACAATGCTTAAATTTTACACTTTGTTCATACAAATTTTAAACATTGCAAAAAGTCTAAACTTATCTAGTCAAGAGTTACGCTCTTATTTCTAGCCCAAAATTCTTATTGATCCTGTTTTAAGAATAAAATACTAGTCAATGTAAGATTATTATGGATAGTTATCTTTTTTTCCTAGTTAGTTAGTAAAGCTTAAAGTTAAATATTCTACTGTTTATTTAAGCATAATTACAATAAGAGACATTCTTTGAGACCTGTCTTGTATTTCTAAGACTTTATTTTAACTCGTTTTAAGTTTGCACATAAACAATGCTCGATAATTACTTATTCTTATTTTAGCTGTTATAACTTGTCTTAAGTTTAAATGCTTTGTCTTATTTTAAGACAGAATATATAATGGCAATTCTTAAATTGGTGGTTAAGTGGTGGCTCAGTGGTTAAGGTGTTGGACTGTTTCCAGAAAGACTGGGGTTTAATTCCAAGCATCACCAAGACACCACCTTGGGCCCCTAACCACCAGTTGCTCAGTTGTATAAAAACAAGAGATAAATGCAAGGGTGTCTGCCAAACGCTGTAAATGTAAATTAAGGGAAATTCGTCTGTTTACTAACCCTAGATTTGGGATCTTTTCACACAAATTAAGAAAAGCAAACTGTATAAAACATTATTAACGAGCTATTTTTAAGTTAATTAGACTAAATACAATGCTTGAAATAAGAGTTTTAATGCTTATTTCAAGACATTATGTTTTTACTAAAGCCTAGATAAGTTTTTTTTATTTAAAAAAATTGTAATTATTTCACTGCACTGGCAGATCATTTGACGTGTTTCTAGTCTTTTCTTAAATCGTGCATATATTTCTCGTATTTAGGTGATTATTTTTTGCAGGTTATAAACTATATTTACTAAACTTAGAATCTTTGAATATACTTAGTATAATTCAGATCACTGATTAATTCTAACATGTAATTATTGCATTTTAATTCATTGTATTTGTATGATTAAAAGAAAAATTACCAACTAAATTAAGAGCAAATAATCTCACAGAAAAAGTAATTTCACAAAGAAAGTTTTTACACACCTGTTACTTTAAGGTGTACCTTACAGAACAGTATAATTTTAGTATCTTGATTTACAGTGCAGTTAGCTGGCATTTCTCTTTTTCTACTTTTATTTTAAAATAAGGAAATAAAAAGAAATCTTGTGAGAAAATGTGAGTTTTTACAATGCGTATCAGTGATATTAGCGCGCTTCTGGCGACATCTACAGGCTTTAAATCGTTACTACAGGACTCATGTTTTATAATAATGTGTTATTTTTCTCGGTGTTTTTAATGAAATAATGGAGAAAAACAAACACAGATAGAACATTTATTTATTCATTCATCTTCTATACTCACTTATTCCCAAATTCGAGATGACGAATCACACACACACACACACACACACACACACTTACTCCTGTGGGCAATTTAGAATCACCAATCAATCTAACATACATTTTTTGGACTGGGGGAGAAAACCGGAGAACCCGGAGTAAACCTACACAAGCACAGGGAAAACATGCAAACTCCACACAGAAAGGCCCCTGCATGGGAATCAAACCCAGGCCTTTTTACTGTGAGTCAACAGTGCTAATCACTAGCCACTATACTCCAGATAGAACGTTTTAACAAATTATTATAATTTCCGCCAGATGTTGATGTTATACACCAATAGTTTACTTTTGCTTTATCAGCATTATGTTTGCCTATAGCAATGCAAAGTCAAATAAAACAGCATTATTCTGCTAACTAGCATACATTAACATGTTAGATACCATAGCAACCACAACTTACCACCCTAACAACCATATAAAATAACAATGACAAAGCAACGCAATGGACACCACTTTGGAGCTCATAGTAAATGCCAAGTGAGCACTAAAGATACAGTAGTAACCACCCAGCAACATGCTAACAACCTGTGTGATTCTGTACACACTACATAGCAACTGCCGAGCAACCATTTTATATATCATTGTAACCAAATAGCTGCACTTCCTTAGTATAACATATAAACTACATATCAACACTTTAACAACCACACAGAACACTGCAGCAACCACTTTAAATATCATAGCAACCATCTGTAAAGTCCTTAGCAACCACCTGGAATACCTGAATAATTACCTTGGATGCAAAAGCAACCACCTGGCAACCATTAATTATATGACTTTAGCAGCTACTTGGTGATTATGTCTCCTAATTCTAACCAAATAACCCAAATTAGCCTTTTTATTTAAATGCCCAGTATAAGTAGATAGGTGCAACTGATTCTATCGACTTCCTCGTGATGAATCTATACTTCAGGGAGGAAATTCTGAGCAGAGAATTGCTTTGCTATTTCTGGGTCATGACCGGGATTTAATGTGTAATTTTTGTTTTTTTCTGCTGCTTTAAACCATATAAAAAGTTTATTTACATTATTAAATTAACTCACAATCATTTATCTTCACAACCTAAAGGACACCAAAGATAAGTTCTGGTACATTATATTTTAAAGGGTCAGTACGTCTTACAACAAGAGAAATGAGCTGCAACAGTTGCTTCTTTAAGGCTAATGTCCTTTTGTGCTCAACACTACATCGCTTAATAAGCATCCAACATCAGAAGTGTGCGCTTGCAGATTCTCATTTCTGCTAATTATTCATTTTTGTCCAAAATATTATTTGGTTACTGATAAATTAAAGCTAGTAAAACATTATTTTTCCCTATGATATGATTTTCAGATGAGCATTTTGTGAATGCAGGAATGAATTTGTAAATGATTAATAAATGAATGTAGGGAAGTGGTAGCACACTGGTTATGGCTCAGTGCTAATTGGAAGATTGGGGTTCGATTCCTGGCACCACCTGGTACCCCTGAGCAAGACCTGTAATCCCCAAATGCTCAGTTGTATAAAAGAGATAAATGTAAGTCACTCTGTATTAGAGCGTCTGCCAAATGCTGCAAATGTAAATAATATTCTAGAATAAATATTAGAATATTATTATGTCCTCAGCCTTGTATAATGAGAGAAAGAACATTCCTGGTTAATCAGCATATCAGTGTGAGATTTCATTCCATTTCTTTAGCATTCACAACATCGAAACATGAAAAGCTTCATTCAATTTGTTATGAAATGAAAAGTATTATAGTATAGTTTAGATATACTACAGTAGGATATACTAAAGTGTGATATATTAGAGTATTTACTACATCTTACTGCAGTGTACTATACTAGGGAATTGATAAACTTCAGTAAAAACTGTAGTACAAAATACTAGAGTAAACTAGAAGACTGTGGTAAACTGTATCACGTTATAGTATTTATTAAAGGATTTCGTTTGTGTTATATATATATATATATATATATATATATATATATATATATATATATATATATATATATATATATATATATATATATATATATATATATATATATCTATATAGAAAGCACTGTGGATTCAACAAAAGTTAAACAATGCAGCTAAATGAAAAATGAACAGTTTGTTAGCATGTTTGGTTTGATTTATTAGAGGAACTTTGTCTGTGTTGCATTGATCCACCTTTTGCTCTGATTTTTGCTGTGAAGGTTTTCACACATACCATAATATATAATAATATAGAAAAACGACTAATCATTACTATAGTCATTTGTTTATTTTACTAGGGTAGAGTTACTATAGCATTTATTTATTTATTCATCTTCTAAACCCGCTTATTCCCTAATTCGGGGTGACAGGGATCTCCTGGAGTCTATCCCAGCCGTCTCTGAAAGGGTGAAAGACAGGAGCGTTACACCCTGGACAGGTCCACACATACTCACTCCTATGGCCAATTTAGAATTACAAATCAACCTAACATACCTAACATATTTTTGGTCTGTGGGAGGAAACCCGGAGAACCCGGAGTAAACCCACCCAAGCACGGGAAGAACATGCAAACTCCACAAAGAAAAACCCCTGCCTGGGAATTGAACCTGGGTCCTTCTTGCTGTGAGGCAACAGTGCTAACCACTAAGCCACAGTGCTGCCCGTTACTATGACATGTGTATCGAAATTACCACAACTAATTATATCACTGGAATTTATTGCAAAGTAAATAATATTTACTACCTACTATTTTATATTTACTGCAGTATTTATCTGATAAATCGGAAAGGTTTATATTTATGAAGAACTAAAGGTTATTTGTTTTTCTGGAAAAGACATTGACATTAGAGCGATGCAATTAAAGTTTTTCTTTATGTAATTTGCCTCGTTGACCTTAAAAATTTAAACACAATAACCCCTTTATAACAAATTTCCCTTTTTTTCAGTCCCAATGCAAAAGCAATGCTGTTGCTTTCCGTCAGATCTTTTTACATAAAAATTCTTGCCACTAGTGTGTGTTTAAATGTTGGAAGAGCGATGTGATGTGCGTAGTGTGGAAGTGTGTTGAATTTATTCAGTGTGTAATAGAGGTTGACTCCTTTCTGACAGTATGTAGCCAATATACTATTCATCCCTGGTTATACTTTTTTGTGGCACATCTACCAGGCACCCTGTGGTTCCAGATCAAACATCTCAGGATTTCAAAGAAGGTACTCCAGAGGTGAGGTGTGCAGGCGTTCTAGTGTGTGGGCAAATCCGTGCACCTACGAAATGACCCTCAGATATAAGTCAAGACATATACTGTGGATATACTGGAGACATTTACCTTTAACATAGACCATAGAGCACGAACAGGGCACAGCCTGTGTCTCCTAATGGAGGACAGTAGCTCCCAGCAGTTTCATTCCTTTTAGATGCTGTCAATAATTATATGATCTGTGATGACATCTCAGAAGCTTCTAACTATTAAATATGTTATGAACAGCCAAGACCATGACAAAGCAAGCAAAGGTCACACCATTGCTATTGAAATAACAAAATACAAACAACACATATTCAACATTGCTGAAACAAGATGGATTTATATTGGACAGCACACGACGAACACCAGATGAGCTGATATACAACCCCTTTAAATGGTTTCTTATCAGCTCCAGAATCACTACTGCAGTGATAATGAGTTATCGAAATCGGATTGCACTAACATTATCCAGAGCTACACACCCATGCTTTGGACAGAAAAAGGACTTAAGTTACCAAAGCCTGGTGGACACCATCATATTACAAAAAATATGTTACTTTGGTGATGGTGATGGGGGAAATTGTAGCGTGGTGATTTAGGCGTTGGACTGCTAATTGGAAGATCTGGGTTTGATTCCCAGCACCACCATGTTGCTACTGCTGGGCCCCTGAGCAAGACACTTAACCTGATTGCTCAGTTGTATAAAAAAAAATAAATAAATGTAAGTCGCTTTGGATGAGGGCGTCTGCCAAATGCCGTAAATGTAAATATGTAAAAGGATATACATCTTAAGGACAGAGTCAAAATGGAGAGGGTGAAATGAGTAGATAGATAACTGGAGAAGTTAACAAACCACTATAAAAACGCTGAAAGGTGACATATGGTGGGATCTGTTACCTGAGATAAAATACATTTACATTTACAGCATTTAGCAGACGCCTTTATCCAACTTTTATTCATCTTTTTTATCCAAGTGAGCAATCGGAGGTTAAGGGCCTTGCTCAGGGGCCGTGCACCACCGTGATAACTTGGTGGTGCAGGAAAATAAACCCTGATCTTCCAATTAGCATTCCATCTGACAGGAATAAATATCTGAATAAAGAATTATATAACATAAATATTCTCCAATCATAAACAAGCAAAAACTAGCGAAATTGAGATGGTAGAATCTACAAGGTAGTGCGGTGGTGCACCGTATCCTGGTCAAATTATGCTGATCTAAATGGAAGTTAGATGTGAAATAAGGCATTTTTAAGGGGTGCCTCCAAAAATATTACCACTAGTTATTTAATTATATTATAATAAAATTTCTTATCATTTGGTAGCGATTACAGTAATAAACGATATTGCTTCAGATTAAACCTCTGATAAGATGTAAAGTCCCCAGACACTGATTTTCATCCTGGAGAGGGTTAAAAATTTGCAGGTATGTCCCAGCTTACCTGTAACGTTCCCACAACTTTTGATAAAGCTCCTTAATGTCTTGTCTATAACAATGTTTAGAGAACATTCTTATAACATTATTAATAGGAGATAACTCTTCTCGTGATGTTAGAGAAAACCTTAGAACTTTGAAACGTCCTTATGACATCAATTATATCTGATGAATGTTCTTGAAATGTTTAGAGAAAACATTTACATTTACAGCATTTGGCGAACGCCCTTATCCAGAGCGACTTACATTTATCTCATTTATACTACTGAGCAATTGGGGATTAAGGGCCTTGCTCAGGGGCCCAGCGGTGGTGGCTTGGTGGAGCTGGGAATCAAACCCACAATCTTCGGATTGGTAATCCAACACCCTAACCATAAGCCTCCATTTTGCGGAAAACCTAACCTAACCTAACCTAACGTTAAGCAAACTGGATATTAAAACTGAACATTCTACAAACCAAAACAGAACATTTGTTCAACAATGTTTTCAGAACATAAATTCGTTAGTCAGGTTGAAGCCACTCTCCTCTTACCAGTGGATTTGAGCAGGTTTAACGTTTTGCTTATGTTTCCTTTATCTGGTTCTAACAGATATAATTCTAACAACCCAATTTCAGGCTTACAAGCAGTTCTTTTGATTTATGACAGTAGGACTTACTGTCAATTTACTTTTTTCAGCTATAAGTTGTTTAAATGTATTCTGCAGCCATGTGTACACTAGGGTACCCTGCCTAGCATTTAATGTGAACACCAACAAAAAATCTAGTCCTAATTCAGACTGTTAATATGATGAATTATTATTAATTGAAACATATTTAGACATTTAAATATTATATATATATATATATATATATATATATATATATATATATATATATATATATATATATATATATAATATTATCCTTATTTTTATGCTCTATAGACTGACTGTATGTGTCTCACTCCAGTGATAGTTGTCTAAAAGCAATGTGGAGCAAATGGCTTAATAGCAAAATCTTATGTTACAGGATCAGATCAGATCGACAGCATTGATGATGCTCAATATGGTTTTTTGCTGTATACAGATGACAAGTCTTTTTTCAGTATTTTTTATTCTTTAACTGTCCGATTTGGGTGAGCCACTGTACAGTTTCCGCTGTAGCCTCAAGGCTGAATTTAGATTTTAATTTAATTCATTTTTATTGATATAGCGGTTTTAACAATTAACACCATGTCATAGCAGCTTTACAGCAAACAGAATTTAAAATAATTTCACATGCAAAAATTACGTTCATATATATATATATATCCCCAATGCGCAACGGTGGCAAGAAAAAAGTCCCTGGGATGATTTTAGGAAAAAAACCTTAGGACTTATTAGGGAATCGAGACTCATCTGCGTGACACTGGAGTGTGTGATTATTACTAATCTCCTGTCTGCATATTTATATCCAATCTAAAAGCTTTAAAAAACTAATAAACCAGCAAGGTTCTAAGTTGACTGCAGTCATCAAACATCCTGATCACAAGACCGATCTGCCGCTCGTTCATCCTCAGCAGCAGTTCATTCTTAGATGCTGTCAGCTCGTACTACAATCCCCCAGGAATAAAGTTCTCATGTGTTTAAATGAGTATCTGAAAATATGTGTGTGTATTTTGTGTTCTGTGACAAACTGGCATCACTCTAATAGATGCTGTATCCAGAATGAGAGAGTAAGACACAGCTACAATTTATAAGGTCGGAAGTATTGGAACACCTATTCCAGATGTTGGTCTCACTCTTTCTTATATGATCTCCTTTGTTATTTTGTGCAGGTTTTCCACTTGATTCCTGTTTCATGTTACTGTTCAATTCTATTCAGTTCATATTTATTTGTTTAGCACTTTTCGCAATGGTCATTGTCACAAAGCAGCTGTACACAATTATAGAAATTATAAAATGCAAATGAATCAGAAATCAGTTTGTTCCTGATAAGCAAGCCGAGGGCGACGTAGTGGCATATGTAGCTAGACAGAGAAAGAGAGAGAGAGAGAGAGAGAGAGAGAGAGAGAGAGAGAGAGGGAACAGGGACTGTTGAGATTGGATCATTTAGTCACAATTGTATCAGTGAGATCAGATACTAATGTTGAGTTGAGGAGGTCTGGGGTTCAGTCAGGGTTTGATTTCATCTTAAAGGTGTTCAGTTTAAACGGGTTGAGCCTGAATCATGGTTCTGTGCAGGACACGTCAGTTCTCCAACTCCAGACAGAAAACAGCATGTCTTCATAGCGCTCAGGGGTTTTGTGCACAAGGACATTGTAGTTTAGCAACGTTTTATTCATAAAGCGAATGATATTTAAATGCAGGAATTCATGACATGTCTGAAGATAGTGTATGTACATAAGAATGTATTTTTAAGTAATTATAGTATCAGTGCTATTTACCTAAAATTCTTTTATAGTTATTTTTTTGGCAGATCTTCTATTAGCCTATTAATATCCCTTTCCACTTTCCCATGACCAGGCCTGGCCCCCCTTAGCTCAGAAGCTACCACTTTGCTTATACATTGGGCAGGCCTTGCTTTAGTCAGTGACTTTGGCATTAACATCTGTGAAATGAACATAAATCACAAAAAAACACTTCATATTTAAAAAGAAAATGATTGGTAATAAAAAATAAGAAGAAGAAGAAGAAGAAGAATACTCTTTGTGATTGCATTTTTTTTTCTTTCCCACCCTGGCATGTTTGGAAATTCGTGGACTATTTATTCTGTTCTGTAGCAAAGCAACATCTGGAAGCAGTCAGTGAAGTCTGTATAGGAGGAGTGGGAGTGAAGGAGGGAGCTCGGTCTCCTAGTGTCTCTCTCCCCCAGACAAGCAGCAGTACACTGAAGCACTGAAGCGCTGAAGCAGCGAGCGCGTTTTGGCCGAAGGGCCTCGTCGGAGACTGCAGTCGTGTCTTTCTCATTCCGCCTCCTCGGAACAGAGCAAGGACGAATCTGGTTTTTATTGCGGCGCGCGCGTGCAGTGTCTACGCCTGTTACCGGATCGACACCGATGGGAATCGATCGCAGCCGCGCGCGTTGAAGCCCGTTAACCGTTTATTCTTCAACCTGGAATGCATTCCCATTCGAACCCGGTTGTCCTTTTTTTACGCTGCGTTCAGTTTTAAAGACGTTTGAAAGAGACGACAGGATATTTCGATTATCATTGGCCCAACTGGGGGCTCGTGCCGTGGTTCTTGTAGCTCTAGGGCCCGGATGTTCTAAGGATGCACGGGTTCGTTTTCTCCGACGGCTTTAGCAAATATTCATTCCCTGTTTTTAACTCCATCATGGGAATAAGGTAATATTCACTCAACCCACAGAAGGGGCGACCCGAGTGTCTTCGTCTTCTTTTTAAAAAATTCTCGTTCCAAAATTTTGGGATGTTTTTCTACCGCCCCCTTTTTTATTTGCCAACCTTTTGGGCTTTTTTCACCGTTACGATCCAAGCGCTGGCCTGCGTCTAATGTTCACTGACTGCAAAACATGTATATACCGGAGGAAACCCTTGAAAACCACCAAGGTAACGTTTCATTTGATTCTCTTTTTTTTCTAACTGTGAGCGTGTGTGTGTGTGTGTGTGTGTGCGCTTGTGTGTGTGTGTGTGTGTGTGTTCAAGCGCGCGCCATATGGATGGCTTTTTAGGGAGGAGACATGATTCTGAGCGTCTTTGGCTCTATGAAGTATCTCCATATTAGGGTTTCATGTGGGTCGAGAGCACAGATCATTGTGGATTTCTCCTGAAATGCGACAGAAAACACTTGCGCCACTGCCAAATCACACAAGCAGCACACCACTGAGGTGAAGCTGGAATGATAACTAATTGACTTGTTGATTGCGTTTCGGTTTGATCTCTGCGACGAGCGCAGACAGGACAGGACAGGACAGGAGAGGAGAGGGAGAGGGAGGACAGGACAGCACAGGTGTTCCGAGAATCCGATCACCTTTTAGGACTGAGTGAGGGATGCAATCTGCTGTGAATGAGGTCAGTAATGCTGCTGATTTCTCCAGACAGACATCAGGCAACACCGACAAAATCCAAGCGGGCAAATTAATGCAAACTGGGGCAATTAATCTGATCAATCAGGTGAGAAAACGCCGCAACTTGATTTTGTATGTCTTTTGTGATGCAAATAAGTACATGATTTTTTTGTGGACATTTTTGCTTACCTTTTAAATGTTATCTTTTTATATTTTAAATAAATCTAATATAATTAGTATTTCCTTAATTGCAGGAAACCAAATATGTTCTTTTTTTATTGTTAAAATTTACGATTTTTGCTTTATGTCCAGAATGAATTTTAATAATCTTGTAATCGTCAAAAAAAAAATCGAATTTAAAATACTGTTAAATTATTTTTATGTAATAATTTTTACGCTTTTTTTGTTTCATCTCTATAATTAATTGATATTATCTGGAAAAATTAAACACTTTAGTGACATTTCTGATATCTGCATTAACCTGTGCAAACTAAAGGAAAAAATGTTTCATGTCATTTGGCTCCTTGTTGTATTTTATAAGCTTGTTTACTGAATGTTTTTAACTGTTATAGATTTTATCGATATTCCCAGCAGCAGGAACATAAATCATTAGCCAGTAGAATGATTTTATCATAACTTCTGTGTAGGTTAGTGATGGGTGACAGATGGAGTTTGATAAAAGTATTGTTTATATTGTGTGTGGTGGGGTGTGGGGGTGTGGGGGGTGACAGTGAAAACCCTTCAATCAGTTTGGTGTCCGATCTATTTGAGTTGATGAGGTTTTAAAAATGGAACAGAATCATTAACCTTTTCCCCATATGTCCCGCAAAAATCCTGGTGGAGCTTTAATATGTTAACATGGTCCTTTTTTTAGCACTGAGGGACAATGAAAATGGATGGATGCCTTATTTTTAGAGAGGAGCACAGGAATGTTTACAGATGATTTAATAGTGTGTCCGTATCACTATCAGAATTGTCTAAAAAAATACTAGGAGTTTTTCCTAGGGAGGTTTAACACGTCATCAAGATCTTTTAATAATATATTATATAATTTATACCATTAAGGTGTCTATATAATTTAGGAATGTTATTAAATGCTGTTAATTAATGAACAGCTGATGTCGTGCTGCCTTTCCCTTAACTCTTGAAACAAAGTGACAAGGGGTAGGGATGAAAATAGCCCCTTAAGAAATGGGACACCACATATTACACCAGTACATGTAATCCTACGTGGGGTAAAAAGCAAATTTTCTGTCACTAGACTTTTATTTATAATAGAATATTCTGATAAGTCATCAAGTAATGGTATCAGGCATATAAATAGGTTGTGGGATTATTGTGCAGCAGTTATTAGTGTAATGTTTAGCTTAGAGTTGTTGGTTTTTTTTTTAGCATTTCTCTGAACATGATAAAATATTAAAATATTGGTTGCTTGGCCAGCCATTTTTCAGCTTTTGCTGGTCTACCTTTGAAAATTTCACTTACCCCTAAGTGTGGTCCCAAAAATATTTAAAGGTGTATCTGGCTCTTCCCCCTACACCTATGCCTTCAACCAAAAGAGAATCAAGATCACAGAAATGCGTGAAACAGAGGGGTAGGAGAAGGGGGTAGGGCTAAGGTGTAGATATGAGATTGGGCCTTGAAAGTCATCCTCGTTGTCCTGTGTTAATTATATTGGTAGTATATATTTATTTATATATATATATATATTTATATATTTATTTATATATATATTTCTTTTTGTTTTGTTTTGCACAGTTAATTCAGTAACTGATCCAGTAACAAACCGCAGTCTCCAATGGCCTTCAGAACATTCACCTTCAGTTGTTGCTAGAATGACACTCTACCTGTTCAGGCCCATGGTTCCTGGAGGAATTCAGAGAAAAGAGCGTTTAACTGAGCATAGACAGTCACTGGTCTTCCTGGATTGTTTTGAGGACATGAGTCAATAGCAAAGCAAATATAGACCAATCCCAATTCCATTTTATACCCCTTCCCCTACGCCTACCCCTTTCCCTTGGCCTTTGAGACAGAGTGAGGGGTAGAGATGAAAATATCTGGCCTTTTCCTTTACCTCTACACCTTCAACCAAAAGAG
The DNA here is from genome assembly GCA_005784505.1 of Bagarius yarrelli. Lineage (NCBI taxonomy): Eukaryota > Metazoa > Chordata > Actinopteri > Siluriformes > Sisoridae > Bagarius > Bagarius yarrelli. Next base: position 1,629,591 of record VCAZ01000042.1, read on the forward strand.
AATTGAGATACCTCTACCACTTTACATAAACGCACAAAACAGGGGGTAGGGGGAAGAGTTAGGGCTAAGGGGTAGAAATGGGATTGGGCCTATGTTATTCCATCCTGTGCCTCTTAAAACTAAGCACGTGTGAGTGTGTGTGTTAAGGTCAGGTATCCTCTTTGGGCTGAAGGTCGTGTGGTTTCTGAAAGTTCTGTATCTAAAGTAAACAATACACAATACAAAAAACACAATGTAGTAAGCAGACACCTACAGTACTAACAAACATATGCAAGTGAAGAAGATAAAATAAGTATGAACTAAACATTCCCTTCAGTGAGCATCCTTCACTTGTGGTGAACTGTGATGCCTTTTGCTCTAAATAAAGCCTGCACACCTGCACTTGGAATAAATACTGGTTTTAGGTCATGTTGTACAATCTTTGCATTAAAGCCAAGATATAAGAGTTTAGTATGGTTCTGTATGCTTGGGTACCTGTTGGTGTTCCAGGATGCCGCCACCACTTTGTTTCACAGTAGGGATATTAGCTATATTTTCTGTTCTTGATGCTTTTTGTTTTCTCTTTGTTGAATGCCCGTCTTATGCCTTTAACCCGGGAGAGGAGTCCGTCTTTCAGCTTACCATAAAGTTCTAATTGATGGTGTATTCCTTGCAGAAGGTTCTCTCATCTCTATCGCTGTTAGATTGGTACTGAAATTGGCCAGATGACGAGCACCATTCAACAACATATACCAATAGAAGGAAATGATACTTTTGTTGCGAGTTCCTTTTGCCAAACACCGCAGATTCATAAAGTTGACTTGACTGACAGCCAAGTCGAACCCTGAGTATATTTAACATGCACATACTGCCCCAGATCACCAGTTTGTGGTCTCACTCTCACTAATTTACAAATAGTATTATTACTTACTGTACTTAGATACTAAAAGAAACCCTCATTGTGGCATTCAAATGCATCTCGACTGTTGCATCCAATGTGTGCAAAATAAACTATCGCATTACCCGCATTGATGACACAATGCCAGCTGGGTTCATGAAATTATGCTGCTGATGCCAAATTCTGTCTATACCATCTGTATAAAGTAGCCACAAATCACAACTCATTAGATCGGGGGTGACATTTCTAACCTGCCCATCGTTGGTGAGCTTGTGGCCACTGCAGCGTGGGTTTTAATGTTTTTGCCTGTTTTGGAAATAGATTTGTTTGCTTGTATTTGCCTTTCAAAGGCAGTTTCAAATCTGTTTGACATCAACAACACGTGATAAGTCCCAAAGATCACATTTCCCCATTCTAATGTTTACAAATGACCCTAAGCTTTTGTCTTTTATCTGTGTGATTTAATGTTTAGTGCCTCAGCCACAGGATTGGCTGATAATTGCAGAAACATGTGAGTGTAATCTAGTTGACAGGAAGTAACTATTGGTATTATATAAAACGCGCCGCTGTGTTTCACTAGTGTTGAAGTGAAACTGGTCATAATATCCTGGATGCACAGTATTTAGTGATCTAGTGTTCTAAAAGCCATCGTTACCTGCAGACTGTGTCCTGGAGTGTAGTAGTGATCACCCCCTGACTCTGCACTGACACAACCACTTTACTGCAGCGGGTTGTTCAACATCAGCAGTGTGACCTGCGCTGTATCCTGTGGATTTTGTCCATCAGAGCCTTTGTTTCTATAGTCCAATAGCAAACAAGGTTCCCTGCTGGAGAACAGGTGGATTCTAGTGCTTCCTGGGTGTCTCCAGTAGGCAGGTGACGATTGGCACCAGTTCCGACAGCTGTTTTTTTTCTTTATTCTTCTTATTTACTTCAACAAAACTATTGCAGTCTACGGCCACTGTTAGAAAGACAACATTACACTTATGCATGGAGAAAAGTATGAGCTTTCTAAAAGCACAAAGGAAAAGTTAAAATGCAGCAGCACAATGCATGCTGTGTAAAACAGTTTAACACACTCTTTTACACACACAGATCACTGCATTCTGCTCTCTTTCTGTTTCTGTAATACCAAACTCCATTTAATTTATTTCCCAGGCTGGAACATTGATAAAAAAAAAAAACACATTCATTGAATTGAATTGAATTGAAAAAACAAAATTTTTCATCATTTATTAATCACGCTCGTCATATTACAAAGATGATATAAAGGAATTGCACAATAAGCAGAGTTTTTTCAGGTTTTTCTTTTCTTTTTTTCCATATGCAAGTTTTGGAATTTAGGATGGAAAACTGGAGTTCAGAGCAAACGTTCCAGTCAGTGCTTTAAGAATAAGATCAGTTCTTCGTGAGATTATTTATGTGTTCAGTACTGACTGCTTAACCGCCAAGCTTGATAAAGTCTGCAGGGCCACTAAAATGTGCCCACATTTGTGATGTTAGTTAGATCTTAGCGTGGATCTGAACATGGATGTATGTGAAACTCTCATGTAAGATGTATGTATAGGTTATAGGCAGTTGTATAAGTTATAGGCAGTTGTTTAGTGCTAATATGTCTGTATATATTAACCTGAACATTATATACCAGTTTATATGTGAGGTGGTCATTTCAAAGTTTGGGTTTTTCTATATATTAAAGACATTGGGCCTTGATGTCATGATAAGTACAAGCTCTTTCTGTCCCCCTCTCTCTCTCTCTGTCTCTCTCTGTCTCTCTCTCTCTCTCTCTCTGTCTCTCTCTCCTTGATCTGTTACAACCTCATGATGACTGAGGCAACACATCCAAAATTCCTTTAACTTTCCAGAAAAGATTTAATCTGCAGAATGGTGTTAAACATTTAACATGATCAGAGTGTTTAAAAAGTAAATGGGGAAGTGGTAACTTAGTGGTTAAGGTGTTGGACTGCTAATTGGAAGATTGTGGGTTCGAATCCCAGCACCACCAAGTTGCCACTGCTGGGCCCCTGAGCAAGGCCCTTAAACCCAATCGCTTAGTTGTATAAATGAGATAAATGTAAGTCACTCTGGGTAAATGCTGTAAATGTACAAGCCTGTTGATCAGAACATTAAGTTTAGTATATATAGTATATTCAATTCATTGTCATTGTGCAGGGTACGTGTACAGAGCCAATGAAATGCATTTTTCGCATATCCCATCTTAGTAAGTTGGGGTCAGAGCGCAGGGTCAGCTATGATACAGTGCCCCTGGAGCAGGAGGGGTTAAGGGTCTTGCTCAAGGACCCAACAGTGGTTGACTTGCCAGAGGTGGGGCTTGAACCCAGGTGTTTCTGGTCTTCAGATTAACAACGCAGCACCTTAACCATTTGAGCCACCCTGCATCAGAAATACTGTATCACTTAGATTTTATTGCATTTTTCCCTCAGACAGGATCAGTCCTGAGAATCAGTGATTACCTACTGCTAATTTGAGTTTAAGTCTCCAGACTGACTTGTCCAACCCTCCACTAAGGTGCTCTGTTAATTGGTGCTGTGTACTGTGTTCCTGCTTTGTGACAAAGTGCATTGTTCAACATTCCACACAAGTAGAATTGACTTATTTTGGATGACGAGGTTCCTCCTGAGTAGACTGGACACATTTCTTTGCTAATTGTAAGACAGAGTGTTTCTGTAAAGTCTCTAAAGTCTTTCATGAAATGATGAGTGTGTTCCAGAAGCAGGCATTCAAGCATAACACCACCTCCATCCATCACTTCACTAGAGGTTGTTTGTGATATCACTATTTTCCTGCATCTGGATTGTCACTACTTTAGTGCTTTTTTCATTTTCAGAACATTCTATAACCATGTTTTGAGTACGCTTAAATCTTGAGCAGTGATTATTACATTGTGATGTTAAGAGAAACTATGCAATAGTAAAACTTTAAACAAAAATTGCTCGGTTTTCACATTCTGATGCTTGATGCTTGATGGACACAACACAAACACTTAACTGAATTACAGTGTTTATTTGTTTCCTGTAATGACAGCAGTCGGTATAATTACTAAACAATTATTTGAACCTTACATTGTTCTCCGGAGTCGCTCCCCTGTGTGTGCGGGCACGTATGAGTGTACGTGTCGGGGCGGAACTCCGGTACACGATGCAGAGGGCAGAATTAGAAATGACCATGTAGAGACAGAAATGACATGCTGTTGTGTAAATAAAATAAATAACATTAGGCTTTTAATTTATTTAATAAAGTAATATTATAATAGCGCATCCCCCCTGAATACAATGGCAGGGGAAAACACTGAAATTCTTGACCTAGATTAATAAATATTTTAACACTGCCGGTCAGCTTAACTAATAAATTGTACCACATTTTGCTTTATTTATTTATTCATTCATCTTCTATACCCGCTTATTCCCTACTTCTGGGTCACGGGGTTCTGCTGGAGCCTTTTCCAGCCATCTTTGAAAGCCAGTGGCCAGTCTATCACAGGGCCACACACACACACTCACTCCTATGAGCAATTTAGAATCACTAATCAGTCTAACATACATGTTTTTGGACTATGGGAGGAAACCGGAGAACCCGGAGTAAACCCACGCAAACACGGGGAGAACATGCACAGACAGACCCCTGCAGGGGAATCGAACTCTGGACATTCTGTTGTGAGGCAGCAGCGCTAATCACTAAGCTATCGTGCTGTTTAGTGTTATTTTAAAAGTCAAATTAACATTTAAAATCGCATTAATATATATTTTTCAGATTGTTTTTAGATTTCAGAATCAGATAGGTAAAGAAAAAGCTTTAAACATAAACCTCTCACGCTGTTGGCCGCTTTATAGTAGCGCTCAGCAGCAGTTTGGGAAGCACTTCCAGAACAGCATTGTATAAAATACAGAATTCTGCAAAATTACAGTATTGTGCCATTTCAAATATAATGTACGTATACCAGCATTTTTCCAGTAAGGCTACACCGCACATTCCTAATCCATAACAACTTTAAAAGTAAAGAGCCTTGCTCAGGGGCCCAGCAGTGATAATTGGCTGATCCGGGAAATTGAACTCACAATGTTCCAGTTAGCAGTCCAACACCTTAATCTTTACAGTACCACCTCCCAGTTACATTAGTGCAGGTACGTCTGTTAGTTATTAACCAACTGTATGATTGCTATTATTTGACATAACCGCGGTCATGATATTCAACTCGCACTTTTATTAGCGACGGGGGGCTGTGGTACCTGCAGCACCCTACCTCTAACAGGAGTATGTAAAGTGAAGTGGAGCGGCGTGATTTTGCCCGGAGTTTGGAACAGCGTTGTGGTTTTGTGTAGCTTTGAGCGTGCTCCACTAACGCTCCATCTACAGTTAACTGCCTGTTATGTAACTGCATAGAGCATGAACAAATTCTATGCTAAATAGTTAACACTATTGACAGAACACAATAAAATATGGATTTAAATACTATCTATCTGTAATATTATGTATTTACAGTGGATCATTAATAAGGCACAAATTTTTCCATACAGAGACTGTAGAGTGATGAGTAAGTAAGGAGTAAAAACCTGAACCGGAGCTGGAGCGGAGGGGGCAATTTCTTACCGCTTCGCTCTGCTCACATACCCTGCTTCCAGTATACACGCTCCGCACGCATTACATTATTAAGCAAATACACATTAAGTTCTATTAACACTGTACTGTCGAGTTTTGCATCACTGAGCCTCATTAGCACAATTATACAGCAAAGATGTTTGCTAGTGTTTCTGTCTCATAATCAGCCGAGTCATTAATAAGCAGGATCAGCCTTGTTTAGAGATGTGACACTTATGGGCTGTACTGTTATCATCATAATCAGAATAATCTTTAATATAGATAATATTAGAATAATTAACATTATTAAATTGTTATTAAATTATACTGCAAACAACTAATTGCCAAATCCCTAAAACAAACAATTGCTAAAGCCCCAAAACAGGCAATAAATTGCCATGATAGCAATTATTTATTTGACAATTAATTGTCACCCAAATCTTATAATTATGACAGCCTTATGTCCAGATGGACAGGTGTTCCTAATAAACTGGGCAATTCATTGTTAAATAGTTGCCTCTTGGCTGCTATCGAGATCGACTCATAATGTGTGCACTTACCGACAGAGCTGGAAGTACTGAAGTACTATTCACAGTACTGAAATGAAGTAGTTTATTTTCGTACTTGTCAGTTTTTTTGACGCATTTTTTGCCTTAATTGATAGAACAGAGAGATTAAATGGGGGAGAGAGAGAGAGGGTGGGACCAGAAAAGACCCAAGCCGGTATCAAACCCGGGTCACCGGAGCACAATAACTTGCACATATGGGTTCCGGCACCTTGACCCACGACACCATGACGCTGGCTATACTTGTAATTTTAAGTCAAGTCAATTTTAAGATAAATTAAAATAAACGTAAAATAATCTCATTATATTTTAAATCAGACTTGATTAATGAGTACACCTACAGTTTGAATTAATTATTTTATACCATTGACAAGCATTTTGGTAGCCGATAAATGTATCTGATCCTCTGTATACTAAGTAAACGTACAGCAGTGTGTCAGTGTATTAACTCTTTAATGTTAATCAGGTAAAGGAATTGCTTTTGATTGAGTGAGGTTTGAAACAGTAAAATGTGTTTTGTTAAGCGTTCACATAAACTGTGCAGAAAAAAGCAAGAATAGCAAGAGAACAGCAACAACCGACATCAACAACCGACATCAAGTGGCCTTGTAAATGTATCCACTAAAAGAAAGACGGTCTTTAGCCCTATTTGACAGGACTAGTTTACCAATCAATGTACATTTTTACATTTTGAGGGTTTTTTTTTGCCTTTATCAAACAGATAGAATATTAATTAGAGGGAGAGAAAGACAGGATCTGGAAACATTGACAAGTCGGAATCCAACTCAGGACACCCAGTGCAACATTTGGCAAGTACAGTTTGAGCTTCTGTTTATTTTCACTGATAAACGATTATGTGTAGATAAAAGTTTGAGTTTAAAATGATTCAGTCTGCAAGGGGCACCACAGTGGCTTAATGATTAGCACAGTTGCCTTATAGCAAGAAGGCCCGGGTTCAATTCCTGGTCAGGTTCTCTCTGTGCTTGTGTGGGTTTAATCCGGGTTCTCTGGTTTCCTCCCACAGTATAAAAACATGTATGTTAGGTTAACTGTTGATTCTAAATTTCCCATAGTAGTGTGTGTGGGGCCCTGTGATGGACTGGCAACCTGTCCCTTTCACCCTTTCAGAGACACCAGCAGATTCACATACAACATTTATTTAGCATATATATTGAATAATATTTTGTCTAGGAAAAATATATTTTTTTCAACCGTATGGCAACACTGCAGAAGTCTGCATGTGTCATTTGTAATCGGGGTTATGATGAAAATAAAGCACAAAAGAGGGGTTTTTTTGATGGATGCTGCTGGGGTTTATTTTAAAATCTACCTTGCATAAATAGTCTAAACTCATAAAAGATTGGTACATTAAAGACCTTTAACTAGAGAGACAAATCCGTCTGCATCCCTCATAAACCCTGTGATCAGTAACCAGTTGCTAATTCCTGATGGATTATTCAGAAGGCAGAGACGAAAGATTTTTAATATACATGGAATTAATATCAGTAAAAATCCATCTACAGCACTACCCAGACACAATCAGGACCTGATTGAAGCCAGCTGCTTCAGAATCATCTGAAAGCAATTATTCATAAGTTAAAGCCGAGTCAACCAACTTGTTGATATAGAAAAAATGGCCACAAACAACAGATATCAGATTCCGAACACGCTTTGCAAGTAACATCCCGGACGGTAGCTCCAGTAAGGGTACATACAGTCCTGCAGTGAAATGGTGTAACAACACGCTATTCACATGTGACAATAAACCAGTTTCAACCCAGTCATCTGCCCAAGAAGAACACTGTGGTGAGTCCAGTAGCATGTCAACCTACTGACTGTTTCCTGTATGTGGACATTAATGCGTTCATCACCCTGAACACACCATCCCCACTGTGAAACAATCCAGTCTGGCTGAGCTTAAGCTATTTTGCAAAGAAGAATGCACAAAAATGTTTAGTCTGTAGATGTGGAAAGCTGGTAGAGACATACCTCAAAAGACCTGCAGCTGTAATTGCAGTGAAAGGTGGCTCTACAAAGTATTGACACAGGGGGACTGAATACAAATGCACAGCACACTTTTATTTGCTTAAAATTTTGAAAACCGTATATCATTTTCGTTCCATTTTACAATAATGTGCTACTTTTGTGTTGATCTATTACATAAAATCTTAATAAAATACATTTCTTTGTCTCTCTCTCTCTCTCTCTCGCTCTCACACACACACACACACACACACACACACAAACACACAATAGCATTAAATAAACAAGAGGCATTGCAGAGGTTATGACAGGTCATAATATCAAATTATTTGTCCCGGCTTTCTTATCCACCTATAAATGGTTTTATTTAACTGTATTAAACTTTACAAGCATGCATTCACAAATTATCTGGTTGGGGGGGGGGGTGGCGGGTGTTTAGGTGACCTATGGGATTTTTTGGCGTTCTAACTTTTATCAAACAGCAAGATCTTTTTCTGAATAAAAAACTGTTCTAAAGATTACAGATGTTAGAAACAGCTGTCTAATAATTTTTGATCAAATTTTGTTTCATTTGAGAAGGATTAGAAAAGTTCACTAACACACACACACACACACACAAACACACACTATCAAAATTCCAGAAATCTGAGACACACTTGTAGGACTTTTCCGAGAATATTTTCGTTTAGCGACGAAGAATGATTACATAACAGTTCTTGTAATATATCTTTGATCACAATATATATAATAAATATTATATATAAATATACGTATCACAATATGGCATCACAGATTTTGAATATTTGCGAGCTGTTTTTGAAACATTCTGATTTATCTAAAACCATATTCTGTCCCTGAATGGCGTTTTTGATTATAATTATAATTATTATGTACATTATATAACAATAAATTTCGCTTGTTTATAATCTTTGAATTATCATTAAAACTGCTGAATGTTTATCTGTTAGAAGAATGTGGGTTCATATTCTTTTAATAATCTATCAAAAAAAGAGTGTAACGGCCATGGAAACTCGTTACTATGGAAACAATAGTGTCTTAAAAAGAGTGGATTCATTTGAACCTATCATTACTTACTGTATGTTACAGCTAGAACTAGAATAAAGCACGTTAGATGAGAGAAGTCAATGGCACTGTGGTATAAATCGATTAGAGGGATGATTGATGTGTGCATGAAAGCCTGAATGTCGGCCGAATGTGAATTAAAGGCAGAATCTTTTCTCTCTAGTCACAAACTCTTATTCTTCTTGTCTGTTTATTCAGCAGACCTATTAGAGTCAGGAGCTTTTTCCGTTAAACTGGCCACTATGTACGCTGATTGTTTGGCATTAAACTTGGAAATTCCCGACCAAAGATATTCTGATCATTTCTATTATATTCAAAACCGACTCAGGAATCAGGAATTCGGGTTCTCACTGTAGTCTGTTCCTTAAAAATAATTAAAATGTCATTGAAGCTTAAAACTATATTCCGTACATTAAAACTATACAATAAAAATTACTTCTGGCAAAGTACAGCTAGGTCTGGCTGATGCCCTTGTGTGTGTGTGTTAACGGTCCACCTGGAAACAACCCAAAGTCATCTGCGTGAGGAAGTAAGGCAATGATCGGTGGCAGTCAGTTGTGGGTGGTGCATTTGGTACCTGGGTCTTCAGTGGAGATTTACCCGACTGATACCCGACTTAATACCACCACTATCACATCACAATTAAAGAAATCATCAATACTAAACAAACACACAATATAACAGGGCATTACATTACAGAGAGAGAGAGACATTTCACCTACCCTACTTACCTACTAAAGCAAGAAACCCTGTTAACACAACTTCAGAATCAATATTTATCTATTAACGTGACTAAAACATTAAAGATATAAATAAAATATATAATATATTTAAAGGCTGTAAGCCAGCGTTACTGTTCAAAGCGGTCTGGAAACTCCTTCCCAAGCTAAGACAGGCTATAGTTAGCTTCGGGGTTAGCCGAACTCTCTAATTTAATTCAAATAGCAGACATGTTCTGCTAACCAGGCCTCGGGAGGCGGACTTGAAATCTGATTGGTTAAAGAAACAGTCTTTAATAATATTAACCAATTATCAAAATGCCACTGCTAATATAGTTTAACTTAGATGGGCAGCACTACTGATTCTGAAGGCTTTGGCAGATTACCTTAACATGGCAGCACATAGAAACTGAAATCTGATTGGACAATAAAACATTCACATACACGTAATGGATGCAGTGCAGCAAGAGAAACTTTATAAAATAAAGAGAATAAATGGGAATAAATTAATACAATTTCATAACACAAATGTTAGAATTTAGGCTGTAAATGTAGTTCAGCTTCTGATAGTGTTTAGGCAGCAGGGAAGGACTGGTTGGCCCTGACTGCACACCACGCGTGGCAATGATTGATTTTTTTGAGACGTTTATGAATAAATGATTTAGCAGTTCATACCAGTCTGCTATTGTGGGGACATTTCCACGCCCCTAAACATGAAGCGACACACAACGAAACATTATTAGTTGCTTTAACTGTTAGTCATACATCCTGTTGGGCGGGCCTTACCCATTCACAGTGGCCATGGTCCCCAGACCTCCTGCCATAATGGTCTGGCTACACAAGACTATTCATCAATAGGAAGTGTAATTAGGTTATGAGCTCAGTATGATTTTTTTGTGTGTTTTAGCATATGAAAAATCTTTCATGTCATGTTTGGAGATCTCCTGCTACATAAACTGAATGTTGTACCATTGAACCCTGCCCTAATTCGTATAAAAGTATTCCCAGAATTTCTTAGTTCACCTTTACTAAGTTGGTGTCAAAATATTTACACAAAGTTAGAAGAAAATATTTCACACGAGCAGTTCGGCAGTCTGGAGCTCGCGTAAATAAACCGGCTATAATTCAGGAACGCTCGGTTGAATTCAGGTGAATCTTCAACACCATGTTAAGTTCTAATGATCTCTGCAGTTTAGAGATCATTTCAATTCTTTATCTTCGCTCAGCACTGCAACATTTAAACCATTAAACCCGCTTCTTAATCATATGCAGAATGTGTTTCTCTGAATCATTTTAGGATTTGTGCATTAGTGGTAAAATACACAGCTGGAAGTGTGATGTAATAATTGCTACACACATAATTGCTAATTAAATGATCTACAATTTGACATTTTGCATCAATGTTCTATTCTGTAAGTTAAATATAAATCTTTACAAACATGCATTTAGGCATAATACTAATTGCTGTACAATATGTAACTGACTATAGTAAAAAATATTTTAATTTACACAGTAAACCCTATAAACCCTCTAGTATTGTCAAACCTGGAAAGACTGCCAGAATTTGTACATTTTTTTAAAAACTAATGACCCTGATTAGTTGAATTCTACATCATGGTTCACAAACCCAACTGTGGTTGGTTGCTTTACATGTCAGTCAGACAGCCTCTAGGCTGCCATGTGGACTGAATATTCCGCTATCGATCTGAGTTTGATTTGTAAGGACTGTATTCATTGGCTTTCTCCGCTAGCTTTAAATAAATAACGTTGTGTTTAAAAATGTTTATTTTCATTGTTTAGTTATAAATTTCATTAGTGTAACGTCCACAAAATTACCTGTTATTAGTTTTGTTAACGCTGAACTGAAACAGGAAGTGCTAGTCTTTTGTTAAAAGACGTGAAATCTGATTTGTAACAAAGTATCAGCTACAAAATCATCAGCCAATAACATTTTGACATTCAGTGACAGCCCGTCCTCTGGGTCTAGCGACGTGCCCAGTGCTGCCCCCAATGTTAGTCAGAAAATTTCAAAGTCTAAAATTTTAATTCAATGAAAAGAAAATGACATTTGCAGTTTCCCGGCACCGCTACACCAGGTCTTGCTGCCGATCTACTGAAAACGCATAAGAGTAATAATTCTGAAATAATTCTGAAAGCAAGACCTGCATGCAAACTGGATTCACTAACAGAGGCTATCAAAGTTTTTGTGGTATTTTAAAGATTGCATTTATGAGTGCTATGAGTGGCTAACAGCTAGCACAGAGCACATCAAGCTATTTTGTTGGCTGTATTACTTTTTATTACATTTACATTTGCAGCATTTGGCAGACGCCCTTATCCAGAGCGACTTACATTATTCCTTGTTATACAACTGAGCAACTGGGGGTTGAGGGCCTTGCTCAGGGGCCCAACAGTGGTGGCTGGTGGAGCTGGGAATCAAACCCACAACTTAACCATGAGCCACCACTTCCCCACGATTTTTACGATTGAAGAACACAGAATGATTCTAGCTTTGAATGTCTAAACAGCTTCATTAAGGCAGCTCCTAAACACTAAGGTTCTAAAAGCCATATAATGTCAGTCAGGCATAATATGTATATTATAGGCATTCATGCATCTTCTATACCTGCTTATTCTCTAATTTGGGGTCACAGGGATCTGTTGGAGCCTTTCCTAGCCATCTCTGAAAGGGCAGTAGGGGTACAACCTGGACAATGATCGCCAGTCCATTACAGGGACACTCACACAGAACCACTTATCAACCTAACATACCTGTTTTTGGACTGTGGGAGGACACATGGGGAGAACATGCAAACTCCTCACAGAAAAGCCCCTTCCCAGGAATCGGACAAGGGCCTTTTTGCTGTGAGGCAACAGTGCTAACCACCAAGCTGCCATATTAGTATGTTCTGTATGTGTATGATGTGTAGATGTGTGTATGTGGGTAACAGTTGCATACTGAAAGCCTATGGTAGGCCACTGTTCATTAATAAAATGAAATAAACCTAGATGAAGATCATAGAGCTGTCTGTGGAGAACGCAAGTCATTTGGTAGTCAGGAATAGAGAAACTATCACTCAAATGCACTGGACATAGCGTGAACTTCAACAATAATCTATAAAACATGATTCATGATCTATCATAAAATATGATTTTTCAACCCTGCTTCTTTTGCTGAAACATTAAAGAGGTTTTGCAAACATTATTGCAGGACAGAGTTAACATTGAGCTAGCATAGCAAAACAGTAGGTTTCTTCAGGCACTACATCGAGTAAGATGAAAAAGAAGTGAAAAAGACCGCTGTGTGTGTGTGTGTGTGTGTGTGTGTGGGCATATTTATCAAAAACTAATGTCCACACTAAAAAAAAATAATCCCTGATACTTTTTGCCTGAAACCATAATACTCAAATTTTCTCTTATTTGCATAATGTGTATTTTTAAACCACAGCTTTGGACTTTATCCATATCCGTATTAAATTAGTGTTCAAATTTTTCACTGTATATGCTGAGGATGTGCTGATCAGTCTAAGCGGTGTTAGTTCTGACACCAAACGCAGTACCAAAGCTGTCCCCAGTCTCCAGTCTCCTAGCGTCCCTTACCTTTAAAGGTGTTTCATAAAATTTGGCACAACATTTTAGAGGTTTTTTTTTGTAAAAACTGGTCATTATCAAATCTTTGTTCTCTGTACCGTCGATTTCCTGGAAGCTGGTAAATGTTGCCTGTGTTTCACTAAACAGGAGTTTTCTTTTACAAATTTTAGTTATAATTGTGAAATGTGAACTTTTGCATATAATACATTTTGTTTTGTTTTTAATACACAAAATATGTCATTAATGGATGAACATATTTGTACAAGGCAGTCAGCCACTCTGAATACGTTTAACAACCTGAATTAATGTTAACAAACAAATACGAGGTCATTTGCATCGTGATACAGCCACCGACATCTGGAAGTGAGGCAGTATCTCAGCAACAGCTTGATGTTTTGTGATCCATTTGATCTACTTTGGATAAATGCTCTGTTGCTAAGAGGCAGATCCAGAAGCTGCTCCTTATTCACTGACTGCTGCTATATTTACGCTGATGCTTTTTATGAAATCTGGCAGCATGATCTTCCACTATTTCAGAAAGCAGTACAGCGATTGTGGTGGATGCCCCTCGAGCACACCACCAACGGAGCTACTAATAACTCCAAAACACAGCAGGGAGACGAGGGGACAGGTTTTTTTTTATAATTTTCTGCGGCACGTCGATCAGTGGATACCACGACATCAAATTCTGCCATTTTGTATTTTGCACCAGCTTTTTAAGAGCACAGCCTGTAAAATCAACCCGAACAAAACTCTCTGATTACTGATAGTTCCTATAATGTACAAATATATTTAAAAGAAAAGCAGAGAAACAGGAAATCTGGAGCTCGCATAAATAAATCGGAAGCGAGGGTTCAGTCAGTCTAAACTTTGTGAGTGATTCAAAGACCAGAATCTAACAACCCACATCGGTATTTGTAAGAATGGTTATCTTTTGTCAAGTCACTTCGTTCGTTTTAGCAACGTTTAGCAGATTTTTTAGCATAAAATCTTGTGTTGCTTCCCTAACACACCTGCTACTTACCCAAACAATTAGACTACCAACAATACAAAACTATAATGCTATGAGAAAAAAATATATTAATTTATCGTTTATCTGCATCTTCAATCTATTATTAGCTCATCTTGGACAAGTCTTCAGGGTTTGAGGTGTTCGTTCATAAACATGACAGCCTCATAAACCTAACCAATGCAGTCTGAGTCGGAAAGAGAATCGGTTAGTCCACGTGCATCGTTGGTGCATAATTGATTATGCATCACGTGACAACTCAATATGCTTAACCAATGCAGTCTGAACCGTAAAGAAAACCGCATGCGCAACTGAACAAATCGCTCTCCGAGACGACTCGTTCTCCCCGAGTCACATTAAAGATTCGTTCAAAATGTACGACTCGTTCAAGAACGACTCACCACTATTGTCCTGCTTGTTTTCGAATTTTTCCTGCCCTACCCACCTAAATAAGGTGTTTAGTCAAACAGAACCTGTGGGATCTCAAATGTGGGGGGAAGACAGGAAATTGGTATCTTCTACCTGCTAATTGACTGAAAACACCTGATTTATCTTATTAGCAGTGGGTAAGACAAGCAACACAGGGAACACAGGTTGCCACAACCCTACTATCGAGTGTATTTACAGTAAATCAGTTTTTTTTGTGTTCTTTCCTACTAATTTTGGTCAATAATCATCCAACCACAAAATCGACTAGTACAGACAAAGGCGATTATTCTGATCAGAAATTAGCTCAAACTAAAGCAAAAGTGTTTCATAGAACACAAAAACCCAAAGTGGAAAAGAATGCAAACATTAAAAATAGCAATAAACCAGAAAACCATTCACCACCAAGTTAATTATTTAGTCCCACAAGGAAAATATATATTAACAATACTCTACAAGTAGAACAGAAGGAGAACCGAACACATGTACACTGTTACATCAGCACACCCCTTACAACGCTGAACACCAGGTAAATAAACAGGGAAAAAGACTAACAGGTGGCAGCAATGACACAAATGACCAGCAGGAGGGAAGTGACATGGGAAACAATGAGGACCTCTAGTGGCAAGTCCAAAATAATTGTTGTTCATCACTTGGGTGGAGCTATGGTGAGATAAATGTTTTGCTGTACTGTGTGCTAGCCTGTAAGTAAATTATTAATGATGAGCTAATTAATTAAAGACATGAACACCATCAGACAGACATGTGACATGGAGACTCACAAGACATTAATAAGTCGAATTTAATTTATTTTTTAAGGTTGTTTGTCTTGCTTAATTCTTGATAAATGGTTTTAGCTTAACTTCATGAACTCACATTTGGGGTCATTAAAAACATAAAACATCATTTTACAAAACGCATTTATAACACCAGAAGATCCACAAAGTGCTGTAAAGTTTATATCTCAGAGATGGTAAAGATTTCTAAAAAGAATTAGCAAAAAAAAACCCAAATCATTTTCAATAACATTCAAACCACCAATCGAAGCTCAGTTTACTGAAAGTTACCAGTTGTCCGGTTTCATATCTTCAGGTTAACATTAGAAAGGCAGCAAAGTTTAAGGTATGATTACCTGAGAAAGACAATTTATGGCCATGTTTATTGTGGTAATTTTCGGTTAATTTGAAAAAAAACCCCATGAGATCCTCTTGCTAAATATATGTTGGTAGCATTTTAAACAAGTTTGTGCATCTTGGCAAAAATTAATCCTTACTTATTATTGTAATATAGTTTCCTGCAGTGTTGAACGACCAGGCTTATTCTTTTGGTTTTTTTTTGGTTTTTTTAAGCAAAGAAATGAACACTTTAGCATATGACATTGACAGGCGAACGGTATTGAAACAGAAAAGCTTTAACACAATATTTGAAAACACGGTAAATCCTTGACTGTCATGTGACCATCCAACTTTACTATATTGTAAGTTTGTAGATTGGATTCTTTGCTTTGTCGCTCGTTTGGGCAGGGGGGAGTTCCTCCTTCAGTCTCTGATTGGTCAGTGGGGTTCAGGACCACTAATCAGGACCTCGTTTGTTGTGTTGCAGTGTGTTTTGGGTCGATTTCATGCAGCTTGGTGAGATTCCTTGTGACTGTTTCTTTTCTTAGCTCTCACTGCTTTTCTGCTAATTGTTAAATTAGCTTTGATGGATTTTTCCCAGTCTTATAATGAAGACATATCTTTGGTCTTCCTGGTTTATTCAATTGGTTTAACCCAGAGATTCCAGACAGGAAAAGATATATTGTCTGAATACATATATTAATTCACGTAAATCATGATTTTGCGAGGATTTCCTTGAAGGTGCTGAGAGTCTGTTTTGGTGCTCTCTAATTTCTAACCTCATCTAATTTTCTTGAACTTTACATTGACTTGTATAACAACGATGAGTAAAACAAATTGCTTACATTGAAGACATCTGGTATACAGCTTTTCAAACGATTTCTCAGTAAGACACCAACAAACTCGATTGTGAATTCATCAAACAGGAAGTGAGGCCATATGTCAGCAGTGGCTTAAAGTATTGCAGACAGATTTAGTATCTCCTTGGCAACAGGTCCTCATGTTCCCACTGGCTTCTGGCGATGTTCTGTCAATAAGGGTTTGGGCTATAAAATGCTCGGCTCTTTAGTCTATGCTCACTTTGACTTTGGCAATTGTATGAAGTGCAGTTTAAAGGTCTTATTTAGTCTTTTGTCCTGCATCTTGTCCTTAGTATGTACAGCCTGCAACTGCTAGGCTAATCAGCATAAGATAATTGAAAGGTTTTAGGCTTTATTGCTTCCTGTGAATTGGTGGTTTATACGCAGCTATTTTGGGGATTATTAGTTTGTTAAAGCGTTACACATGATAGTGTAACAGTAAATTTCTACTCTAAAAGATGCTGGAGGCGTGTTAGAATCCATTTGCAGAAGCAGCCAATCCATAACCGTAGACCAAAGAACAATACTTCACGAAGATAGATACTGAGATCATGGTTTAAATTTCTCAAACAGGATGTGAACTACTAAAAAAAGAGGAAGTAGAAGTCTGGTGATGGCTCCCCCTGTTGGTGGGATACATTATTATTAACACATCAACACATCACCCTCACACCTAATTAACCTCACATCAGCACATCATCCTCACACTTAATTACCCTCACATCTGCACATCACCCTCGCATCTACACATCACCCTCACATCAACACATCACCCTCATACTTAATTACCCTCACTTAATCGTCACATCAGCACATTACCCTCACATCAACACATCACCCTCACACTTAATTACGCTCACATCACAGTCACATCAACACAACAACAAATCACCCTAACATCAACAAATCACCCCACAATAAATCACCCTCACATCAACACATCAACCTCACATCACATCCACACACTAATAAACATTAATTTCTGTACACAGTATCAGAGTCTTTGGCTGTTATTTGTCATGTCCTTGCTTCCTTTTCTAACCTCCTACTCACCAGCATGCACACTTCTGATACTCCTCTGCTTTCTGTCCTTTCTTGTTGTCTACACATCAGAAGAGACGTGCTTTCACTCCTGCTGCCCCAGAAATACGGGATCATTTCTCTATCCTAATGAGAAGCCATCTTTCCACCCACTCGGTGACTCATTTTGCATCTGTCTGATTGTAAACTGTACATTTTAATTTGTTGCCTGAAAAAAAAGTATTGAGACAAATGTACGGCAGACGTCCTTATCCAGAGTGACTTACATTTATATCTTTTATACAACTGCAAATGGGGGTGAAGGGCCTTGCTCAGGGGCCCAACAGTGGTAACTTGGTGGCGCTTGGAATTAAACCCAGATCTTCCAATTAGCAGTCAAACACCTTAACCACTGTGCTACAAATTCCCCTGTATTCAACACCGGTATGTAGTGATGCTGTTATAATTTTGTGAGAGAGAAAGAGAGAGAGAAAGAGAGAGAGAGAGAGAGAGAGAGAGAGAGAGAGAGAGAGAGAGAGAGAGAGAGAGAGAGAGAGAGAGAGAGAGAGAGAGAGAGAGAGAGAGAGAGAGAGAGAGATTTCTTCACCATACCAGTTTGCAACATATTTAAACATCTGCAGGAGCCCAACAGAATGACGTGTGTCTATTCAAGCCCAAACAAATCAATTTAGTCTTTATGAACTTTCGGTTCCCTGAACCCATCCCTACTCTTCCTTCTATAAGTAATCACCTCCAGACTTCTGTAAGGACTAACACTGTAGATTGTGTTGTTCGACTGGGTTCAATGCTGGGTAACCCATGTTCCTTCAGTTACTTCGTTCTGCGGTCTTCTAGCTCTCCATTCCTTACCCACTGCTGATTACCCAGTCCTGTCTGTGTGGATTCGATCATTCAGCTACAATAGTTTTACTGAGATACAACACTAATGTTGGGTGAGGAGGTCTGGGGTGAAGTCTGGGTTTCAGTTCATCCTAAAGGTTTTTAGTGGGGTTAAGTCAAAGTCAGGGCTCTAAGCAGGAAACTCCAGTTTTGACGGGTCAAATTGTAATTCTTCATATTAACCTTCTTTTTGAAAAAAATATAATAAATATTGATGCTTATTTGCATCGTAATGTTAATATTCAGGGTAATTTGTACGGTAAACCTGAACATCATCAGGCTTTTGATATGTTTGTACATATTTGAGCCAAAATCAGAGCCATGCGCTACTATATTAAATAAATAGAGTACAAAACAAATAGCACAGTTACCTCACAGCAAAAAGGTTCCAAGTTCATATCTCCTGCAGGGGTTCTTCTGTGTGGAGTTTGCATGTTCCCACCGTGTTTGTGTGGCTTTACTCTGGGTACTCTGGTTTCCTCCCACAGTCCAAAAACATGTAAAAGGTTGATTGGTGATTCTAAATTGCCCATAAGAGTGAGTGTAAGTGGCTGTTTGTCTGTGTGTGGCCCTGTGATAGACTGGTGATCTGTCCAGGGTGACCCCTACCTTTTATCCAATGACAGCGGTTATAGACGCCAGCAGATCCCTGTAACCTCGATTAGGAATAAGCGGATATAGACAATAAATGGATGGATGGGTGGAAGTCTTTATTTCTTTAAGTCTACATTTTCTTATGCAGGTTGTAACAAAAAATTCAGTTTATCTGTAATTTTCCATATTTTGTTTAAGTGGCCAATTTTTTAATCCTGAGATTTTCTATCTTAGATCACTTCACTGTTCTAAAAAAAAAACCCTCAGTGCTTTCCAAGGTTCAAATGCGGTAAAAACCAAGCGCTGGTGTTACCGTGCCACTGAGCTGAATGTTCTCTCTCTCACGTGTTTCTGTCTCACGAGCAGCTGCTGTTCTCCCTCCAAACACTGAGAAGATGAATGGAGAGCCGGAGTGAAGGGTCGATGTTTTTGGAAAGAAAGGAGCTGATATGCTAATTAGAGGAAACAGCTGTTTGTGACACATTATCACTGTAGCCTTGTGTAACTCGCTGTGTAAATCTGTGTGTGTGTGTGAGAGAGAGAGAGAAAGATAGAGATAATGTCTCTCTTCAGCTACTTTCGGCATCCTATGTGGTACTAATTCCACCAAGAATAAGACATTTTTTATTATTTTAAATGCTCTGCTTATAATCTGTGCTAAAGAGGTCCAAAAATAACTCACTGCTTTTGCCGTTTGAATTTAAGAGCGCTTATAAAGCTTAATAAATTGAAGGAACACCATGTAAATAAGATTGCCTTAAATTGTACTTATTTCACAGAAGAAATAAAATAAAATACTTTAAAGGATGAATGCGCTTCCTCTTCCTTAGTAATAAGGGAAAATGAAACGGGAGTAACTCTCTCTCCACACTCCTCTTATCTAGGCCATGTCTGATATGTAGGCTACGTACATATATTAGATCACTTCCCTGGAGATCAGACTCGCTTTCTTTCTCAGAGCTGCTTTAAACCCCTGTATTCCAGCCAACCATCTCACTCAGCCCAACATAGCAGCTCAGCTAATGCCCTGAATTCTTTTCACATGAACCCAGAGTAGTCTAGAATGCAGGAGAGAAAACCTGCTCAGACGGAGGGCTCATGAGTTATTAGTAATTCTTCGATATTCATTCCACATCTTGACATTTTTAGAAATTCATCTTGACTTAAATTATAATATATGATCAGATGCTCGAGGAAATCTGTGTGTATGTGTGTCTTCCTCAAACGGTTTTACAATCGCTGCTGTCTAGAGCATCTCTGTATGTTGTATCATTCCGTTATTCCTTTACTGGAATTGCGAAACCTTTAACCCTGTTCCAGTATGACAATGTCCCAGTGCACAAAACCCCTGAAATCCATAAAGACATGCTGTGTTCTGGTTGGAGTGAAAGAACTGGAGTGTCCTGTACAGAACCCTGACTCAATCTCACTGAACACCTTTGAACTGCTAAATCTGGGACACCGTTTATAGCAGTTACACACCTAAAGCGATCATAAGAACTAGAGATCTAGAAGTAGTGAGATCCTTTCCATAGTGAATTTTTTATTGTGGTCTATTTTGATGACACTTTTGTTCTTACTTTTGAGTGGTTATAGTAAGGTTTGTTACTATAGGTTAGGTTTATTACTATACTTTGGTGCTATTGTGTATGAAATGGTAAGCAAAGAAAGTTTCCTGTGGGGTCACATTAGTAATTCGTTAAGATTATTAAAGACCAATCAGATTTTTAAATCCGCCTCACAGGGGCCAATAGCTGGTGTATGATGACCAGAATTGATCAGCACTTTTACGTCCTCTGATTGGTTAATCAGAGTAAAACTGTTACAGCCCACTTTTACTACTGTAACGCGTCTGTACAGTTAAATTAGAATTTTTACGCCGGCAATAGCTGACAGAGGATGAAAAATTTACTTAAAATATGTATTTAAGGTGGACTGCTCTGGAAAAAAACATGATGAAAGCTTGGCTCAGCCCAGGAAAGAGGGATGACAAATGCTAGCGCTGGCTTTCAGCCTTTAAATATATCATATATTTTATTTATATCTTTAATGTTTTTGTCATGTTATTAGTTAAATATTAATTCTGAACTGCTCCAGATGATGTACCAGGCAGAGTTGCAGTTGTAGTGTAGAGGTTTGGAGTCTTAACGGAGTTTCTTGCTTTAATATGCGAAGTGCCCCCCCCTCTCTGTAATGCCACACCGTGTTATAATACATTTTTGTATAGTACTAATGATTTCTATAATCGCGACATTATAGTTCTATTAGTATATATATTTTATATATATTAACAACCTATGTTCTCAATAAGAACCAAAAAACTATATTTTTTATATATATATATTTATGATATCTTCATTGATATATAAGGATATATATATATAAAAAATATTTTTTATATTTTCCATTTTTTATATATATATAGAATGGAAATTCTCACAGTTCAACTTCAATGTTGAAGCTATACTTTCTGAAAAGAAAGAGACCAGAACTTACCATGTTGTGTGTGCAGTCAAGGCTATTGGGCATGATGCCCTTTTCTTGCCAGCCACGCTGTGGAGTACTTGGGGCACCTGCAGGAAGGATGCAGGTGTGTTTCCAGAAACTTTCATGCACCATTTATTTAAAGTGTTTGCTGGCAATCAGGGTTTGAGCAACAGGCTACTGCGACCCGCCAACCACAGACTTCTTTAGTACAATCACTTGAAAAACTAACACCCAAATAGAAGAGTGTGCAAATCTCTGCAGTGTCATCTAAGAACCTTCTTTTGTAGGACCAGCGAGGTTTGTCCCTATTTGTCTGGAAAGAAAAGAAGCCTTTTTTTTTTCACATAACCTCTTCAGCAGAATGAAATTACTTCGTCTTGTAATCTACCTCACGAAAACTGGGGTTAGAACACAGGGTCAGCCATGATACAGCACTTCTGGAGCAGGGAGATAGTTAAGGGCTTTTCTCAAGACCCCAACAGAGGCAGCTTGTCAGTGATGGGGCTTAAATAATGGGGCTGATTAAAAATCCGATGCTATACATTATATATGTAAATTAAAGCTATTACAACATTTTCTGTTCTCTTTGTGAAAGAGGACTGGCTTTATTTAATGTTGTGAACCAAAATAATGTTTCTGCGTATAACGAGTTTATCTGTTAGGCTCGGATACAATTTCAGTGAAATATGGTGAACACTGGAAGTGCTGGAACAAAACATGCTAAAAATTTAATATTGAGTAATATTTGACGGTTTACAAATGGTGACTTCTATCATTGGTTAAAATGACTAATTAATCCAAAAATATACATGAAGGCAAACTGTTAATACAGTAAGTTTCTCCAGTTCTGCAGGTTTCCATGTCAACCTGTAAGTTATTTTAGGAAGTGTGTTTGTCGCTGTGAGTGCTTTGGAAATTTATACATTTGCACACAAGCTTTATCAGATTCTCACTATATAGACAAAAGTATTAGAACACCTGATCATCACATCAGGCCCAGATGTTAGTCTCACTCTTACTCCTATAATCCCATTCCAGACTTCTGTTAACTAGATTGTGACTGTGGGGATTTTATGGTTTAGTCGCTATAGTATTAATGAGATCAGACACTAATGTTTGAGTGAGGATGTCTGGGTTTCAGTCGGGGTTCCGAGTTCATCCCAAAGTTTTTCGGTTTAAAAAGTTGAGTCTTTATCAGGGTTCTGTGAAGGACAGGAGAGTTCCCCAGCGTGTTTTAATGAAGCTCCAGGGCTTTGTGCACAGGGATATTGTCATGCTGGGACAGGGTTTGAGTCTTGCAGTTCCAATGAAGGCGGAATAAAATAGTACAACCTAGAGGGACATTCTAGACAAGTGTGTGAAAACAGGTTGGGAAGAACAGAGGGGGAATTTTACCCTCCACCCAGGTAGCCAGGGCAATTACTCTGTTCAACACAGGTTTTTTCACAGTATGAATGATGGAGTAAATTCTGTGCAAAAGTTTTTAAATGGTAAATTTGTTTAGACCTTTGGAGTTTAAGAGACTTCTCTTAGTTTTTACTACCGTATTTATTAGAAAACTTTGAGCCATTTTGCCACTTACATTGCTGACATTTGGCAGACATGCTTATCAAGAGTGACTTACATTTATCTCCTTTATACAACTGAGGAACTGGGGGTTAAGGGCCTTGCTCAGGCGCCCAGCAGTGGTGTAATTTGGTGTTGCTGGAAATTGAATTCACAATCTTCCAATTAGTATATCAACACCTAAACCACTGAGCTGCTACCTTCCCATCAATACTTATACAGATCCCAAAACAGATGCAATTATTTAAATAGAAAAAGACCATTAGACTATAGGAAGTGTCTGATTTTTATTATCAGTCTGATTGGACAGTCGGCTTAGAGTATGGAAAGATAAATAGTTATTATTATTCACCCAGATGTTTTATCACCTGTTTATTTGCCACAGGGTACAGTGTGTTTATAATGGCTTCAATGCAGTAGGGGTAAAACCCACTGACCTTCTCTGTATCTTTTTAGTGCTGATGACACTGATGCAGCAAAAAAAACCCTGTGTGTCTTGTATTAGTCTCGTGTTCCTGCAGCTCAGTGTTCTGAGAACAGGGTTGCTAGGTTTCATATTTCCACGCCACTGTTAGCTTATTTTCCTTTAAAAGACTGGAAAAAAACTTCCCATCAACCTTTTTCTGCACATGAAAACGTTAAGAGAGTTCTGCATCATTTCAAGTAAACATGCAGTTCCTTGTAACTTGCAAAAGCTTTCTTATAAACTTTACAATTTTTTCCTCATTCTTTATACATGATCACTCCCCCCTTTAGGAAATAAAATAAATAAGGGCTCATTAAAGAAGAAAGGAAAGGCAGCCACAGCAGGGGTGGTTCTAGGATTTCATCGCTAGCTGGAGTTTAGCACTCGCTACTGTTAGTGATAACAATGCTAACAATCACACGAACCTACATCATTTCTGGTTATTCCGTGCTGCAGTTACAATATGAATGCAGTCATTGATGAAGCCATATTCACTAGATAAAGACAAAATCGGTGCCTGTAGCTGACTTACCTTCGCTTGGATTAAGATTATTAACTAGAGTATAATGAATTTGTTGTTACAACAAATGTTACCACTAAATCATATACACGGCCTACGATTTAACTATAAAAACTATTAAAAAATTAAATTGGTGGCTAGGTTGCTACGGTATCTTATTTTGTCTGCACGCCGTATATGGATAAATCATTTAAGATGGCGAATTTCTGTAGAAACTGTACACATTAAATCCATTTAATGTACACAGCTGAAAGAGAAATTGTCCTCAATAACTCCTACACATCAAAAATGTTTCCTGAAAGTGATTTACTTGGTATCGTCTCCCGCCAACGGTACTGCTGTTAGGACAGCCGCGCTTCGTGAAAACTTGGTCAATCTAGCTGCACTTATAACCATGTGGCGCGGCTTTTACATACATAGCAGTAAAAGCAATAAACCCAGAAATAGAGCATTCCAGAAGGTCAGACAATTTTTTAGTATATTTAGAAATTATATTTAGAAAAATGTCAAACGCTTTTAAAATCCTTCACATTTTGGGGAAATAAAATAAGGAGTAAATGTATAGAGACAAATAAAAACAAACAATTATGTTATTGGAGATATTTATAGTGTTTTTCTTGGTCATATCTATTAATATAATTGCACCAGAAGCTGATTAATTATCATTATAAAATGAAGATTTTAAAATTGTTAGACGATCAAACCAACTTAAAAAAAACACGGTTTATGCTCTCACAGAAGATTACGCAATTTTAATGCGAATTTCCTAATAATTGCACCTCAAATTAACCGTAACTCTCACTATAATTGCACCCGGAGCTGATTTTAAATCATTATAAAATGCACTTCATTTCGAAATGAATTAATCAATCCAACAAAGATCACCTTCCAATAATTCATCTTTAAATTTGTTGAATTTGAATAAAGATTATTCTGAAACACAGTGAAATAGCTTTTTCTTTTGTGGGAGCATAAATTACTCTTCCTAAAGTGATCTGAGTTGGTTTGCTTAACTACCAATTAAAAATGCCTTTTTAAAAATGATTTTGAATCGAATTATAATGCAATCATATTGAGAGTTATGTTGACTTATTAGCCATTTAGCATCCGTGTAGATCGGAAAGTTTGTCCACAAAACTGTCCTTATTTCCTTATTCACAGATCCACAGATATCAACAGTAACATTATGATTTGCTTTTATTTGTCTCAATATGTATAGTGCCTGTTTTTTTTTTTCCGTATTTTCATTAATCAAAATGAAAGAGATTAGAAAAAAGTTTATATCTATTTTATTATTTTTATAAAATCTGAGCCACAGGGATCTGATATTTTAACCAAGTTTTCGCAAAGCGCTGCTGGAAGCGCTTGGATTAACCCCAGTTAGATTTTTTAGGGTTTAAAATGACGGGTAAAGCCCCCCAAGAGTCTAGAACCTTCCCTGAACCACAGGGAGGAAAAACTTCTGGATGTACATTTATTGATATAATCACTTGATATCTCCCATATCTCCATAAAGGAATAAATGATGTGTTAAAACAAAACAACATTCAAAACAAAATCAGCAATTTTTAGTTGATTCTTTAAGTAAAAGTTTATTAGAGTGAGGATTTGACTTTATTGTAGATCTTTAAAGGAAAGTAGCGGTGAATTAAAGACCAGTTTTATTAAATAAAACCATATTTGTGAACAAAAAAAAACAGTAAATATGTTTACATTCGTTTCTAAATATGATAAATTCTGTAATTTATTTGTTAGTATTTTTAAAACAAAGAAAATAAAATAATCAGTGGTTTCCAAAGATCAGGCATCGAGACACAACCCCGAACAGGAACCAATAACCAGCGCTGTCTCTGTGCTACGATGGGCTATATAAGTTTAAGCATAACGCTGTTCTGCAACCTTTTCTGAAATCTTTGAGATAAATTCGTGAAGGGTAAATATTAGTCTGCAGTTTGACTGCTGCCAGGGGTCACCATCACTTTAAGAGTTTAAAAGACTTGTAAAAGTTTTACATAAATATCTCCTTTTTATTTTTGATGTTTTTTTCATTTTGCCATCTTAGTTCAGGAAGTAATTTTACTATTTTATTATCTTTCAATTTTTCATTTTAAAGAAATGCTGAACCTGAGTGATCAGTCGGCATCCGTTAGCATACAATGATAACAATTAAATTTGCTACTAAAGATGGAGGAAGTGTTTGTAAACATCCTGCAGCTTACACACTGGACAGTTTTAAATGTTTATCATGCTCGATATCGTACTGTGGTCTGAGTACGAGCTGAATATTAAGAAGATCCAAAACGCATTTCTTTTACTAGATGTCTTTAGACAGTAAACAAAAATGTTCTAAGACAGTAAATAGAAAATTTTCAAATTGTTTGTTTATTTAACAGGGCCAATAAACCCGGCATAGTAACACACAGACAACTACACGGGACACACAGCATAAAGCTAGTTTGCAGTCCTCGTCCCTGGTTAGACTTTTACATAAAATCGAAGCAACCAAATTAAAAACAAACACAATCATTGCAAGAAACGAAACGAGTGCAAACTACAGATAACTGTGTGTTTATGTTTCACCTAAACAGTCTACAATGGCATATTGACTTACTTACGCACATGCAAAACTTTTTTTATAGAAAGTCACAAACATAGAATATGAATAAACCTGAAAACAGAAAAAAAATTAAATTGAAGCAGCCGGAAAGCAGCAGCACAAATATTATTGACAAGAAATGGAAAATAAAGCGGAATAATTGAGATGCTGCACAGGCACGAAACTCTGGTGCAAACGATACGTCACAAGAGCTTCATATCATCCAATCAAGTGTAATCAACTGTAAGGAAGTATCTGATTTACAGACATGTTAGACTTTCACAGTCCTTTTACACAGAGCAGAATGTAAAATAAAACGCTTTGTGGTGCAGGCACACACCCTTGAGGCACACCAGGGTTGCCATGGTTGTGATTTTTACACTTTACCCAGCTAATGTAAAATGTGTTCTTGCCATAGTGATCTCATTCCAAAGTGACAAAAAAAAATTAAATCCAATTTTTCCGAGACAGTTTTGGAGGGTTGGGATCTGAGAGCTGGGAACACTGTAACATGTTATTGTGATCCTTTTTTGCTGTGTTTTACTGCACTAAAATTTTTTTACACTTAATTTGTTGTTACCCATGTGACTTGGATGGTTATAAGGCAATTGTAGTGGAGATTGCAAAACTTTAGAACAAGTACATAAGCAGAATATTTGCTTTTGATA